>OY744530.1:54227141-54439641 GCA_963556195.1 Sepiola atlantica
TAAAGTATTTTGTTGGAATGTCTCATATTTGAAACAAAAAACATTTAAGGGTTAACGATTTCTTGTCCTATCCTACCCCATAAGTAATCGAATGAAGTTCATACCGTTAAACAATGTTAGTACCCCCATACTGTCCCTTATCTTGGCTGATAATAATTCTGTTCAATAAACCCTTATCCTAGAGTGACTCCTGGCCTTGATAAGTAAAAAGAATCATGTCAGTCTCCTGCTTTTCATGATCGCCCCATCTGTATTTGCTTTTGTCATTTCTTCTTAGCTATCGTTCCCAGGTCAGCGATGCCCCAAAGGTTAACCGCCGTATCCTGCCGACCCTGTTTACATGATAAAATCTCTCTGCAAACATAATTACTCGTAGACCTACCTACAATATTTAACAGCATTTTTAAAAAAATAACATTAGCACCTCTTCATGTTGAATTTATTTTCTGCTTCTTTTATAGATAAATTTGAACCATGCACTGTCCCCTGCCCTGTGGACTGTATTATGTCTCAATGGAGTACATGGTCACCGTGCAATGCGACTTGTGGTTATGGTTTTCAAGAACGTTACCGAACAATTGAACAGAAACCATCGTCTGGCGGACGTCCTTGTCCTATAAGAAATGCTAACACCGTAAGTATACATTTTCACTTACATTTTAATTTTCAAAAGATGGATTTAAATGTTCTCAATTATTAGGAGAAGTTTGAATTCTTGGGTGTAACTACTTTACTAGTAAGAAGAATGAGTGATGACTCAGTTTGAAACTACAAAATGTGATTTATGAAATATGGGTCACACTTTTTAAATATTTCTTCTGGCACTTATAATTCTTTTAGTGAAAGAGATTTAAAAACTAAATCTATCACCCAAGTAGATTTGTTTTCTTATCGAGTAACTAGACGAATACTCGTCCCAGTAAGGGTAAAAGGAATTCCATGAACAGAACAGTTTTACACCATTTTTATATCTACTTACAAAGATCAAAATCAATATATAATTATACTAAACCTTATGTATATAATCCTTATTCCAATTTTGATCAAAATCTATTACATATATTTTAAGAAATCAGGGGAAATAACTAATGGCATGATTACGTCCCTTTAATGTTTAAGAATAATCTGTGAGGAAAAAAGTATCGACTCTAAAAGTTTTCTTAGCCAGAGTAAGTAGCTTTAAAAAGAAACTGAGGTGAAATAAATATATTTGTATCAATAACATAGTAGAAAGAAGAAACGAAAAAAAAAGACTAGTTCGAATGTTTATATTTTCACTTACAGATGGATGAATACACCCTTATACACTCAACAAGAACATAGGTGTCTTTTGACAAAACCACTCGGATGGTGATGTTTATTTGTAAAAAAGTTTTATTAAAAAGAGAAGACAGAAAAAAATCAGAGTGACAAGTGACTTGCATAGGCATGGGTTAAAGAGAGAGAGAAAGACAGATATATAGATGGACAGGTTATAATCGCTACACCTAGCTACATTGTGCACGTCTGCCCCTGCCTATATTAGAAATCTTTTCTCTGCTTGAAGTGTCGCCAGAAAAGAGACAGAACATCTCCATCAGGAAGTCACATGGTTTCGTCGATTTTCATTCTGGAGTCACCTCTAACCCTTAAGTGTCACTAAAACGCATGAGATAAAGAGGGAGAAAGACAGAGAATGATGAACAGCTCATCTCGTTACACCTAGCAAGATTGTGCGCTCCGCCACCACCTCCATTGGACATTACCATGGAAATGCATACTTGTTGATTACAACTTGGTCATTTTCAAATTCAGTGTTAACGATGTATTGTCCTATACTACCCCATAAGTAATCAAATGCAGTTCGTACCATTAATCAATGTTATTACTCTCATACTGTCCCCTATCTTTTGGCTGACATGTCTTCTCTGCTTGAAGTTTCGCCAGAAAAGAGACAGAACATCTACGTAAGGAAGTCACATTGTTTCGTCGACTTCCATTCTGGAGTCACTTCTGACCCTTAAGTGTCACTCAAACAACCTTTCTATTACCTAACACGGCTTTCATTATGTAATAGAATCAAGTATCTATATGCCAGATTGATTGCTATTTGGGTCTGACTGAAAACATCTACAAGATAACTTTATATGTTGGATTGTTGGACTTACATGGCAGATCTGGTCAAGATGTGATAAGATGAACAACAAACTTTCATTCATCTTTGTTATTGATTAAAAACCCATTGAATATCGTTTAATTTGTGGCCTCAAGATCAAACTTTTGACCAAAACTGTTTGCCCTTGCAAAGTTATTTGAAATTGAAAACAAACAAAAAACGAAACGAAACGAAGTGCAACAAAGGATTTTGAATTATTTTCTGGTTTGTGTTCTAAAAATATGCACTTCATTAAGTCTCATTCAGTATTTATTTAAAAGTGAACAAAACGTGGCCACCTTTTCTTTGTCTGTATTTTCGAAATTTTCAGCAAAAATAAAATGAATATTTTAATTTAAGTTTCCAAACGCATCCATCATTCCGTGAAAAATATTTGCGCTCTTTGTAGATTCTAAATTTGTTCAATATCCGAATATTTCTGAATCATAAGGGGGGGGGGGTAAATGTGTTTGTTATTGGCAACAATTATATGAAAACTTTATCAATAACAAGAAAAGGCCTTTGTGAAAATGATTTCAAGGCGAGAAGAATTCATTCTGTTAGATTCAATGATTTATCTTCTGAAAAGAAGCTAGTGTGAATGAGACATTTCTTCTACCAACATTTCATGAATAACACTTATGGTACATAGTATTAATAATACAGCTAGAAATTAAAAGTATGCTGAAACTTTGGTTAAAAAAACAAGCCCTTGCATAACTAAGATTTATTACGGTACACTTTTTTAAAATTATTTATGTACTACTAGTAGGGTTACTCGGCGTTGTCCGGCACATGGATAATATAGAAGAGTTAAAAACGTGTGTAACATCTTTCTTTTAAAACTTCTCTCTCTACCCCCTCTCTATATCTATCTATCTATCTATCTATCTATCTATCTATCTATATCCTCTCCCCCTCCTCCGTAGCTATCATCTCCTCTCACTTATTCTCTTCTAACATATTTCTATTTAAACCTCTCTCTATCTGTCTTTCTATCTGTTTCACTTCCCCGTCCTCTGCTTCCCCTTTCCCTCTCACAATCACACGCTGTCTTCTCTATTCAGCCCATTACTCTCTCTGAACCTACACACATGCAACTCTCTTTTTTATAGATTCCTAAAGGAATAAGTCGGCATAACGGAAGTACCTCCTGGATTAAAAAATCAGAGTTTAGTTATTACATAAACTGGCTGAAAAACCGACTTCCCTGACGAAATCTGTGCCAGTTTAGGATCAAATAATGAATAATTTTTTCTAAATTTTAGATATTATTTACCGGGACAATGTCGATCAAGAATATATCAACTTTGTGGATTGTTATTTTGTAGCTTTTGACGTTTAGCTGGGCATACTCACACACATATACACAGACAACTGTCTTTGTTATAATAGATTTACAATATAATTATTATACATATTATTTATATTCAACAGATTTCCATATTGACCGCTTATTACTTACCATGAACATCCAAAGTATAATTTGTTTTGTGGGCCCCTTAAAGCTTCTGTAAACCTCAGGGGAAGGGGAGTATGTGGACCCGGTTAGGAATCCCTACCTTCGATCATTCCAAACAAAAACAGAAAATAATTCCTTGGAAACCTCAATATCTAAAATCGTCAATCAATATTCAGAACCATCCTTAAATCCCTTGAAAAAAAGTTCTTAAGCTGTCGAATATAAACAAGATGAAGAATTCTACAAAGATTTTTGGATTTCTTCATTTTTTGGTTGCTTTTTCTACAACAGCTGCAAGTGTTGGTAAAAGAAACTTTTACATATAAATAATCATGAAATATCTTTGAAAGTTCAAGCATTCCTTAGCATAGGTCAACTAAAAAAATGACTTTTCATTGGAATTCTAATGTCAGTATACATGTCTGTAGGCTCCAGTTGCCTATTTATAATATTTTAAAAGTTATTGTATAACTTGTAAATACTATATGCATCTATAGATAAACAATTACGTATATGTAACTTTATATATTTCTATGTACAGGGTTAACTCCTAAAATTATCAACCGATCATTATGAATTTTGGAACATAAGTACTAGGTGTGAGGGTGTGATTGGAGCCCTTCGTGAAAATTCAGATACCTACAATATATATATATATATATATATATATATATTATATTATATATATATAAATTTTCTGTGAAATTTTAAGAATAAGTATTAGACATCAATTAATGAATATCTTCCAAATTTCAGTTTCTTTGCAGTATTTTAAAGGGATTTTAGGATATAGGCACAATCTCTCAGTTGAAAATCAAAATATTTCAGAATTGCATTGATTCACTGAATTTCAATTTCTTCTGACCCCCCTTCAAGTTTAAGCTTTAAATTTGAGACATTTTCTAGAATCGAAATTATGTGATAGATTTTGATAAAAATTGGAACAGGGATTCTTCATTCTAATCTTCATAAGGGGAACATAAAAATGGTGCAAAACTGTTCTGTCACTATCCTGGTAAGCGTATTCTCTCTCTCTCTCATATATATATATATATATAAAGAAGTAAGGGTACCAACATTCGTAAAATGTTTTTTTTAACATTTATTTATTATTTTGTTATTATATCATTTTATAATTTTATATAACGCGTTTCAAGCGGTGGTCCGCTCTCATCAGATATGTAAATCCATTTGAAGAAATGTGTTTCGATTTGAAAGAGTGTTGTATGAAACAACACTCTTTTTACAAATGTTGGTAGACTTACTCTTTACATATATACTTTTCTCTCTTTGGAACTGCACTAATACTGCACTACCCTCTCTCTCTCTCTCTATATATATATATATATATATATATATATATATATATATATATTAAAGAGAGAGAGAGAAGTAGAGATATATATATATATAATTTCTGTCTCTACCCGGTGTTGTTCAGGAGTCTGTTTACTTTCATTTTTGTTTATTTTATTCTTTTATGAAATTATTATGTTTTAAATAAGATTTTAAAGTTTTATTTAGATATTACTACATTGTATAAATTATTAATTGAACCAAATTATCATAAAGCAACAAAGTTTATTATGGTAGCGTTGTTTTAGCTTTTTTTAAAAAAAAATATCGCTGTAAATAAGTTCCCAAACATTCAATACATCAGGATGTGCTAAGAATTTTAAAGCCAGAAATTAATTTCTGTTTGACAGTTTAAAGTCTTCCAAATTTCTTTGAAATTTCGAAAAGTCTTCAAGTAATTATTTTTTCTGGCTAATAGTAAAAAAACTGATAATGTGTAAGTCACGTACAGACGAGAAAAACACACGCTAAAAAACTATGAATAGACTAGCCCTACTTTATCTATAAGAAGATATACTAGACGATTTGTGTTCGTTGGGTCAACGTTGGTACTTTGTTCCTTAGTGTATTATTGTTGAGGATATGCGTTGCATGAAGAGAAGTGATATGTAACTGATGCAATGGATTTGTAATGTTAGTCTTAACGACAGGCTTAGATCTGATGACCTCGGAGGAAGATTAAATCTGGACAGTAGAGGGAGATGTGTGCAGACTTCGGTGGTATGGCCATGTTAAAAAAATGGATGAGGCTTCTTGGGTTAGTAGAACAATTGAGATAGTATGGTCAGTTCACAGGGGAAGGTCAAGGAAAACATGGGAGGAAGTGATAAGGATGGACTAGAGATAAAGATAATTGAAGAGTTGACCAAAGATAGGTTAGTTTGGAAGTCAATTTCTTAAAACTGTCCAACACATGCTAGCTTGTAAAACAGACATTAAACCGAATATAATGATGACCATAAAGCATCCATCAACTTTTCACTTAAATTGAACCATAATGCGTGTACAATATAAAATACATTAGAGTAGAAAGTAGACCTTGGGTTTACTTTCGGCAGCTTCATAATTCTCGCTTCCCTTGTTTTGTCCTTTAGTCCTCACATTCCATGAGCGATTTTTCTTACAAAGGGGGAATAATTGCTGTTTTTTGGTTGGAATCTATCCATCTAACCCTTAACGTTGGCTAGCTTTTGATCTTGAAGCAGTAGTATTTTTTAGATCCTTACAAGTGGCTTCATGCCTTGTCTGGAGTGATTTCCATGAATAAAAAAAGTTTTAGTGATGTACATGCGGCATAATCATATTGGCACTCTGGTACTCGTTAGATTAGCGAAGTTAAGCGATGTTGTGGCTGGACAATACAAAATTGGTGACCATTTGGGAATATCATGTGCTGTATGTGGGAGAACGGTAAAACCTCCGTGCAAAAAAAGTATTTCTTTTTAAATACAGCCTAACCCTAACCTGAAGTACTTCAGTATAACCTGCTAATCCACACACGTGTTGACACAACGAAATAACCGCCACTTTGTTGGGAGTTCTGTTTTCAATCCTGTGGCGAAGTTCTATAGAGAAGGTATGCAATTCGTTTCATTCATGATTCGTTTTTTTTTAATTGGGTGGGTTACCCATATCCATAGTGTAAACAATTAACACTACAAAAAAACGAAACAATTGCCTTGGCCTCTGTGTTTTTGGTTGGGTCAAACATTTCAGCCTCGTCAGCCGTTAAGTTAATATGACTAAGTATTTTTGTGAAGTTTTTGAATCGTTCCCCATGACTTGATTTTTCGACAATCCTTAGGCACAAAAATCCAGTTTCTAAACCTCTTAATATAATTTCAATCCAAGTGATCCATTTACATTCGAGATACATAAGCAAACTGATCTATCCAACCTTTCCATTTAATAGGCCTATATTTGAGATGGCAGCCATATAAAATTTACAAAATAAAATAAGTTTGAATGATTTATTTGATCGGAATTTGATGAACTAAGAGAAATTCAAGTAAACATTATGATTCATCATCATCATATTTGATTTAACGTTCGTTTTACATGCTTACATGTTTGGGATGGTTTTTATAAATTGACTTCCAAACTAACCTATCTCTGGCAAAACTACATAACCTGAAATGCTACATATTTTCTTTGGAAGTAATTTCATTAGTTTAGGCTCGACTTTTATACGCTGGATGCCCTTCCTGATGCCAATCCAGTGAGGTGGTTGGAATCAGTGCTTTTATTGAGACATCATCTCTAGCTGATAGCCTACCAAGGCTAATGGCGTTTCACCTGCCCACTATAGGCGACATAAAAGATTTTACAAGAAATACAGTCGGGAAATTAGTCAAAAACAAGTTATTTTTGTTTACTTACTGATGTGTGACGTATTTGCGTTTAAAACTATTTGATATTTAATAGAAATTATAAGCATGGAAAGTTAACGTAATATTTGCATCTGTCAGAGATGTTATTTCTTTAATAAGTAGTCAAACAACCCCCTGCCTTCAATCTATTACCATCATGAGACGTTTTCTTTCTTATTTTCTGTTTTCTATACCGGTTTATACGTTTTTTTTTGTTTTGTTTTTTTAACTTTCTAGTTTTAGATGTTTTCTTGTTTCTGATTTTTTCTATTAACTTCACCGATTAAGACACTTTTTAAAAATTGATTTATTTTTTACTTTGGTTCATCTCAAACAAGACACATTGCCACTAAGACATTAAAAGCTACTATGACCAGATTTATAGGGACATCCTAAGTGGACAGTTGTGCAGCGAGATGTTTGCTCGCATTACATTTAAATTTCTGTATGTTGGAACAGTCTTGGAAACAGAGAGCAAGGAAGGAATTCCAAAGACGAGCAGTATGGAGAAAAATAGCTATCGGGGGACCACTACAATGAAGGAGTGGGATTTTGCTGATTGTCAGGTCGGTCGGAGGTATTTTATATTATTCAATTAATTTGGCAAAAAATAAAGCAATCATACTTCAGTTGCCATGTAAGGCAAGAAAGGTAGAAAATTACACAGAAGAAGATACAGTAGTCCAGCACCTATCCAAATTCACCTTGAATTGTTGTGTTGTTGGCGCATTTATTACTTCTCTTGGAAATCTGTTCTAAGGTCCAATGATCCTGATTGAGAAGGTAACCCTCCTTTGGTTTAATCAACATCGGTGGTGAAATAGTTACTTGTAGTGTCCGTGTAGACCTTTTTCTGGAGCAAAAGTGAATAATAGGTTCTGAGGTATATCGTAATGACCATTGAGGAAATGGTAGGCGAAAATGAGATCACCACATAATCGTCGGCGCTCAAGGGAGAAAAGGTTAAGTTTCTTGAGTCGGCTTTTATAAGACAGATCCGATAGACCCTGCACCATTCGAGTAGCCAGTCTTTGAACTCTCTTTCTCCAGATGCTGGATATCATGTATTAGATATGGAGCAGTGGTCTAACAAGGGAGACATAAAGTGGTAGAAATATTTCAGGAGTCAGTTTGCAGAAAGAACGTAGAATGAGAAATAGAGTGCTCCTTGCTTTGTGTGCAGCCTGAATGCAATGTTCAGATTAATATGAATATGAGTGTGAACACTGGCAAATGATTATTTCTTTTTCCTATATTTTTGACAGAGGGTGTACACTCGTTTATGTGTAAATGTTTAATGAATTATAAGATGTTTCAATGTCGTGTAATGAGTATTTTTGTTGTTTAGATTTTTATCGTTTTAAAATTGTTTATTTGCAGGCACAAACTCAAACGAAACTTTGTAAAACAAACTGCAAGGAATACGTCTGGAGACATGATGGATGGACCACGTGTGTCTATCGATCTCCTTATACGTGTGGCATGGGCATACAGACAAGACAAGTCATGTGAGTAGCTATAATTCTTTTATAAGCTCATTGGTAGTTTCCCAACTGGTATATTGTGGATATAAGGTCCTTGAACTTTAAACATTTTTTATCAATTTTAAATAGTAACTAAATCGATCCGTAGTAGTAATATCAATCATTAAATATTTATAAAAACGCTTTTAGAATTTCCAAATATATACGAAAATTGTTCAGAATTTATAGATAAAAAAAAACTTTTGGAATTTCCAAATATATATGAAACAATCTTGTGATGCCATAATAAACGTTCTCTCTCTCTCTCTTTCTCCCCTCTCCCTCTTCTATTTGGAAATTTAAAAAGTTTCGATAACTATTTGTACATGTATCGATAATTCATTGGAGGCGATTCCAATGCAGAGATGTATTTGTAAATTCGAAGTATTTATGATTTGGTTATGTATTTATTAATTCACAGTATTTATGATTTAGAGATGTATTTGTAAATTCTAAGTTTTTATAAAAGTCTCTTGTGATGTCATAATAGACCCTCCCTCTTTCCCCCTCTCTCTCATATTTCTCTATTACTTTCAATTATTTCCATTATTCCATTCCTCTAACCATTTCCCTTATCATTCACTCTTTATTACCATTATTTTCCCTTCTTCCCACCATCTAAAACATTCATGTACAGATGAAATGTGCACGGTGACAAACAAGCAATCAAACAAGCAACAGCATCAGGGTTTTAGTATTATACCAGCGGTAAAGCATATTTAAGAATATTCAGGCCCAACCTTTAAACTATGGGTATTGTTAATCTATCTATCTATCTATATATATATATATATATATATATATATATAACTTAATGTATGTGTGTGTTTTGTATGTTCCCTATAGAAAGGTTAGAGAATCTATATTGATTCTTATCCAATCCCGAGCGACGTCGGATCTTCCTGCTAGTATTTATATATTTATGTTTTCTAGAATACTTCGTAAGTAACATAAACAAAAAAAAAACAGCAACATGTTTTGTTAAAGGTATATGCGAAACTAATCACCCACTGATAATGCTAAAAATAACTGTGTTTTATTTTCTGCCGGGAATTATTCTATTATATTTTTGTTGGTGATGTAGAATAAGTGCCGATTTGTATTTTTTGTTTATTCAAGAAATTCCGGGCCCAACATTCATTCCAACTAAGATAAACGGCGATAGTGTTATTTCCTAGTTTAGACACCAAAAATATTATTGTATTTGTTTTGTTGGTGAAGTAGAATAGTCGCAGATTTGTTTTTTGAAGAATACGATCAGAAAGCCAAATAATGTATATATTTATTCTGGAATATTTCATAAGTGAATATAAGTAATTTTGTGAGTGTGTTTGTTGGACTGAAATTTAAAATAAGTATGTGTGTAAAAAAAATACCACATGGTATGTTAAAGTTTCATTTACCATGGAGAGTGGATCTGTATTTGTTTTGTTGGTTAAGTTGAATAGTCACCGATTTGTTTTTTGTTTACTAAAGGAATTCCGGGCCCAACATTAATTTCGGCTAAGGTATACGGTGACAGTGGGATTTCTTAAAATATCATTAGTTGTGTATATTTCGCTTTTAAAAAAAATGAAGCATATTCAAAACGCCATTAAAAAAATGTTATTTTCTCGAACGTCATTTAAAACCTTCTTTTATTGGAAAAAGCTTGAATAAATTTCGAGTTCTAAAGAAGTGATCTGAATTGGTCCAATTTCACTGAAGTGCATCGGTAATGTTAGTATTTTGCGGTTACATAAATCGTGTGATGTTAAAAAGGCGAAATAAACGTAAAAAGAAAAAAATATGTATACGTTTTAATAATGAAGTGAGTATGTTAGAATTACGAAACTGCTTTTCTTATTTGTCATAAAACTGCAAGCAGTCTTATTTCGATTGATAATGCACAGTAGATAAGAGGCTAGGAGCAAAGTGTAGTATTTGTTCTGATACTACACTTCCTCTTTCTGTTCTCGGTCAGTGAAGGAGAAATACTTCTAGACTGAGGCAATTTTAATTTTTGTTCCAATCCAAAGTGCCTTTTTGGGGGAGTTGGATTTTCTTCACATTAAAAAACCGACCCTGTGTTTTATTCTGCCCTCATGGGGAGGCAAGTAAATAAGAACAGAGAAAGACAGTAGCATGATAAAAACAAAAACAGCATTTTCCGTCCACAAAACAACCAAACGAAACACCATGAATAAATATTTGAAGATATAAAGAACTTGAAGCATAAAACCTTTTACCAAAATGACCTGATTCGGCATTAAATAACCCGAAAAGGATTGATATGCCGTAAAACAAAACAACCAAACTGAGTCAGAAAAAATTTATTGAAATTATATTTAATACCATAGCCCTTCACCGAAACACTGCATAGCTAATTGACTTCCTTTCTCCAAGAGTTTGCCAATGGTGGAACTGGAAGTCTACTGTGGTCACCATTGGTGTTGTAAAGTAGCATTGGTTTCTTAATTATTAAAGACTCCAAACTATTTTTCCAGTTTCTTTGGTTTTAGTGGAAATTTTCCTTGTTGAAGTCCTTATAATGATTGGTTAGTCATGTTATGTCTGTATAGTGAATATATTTGCAAGAGTGGTTTTAGCATGCACGGGACACAACGGACACAAAAATACGTAAACAACATCACCATAAAATCAACAAAAATGTTCAGTTTGAATCGTTATTTCTATTACATAAAGTTAGGTGTGCGTACATATTTATATATTTATATGTACAGGATTCACTCCTAAACTAATTAACCGCTTATGATGACTTTTGAAACATAGCTGCTAGGCGTAAGTGGTCATAATGTGGGCTACATTTAGTTTAATTTAGTTTTATGCAAAGGGAGTGAAAGGAGATGGAAATCCTTTGTGAAATTCAGATGCTCCCGATGTTTGTGAATGTATCAGATTTGCATTAAATTTGATCCATAGTCAGTAGACACCAATTAAGCAAGGCTCCCCGAATTCTAATTTCTTCTTAAAATCCCTTAAGCTTAAGCCTTAAATTTTTGACATTTTCTAGAATCAAAATCTACTTTTTCAAGTAGAGCATAATAATAATTGAATAAAGTGTGCATTTTTGAATCAGTCACGACCAATGATTACATGCCATGAGCGACTTATCAGATAACTCTAACTCATTTCCGGTTAACATATTATGTATACTTCCGTTTCATCATAACTAGTCGGCACCAAATCGCCGCCGGTTTCTTAAGTCATCAAATTTTACAGCCTAAACTATTTTGCTATTTTCCTGTTTATTGTCCAAAAAATTGATTTTGTTTTTGTTTTCTTACATTTCTGCTATTTTTGTCCCTATATTTAGATTGCATTTTTAATTAATAATTGCTACCTGTATTCTATTTTGTTTGTGGGCAGTTAACTGTGCAGCTTTTTGTTGTGCTATTTTCCTTGCATCGGTCAATTTATATATTTTGTATATGATTTTTACTAGTTAAGGGGGAACAACTTATGTTACTTGATTTTTTTCTTTTAAATTAGAGTGAATTTTTAGTTTAATATTTTATTACGTGCTGTTCTGCCGTTGTGTGTTGTGGGTTATATTTGTTTTGTAATTTCTTATGTACAGCTCTACATATTCAAATTGGAGCTTTGATGATAAACAATATATTTATTTAAATGTCTACATTTAGCGATGGATTCCTGATTGTTTTATTAAGTAGCTTGAGTTTATGATCTGATATTTCTCCAGGCTCAATCTAATTTTTTTTGCTATTTATGTTGCACACTGGTGCTATCTTGATCTCCCATTTTGTGCAAGCGTGGTTATTTCTGTTTTTCTGCTCCAATACATAGACGGAGTTGTACTGTTTTTATATTTTGTATTTCTCAGGATTATCATATGGTAGTTTTACCTTGCCTTAAATGTGTTTTAGGTAGCACCTACGTATATCTTTTCTTCATTGTTGCGCATTGTAGCTTTATATACAACATTGGTTATGAAGCAATTATTCATCAGAGGGCAATTATCCCTGACTTAGCAATCGCATGAATTAGTATTTTTTCTGGTGATATTATTTCTGTTGTAGTTGTTGACATTGCTGCGGTTTTATTATCACTGGTATTGATGGTGTTTCTGTTGCTATTGCTGATACTGCCGTTGGATCCGTTATAGCGGTTTAGTATTTTTATGTTGTCTTTTTCAATGATGGCTTGCATATTATCCATGCAACAGTAACTAATCTTAATATTTCTCTTATTTATGAATTGGGAAAGTGTAAGTCGATTAATTTGAAAAATAATTTGCCTGTTAGTGTAACTATTCCGCTATTATGTAGTGAGTTAAATCAAATAATGCTGTCTTCCACTAACCATTCCTTTACTTGTTGTTGATTTGTGGTTTTGACTTATGTTAAATTATCTTTGAGTCCGCTATTTTTAGCTATTTTTGATGTTGGTTTAATATGTCTGTATTTCTGCAGTTTCAAGACATTGTGTATTCTACAGATGTGGCGATGTGCTTAAAAACTGTAAGTGGGTAGTTTGAGGATTTGTAAATGTTAGGTATTATTAGGTTTAATACAAGGTTTCGTTATTTAGGTTAAAAATTATATCCAGGAAGTTTATCTCTTTAAGGTTTATTTCTATTTCTATGTTGAAGCCTATTTTTTAGTATTTAGGTTATTTGCTTTATTTTCTTGTCTGCAATCTTATTGGGTGTATTATAGTAAACAATCAGGCTGTTATCCCTGTAGACTCCAACATTGCCTTTGTTAACTATTATGGAAGTTTTTTATTAAGATTTCTAGCAGTTTGTCGCACACCTCTTTATCAAAACTGCCTAAAGGTTTCGTTTTTCTGGGTACATCGATGATTTGTTTATTTAGTTCCAAAGTAGTTTATTATCCAAAGTCACAGGAACAAAATACTTAATTTCGGTTAGAAAAGAGAATCCCAGCAAAACGATCAAATAATTTAGAAAAGCTGGTAATAAGGCCGTGTAAATTATTTGATCTTTTTGCTAATATCAAACTTTAAAAAGTGAAAGTTTCATAGTTGACCTTTCTATTAAAAAAATATGAAGAAATGGTCCTAAAATTGTTCTGCTTATTTTTTTTAGGTTTATTTAAGATTTATTGTAGACAATATATTGTAATTTAATTTTAGCTAAGGGTCACGGGTCGTCTGTGTTCATTGTTTTAACGACGTCATCATTTTGTTTTATTTTATCATTTACAACGTCATAAAGGAGCTTCCCAATGTTTTCCACCTCTGTTTCAGTGGATGACGTCATCCTTTTGTGGCATCACAATCATTTATGGTGTCATCCAGTGAGCACGGGAACAAGAAAGATAACACGATTCGCAGATTTATAGTTGTATATAAATAGATTATTATTATTATTATTATTATTATTTGTTTGTTATGCATTGCTGGGCATCCCCCTTTAAAAAAATATATATTCTCAATTCAACCCTTAAAAAACAGAACATTTAAACCATTAAAACAATATCAATGTGTTGTATTTCAACCTTGAAATACATGCAGAAAACTAAGTTGCTGTCATCATCACAGAAACATTAAAGTTTAAAGGTATGAATACAATTTGGGTTGTTGGTCGTTCCTCCTGTATGCGTTTCTGCGATGATCCTCCATGACAGTGGGCTTGCTGCCTGAAATCAAAGCTCCTTATTTATACTTGCAAAAAGGACCAGGTCAGAACAAAACTGTTGGAAGACATAGGAGGTTTATTCGACTTAATCTTCGTTCCAAATTACTGACCAGTTGGGTGTGGGAGGAGGGGAAGACAGAGAAAAATCGACAATCACTGTTTAATCATATTTTGTTAGTGCATTTCGTTTGAACATGTTCATACGTGATGCACTTCAAAGAAACTGGTAACGTATCTCTCTCACTCTCTCTCTGAGCCATGTGACGTCACACACGTTTCTATCAATTCCCACAGTCTAATAATCCTAATCTCAAGTTCAGCAAGTTAACTCCGGCTGAACTTTTATTTCCTGTTTTTTTTTGTTTTAACTAACTAATTTATATACTAGTGGGTTTACTCGACCAATATTCAACACCTCTACAGATACAATTCTGTTAAATATTTCATACAACAGTTCCCAAAAATGTCCCATTAATTCATTTTACACTATTATTTCTGAATTCATCGAATTCCATCTTAGAATGTTCAACGCCATTGCTGTTCTTAATTTGATTAGACAACTTGTTTAAAAAATATGTTACTCTATTAGCGAAAACATCAGTAGGTTAATAGATTTAGTTTTTGGCTTGAAAATAACCTCCCATTACTTTATTTCAGATACATTAACAGATATTACTACATTTTATTGTTGCCATATTAAAGATAATAAAAAAACGCTTCATAAAGTGAGGCACACCCCCATCCCCTGCGAACAAGTAAGTCATAGAGAATGTACTTTACTTTTGATAGAAAAAATATCTGCTTTAAAGATAAACCAGAAACTATTATAACAATAAAAATGTTTTAATTGACAGGACTTTATATCCTATGTATATACACATATATATGCTAATATTACTTTACTTATATATTAATTTGCTTGTTTGTTTGATTTTTGTTTTCGTTTTTATTATTATTGGCAAATTAAATGTTTTAATTTATGTATTTTTCTTCTGTTAATTTTGTATAACAATGTTTGAAAAAAAAATTACATTTACAATAAGTAACTTGACAACAGACCAACAAAGTTTGATGCAATGCGACACATATTTTTGAACTTTATTTTAATACTTACATAATAAAAAAAACTTTAAAATATTGCAATAAAATTCTTTGTTAAACAAAACGCCACAAAGACTCCGTCTATCTACTTCAAAGCAGCCTGATACAGTTTTTAAACCAAACTCCTCTATTTTTCTTATACACTGATTTAGAAAGAACCTTGACATTAGTTTTTTTTTTGGGGGGGGGGGGATTTGAGAAACAAACTACACGTAATAATTTAATAATCTGAATTAATTGAGCAAAAAGTAATACATTTTATGACAATATATTTGCATATAAATTAGTATCACATAAAAAATACAATTGATATTACCTCGGCCTTATTTCTATGCATTTTGTAATCGTGAAATTCCCTTTGTTAACTATTATATATATATAATCATATTGTTGTTTCAGAAACATATTATCAGAGATTTGTCCAGTTTTGAAACCGATCGACAATCTGACTCGAGTATCATCCATTTTGTGTTTGCATTGTCATCTTGTTTTCAAACATAACTGGACATTAATATTTCTGAAACGTTCGTAGCCAGCATAATTGTAATAAAGTAATAGGTTTTAGAATTTGTTTTTGCTTAAAAATTGTTTTTTTCGGAAACAACTGATAGCTCAGCAATTACAGTAAAAGGTTGAGCGTAACGTCCTTACACTATCAAATATTGTAGAAATAAAAATAATTTTAACTGAATATATAATATATATATATATATAAAACGACAACAAAAAAGCACACTAGTTTCACAGGCTCAAACGGTAAACTATATAGCCACCCCTTTCGTATTTTTTCAGGTATAATAATAACATTACAAAAGAACAGATAAATAAATAAATAAACCTTGCTAACAGATAAATAAATAATAAATAAAACTTGCTAGGGAATAAAATGAAGGCCTCCCTTGAGCCCTAGTTAATCACTATCCCACACCGGATTTTTTCGGGGACGCCCTCAGAGATGCACTGTTTTTCTGTCATTGTTTACGCCATTCCCTGTTGGGGGTGTCTACAATCATTTCAGCTTGCCGATGATTCCACTGGGCACGGAGATTTACTAAAGATGTCTAAATCTGCCTTTTTGGATGAAACCGCGGTACATTGCTGAAATATGTAATATACAGTATCTAAATAAATTATATATATATATATATATATATATATATATATATATATATATATATATATATATATATAAATTGCTTATAAATAATATTTTTCAACCTATTAGTATAAAATACACGATATATCATAAAATGAAATGTCGTGGAGACAAGATAAGATATATGAAAAGGACAAAAAAGAAAAAAAATTAAACACATGATAAATCATAAAAAACTAGAGATTTATCGATTTCATTAATCCAAACAAAACCGGTAAATCTCGATTTTGATGATTTCTTCTTGTGTTTAATCTATATTAGTAGTTAGCCTGATGAATTCCTCTGTGGAATGAAATACAAACATTTCTGTGTATCTTACTTGTCATACGCATATATTTCTATACTATTACTGAGCTCTACTCATGTATTGAATACTGAAATGAAAATCTATCCATGAAATATTATTTTTATTGTAGAATCAAATTGACACTTTATTGTAGATAATATATTGTAAATTAATTTTTTCTAAAGGTCATAGGCCGTCTGTGTTCACTGTTCGCGTACAGGAGGGGGAAGGAGGGGGTGTAAAATCAAACTGACATTTACCGGCATAAAGACTCCAATAGGTGACATGTAGATAATATTGCTTAATTCAAGCCAGAATTTTCATAACAGATTACGCACTTGTGATCTAGCAGCTTGTTTGAGCTCAGAGAATGGACTTGCCCATCTGAGCATAATGGAACATTCCAGTCTTCTTATAAATCGGATCACAAGTGTTATTTTCAGTTTATTTGTTAGTAGCTCAACTAAGTATACAGTGGCGCACTAACTAAAAATTCAATGTATCTATATATATATATATATATATATATACACACTAATCTCTATTAATATAAAATTAGGTATTCGTACATGTTTATATATTTCTTTGTATAAGATAAACTCCTTAGCGAATTAACGGATCATTACAAATTTTGGAACACAGCTGTTAGATGTAAGGTGTCATAATGTCGGTTAAATTTAGTTTAATTTAGTTTTATAAAAGACAGGGCAAAGAGGGAGTGGAGGAAAAGCTGTCATGAAAATTCAGATACCTCCGATTTTTGTGAAATTTTAACAATAGGTGTTAGACATATATTAATATATATCCCCGCAATTGCAGTTTGTTTGGAATATTTCAAAGGGTTTTAGGGGCTAAATATATAGGCACATTATCCCATTTCAAAATTGAAATATTTCAGATTTGCATTAAGTTTGATCCCTAGTAATAAGATACCAATTAAGCAAGATTCCCTGAATTTCAATTTCTTCTTTAGACCCTCTTAGGGTTAAGCCTTACATTTTAGACATTTTCTAGAATTAAAATCATGTCATAGATTTTTGTTAAAATTGGAATAAGGATTGTAGACATAAGGTTTAGTAGTATATCTCCTTATTGTATACCGTCTGGTCTTTTTAAAAATTTATTAACGTGTTTTAAACTCTTTATAGTGACTATGACAAATGGATAGAAATGTAAACAAGAGTGTCATCATCATCTTCTTCTTCTTTCTTCTTCTTCTGGGTTTTGGTATTTAAGGTGCTGCTGGTGTCTCAGACTCTATTTTCTTATATGTATATGCTCTGATCAAATTTGACATCTAATAATTAATTAGCGAGGAAATCTTGCTAATGTAACCATTTTTTCTGAAATAACTATATTCTATATAAGTATAAAAATAACATCTACCGACTTTATAGTTATTTCAAGTCTTAATAACCTCGATAGAATCATTAAGAAAATTCTTTAATTACTTAAATATCAAACACTTTTGAACATATAAAGCTTTAAAAAAAAACTGTTCATATTCGTTTGTATATTTCTGTAAAAAAAATGTTTAATACTTAGATACTCACTGCGCATGTTCAAAGCTATTCATTTTCTTTTGAACTTATGACTAACAATGGGATCTCAAACTGAAGAAAACACTTATTAACATCAACTGTCTGTCTAAATCTGTTTAAAGTTATAACAAAATTCAATGATTATAAAATGTTTAATGCACCAACAAAGTTTTTAAGTATAAACTAAGATAATGAAATAGTGTTAATAAGTATTTTTTTCTGATGCTATATATGGTAGATTTATAATTTAGTTTGTAAGTTTACTTTAAGATATATATCATCGTCATATTAACGTCTTTTTTACATGCTAGCATGTGTTGTACGGATTTTAAAAATTGACTTTCAGACTTATCTCTGGTCGGCTTTCTTTGGAAGTCATTTGCTTAATTGAGGCAAGATTTTAATATGTCGAATGCTTTTCTTGATACCAACTCAGCACTTCACTAGACGAAATATGATAATCTTAGTTTTATTAAAATCTGTCAAAAATCAACCTTTTTTCATATTGTGTAATACTAGATTTCATCTGTAAGTTATAAATAGAACATTTACAGAAACTACAAGTTCCTTGGTTAATAGATGTAGAACGGTTGACGTAGCAAGGTTCCGTTCACAAGGAAAACATGGAAGGATGTATAAAAATGGACGTGAGAGAAAAAAGGGATAAATAAAGACCTGGCCATAGATAGGTTAGTTTTTAAGTTAATTTCTAAAAGCCGTCCAACACATGCCAGCACGTAAAATTGGCATTAAACTGAATATGGTGATGATACTGATGACAATCCTGGCTTTCTATAATAGTAACACTTATCTTACAGTGAAATACTTTTAAAATCTAGAAGCAAGATTAAAAAATGCAATGTAATTTCTCATCTAATAATTGGCTTTTAGCTTAAATTTTACTCTTAGGGTGAAAACGATTTAAAAAAAAAAAGGATTTAATTGACACTCTATTGCAGATAATGAAATTCAAATTTTAAAATTGCACAACTTTTGCATCAAATTAGCACGTTGTCCATCCACTGCTTTTTCGGGCATCCTTGTTTACGAGAACCATGTACCCAACCTTGTAGTATGGTGTTTGCTAGAGTTTAATGTCGTAATACATGGCCGAACCATCATAGTTTGCGGCGTTTGATGATAATAATTGCTGGCTCGCTGTGTCCCGCTATATCTTTAGCTAATTTATTAACGTAGACAGTAGTTTTATAAGCGTGGTACTGTATGTTTAGAATCTTTCTAAATGCCTTTATATATATAATATATTCATAAATAGGGAGTAACATAGGTGCTTCTGCATTATGGCAACGAACTAAATTTCCTTCCTTATTTCTAGAACAGTGAATCGAAAGGGGAAATAATTCGACTTTTTTTTTACGGGGACTCATAACAAAACGATTATATTCGAATTTTTAAATAAGTAATACAGATGGAGAAGCAAGATAATGTCTAAGAAGATACATTAAAAAACAGTATTTTTGTAAAAAAAAATACATTAAGAAACGGTATTAGAATGGAAATAAATTAGATTTATTTAAGTAACTTTAACATCACATAAAATATTAAAATATAAAGTACATATTTGAAAAAAGGTTTTATACAATTGCAAAACATCTACTAACTTTGCATAATCTCTAGTTAGATATAGAATGTCTTAAAGATTTAATGCATTGACATCCATTATCAGAAAATTAAGACAGTTTGAATTATCTCCCTTCCGAAAACAATTCAAATCATCTGCTCTTTCGATTCGCTCTTCTAGAAATAAGGAGGGAAATTGGGTTCATTGTCATCATGCAGAATAAATTTTTTTCAATAATTAACTTACAAAATAATAAGATCATGTGTTAGCATTATAAAAGGTTTTTGCGGAAATTATATGCTAAGTACGAAATTATATTTAGAGCTATGGATTGACAATGCATTTGTCTGATAGCTAGTATCAGCCCAACACTTAACTAACGACCACTCCCGCCCCGCCCCGATCGGAATTCAGAAAACTCTTAGTAGAAAATACCAAAATCTTAGAATATAGTACTAACAAACAAAAACTCCATATATTAGAAGCCCTATCTATAAAAACCCCAAAAACACCTAATTAATAGAATTAACTTTAATATCAGTAATACTATTCTAAAATGTCTATAGCTCTAAATATAGTTTCGTACTTAGTCCATAATTCCCGCCAAAACCTTCAATAATACTAACACATGATCTGTACCTGATTAACCTCATTCCCCTAAAAATGGACCCGGATGGGTCTGAACGTACTTGGGAGACAAATCCAAACTATGGCAAATTAATCAGCCAATTCCACTCCGAAACAAAAAAAAAACAAGGGTTATATAAAAAAAAACGTTTTTTTATATAACCCTTGTTCGAACAATTGATGATTTAATAAATATTGCATTTTATCTAATTTTTATTCTCATCACTTATCTAAATTATATATATATATATATATATATATATATATATAAACAGACAGTATTTGGCTACATTTAATTGACCAAGGTTTTATTCATTTTACTGATCATTTTTTCAAAACAAAAACTTAGATACATTTTTACGGACTGTTTCGTTCGCAGAAGAACGTCCTACATTAGTATGTCAGTCCAGGATCTTTCATCCATGAACTCCTTAGAAACCAAAGAAGTTATTCTACAGAGAAAATACATAGGGAGGCAGCCACAAAAAATAAACGTTTTCTCTTGAGGGAGTCCATAGAAATCGCTACCCAGAAATGGCAACCATTTTGTTTTATGAAGTAAAGCCATGAAATAATATGCACAATATTACCTAGGAGAAACTACCAGAAGAGTTAATAGTTAGTTGGTTGAAAGTTATACACACACACACACACACATATATATATATATATATATATATATATATATATATATATATATATAATATATATATATATATATATATATATATATATATATATGGGTATAATCAGCCAACAGAAAAGTAAAAACACACAAGTAGGCAGAAAAATAAATAAATAAATGTGTGACTAATGATTAAGTTGTCTAGAAGATTTAGTGAAATCGTTCAACTCCCCCAGACAACTAAATCGTAAGTTATACATTTATTTATTTATTTTATGTCTACTTGTACTATTTTCCCTAGGTCGATGCTGTATATATTTTTGTTTCAATATTTGCTTCAACAGTGCTCAATACATTAGTAGATGTTAGTCATAGTATGAAAATATACTTATGGCAAATGGCGACGCAGAAACATTTGCATTTCATTCCACAAAGGAATTCGTCAGGAAAAAAATCTCAGCCAGAAACTAGAAATTCATTTAAAGTTTAAAGATGTAAAAAAAATATCAAACTATGGAAACGAAATTGCTACAAATTGTAGACATAGTAGCCAAGTTTATTCGTAATATAAAACGTCATTACATTTTTTAATCAAAAGTAAACTTTTAAATAACTACTGTAGTGTAAGTAAACCGATTTGAGCATTGGGTGTCAAGGCATTAGAAGAAATCAGTTAACGTTAGTGGTTGAGGGGAGATGGGTGTAGGTGTTTTGTATAGCCAGGTGGCAGGAGGGGAATGTAAATCAATACTTTTGCATAAAAAGGATGGTAGAATGTTAATTTTCTCAGTTAGCTTGATGAATTCCTTCGTCGAATGAAACAAGCATTTCTGTATAACTTACTTGTCATCAGTATATATTTACTAGTATGATCTCAAAGGAATTCTAAGAAATAAAAATTGTTTATCTAAAATCGGACATGGGTAGAGAAATTTAAAAAAAAAATGTTTTTATCAATTTTACTGGCTACGTCTTAAATGGAAAATGCCCGAGTCTAACAAACTTCCTAGCTGGAATATGTAATTGTTGAAATAAATTGTAGTATAGTGCATATAACATGGTACAATATTAAAAAAAGAAAATTGGATAGTCAGAATCAAAGTTTAATTCGTCAGCTTAAACTCTATTTAGAATCAACATTTAAAATCTGGCCGATTTAATTTGATATGTTTTATATATATATATGTATACATATATATATATATGTTTTTTTTATATAACCCTTGTTCAAACAATTGATTATTTAATAAAATATTGCATTTTATTCAATTTTTATTCTCATCACTTATCTATTTATTTTCTCACTTCACACACACACATATATATATATATATATATATATATATATATATATATATATGTACACATATATATATATAAAACAATATTTATGTATAATAAATAAAGGATAAAATAAATCCGACGGTATGAATTAAAAAGGGAACAGCGGATAAAATTTAACGTTTCACCCAACTGTTGTGTGAACTTTTTAAGAGCAATAAAATGCTAAAAGTGGCACTTTTAGCATTTTTTCGCTCTTGAAAAAGCCCGTGCAATAGTTGGGCGAAACATTGAGGTTTAGGTCTTCTGCTGTTCCCTTTTAATTCATATATATATATATATATATATATATATATATATATATATATATATATATCAGAAGAATACCCGTTACATGGCTGGTAAAATTAATTCCCTTCACAGAACAGTTTTTAAATTACTTTTATTTCTCATTAGAAAAACTGAAATCAGACTATAATGATAATAAACCTTAGTTCTAGAATCCATTATTACATGATTTTTATTCTAGAAAATGTCTAAAATTCAAGGGAGCATAAGTTTGAGAAGTTTTGAGAAAAAATTGAAATTCACTAAATCTTGCTTAATTAGTGTCCAATGACTATGGATAAGATTTAATGTAAATCTGAAGTAATTGAATTTTCAAATGGGAGGTTGTGGCTGTAGTATGGCCCCTAAAATCTTTAAAATCTCCAGAGAAATTGAAATTGTAGGAATATTTTTTAATTGATGTCTGCTACTTTTGTTAAAATTTCACAACAATCGTAGGTATCTGAATTTTCAGGAAGGTTTACACCACCCTTTTACCCCCTTATCATAAAACTAAATTAAACTAAATATAGCCTTCTTTAGGACCCCTTACGCCAAACATGTGTTCTAAAATTTATAATGATCGATTAATTAATTTAGGAGTGAATTATATACAGAGTAATATACACATACCTAACTTTGTATAAATAGATATATAGTGTATACCTTATTTGAGTAAGAAAAAATAGAGAAGAATGCTCGATTATAATACAAAGCAGTATTATTTTATGCATATGTTTTATTTACTTACTATACAATTAAGATTTTATTGAATGATATACGGGTTTTACATAGCCAAACCTACTTAAGAGAATGGCGGGTCAGAATGTTGATCGGCCATCAAAATAAACAAGGACTATTGTTTTCTATTCTGATGATCGATGCACAGTTAACTTTTTGGATTAGCAACGGTTGGATCGTCGAAACCTGAGTATTAGTTAATTAATCATATAGTAAGTATGTAAATAAAACATGCACGCATGTATTTTTAACAATTTAAATTATTCTCAATTTTTTATGTTGCAGTGTATAACGAAAAATAAACATCGTCTTGAAATAGATGTAAGCAACTTCATACTTTTAAATAGTTATAAGTATATATATATATATATATATATATATATATATATATATATATATATACATATTTATGTATATATATACTCAGCTATTTATTGAGCTGTCGCTTCTTGATAGATCATTATAGTAAACTGATGAGGAATTTATGTACATATATTTGGCATTCTCTAATTTATGTATATATACACTTACTACTTACCTGGCACAGTCTGAGTAAGTGTTCGTACCAGCTACGGATACGTCCTTAACAATCAGTCTGAGAGTAGTTTTGTTGCTGTTAGACTGAGGTATGGTTGTGTTCAGTTCTAGGAGAGCCACCCTCCCAGGATTTACTTTCTCTCTAAAAAAGGGATTATTTTATTGCTAATCGCCTAAGGCGCCTCTACCCGGGAATGTTGATGGGGCTGCTCAGGCGTATTTTGTAGGCCAGAGTGCGCTTACCATCGTGTGCTGGCTTTTATAAAACCACACCTGACTTTGTGTCTAACCTTCTAGTAAATAATATATATATATATTAAATTGACATTTTAAAATAAGGGATTTCTAAAATTGTATTCTTATTGCTGAGCAGGGTTTCAAAGCAATAGTCTACCATTCAAAATCCGATCTGTGTTAAGTATGTTTAAATACAACTGCAACAGCTATTTGGAAGAGGAGCGTGCCGTTCTTAAAATAAAGACAAGAATTAAAAAAAAAAAATCAAAGACTAAAAGTTTTTTATTTTCTGTTTTTTTTTTTACTTACTGTTTTCTTTTACAATTTATTGCCAACTGTTTGAAAAGCTGAAAAGCAAATGCGCATTGGCTGTCGATCAAACAACACATCAGAATGCTTTGGAATTCAATTGATTGATTTGTCAGATAATAATCAGAAATTGGAAGAGGTTTTGATCGCTGTTTGTCTATCAGGTAAAGAATTGCAGGAAATAAAACGAAGAAACAAATAGCCAAAATAAAATTCTCTGAAAGAACTATTTTGAAAAACAACTCATGAAAGAAGTAAAACACAAAATACCATACATCGAAAAATGTCTTCTGCGAATTACTCATTCATATCTATTAATATATATTAAAACAGTAGATACATACATGCATATATATATTTTCATAAACTTTAAAAACTATATGTTTCAGAGAAATAAGATCAATAAATGGGAACCATTTTCGTTCTAATACAAACAGAAATGTACAGTCTTTAATTGATTGAATTTTAGTTCGATTTTTACTTATTCAACTCAACTATTCAGTCAGAATAAGATGACATACTTTTAAGTAGTTTTTAGATTTGTTTTAATTCATGAAAGCAAAATGATTTTTGCTTTTATCAATCTTATATTAAACAAATAGTAACTGTGATGAATTTTCAACAACAAAAATTACCACAGTATAGAGGTTTTATTATTTACAATAATTTTTTGATAATTAAATGAAAAACTACAAAATATTATTTCACACCAGTGACCTTTTTTTGGTGTAAATACATTCCATATTATAGTTTTTCTAACTCCATAATCAAAAGTATCTTCCCAAGAACTACTCATCCGTGGAACACGATACCACGGAGCTGCTTCCCAGCTTACTACAACATAGTCGTTTTCAAGTCCAATGTTAGCAAATTCTTGTTGAGCCATCGTCTTTAATAATCAAATTCTGCCGAGTTTCAACCATCGTTACCAATCCTCACAGTGTTTTCTCATCGTACACCTGACAGTCATTAACCCTTATCCTCGAGTGGCCTTTGGGCCTTAATAAGCGGTAACTCGTTGGTACATAAAAAATACTGTTGCGATAGATAATCTGTGCTGTGATGAACAACAATTACCACAGCACGGTGGCTTTATTATTTACAATAATTGATAATTACATAAGCCACTATAAAATATTATTTCACATCAGAGAGCATTTGGTCCTCTCTTTTACATATCTGTGAAGCAGTCTTACGCATTTTTTGTTGTACTCTGCAAGATCTTTCACGCTGCACTGGTTGGGTAGTAGAGGGCAGACAAGGTAGTGTTGCATCATAGGGTCCTACTCTCTACATTCGCAGATGGTTTGGTCGGTTTTGTAGCCCCATCTGGTCATGATAACTTTTGATCGTCCCCATTCCAGTTCTCAGGCAGTTGAGTGTTTTCCTCTGGACACAGGGTGCTTCTGAGCCAGGAGGAAGGGTCATGTCTGTAAGAGGGCGGGCCAATCTTTAACCCTCTGAAAGTAATGAAGGAATTAAACTCTGATCTTACAATGTTCTAGTGTAAAACAGCCACCCCCCACATACACACACCAAATTGGTGATAATTTTCAATCTCTGAATTATTTTCAGTTATTCTCACAGATGTAATTTTGTACTTGGTCCGACGAAACCGCTGCATTTGGTTGAAATAAATTATTGCCACAAAACTACCATGAAGTGTTGAGATTATTTCCATACACTCTTATTATCTTATTAGAGTGCTTCTGAGCAAGGAAGAAGGGCTTCAGAAGGGGGGTCCCATGTCTGTAAGAGGGTGAGCCAATCTTTAACCCTCCAAAGCTGTAATGTGGATTTCCTGAGATGTTGTTAGGGGCTCGACATGGTTGATGAAGCTTCTCCGTGAATTCAGTCGTTGACCATTAGTTCATGTCTATGAAGGAGATGGTGTTCATCACTAGTAACTTTTATGATGTCTACTCGGCTGGTAACTTCCTGTCTCATCTCCAGGAGCAATGCCCGTGAAGGGACGCAGGTTGGTAGACTTCAGGCAACCAGTGATCAAGCGGCAGTGATCTATTAATGTAAATTCATTTTATATTATAGTTTTATATTAGTTTGTCTATCTACTATTGAGATAGAGAATAGTATATCCGTACTATGACAAATTAATAACAAAAATTATTACAAAATAGCGGCTTTATTATTTACAGTGCTAGTATTTTTATACTTTTAAGGGTTCTTAAAAGGGAGATAATCCTGGAGGTTTATCATAACAGTAACTATGAAACATAATTGTGTTTTGTTTCACATACTGAATAAAATATATGTGATTAAAAGAACATATTTAGAGACATTAGAAAAATCTTTTCACAGGCAAACAAATGCTACCTATCTCTTTAGCACTTTAATGAATATATAAGATTGATATAAGGATTAAACTTGACAGAATGTATAGAAAAAAGATTCTTAACTGAGCAAACAGCAAAATATAAAAGACAATACGACATCAAAACATGTCATTAAATTGATATTTCGTTTCTTTTAATAAGAGAAACTTTGTCAAATTTTCTCTTATTAAAATAAACGAAATATTTGTCTAATGATGTTTGGATTTTATATTTTTCGGTTTGTCCACTTTTCCATTTATTTACTGAAAGTAACCAATTTTATCTAATTATGAATAAATCTAAGGTAAAACTCTGCCCCTATTTATTTGTCCCCCCCCCCTAACAAGATAGAGTTAGAGACAAGGTCGTTTTTTTAATGTTGGCAAAAATCCAGCTCCCCAAAAAGGGGCACTCTATACAGATTTCTTCTTCAGTGACCGAGCACAGAAAAGATGAAGTGTTGTATCAGAACAGATACTACACTTTACTCCTAGCAAAAAAAAAACCCTGTCAATCCTTCATAAGTCCTTATTCACTTGCCTCCCCACGAGGACAGAGTTAGACACAAGGTCAGTTTTTAATGAGGGGAAATCCAGCTCCACAAAAAGGTGCACACTGGTTGGGAACAAAAATACAAATTGCGTCGGTCGAGAAGGATTTATCTTTTAATGACCGAGGACAGAAAAGATAAAGTGTAGCATCCGAACAGATACTTTAATTTTGTTCCTCGCCAAAAGCCCAAAAGGTTTGAATTACGTCGATATTTTACAATGTAGACGTTCCTCTGTTATAGGCACATATAAGTTATAAAGAAAAAACTACCTGCCTTCCAGCAGCTATTAATCTAGCTCTAAGTATTTTTCCCTCACCCACACCTGACCTTGTGTCTAACCTCCTGGAGAGGAGGTAAATAAAATGCCTTACATTACATATTTCTAATATAAATCTATTGTAATTTTAAAAAGTAATAGTTTTCATTGAAATGTCATCCCTTGAAAATTAATGAACATAATATTTTAAGGAAGTTTCTTGTAATTTACCTCCTTTTTTATTAAATCTTTTTAATTAATTACTGTTGATATCTACAAAACTATTCCATATATATAAGAAATAGGACAATAAAATTATAAATGTATAACATCAAACATTAATTTATTATAAACCGTTTAAAAATAGTAATTCAAATTATGCATACAAATAGCTGTGTTTGGGTTTTTATTCTTTATTATATACTATATATATATTATAATATATATATATATATGTATATATAATATAATATATATTATATACTTTTGCAATACTATATATAGTATTTCAAGTGACCATGTTGTCTTATTGATTTAACAAATAGTGAGACGTGTTGATGGTAATAAAAGTGTGATAAATAAAAAAAAACTTTGCATCTATTCGTTTAGAACATGAACACTACTATTACTTTGTATCAGGATTAATTAAATCAGATTTTCATTCAACTTTCTAACTGGACAAATCTTTATTATTTACAAAGCTAGAATGTTTATTGCTACTGTATAATGCAAGGCAGCCATCTTTGAATTATCAAAGTTTTTTTTAAACGAGTTCCGTTAAGGGGGGATAATTCTGGAAATGTATTTCCATTTTTACTTATTCAACTCTTAAATATTATCAAGAAAAAATAAATTTTTAAGTGGACAAAAAGTAAAATATAAAAAAAATATGATATTGAACACACGTCATTAAAATGCTATTTCGTTTCTTTTAATAAGAGAAACTTTGTCAAAGTTTCTGTTATTCAAATAAACGAAATATCAGTCCAATGACGTGTTTTCGCTGTGATTTTGTCTTTTATATTTTTCAGTTTTTCCACTTTTCTATTTATTAATTTTTCTGTACACTTTAATGAAAGCAGTCAATTTTATTAATAAGGATTCCTACAATCAGAATTGGCATTCAACTTTCTAACTGGATAGATATTTATTATTTTTATGACGGCATTTTTTATCAAAACTATTATATCTGCGAAAAGAGATTTGATTAAATGCAGCTGTCATAAAGGCAAAAGAAATGTGTGTGCTATAAATCTAATTAAAAAAACTGACGTATCTAACAAAATTTATAAATCTAACTTTTGATGATGGTATCATTTTTTTACAATCTGTGAACATCATTCAACAAATTTAGAGACCAAAAAAAAAAAAAATTAAAAAAATGAATTTCTGTCCCTTGTTTCTAATTTTGTTTTTATTTTCACATTGATTTTCTATCTTGTGGCGGTCATGCATATCTCCTCCCCTAATCCCAGAATTACTGACATCTGTCCACGCCCCATGTGTCTTCTACTAAACAATTACATCTCACAGTTTGAGTTGAATTAATTCATAATACCCAATTTCTCTTTTGGTTTTTCTTCCTTTGGTTCCCAATGGTATGGACTGTCTGGAGTTATGGAACAAGATCAAGTTATAAAACTATGATTGACGAACTTAAATAAAAATACATTGACAAAAAATTCCTTTTTTTTATATTTCTTTGGAAGATATAGAAGTTAAAAAATTATATTACAAATTTATATATATATATATATATATATATATATATATATATATATATATATATATATAAAGTTAAATAATGTTAGAAGCAAACTAATATAATAACTGTAAAAGTTAAATTGACTTACATGAGTGATTTTCCACTGAACGACTTGGAACTTACGTTTTTTTTGTTTTTTTTTTAAAATATAATTTTAATGGTTGAGAAACTTCCAAGACTATATATATATAATAATCTAGGTAAAACATCCACAGGGTAGTAATCCAAAGAATTTCAACCGGGTTTATAAAAAAGTGCTCAATATCAAATAGAGCTTTTATATATGATTATTTTTATTTACACAGACATGTACAAAATCTGCGACACTGGCATGTCGATGTTATAGATCAACAGCTATTATAAACTGAGATCTCATCAGAAATATGATCTAAGGTTAAGATCGGATTCTTACTCTGCCTTATGAGATCTCAGTTTATAATAGCTGATGATCGATAACAGCGACATGCCAGTGTCACAGATTTTGTACATGTCTGTAAATAAAAATAATCATATATATATATATATATATATATTAATTTAGATTTTGACCGGATCAATAACAGTGTCAAGTAATACTTTTATTTTAATTTTACAGCCATTTATTTTAAACTATACAAGCCGACTAGGTATGAATTTTACAATAAAAAAGAATTTTCGGAGATGAAAAACATTTACATATACATAGTCAAACGGACACCAAACAATAGAGGAGAAATATATGCACATTTGCCGTTTTCGGAAACATGCCTCCTTTGGAAAACAGCAAATGTGCATACATTTCTCCTCTATTGTTTGCTGTCCTTTTGACTGTGTATATGTAAATGCATTTTATCTCTGAAGATTCTTTTTTTACTGTAAAATTCAGACCTTGTCTGCTTGTATAGTTTCTTAAGATGAATCGGCTGTAAAATTAAAACAAAAAGATTATTTGACACTTTTATTGGTCCGGTCGAAATCAAAATTAATTTATCTTTGCTCTAAAGAGACATTATTTGATAATTCAAAATGCTTTAGTAGTATTCCTGGAACAAAAATACGGAAAATCTAGTGAGCGAATTGTATGAAAGTTTGCCTTGATTATCTCTTCTTGGCCTTTTGACTAAGATCAAAGTGTAGTATCTGTTCTGATGGATGCTCACCCTGTAAACCGGTACCGTCTTGGCCTTCGGGCCTTGATTCCGCCGGTCTGAGGTACTGTCCTGTGCAGTTCTAGGAGGTCCACCCTCCCAGGCTTTGCCTCCCCTCTTTGGGGAGGAGTAAGTTTATTGCTTACTGCATGAGGCGCCCCTACCGGGGAATGTCGACGGGGCTGCCCAGGCAATTTTTAATAGCGAGAGTGCTCACCTTCTCGGGCGCTGGTTTTTCAAGTCCCACTTTCCTGACCCGAGCTTGGGTCGCATCTTACCTTGTGGAAGTAAGATAAACCTGGCCTTGTGCCTAACCTCCTGGGGAGGTAAATAAAAAGTGTAGTATCTGTTCTGATGGATACTGCTCCCCATAGACTGGTATCGTCTTGGCCTTCGGGGCTTGATTTACGCCGGTCTATGGGTCTGTCCTGTGCAGTACTAGGAGGTCCACCCTCCCAGGCTTCGCCTCCCCTCTTTGGGGAGGAGTAAGTTTATTGCTTACTCCTGAGGCGCCCCTACCGGGAAATGCCGACGGGGCTGCCCAGGCAATTTTTAAACCCCACTTTCCCAACCCGACCTTGGGTCACATCTTACTTGTGGGAGTAAGATAAAAACTGGCCTTGTGCCTAACTCCTGGAGAGGAGTAAATCAATACACAATCAAAGACTAATAATAATATATATATATATATTTATATAATTTTCATTTGAAATCTTCTAGTTTCAGGTACAATCTAAATATCAAGTCATATAGAGTTATATATATATATATATATATATATATATATATATATCAGATGTCATATTCTCGACTAGAGAGCCCAATTTATCATACCAAGCACGTATTTCAGGCTTTAAGTTACTTTTTTAAACACATTTCACACATGCATTAATTCTACCAACTGGCCTCTTTAAAATCTGAAGATGCCACTGTTTCAACTCAAGACGTTGGATAGGCTAGTAGACTGAAATAATTATAGACTTAAATGTGTTAGAAAAAGTTACTTTATACCCATATATATATATATATATATATATATATATATTTCGGCAGCAAGTCGTTTATTATACATGTGTCATTGAAGACCACAGAGTTTTCTTTCTTTGTGATGTTTCTGGTTAATTTCTCGACTTGGTGAGCAATTCGTCGGGTTTCCGGTGTCAATTGGTGGATTATGGCGCCTAATGTTGTATCTTGGGCCATTTCTCTAGTGCTTTCGGTCTCGCGACCATCTTCAGGAGGCTGTGTGTTATTGTTAGTAAAGAGCCGTATTTAAAGAGCTGTATATACACATATGCAAATAATTAGATATAACCAAAAATAAAACCATAAATACGGCTCTTTACTAACAATAACGTACAGCCTCCTGAAGACGGTCGCAAGACCGAAAGTGCTAGAGAAATGGCCCAAGATACAACATTAGCCGCCGTAATCCACCAATTGACACCGGAAACCTGACGAATCACTCGCCGAGTCGAGAAATTAACCAGAAAGATCGCAAAGAAAGAAAACTCTGTGGTCTTCAATGACACACATATATATATATATATATATATATGTCAGATTTTCCCACCAAGTTTCAGTGATAAATCAACAACCGTCTTTGTTTTATCACAGTTCAATGATGAGCACACCTTGATATGTCCTGCAAATTTTCCGATAACTGTCACAGTTGTCACTTGACACTGCCCTGATTTGACATATGATGGCACTTTTCAGTTTACGGTTAGTATGGAGATTGTTTTACTGGAAATTATCTTTGAGATAACCTCACAGATAAAAATCTTGGGTGTTAGGGTCCGGTGAGTGTGAAGCCTATTCAGAATCACACCTCCTACTGATGAGGCTATCATCAAAGTGGGCCAAAATTTCATTGAATAGCGATCAAATAATCAGTAGGAGGGTTAGGGTTAGTAGTTATCCTGAATTGGTTACGCACTACTCGGACCTTCTACCCAGATTTTTTTCTCTGGGGTTACCGCAAAGATAATGTCAATCAACACAATCGCCAGACTATTCTTAAACTGAAGAGAGCCACCATAACCCAAATCAGTGTCAAGAGAGGAGTTTGTCAGAGTTATTGACAATTTTACCTGTCGCATACAGGTGTGCTTATCATTGAACGGCAATTAAATATCTGAGACTTAGTGGACAAGTCAGGCATAGCCTGGAGTTTCTTTGTATAAAATGCGGTTGGATTGCAGAAAGGATTGTACATTTTATTAACGATTCCATGAGTGGAATGGAGGAGAGGGAGCGCATCTGCTATACAACGACTTTATGCAAACTTAGTAATGATAATTACTTTCATAGGACATAGGTATTTCAATTTCTCTAACACAAGTCAGTTACCAAGTAATAATATGCATCATGAACAATTAGAATATCATGTCATAATTAAAAAAAAAGAAGCCATTTAATGTATATTATCAGCTCAGCTATGGACAAGGTTTTTAAACCCACATTATTTTTCAAAGTTTTGCAATTTTAAGAAAATATATTGATAATTAATTTCCTGCAAGTATTTTGTTTTAATAAAAAATTTTAAAATATTAAAGGACCGATAACTTTCATAAATAAGAATTTCTTTTTTATATATAATTAATTTTTTGAACAAATTGTCTTATGAGATTGGAAATAATACAGATGTAAAAATGTAAAAATAAACTGGATGTATTCCGAAATAATGGTTAGAGACTGAATTTACATGGTCATATTTGAGGTCCCTCTAAGGAAATATTTAAAACGATCTCATCTATACATTCAGATATTTTGTGCAAGATTATAGGTAGTCTCTATTCATATAAAGTTAGGTATGTGTATATGTTTATTTATTTATATGTACAGGATTCACTCCAAAACTAATTAACCGATCATTATGAATTTTGGAACACAGCTGCTCGGCCGGAAAAGTCATAATATGGGCTATATGTAGTTTAATTTAGTTTTAGGATAAAGGAACTAAGGGGGATGGAAGCCCTTTGTGAAAATTCAGATACCTCCAATTTTTGTTAAATTTAAACAATTGGTATTAAATATTCCCCAAATTCCAGTTTGAATAGAATATTTTAAAGGTTTTTAGTGAGCATAATATAAGCACATCCCCCCATTTGACAATTTAAATATATCAGATTTGTATTGATTTTGATCCGTAGTCATTAAACACCAATTAAGCAAGATTTCCTGAACTTCAATTTCTTCTTAAGACCTTTTAAGCTTAAGCCTTAAATTTGAGACATTTTCTAAAATCAGAATCATGTAATAGATTTTGATAAAAATTAGAATAGGGATTCTAGACACAAGGTTGGCTATCATTATATCTTGATTTTAATCTTCGTAAGAGACATAAGTGGTACATGACTGTCCATGGAATTAATTTTCCCCGTCCTAGGACGTGTATTCTTCTAGTATATAAGTTATTATTTTTCATATATATATATATATATATATATATATATATTATAAAACAATATATTACTTATATATTATTTCAGTATTTACTTTAACAGTGCTCAATATATGCGTAGAGTATATTAGTATTTAAAAAATATATTTATGACAAGTAAGCTACACAGAAGCGTCTGTGTTTTCCTCAGGAATGAAACACAAATGTTTATGTGCAGCTTACTTGCTATAAGTATATTTTTACAATACCATTTAAGTAAAAAGAATAAAACTGAAAGCATACTGATGATACATTTATTTCGACCTAATTGATTATATTCAAATATGCTTGGACTTAGATGGCCATTTTTTAATGTGGAAACTTCATTCAAATATTGCAGTAAAACAAACAAAAAAAATCCGTATTAAAAATTTCAGCCGGATTTTGCTTAAACAACCTATGGTTCACTATTGTTTTCATTTTAACAAAGAAATAGGAAAATTACAAAGGAAAGTGAGAAAATACACAAGAAAAGAGAAGTGGGTAAAGGGAGTAGAAGAAAAAGGAAAGAAAAGGGAAAACATTGATTCATCACATTTAAGAAATTACAACAGTAACTCTGTCTACTTTAACTTTGGAAGATTTTAAAATTGAACGATTTCAATGAAGCTACCCATACGCACACATCTATGTTTATATATATATATATATATATATATATATATATAAGTATAAATTTTTATTTATACAAACATTATTGGTTACATATGTGCATACATGTTTCGGTTGCACTTTTCCCAGAAAGTCAACCTCATCAGACCAAGAATTTTCGAGAAATGGCCATTTCTCGAAAATTCTTGGTCTGATGAGGTTGACTTTCTGGGAAAAGTGCAACCGAAACATGTATGCACATATGTAACCAATAATGTTTGTATAAATAAAAATTTATACTTATAAACAGCTCTACTTGTTATTGAGCACTTTTTATAAACACTTGAGTTTCTACGGATTTACATTTACAGAAACTAATACAATACATGTACGATATATATATATATATATATACATACATGTGTGCGTATGGGTAGATAATAAATACTATTAAATTATTTATGAGAGCGAAAGCTTGAAACGCTGCCGTATGTAGATAAAAATAATTTAATAATATTTACTTAAAATTAATATTGTTATAAGCCTCTTTAATATGATTAAAGTTGAACCCTGTTCGGGGAAGTTAAGAATAGAATGACACGTAGCTATAAGGCATACTCCGACAATATTCATAGAATCTTTAGTCAGTCTTTCTAGATAAGCCACCCTTCACATAAATAGAACTTAAAGTCCCTTATTAGATGTGGTAATGTCTCGTGGCCTAATGGTTACAGTGCTTGCTTATGGAGTCTAAGTTGATTCTGTGGCAGGGGTTCGAACCGTGCAACCGTCTGAGATTATCATTCCTACACTGATGAGAGTGAAAGCTTGAAACGCTGGCGTATGTAGGTAAAAATAATTTAATATTATTTATTTGAAATTAATATTGTTATATATATATATATACATGTATTAATACATCTTTTATTCCTATATAATTTTATATGCTAACTACCATATCGCAGAATACTTCTTAAGTGTAGTGTTTTAATAGTATTATTATTATTGTTATAATTAGTATTATTATTTGATATGCAAATCACCATATCACATTGTGGTCTTAAGGGTAATGTTATTATTATTATTATTATTATCATTTATTATATATATATTAGTGAAATAATAACTGAATTGTTTCTATATTTGGTTATTGGGGAATGGTAATTTGATCAGTACCACTGGAGAGCCATGAATCTTATAGCTGTTCTGTTTTTAAATCTCCGAAACAGTAACATGGTAAACAGCTGATGATCCCGGTTTCCTATTTCACAATTTAAGTTAAGGTCCTCTGTTTATGTTTCACTGTTATATACTTTAATCTCATTTTGTATTTGTAAAATTTCCAGCTTTAAGTCGGCTTATGCGAGTGCTAAGTCTGCGATATGGTAGATTTAGTTAATATCCCTGGGAATTTAAATTGCATTTTCTTTCTTTGTTTAAAATAACTGAAAGCTTCTTTATACATTTATATATATATACATATATATATATATATATATATATATATATATATATATATATATATATGATAGTTATGAAATTCATAACGAAACCTAATGTAAAATAAAAACCAAAAATTGCTTATATTTCATCACGACGTTTAATCGTGATTGTTCAAATACTTTCTCCAGATGACTGATGGGTAAAAACATAGAGGTTATTAAAAAGATCATCTGGAGAAAATCTTTGAACAATCACGATTAAACATCGATGAATTGTTTTTAGCAAAGTTGATTGTATTACTGTATCGTTAGAAAGAAGCTTATTGCAATAAAAATACAATAATTTGATCTTTGTTAGAGATTTAATATTAAATCCACATTTTTTAGATGAAGATTGATCATTTAGATTCTTTGGATTATTCGAACTACTATTATCATTTTGGTTGTTATCTTCACAATGTTTTGTTCGATGTAATCTCCAAATGGAAGATCATGGAGTTCAATTAGTTGTTGGATTTTAAGTCATGTCAACCATCGTCGGGGCATTTTGAGTATCATTGGTTTGTAGATGAATTTGTTTTGTATGCGCATATTTTGTAAACGGATACTCCGTAAATGATAGTTTCTATTGAACCAATAAATAAGACACTGACAGGTATGACGACTCGTGGCCAGATTAGACCTAGAATTAGTGATAAGTAAGACCTCTAAAAGATTGTGACAAAAGTTGAAACATAAAAGATTGTGACAAAAGTTGAAACATAAAAGATTGTGACAAAAGTTGAAACATAAAAGATTGTGACAAAAGCTGAAACAAAAGATTGTGACAAAAGTTGAAACATAAAAGATTACGACAAAAGTGGAAACATAAAAGATTGTGACAAAAGTTGAAACATAAAAGATTACGACAAAAGTTGAAACCTAAATGATTATGAAAAATGTTGAAACCTAAATGATTATGACAAATATTGAAACATATAAGATTGTCACAAAAGCTGAAACAAAAGATTGTGACAAAAGTTGAAACATAAAAGATTATGACAAATGTTCAAACATAAAAGATTACGACAAAAGTTGAAACATAAAAGATTGTGACATAAGTTGAAAAATAAAAGATTGTGACAAAAGTTTAAACATAAAAGATTGTGACAAAAGTTGAAACACAAAAGATTGTGACAAAAGTGTGTCATTATTAAAAAGTTGAAACCTAAAATATTATTAAAGAAATTAATCCAATAAATGGGGTACTAAATAGATCTAGAAGTAGTGGCCAAATCTCAAATTGGGGCCTTACCACTTGATTAAGTGGGAGGAAAGAATGAGATAAGATTGACAAATAGGGCCGACTCAGTGGTGTGCAGAGGTATAGTAATGCACTGGTGATACCCGGGGCAAACTCGTTGATTGTATGCCCCAAAAAATCAAATACAAGTCCTAGTACTAAGAAATATTATGAGAAAGGAAGACAGCTTGAATATGATTGGATGTCATCCAAATTTTGATGCCCGGGTCACTGCCCCATTGCCCCCACCTCTAGGCACGACACTTGATCAACTAGAAAGACTCTTAAGTTCAACGAGATACACCTGAAGAAGGTTGAAGGTTAGATTGACTGAAATGTTGCGAATATAATAACCAAGATGAGAATCGTAGTTCAAATAATCCAAAGCATATAAACATATCAAAATAATTGAAAAATAGAAATGAATGACTATTTACAATACTTATAGTTTGAAAAGTTTCTTTATTTATATTACCCCCAGCATTTCAGCACTCATACCCTGAAAGCTTTTGTCACTTACCATGAGAATTAATGACATTCTACTAACCTAAAATCAAACTTTATTTTATCTAAAAAGTAAACATGTTCTCATTCCATAGTGTATGTTTAATTGACTATGTAAACATTGGTATGTAGCTCAATCAGTAGAACCCATGTACATATCATCACTAAGTTGCTAATATTGCCACAGACATAAAAATGCCTTAGAATACAACAGCTAGAACATTATGGAAATAAAAACAAAATTAAGGTCATTAACTTTACTATAATAATGTAAAAAAAGATTTTTATTTAAATGATTATGACAAAAGTTTATGTCGAAAGGATCATGACAAAAAATACAACTGAAAAGATTGTGAGAAAAACTGAAACCAAAAAGATTAAAGCAAAAATTAAAAGCTAAATAATTATGATAAAAATTGAAAGCTAAAATATTGCAACAAAGGTTTAAGCCTAAATGATTGACAAAAATTGAAACCAAAAATATTAAAACAAAAATTGGAAGCTAAATGATTGACAAAAATTGAAACCTAAATGGTTGACAGAAATTGAACCCTAAAAGATTATAATCAAAATTATGACCTAAAAGAGTATTACAAACATTGAAACCTAAAACATGACAAAAATTTAAACCTCCAAGATTGTGACAAAAATTGAAACCTAAAAATCTTGTGACAAAAATAAAAATTATGATTTAAGACGAATAATTTCCAATTTCTATGCATGATTTGCCCAATATTCATCACAAATTCATCTGCAATTTCTTTTAGTCCTACATATTTAGTCACCATCACAACTAACAGCACAAGACACACACAAATTAAAATACGCCATTCACATTTGTTAGACACTACTTTTGAGGATTTCTTTTTTTGTTGCCATGTTTTGTAGATTAATGAATGATTTTAGTATGTAACCCAATATTTATTTGTTTTTCATCTCTCTCTCTCTCTATCTTAAAACATTGGCTATTATGAGAATCTCTGGTGCCTCTCATATGAGATATTTCACTGTGCTTTTATCTCTGATTAGCACCTTTGACTCTCACGGTAGTCTAATGTGTCTCACAGACCAAGGGGAGGTAATGAAACTAACCCACAATAAACTATATAATAGTTCTTAGTTCTTTCTTTTATGTTGCTCTGCATGTCATCTTCAGGACTGGCTCATTTGTTACTTTCTACTGACAGTTGCCTGATATTTCGTTCTCTGCCTTCTATCCTTATTCGATGACAAATAATACCTTAAAAATCGCTCCTCAACCAATAATATTCCATATAAATACAAGTTATATAAACGTCTCAAATTTATTAAATCAAAAGTTTATAGTAAAATATGCCATCTTTTAATCATTTATAGCGTTATATACATAGTACAGTGTGTCCCTCAAAATACCACCAATGGAATCGTTAAAAAAATTCAAAATCGCTTCTGCAATCAATCCATATTTGGTACAATTAAACAGTGATCTAGGCCTGACTTGTCCACCAAGTTTCAATTATGAATGTCCAACAGTTTTTCTATCATCACTGTTCAATGATAAACACACCTGGATTCACAATTCAAAATTGTCAATAACTCTGAGACACTCCTTACTTGGCATGGCTCTGATTTTAGCTGTGATGACCCTAGTCCTTGGCCTTTTTGTTAGGAGCAAATTATGTTCTAATACTACGCTTCATCTTTTTGCCCTGAGTCAGTGAAAGAGAAATCCTTCTGGACTGTGGCAATTTAAATTTTTGTCCCAATCCAGAGATCCTTTTTTGGGAAGCTAGATCCCCCCCCCCCCACATTAAAAAAAAAAACGACTTGTGTTTAACTCTGCCCGAGTGGGGAGGCAAGTAAATAGAAACTATCTGGAAATTGTTTTGGATAGACATTATATTTGAGATAATCTTACAGATAAAAAAATCCAAGGGATTATGGTCTGGTGAATATAAAGCTCATTCAGGACCACACTTCTTACTGATGAGATGATTGCCAAAGTGTTCCTGCATAAAAGAAAAACTGTTGCGCATTAATGATTTAAACTTGGTAGACAAGTCAGGCATAAACTTCAATTTATTTATGCCGAATATGGTTAGATTGTTGAAAAGATTGTGTAATTTTTAACGATTCTATGGGTGAAATTTTTTTTGTGTGTGTGGGGGGGGGGTCACCCTATATTAAAAGATACTTATAGAAAAACACGATTTTTTAATGATATTATAATTGTATACAGTTTTTAATTTTTGTTTCTTTTTCTTTTAACTCTAAATTTATAATAAATCAGTGAATAGATTTTATTTGTTTGATGACAAATACGACCTTCAAATGTTAAGCTAACAATTATATTCCATGTTAATTTAAAATCTATATACAAATTTAAGTTTATGCAATCTTCATCTAAAAAAGATGAAGATTGCTAATTTGGATTATTTGGACAACTATTCTCATCTTGGTTGTTATTCTCATAACGTTTCTGCCGATGTAACCTCCGACCTTCTTCAGGTGCAACTTTTCGAATTCGGAAATATTTATGTCAAATTTGGGAATTAAATAAAAGGTTCGATTCAAAATTCTGTATGGATCCACGAGTTTAAAATATGCATCTGAAGAAGGTCGGTGGTTACATCGGCCGAAACTTTGTGAAAATAATAACCAAGATGAGTTTGAATAATCTAAATAATATGATTTATGGTCTTATATTAAAATTTAGAAGATATAAAATGAAAAATATCATTTTAATGTTATTGTGAAATTGTTTATATTCTTATTAACTTAGATTTTTTATCAATCCAGTATTCTTTTTAAGGATTAATAAGATGTTAAAATACGTTTTTAATGAACGACTTTTGAAGACCAATTTTCTACCACAAAATCAAAGGATTGTTCATTCCAAAAGATATGTCTGTGAAGGACAATCTGCTTTGAGATGAACATTGGTCTTAAAAGACAGTTTTATTACACGAGGAATGCTGTAATAAAATTCTATATTAAAGTTATCCACATAAAGTTTTGTTTTGAATAAAAATAAAATCTAAATAAACGGTTATGTAATTTCTTAATCATTCTTAATGAAATTAATATTTTTTTCGTTGGAATGTTCTCATAATTGCAATATTTCTTTTTAATGATTCATTGTAATTTTTCCACATTTCTTTTGGAGTGTTTTTATTAGAATCTAAAATTTAGTTTACTTTGCTTATTTTACCAACCAACCATTTAAGAGGCTATCTAATGTTAAAACAGAATACTTATTTTTAACTACTATGTTATACATATTGATGGAGGGCAATTGGGTTTTACACCTTTCCTCAAAGTATTAGCATTTTCAAGTGAACATGATACTATGACATCATGATTGGAGGCAAACGATGACTATGATTATCAATTATGTTTAAAAAATACTTTGCGGTGTCATGTAGCAAAGAGCAACGGTCACACCTGTGAATTATGGATAACCCGGGTTGAGTTAACCAAACAAAACAATGTTGAAAGTTCGTTTTGAATTATGAACTTTTGGATAGAGTTTTAAGTCAGATTGTTAATTTCATAATTTGCGTTAGCAGCAACCGTTTGGTCACTTATCTTAAGTTGGTAACTAAATTAAGGTTTAAATGGTCTACATCCAATTTCCATATTATTAATATGAAGAGTTTGAATGCCAAACGCGATAAATCCAATTTACTTAAATGGAGATATTAAACAATAAAAGGACAAATATATCAAATCTAGATTTTAATTAAAAGCTTCTTTTCATTGAAAGCAAAACAAAATTATGCCGATATCCCATTATGTAAAGTATGATTTTGAGGTAGGGTAGAGTATTGAAATGCAACACTTTATGTAGTGATAGCTTTGCAATTTTGACGATGGCGATTATAGTGTTTTGCATTTGAACTCTTCATATAGTTATCTGTATTTTGATAAAAAAAAAATCAGATTGCAAAAAGATATAGAATGTATTATAAACATGCTGAGCGTAAAAAAGTAATGATACAGCTAAAAGAATCCTCAGGGTTGTTTTGTTTCTGTGACGATTTATTCTGTCATGACCAGACAGCACAAAAACGCACTCCATTATCTGGTTGCTTCAAGAAGCATAAGAACCTGTGCCCTCCAAATCTGCCTTAAAAAATTTCAGTAATTACTTTTGGCGGGATTTTTGAATGCGTTTATTTTTTTCGGGATAGCTCCAGATGTTCTGGCTTGCTGAGGTAATCAAACTGGTGGAAATTTTTGGGCATTCTGGTGTTGATAGTTATAAAACAGAAATCTCAAACGATTGAAATTTGATCTTTTTCTATTACTTGAGAATAGAACAAAAATACATTTGAAGGCAAAACTATACATACATATATATATATATATATATATATAATATATAATAAAAAGAAAATTTGTAACTGCGCCTCCCCCTCCTCCCAAACGCTACTCTAGACAAAAAGTTTCAGCCCTTCTAGGTCACATGCAGAGCAATTCATTTCTGTTTGATATACCTATTTTGTGTTTTTTGGATTAAAAAAAAAATTGGGAGTCATTGGAGACTATTTAAGGTTGCCAAAGTATTTAGAGATTATTTGTAGCTTCAGAAGTTTATTCCTGTTTTTGTTATTTGGAATCACCATTCCTGATTTTTAGCTGCCACAACAGTACAATTTGCTACAGTTTGGCCACACCGCCGGATACGTACAGTCGGTTGCCATTATCTTCCGCAAGTTATTTTACCCGTAACTGGGATCTTATCCTGAGGTGAGATTATGAACAGTAGGTTGACATTCCATTCTGCATGCTATTTTACCCATAATTGGGGCCTTAACATCAGATGTAAAAAAAAAGAAAAAAAGGCTATGATCTCTGACCACAATGACCCTTCCCCCCCAATTAAGAACCGGAAAGAAAAGTACAGGCAAAACTCTTTTATTGTTTTAACTGGGAAACAATGGAACAAGAAATTCTGTAATTAAATATATACTGTTTAATGTTTTATTTTCAGTTCTCACTTCAGGAACAGATAAATATATTCTATTTAAAATGGAAAGCTGCTTATTATAATTATTTTGGTACAATCACTTTTTGAAAACACTAAATAGCTGATAACACTGAACAGAATCTTTTCATACTTTCACTCGGTTCATTATCATTATCAAACATTTTCAGTTCTCACTTCAGGGACAGATAAATATATTCTTTTTTAAATGGAAAGCTGCTTATTATAATTATTTTGGGACTATCACTTTTTGAAAACACTAAATTACTGATAACATTGAACAAATTATTTCTGTCAGGTGATTTTTATTATCAAAAATCTTTCAATAAATAATATCAAATCTTTTTTAAATGTCAATTATAACTTTAGCGATTACCCATTCTTAATAGGTTTTAAGCAACAAAAAAAAACAAAACAAATATATGTCTGAATTATTCCATTCTATATATAAGTTATCAAATAGGTTGTCTGACATGTTTTGGATGTTATCCCTTAACATCTTTCAGGCCTAACTAGACATGCGTCTCACTTAATTTTAAGTATGCATAATGGGATATATATGCCCCAAACCAAGGATACTCTCCTTCATTTAGTCTTTTAAGGTGTTTACTACAAAGGGTATTAATGGTGTTCTGTTGCTATAAGCAGAAAAAATATGTAAGTCTAAATTATTCAATTCTGTATGTTAAATTATTTAAACCCCACTAGACAAACTATTTGATGTTATCTCTGAACCACTTTCACAACTAGCAGGGTTCATTTATCCCAATTGGTTTTAAGCATACCTAATGGAATATGTCTCAAAACCTTCTCCTTTATTTAGACTTTTAGGGTGTTTACTGCAAGGATATTAATGTACTTCAGTCGCTATGCATTGTGTGAAATTTTGATGACAGTTCGAAGTTAACAGGTGTCTTTGTATTTGGATAACAGTAGTGTTTTAAAAAATAAATTCAGTTTTGAAAGGGTTAAGTAAACAATAAATAAATTATTATTAAATTAGTAGCTACTTATGATAGCATTCCTTGCAGTAGTGCTTATTGATAATATTAAGTAAAGAATTAAAAAATTTACATTACGTCTCTGTTATATATATATATATATATATATATATATATATATTTATTTCAATTGACACTATACTTTAGTTTTAGAGTAACACTTGAAACTCAGCCCATAGAACTAAAGACGCCTAATGAGAACGACTCTTCAGTCGATGTTTTCATAATGTAACACTATAAAAACCGAAGGTATCGATGGAAGATCAAACTAATTTCTTGTGTCAATTGAAAAAATATATTTTTTTAAATATATGCTCTTGCACAAGTAATTGAGCATCTGGTTATTTCTCCTATAACACTAAATTACACACACACGCATATATATATATATATATATATATATATATATATATATATTTACATAGTATGCACTGAATGTTCTGATAAGACATTAAAATCAAATATAAACAATAAAATATATATATGTTTAATAGCCTTGCAGCAGACTGGGCTAATCTGAATGCTGAATGTAAAAGAGAAAGTCAAGTACGTTCATGAACAAACAGCCAATTCTAAGGGTAAGTAATATGTCAGGAGACATATCTGAAATGGATTTGGATGAGTAACAGATCAGGAGACATCTGAAATCACGATAGGCGTGGGTTTGCCTTGTTTATAAAAACGACCTGAAAATTCATGGATGTGAAAAGCCAAAGAAAAAGTCCAGTCTTCCTGATCTCAGGCACTAACTTCACTTTCGTTAACAGTCCCTGAACTGGGGAAAGCGCAAATGATATATAAAAGAACTTTCTTTTGTAAATCTCCAAAAACAGCTAATAAAAAAAAGATGTATAAAACACTAGATTACTACTTATAATGATACAAACTAAGAGCCCCCAAATGTATTGGGAAAAATTGCACTAACTTTAGCGTGAATAGCCCTTAGAAAGCCGAATATGTCATAGTAGACCAAAATTAACATACATCTACTACTAAAAATGATTATTATTATTACTACTAATAATTTACTCACTCGGATTTTACTGACTGGAAAAAAACTAGTGGTGTTCCCTTTGAACAATTACATTAAGAATTAATTGAACGCATTGAAAGAAGGAGGCATTTTTTATATCACAACAAATGAACATTTTACATCATACTCACCAAAATTAGCTTCATAGTAATCAGCCTTTAATGCTACTTTGCTTCAAGAGACTACGATTCTCACTTTTTATATAATATTATAAATCATCTGCCCTTGACGGTTTATAATGAATTACCTCCCTTAGTCGTATGCACTATATATTAAAAGAGAGACAATGCATATTATTATGATTGATAAATCGATAGTAATTAAATGAAATTAATGAAAATAAAACTAATCTAACTAATCGAAAAAGAACATTTTATTTAAAAATTATAACATTTATTTAAAAGTAAATAAAATCATTGAAAGCCCGTAGGCCATGTTTTTATTAAACAATGGACATTTTACATCATACCCATCAACATTAGTTTCATACTAGTCAGAATTTAATGCTGCTTCAAGCGACTATAATTCTCACTTTTTATATAATATTAGAAATCAGCTGTGTCCTGACGGTTTATAATAAATTACCCCCGTTAATGTTCATATTTACCCCCCCCCATACGAGAACACAGTTAGACACAAGGTCAATCCAGCTACCCCCAAAAGAGACACTCTGGATTGGAACAAAAATAAAAATTGTCTCAGTCGAGAAGGACTTCTCCTTCACTGACTGAGGACTGAAAAGACTAAGTGCAGCGTCGGAATAGATACTACACTTTGCTCTTATTTTAAAGGTCAAGGAAGTTACTTCTTTTGGTGTTATGCACTATACAGGGTGTTTCAAAAGTCTTGGGAACATAACGATTTTTAATAACTCTTAATGTTCCCAAGACTTTTGAAACACCCTGTATATTAAAATAGACAACTCATATTATTATGATTGATAAATGGATAGTAATTAAAAGAAAACTATAAAACAAAAACTATAATCAAACTAATCTAATTATAAAATTTATTTCAAATAATTATTTTCTGAAGCCAATTTTGAAGCATCCTTTTAGCATAGATGCTATTGGTGAGATATCAATTTTCAATTTATAGAATCATCATCATATTTGGTTTAACGACAATCAACTGAATCCCATCCATTCACTGTGGAGGTCCCCAGATGCCGGAGAGCTTTCTACTCAAATAGCTTCTTTCCTCATGCTGCTGGCCTCTAGAAATCCCTCCCTGCCCCTTGTTTCCACGACAGTACTGACCTGCAGAAATTTAAAACTAATGTAAACAGACATCTTGCTGCGCAGATCCCAATTTAGGTTGACCCCACCAAACTTTCTCCATTTTTTTTTCTCAGTAGCCCCTTACGTCTACAGTGGCGGCCTGCCTTGTTTGGGGTGAACTATGTTAAAAAAAAAAAAAAAAAAAAAAAAATGGCTATTTTACATGCTACCATGCATTTGACGGCATTTAGAAATTGACTTCCAAACCAACCTATCTCTGACCAGGTCTTTATTTATCCCTATTACTCTCAGGCCAATTCTTATCACTACCCAACATGTTTTCCTTTACCTTCCTTCGTGAACTTGACCTGCTACCTCAACTGTTCTACATCTACTAACCGAAGAACTCTTATTCATTCTTTCAACATAGCCATACCATCGAAGTCTACTCTTCTGCACACATATCCTTATACTCTCCAGATTTAATCTTACTCTGAGGTCATCAGAATTAAGCCTGTATTTAAGCCTCACATTACACATCCACTGTATCATTCTCATATCATTTCTCTCCATACAACGCATGCCCCTAAACCTCACTGGTCCGGTTTTACTTCCATACATCATCACACTGTGCACAAATGCCTGATAACACTGCTGGTTAATTCTGCAATTACACTAGCACCTGCTCTACCCTGTGACCCAATGGTATCATCAAGGTGACAAAACTTTTCGACAACGTCAATAACTTTGCCATCCAAATATACTTTGTTCACATCTGAATTTTCATTAGTCTCCATTATCTAACACTTCTTACATATAAATTGGTTATCCTCTCTCAACCTACCAGTAATTTGACTGCACTTCTTGTGTGCCCAATGCTTACAAGTACTACAAAACATTAAATTGTATCCGATTTTCTTTCCACAAAACTGAGCATGGGAACTTTTCTCTTTTGGGGAGCTTTCCAACACTACAACCACTGATCACACTTTGGTCTTGGTAACATTCACTCTCAGACATTTACTTTTCATAGCAGTCTTTAACTTAACAGATAGGTCTTCCATTGTTTCAAAAGAAAATATTAGATAATCTGCATACAGCATCTCTTCTAGACAACCCATACTAAACTTTCTAGACAATGCTTCTAAGACACAAATGAAAAGCAACGGACTCTGATGTACTCCGATTTTAACATTAAAGCTGTCACTAAATGTGCTGTTAATTTTAACACGACTTTGAGCATTTCTGTACATTGCTTGAACAATCTTCACCGACTACTCATTTGCCCCTAGTTTACGCAAAGTCCACCAGCCAACCTTTCTTGGCACTCTGTCAAAAGCTTTCTCGAGATCCACAAAAGCAAAGTACAGGTTCTTCTTATTAAGATACTTTTCTTGTATTTGTCTCAGGATTAATATAGCACCAGTGGTACTTTGCCCAGGCATAAAACCAAACTGCATTTCATCTATGCTTATTTGACTTTGTATTTGCTGCTCAATAACTTTCAGGAGTTGATCCATAAACTTTAAGCCTCTGTAATTAGCTCTATCGAGTGCTTCCTCTTTTCAATTGTAACAATCTACAATGGATGATGACTAAAGTAGTCATAAGTGTGTATTAAGTATCTTTTTACTTTGGAAGACATTTCTCTCTCCGTCTCGCATATCTCTATTTATATAAAGTTAGGTATGTATATACGTTTGTATATTTGTAAGTAAAGGATTCACTCCTAAACTAATTAACCGATCATTATGAATTTTGGAACACACTTGCTCGGTGTAAGGATGAGTAATGTGAGCTATATTTCGGGGGTAAAAAAGGTGATGGAAGCCCTTTGTGAAAATTCAAGTACCTCCGATTTTTTGTGAAATTTTAACAATAAGTATTAAACGTAAATTAATAAATATTCCCCAAATTTCAGTTTCTTTGGGCTATTTTACAGGGTTTTTAGGGAGCATGATATGGGCACAACCTATCATTTTAAAATTCAAATATTTCAGATGTACATTGAATTTTATCCATACTCATTAGACATGAATTAACCAAGATTTCCAGAACTGAAATTTCTTCTGAAGACCCTTTAAGCTTAAGCCCCTTAAATTTTAGACATCTTCTAGAATCAAAATCATATGATGCATTTTGCTCAAAATTTGAATAAGTATTCTAGACATACTGTTTAGCATGATTATATCTTGATTTCAGTCTTCATTCCATAGAAGTGGTGCAAAACTGTCTGGTTCGGGAAATTTATTTTATGCGTGCTGAGACAGGTATTCGCCTAGTATATATATATATATATATGAAAATAGACGTCTCAAAATCGGAACAGAGCCTAATAAAGACAACTGATCTTGTACACACAAAGGTTTGATATTCTTTCAAACAGAGCTCTATAACAATAATAAATAAATTTGGCTTAACTTCACACTTTACTGGAGGTTCAAGTGGTTTCCGATCATCAGAATAGTATCAATAAATCATTAATTGCATTAGAATACAAATTCAAAGCGATTAGAAAAGCTAGTTAAGAAAAATACTGTTAGTTTTCGAAATGTGACGTCATACATATATATATATGTATACATAAAATATATTTATCCACAGACAGCTATTTTGAGGCTTGCCATAGCAAGTGTAATCCCACCGAGGCTGGTCACATAAAAATGTCATCAGTAATCCAATACTCAATCTATTATGCTACTGAACTCCCCATTGACGGTAGAAGGAATTATAGTACTATATATGTACTTTCTTTGTTGAGATATTAAAAACAACACTAGTAGTAACAGAATGCTTTATGCTAAGTGGAAACCGTTATTACATATAGCAAAGAGCTCAACCTATAAATATGAGGTATATGTGCACACACTTTGAATCCAACAATTGCATGTACCAATATAAATAATAAAAAATAAATAGCCATATCATTCTCTAAAATGTTTTTATATTTCAAAAATAAAATAGACACACGGAATAACACTGAAATGGCAAAACAGGATCAAAATAGCAAACAAGCACCGTCATTAGTTTTATCTACAAGGTAAGATTAAACAAACAGAACAGCGACCGGAAGTAGTTGCTAATAAATAATAATATGATAAATAAACACATCATTTTTTAAAAGAACCTCTACACACATTTAAACAACACTTAGCCGATATTCTTCTCCCCCCACTTAAAAAAAAACATATGATCGGCCAATTTTTAGCGCACTAATACCCCGCACGGTGGCAGCTTTATTTCCGTGTTTCTCATAACACACACAACTCCATCAATAATCATTCTCGATGAAGAACGCAAGGCATTTGAAATATTGAATTATCATGATGAAAAAAAATTATTAAAAAAATTAACGGCATCATTTGAAGCTTCAACGACGACCAACTCATAATCATCATCATCAATATATATATATATATATATATATATATATATATATATATATATATATATATATATATATATATATATATGTATGTCTAAAGAAGCTTTGAGTCATTTAAAAAAAAAAAAAAAGAAGTAAAATGCAGTTTTAATTCCCAGAGAAACTAACTAAATCCAAGATATTGCAGACTTAACATACGTTGGGAAATTCATAAATAAAAAAATAAGTAAATAAAATAAAAAAAGAAAAAAAGAAGGAGGGTTAAGTATCTAACAGTAAAACAAAAACAGGAGACCTTACGCGTCTAATATTAACACGGGGATCATCAGCTGTTTACCATGTAACTGTTTTGGAGATTTAAAAAACAGGACAGTTATAATATTCATGGCTCTCCAATGGTACTTATTAAACTACCATTTCCCCAATCATCAAGTGTCGAAATAATTCAGCTTAAATTTCACTAATATATACATAAATAAATAATAATAATAAAATAATAGTAATAATAATATAATACCCTTAAGACTACCGTATGATATGGTAATTTGCATATCAAATAACATTAATTATAACAGTAATAAAAGAAAAAATAATAATACTATCTAAACACTACACCCAAGAACCATTCTGCAATATGGTAGTTAGCAATAGAATTATATAGGAACCAAAGTTGCATTAAAAAAAAAAAATAAAAAAATAAATAAATAAATTAAAAAAATAAATAAATAAAGCTTAAGTACCTTAGGTACCAGAAAGGTAATTAGATAAGAGGAAGGAAACTAAGCCATACAGATCTAAATACCCAATATATAGTCTAAAGAAGCTTTGAGTCATTTCAACAAAAAAAAAAAAGAAAGTAAAATGCAGATTCTCTCCAAATATGATCTGAGGTTAAGATCGGATTCTAACTCTGCCTGATGAGATCTCAGTTTATAATAACTGTTGATTGATAACATCGACATGCCAGTGTCGCAGATTTTGTACATGTCTGTGTAAATAAAAATAATCATATATATATATATGTATATATATGATTACCTTTTGTTTTACAGTCGTTTTTTTAATAAAGCCGGGTTATTATTTTACATGACTGAGAACATAGAAACTTCACAAAGAGAAAAATAAGAATTCGAACGTATATTTATGAAGAGGGACTGCCTTTAGCGGTTTTACTAATCACTCATCCAACGAGACTATCGTGAAATCCAATCCGAATTTGTACAGGTTAATCAAATTTCTTTCTTTTGTGAAGAATACATGTTTGTTCCTATTCACTTGCCTCCCCACGAGAACAGAGTTAGAAACAATGTAAATTTTTAATGTGGGTAAAATCCAGCTCCCCAAAAATGGGCATCCTGTATCGGGACAAAAATAAAAATGGCCTAAGTCTAGAAGGATTTATCTTTCACTGACCGAAGGCAGAAAAGATAAAGTGCTGTATCAGAACAGATACCATACTTTGCGCCTATCCAAGGAAACCAAAATACATATTTGTTTATTTATATTATTAGACTATATCTCCTTGATGTGTATTAGAACTAATTATACAGTGAACTTGTATGTAAGTAAATAGAGGAATACACGCGCACGCACACATATATATATATATATTATACGTAGTAGGATATTCTTATTTTTATAGCAAGACATTTAAAATCTTACTTATCTGTATAGTAATACACATACCTTTATTTGTACATATGCATGCTATTACCTAACACACCAAGTTAAAAAAAATGAAATCGTCCGTTCGTCAAAAATAAAATTAAGAAAAATCTAATGCTACTATTATCAAAAATTTAGTTGTTTCAAAATAAATTGTTCCAAAATCAAATAAGATGTTGTAAATAAAATTGTAACTGTGTAGCATTTGTTCTATTTATCTAATTAAATTTACGATACGAAATAGACAATTTATTCATTCATCGTAACAGTTTAGAACATGGCTTCCGTTTAGTCTTGATAGACAATGGATATCCCCTGTAAGAGTATTGATTTACTCCTCTCCAGGAGTTAGGCACAAGGCCAGTTTTTATCTTACTCCCACAAGTAAGATGTGACCCAAGGCCGGGTCGGGAAAGTGGGGTTCAAAAATTGCCTGGGCAGCCCCATCGGCATTCCCCGGTAGGGGCGCCTCAGACAATAAGCAATAAACTTACTCCTCCCCAAAGAGGGGAGGCTAAGCCTGGGAAGGTGGACCTCCCAGAACTGCACAGGACAGACCCATTGACCGGCGTAAATCAAGACCCGAAGGCCAAGACAACACCAGTATGGGGTGCAGTATCCATTGGAACAGATACTACACTTTGATCTTAGCCAAAAGACCGTAGCTGCCGTCTAATTGTGAAGAAAGGGTTGTGCAATCCCAAACCACACCTCTCCTCCTGAATCGGCACTGCTTGGTTCCAGTGACAAGAAGAAGTACAGGACGACTGGAAACAATGCCGGGATAAGCGGAGAACACATACAGCACTTTGTATTCCTCAATGGTCACCCATTTAGTACTGACCAGGCTCAATGTAGCTTAACTTCGATGATTAAACTGGAACTGATGTGTCAATGTGATTATGCCGTAACAGTTTAAATCTTTTAAAAGTATGTAAAAAGCTTAAAACGATCGTTTCATTTATTAAAAAAAAAATGTAGATAAGAAGTATTTTTACAGAAAGAAGAAAGACAATCCAGTAAGCCATCATGGAATTTCCTGCGAGTTAAATTATTGTTAAATGCTGTCTTATAAGAAATAACATTTATTTATATACTCATCTTATATTATATTTTATTTTCACATCATTGTTCCTGAATATCTTACATATTCATATAATAGTTTTGAAATAATCAGATTTATATAAAGTTTAGTTACTGACACTAGCCAATTGATAACATTCACTTTGACCATAATACAAACAGCCCCATTGTGCATATTAAGACATTATTTAGTTTGTGGTTTAAATAATAAAATGATTTGCTTCAGAAACAGATTAAGAGATGTGTGTTTTCCTTCTTTTCTTTTTTAAAAATTCATATTCTAATCAATCAATACTAATTTGATGACTAATAAAACCTTTAAACATTCTCTTCGACAACAAAAGACTTATTATAATTGTGTAGATATAAATAGTTTCTATTGGTCAGACTTTGGTGTGTAAGAGTGGAAAACCAAAGCAGAGAACAATAAGAAACTCAATTCCCAGAGTCAAGCATAGAAAACTTTTCATGTTTTTTAACTGAAATGATTTAATGAAGTCAGCAAAAATATGTAAAATGATAGATTGGATATTCAAAATGAATGATGAACGTCCCCTATTTTTTTTGTATTGAATCACGATTTATAAAGACGAAAAGCCACTCGAGGATAAGGGTTAATGAGATGGAAGTATTGTCAAAGCGACCCCCAAAAAGTGTGATTTGACCCCCCCCCCCAAATACCATCCATTGAATCATTAATGAAAACAGAGCAGTTAATAATAATAATGATAAGCATGGCCAATGGAAATTCTACAGTTGTACCTTTCATCTGTTCTATATTGCTGCAATGCTAAAAACGTGTTTGTGACGTATTTATATTTTATGGATGTCCGGTGCGAAGGGAGACCCTACAATATGATTGTCCCACCTTTATTACAACTGAAGTATACTTATCTAACTACGATAGCTAATGTAGTTTCAGAATATATCCGGTTATGTGAGTCTATCTCGAAAAACCTTGTAGGCGTTTGTGACATATTCCCAGTCTATGGACGCCCGGCGTGAATGCTGACAATATAATAGTACCATCCTTGTACAGAAACAGATGCTACATTTTGATCTTAGCCAGAAGGCCAAGAATGTATATTTTGTGTTCCAGTTTCACATTTGACACCACGATAACATCTGTTGAAATTTAAAAAAATTATTTTTTTACCATTGCATCTTGGACGATCAGAAAACCGATCTTCAAAAAAAAGTGGTAATATGACCAATAAATTGCCTTAGTGTATGATTATAGATTTTATAGACATTTTCATGCTTGACATTTTTTGGAGGGGGTACCCTGTACCTACATTATCTGAGGTAAATCTTTAGAACTATTAGTAACATGAATTCGTATAGTAATATAGCTTTCTGCAAAAAGTATATATGTTACATAACTAAAGCCGTTGTTGTGATGGAAAAGTTTGAGTGACACCTAAGGGTCAGAGGTGACCTCAGAATGAAATTCAAGGAAACTACATGACTTCCCGACGGAGATTTTTCTATCTCTTTTCTGGCAACACTTCAAGCAGAGAATACGTGTCCAAGATACCATCTCCAATGGGGACGGGCACACACAATGTACTTAGGTGAGCGAGGCGAGCTGTCTTTCTCTCTCTCTCTCTATCATGCATACACAAATAATCCGTCTCTGATTTTTTTCCTGTGACTGTTCTTCTCTTTTGGATAAACCTTTTTATAAATTAACTTTGGTGTCCAAGTGGTTTTGTCAGCAGACGATCCACAATCTGTTACCGAAAGTGGAACATATATTTTCAACAAGTATTTAAAACTTGTATATCAAAACTTGACATCATGGAGTGGATATTCAAGACAAAATCCATAATTTGGCTTCTATTATTTTAAATTGTGTCTCTTAAGCAAAAAAATGTCCGCCGACAGTTAATTTGTACAGCAATCTAAAAGTATTTCTACTCGTTTACCAGTATATTGTATTGAAGTAAAGTCAAAATATATTGTATTGAAGTAAAGTCAAAATATCTGCAATTCGGTAAGTCATCCTATGTGTGAAATCTCAATACTTTTAAGGATTCCAAAGTCAAGGTCACCAACAACTTGTTGTAGAGAAAGTATTGAAATCCATTTCTTTATATAATGAACTATCCGAAATAACATATTAATGACCGCAATTCTAGCCTCCAGTAGTACGACGGTAGTACGCGTACAGTCAGACTGTTCCCCGTATACATTACAAGCCAGTTACCCAACTTATAACTACCTATTGCATCGTTTATATACAATAATAAACCCTTTTATATTGTACATTGGCCGTTTGAATTATTATTAAATACAATTGGATAACATTACAAAAAGACTTAAGGACCATTAATAAAAGATAATAAAAAAATAACAGTTTTGTTAAGTAGTTGATCCCTACCAAATCTAAAATGAAGAACAACTTTGAATTCAAATACCCTGAGAAAACCCCGTGCCAAAAGTAAAATTACTTGGTTTGGGTAGATGTATTGATATAAAAACGAATGATAAAATTCTGTTTAGAAAAACAAAACAAAATCTAACAAATTATATCACCATCATCATCATCATATTCGGTTTAACGTCCTTTTCACATGCTAGCATGAGTTGGACGGCTTTAAGAAATTGACTTCCAAACTAATCTATCTTTAACCAGGTCTTTATTATCCCTTTTTTTCTCAAGTTCATCCTTATCACTTCCTTCCATGTTTTCCTTGAACTGTCCCTGCTACCGTAACTGTTCTACATCTATTAACCCAAGAACTCTCATCTATTCTTTCAATCTGATCAAGCCTAACTAAACCTATATGCAATAGATATATCAATAAATGAACCGATATATCATAGACTACAGCTCAATCCACTCAAACTCTCACCGACGAAGAACTTATCTCATCAGCCTGGAAAACCTTCACATCAGATTAAGATCTTCAGCTGAAGAAATTTTAATGAAAATCAGCAAAAACAATTAAACTTCAATATACATCATGAGAAATATGATAAAAACTTTTCTGGTGAGGTTTGTGATAAATTATCTGAAGTTAATTACAAATTACATACAACTATATTGTACAATCTGCATTAGTAATTGTATTACTTGTTTTGACCTTGAAAATATGTTTGCTTCAGAGAGATAGAGAAAGTGAAGCTTATACGAACAATGAATTACTCATTGACACTGCTGAAAACGGCTGCTCACAGCAGTTGAAGCTCCATCGACTTGTATGCTGTACCTGCAGTGGAAAGAGAGACGGTTGGTTAGGGTTGTAGATAGATATCCGGGACAATGAAGTGAGCTATGTCCGATTATATAAATGATTAATTAAGCACAAGTGGTCGTAGACAGACATTCAGGATGATCAAGTGAGCTCCGTCTGGTTTTACAAATGATTCGTTTAGACCTGATATAAGCAGGCGTATTTCGCCTATTCAGCCTGTTAGTTTGGAGATTACCCTGACGCTATGTTCTAGATTATTATACCCCCGTTGCAATAACTAATGTTTGATGAAGGCGGTGTTTGTTCAAGATTTATAGCCGTTGATCCATTTGGCAGTTGAAGGCTTATCAACCTTCAGTAGGTTCAATTTGCTTCCATTGGGAGTCAGGGTAAAAGCAGTACCCTAATCCGAACATACTTTGTGCCTTTAAAACCTTTCAAAAAAAAAGAAGCAAATTGATCATTCTAGATTAAACTCGATTTCTCTCAGAACATTTGAACCACTTTCAAACATGATCAAACACAATTTATTTGTGTAAAGCCCAAAATATTAACTTTATATCAAATTATTAAAATTAAAAGATTTTTATAAATACATTAAATTAAATTGAAAAAAAAAACAAGAAAAAAATAGTTTTTTCTATGTAAAAACATTGGAAATATTAAAATTGCTGTCTACGAATATTTCATCGTTCGATTGATTAATGAGGAGGCAAATAACAATTGATTAATAAAATGTCTTTTTTGAGACCAATGGGCAAGTATCAGAAAGTTTCAGTGGATATCCTGCTACGGTTGCAGGCCGAGAGCAGGCTCAATGTTTTTCTACGAATAGTGGTGATGGGTTAGGGTGTAAAGTATATCAGGTTCTTATATGCACCTGTGCAGCTTATAACATTCATAGTCTGATCAAGTTGAAAGAAACAGAAAAAGATACTTTTATAAAATTAAAAATTATTTGTATCTGAAAATATCTGTTACACTTTGAAATTAATAAAACTTATGCTTACTGAAGAAAATACACAACCATGAACCTTCTACAACAATGGAAAAAAACTTTTCTGTTTCCAAGGGTTTCCTGTCCGTAGGATACATTACCACGGTACTGTTTCTCTGCAGATTACAACATAGTCGTCTTCAAATCTAATATCAATAAACACTAGTCATACATTGTCCCCATAGGTAATCACACTTAGTTCAATCCAATTCTATCTCTTTAACCCTTATCTTCGACTGGCTTTAGGCCTCGGTAAGTGATCACTCATTATAAAAGACAACATATTTTCATGTATAAATGATCTGCTGAGGTAAGATCATGGTTATAAAAATCATCTTATGAAAGCAAATATAAACAAGAAATAGTTACTAAAATTATAAATTTGATTGAAATAATAAAAGCAATGTTATTATTGTCATGCAAATTATAGACAATGTGAAAATTGAAACATGTCAGCCTGCTTTAATTGCTATTATTATTTGAAATAAAGTTTTGAAAAAATCGTCTAAAAAATAATTCAAAATGTAAGCCATCTTAATATTTTTGAGAGTCTGTTCTTGAACTGATCTGAATTAAAAACATCCAGAGTTATCTTATTCTATTGTTTTCCTTCAAACCCTTTGGGTTTTGTTGAACTTTACTCATTACCATATATGGTAATGTTCTTGCACTTTATTGCCTTATTTTCCCGATAAGTTAGTCAAAGTGGGGGAAGATAGAAATCACGAAAAGGCCCCTTAAAAAAGAGTATTCTTCACCGACTGCACAATAAATGATTAATTAGATTTAAGTTCGGTTTATATATTGATCATTTTCCTACTGATCCTCTATTCTGAGCAGTGCATTCATGGCTTATCCCTGTTTGTCTAATTCCTTTTTATAATGCCGGATTAAGATTTTAAAAGTGCATTCACTTTCTGCTTAAAATGATCGGATTTATTCTATGTTTGCTATATTTGTTTCTGATAATGAAAAAGCTATAAAATATTTTGGCTTTGATATTATCATGCATTTCTAAAAAACAATTCATTTTAACAAAATTCTATTTGCCATAATAGCATGACCGCATTGAATATGCGATACTCTACGAAGCAGTTTATCTTTATAACATGCATGTATATACAGTCGCAGACAAATGTTCAAGACCGACAGGCATGAGATGATTTCTAGGAGGTCAACAATTTAAAATTACTTATTTAACAATTTACAATGAATGATTTTACTATGATGATACTTGATTAATATGACGGTGACTAGACTGTGATCGGCAAGCATCCATCTTGAATCCCCCCCCCCCTGTAACATGTCATGTTATTCGTTAGTGCAGACCACCCTGCCTCAATCTCTTTCGTCAAGGGCAGATAAACCCTGCTTCAAAATGTTGCTTGACAAAGAGAATAATTTTAAGCAACAAAAGTGTTATCTCTTTTTCGACATAGAAATATTTGTAGATGGGTGTTTCCAGCAAACAGTTACTATCAAAGTAAACAAATCTAACAGAATTATAAGTTAAATACAAAAAATAAGTTTAATTTTATTTCGTAAAGAATTCTGTAAATCATGATTATTCTAAGACAAGTTTGAGATTGAAATCAGAATGTTAATATTGTTGAATGCATTAAGGCATGTTGATAATTAAATTCGTTAATGGCACTTATGTCAATGCTTGAAAGTTGGTTTTCTGTTCTGGATTATTCCTCATGAATTCTCTCCGGTGTTAAGATCTGGCAAGTTTCTATGGCCAGTCCAGTGTGGTCACTGTTTTTGAACAAAAGTTCTGCACGGTCTTTGTGAGATGGCATGGAGCACCATGATGCATGAAAGTGAAGCACTGATTAATATACATATGTATTTACAGTTTCCCTTGCATACTCTACACCTACTTAGAATCATTTTTGTTCTTCCAGAAAGCTAAGAATAGAGTATAATAGTCAAACGTTGTAACCCCTCCCCCCCCCCCCAAAAAAAAATCATTAAGCCTTGTTAGATTTTACGGCATGTCAACTATCCTTGGGTCAGGTTAAGCCGAAACCGTTCATGTTTTTGTAACCGGTTGTTTTGTAGATTAATTTGTTTTCTGGATGTATATTTTGCAAACAGTCTGTAAATAATAGCCTCTATTTAACCCATAGATTGAATTCTGACAGGTACGACCACACTAGGTCAGAGTGGACATGGGAGTAGTGGTAACTGATGTGTGACTCCACATTCCCCAAAGAATACAAATTGGACTCTCGCCACTGGAGGCAATTTTGTGTCATATTCAAGATAGTAGGTGGGGGCAATTTGAGTAGTTAATAGGGTTGGGAATTAGGGTACATAGAAAGTGCTCGGGTTGAATATCCGGGCTGGGTGTACCAGAGATCTCACCCAGCAAGAATAAAACGTACATGACACAGACACGCACCTGGCCGGAAGAAAGAAAACACGATCGATTGTTGGAAATAAAATAATTGTTGATTGCTTAAAAACCACCTACAAAGATTATGTTATCGAAAAAGGTTAGTTGCAGGCAGAAATAGACCATTACTAAATAAACACTCTAGGGACATAAAAGGAGAACTCACACAATGGGTGTTTACAGGTGGATGCTTGAATATCACAAATTATTATGTAAACTAAACCGAAATTGAGATCGATAGTCGACTGGCAATTGAGTCCGAGAAAACCATTCCATCATTTCCTGTGTGTCCTCCTTCTTCACTTATCTCCACTCGTTCACCGCTGCCGACAATAAAGATATATTATTATATTTTTATATATCAGTGTTTTTCGTCATTCTTTTAAACACAGCAGCTATAATCCACTAGGAAATATGGATTTTCGAATTGTGGGGTGGTTAGAAGCAAACATCACATTTTGTGTTGTGTTCGAGACAAAAAAATATTTATGTTCTACTGAGGACCGATTCTATTTAACCAATAAATAATCGGTAAACAATGGTTTTTATTTTACCCATAGATGGGGCTTTGACAATTACATCAACACCGGGTCAGAATGGATCTGGGAGAAGATTTAACTACACTCTTCAAAGCTCCCAAATCAGGGTCTCACCTCCGGATACACTTTAAGATCATACATCCACTAAGATAAATAATCCTGGGTATCAGAGAGTAGTATTTTTTTAAAAAATCAAGTCTCTTACTTAAAGTAATATTGATATTTCTTTTACGTTTGCTGTAGACGCTATTCAGAAATTTAAAAGAGAAAGAATTACTCCAATCTTTAGGTGTCCAGGTTTCATGCTGTTGAGCAAATGGATTTCATAAGTTTTTATCTGAATTTTACAAGACAGATTAAAGGATTTAAATGAAGCCCCAAGTTGAGGGTTAGGTGGTGCAAAACTGTTATACAAATGTTTTTTGTAAGACTTTGACTCAGTGTTGCACGTACCTTCTTGGAATAACATCTCAGGAAACTTGAAGCAATTTACTTAATAAAATGGTCATATTGTTAAATATCCAGGCCAAGTATACAGAAAAGGTCATCGGACAGAAGTAGGCAGACTTGATACGGACATACGCCTGGCCGAAAAAAACCCAACATAACATGATTGATTGTCGAAAATGAAATAATCGTTGACTGAATCAAAAGACCTGGTCGGGAGTAACAAACATGGTGGATTTTGAGAAATAAAATAATTGTTGATTAAAACCACCAGCAAAGGTTAGCAGCAAAAAGAAATACCCTGTCACCAAATACCCATCCTGAGGCATTGCTACATTGATAGTTAAGTCTCACAGTGAGCGTTTGCAGGTGGATGTGTGGGTGTCACAAATTGTTATATAATATCAACCAGAAATTAATATCGTCAAGTTGACTGCCGATTTGGATTCGCGAAAACAACCCTGTCAAATTCCTATGCATGCGTTCTTCTTTCTCACTAACACCCACTCGTTCACCGCCACCGACAATAATGACAGATGTGAAAAACTGTTTTCCTGAAACTTTATTTAATGTTAATTGTGTAATATTATCCGTGTTCTTTTACTCGTCCCCAAATGTGAAGTGTATTGCGATAAAAATAAAAAATCTAAACAAGAAAGTTATGTTATAGCTTATAACTAATTTGTAGTAGAATGTAAACCTTCCCTTGATGCACTCCTGCTTTACAGATACAGTCAACTCCCCAATCTCAGCTGGAAGAAACAAAATGGCAAACATTTGCTTAATTTGACTGCAAGTCTCTCTCTCGTTTTATCCGATTCTCTGTTAATCGGTTACCTAATTCTGACAAATGTTTTCTCAAATTGGCATACCTCAAAATAAAAAAGATGCAATCTTTATATTTTCAATTCATGCCCCCAACCTTTAAATTATCACAAAAATCACAGTCGCATTCCAAACGTAACATCTACCTACATTCATGACTTACATCTCCTTACAATTTAGGTTATAATTCTTATTTACTATCTTGTTTTCTTGCATCACTCTGGGGTGATTTCGTTACACTTGTATTCTCAGAATAGTATCCATCCAAGAGAATATCAACTGAGCCGATTGTCTAAAAGAATGGATATTCGTAAGTAATCAAACACATTTGGGAATACCAGGTGATGTATGTAAAAACCTGATCCTTGTGGCCTTGCAAGCCGAGGACTGGCTATCAATCTGCAAATACAAACGACAGTTCTGGGCCGTTCGTTGTGATCTGTTCTGACCACACACTGGCTGGCGATGATAAGTAATATTTCAGAAATGCTCATACTGTAGGCAATCTTTTACTTATAGAATTTTCATTTATAGATAGTTGTTCTGGCATATATTTCTCATATGCATAATGCCATTAAAAGAATTAAATGTTTTAAAATATTAATTTAAATGCTGACTGATGCCAATATCTGATCATAAAAAGCTGATTGCCATATTTGTACAAGTATATATACATATATCAGCATGGCCTCCATTCAGTCTTGAGGGACAATTGATACCCCAGTAAGGGTGCCTGTGCGTGTAATTGTGAAGCAAATGTTGTGCAATCAATAACCACCTCTCCTCAGTTGGCACTTCTTGATTCTAGTGCCAAAGAGACATTCAGGAACTGGAAACTATGCCAAGATAAGTAAAGAGCACATACAATAAGAATACCCGTCCCAGGACGGGTGAAATTAACTCTCTGAACACAACAGTGAATCCTGTACATACAAATATATAAAAATGTACACATACATGGCTTATATATATATATATATATGTATTGAAAAATACATCTTAAAGATACTTTGTTTCAGGTTTTGCAACATGTTATAAGTAGGCTGACCTGGATTTGATGATAAACCAAAAAACATGATACTAAGTGATGCTTTTTGACTTTAGTGTCTAAGTTAGGGTGAAGAAAAGTTTGTATGGACTAGGCATTGTTGGTTAATTCCTGCTCCAGCACCTCTTCCGTTTTACTAGTGCTTACTACTGTATGTTGCTTCCAGCTTCCCTTCTTTAAATATATATATATGTGTGTATGTGTGTCTATATGTATGGGTGTTTATGTGTGTCTATCTATATATATATATGTGTGTGTGTGTATGTGTGTCTATATATATATATATATATGTATGTGTGTCTATATATATATGTGTGTGTGTCTATATATATATATGTATGTGTGTGTGTGTATGTATGTGTATATATATATATATGTGTGTGTGTGTATGTGTGTCTATATATATATATGTATTAGCGACATTGAGCCTGGTCAGTATTAAAATGTGTGGCCATTTGGGAATACTATACAATTATCTTCTTTGAATTAGTTTTGATTTTCTTGAGATATCTCTAGTTATATTTGTATGTATAGGATTCGCTCGTAAATTAATTAACAAATCATTATGAATTTCGGACCACAGCTGTTAGGCATAAGAGTTGGTAATCTGGGCTATATTTAGTTTAATTTAGTTTTCTAAAATTTTCACTATTGCTATTAGGCATCAATCAATAAGTATTGGCCCAATTTCAGTTTCTTTGAGGTATTTTAATGATTCTTAGGGGGGTATAAAATGGGCACAACGTCGTCGTCCGATTTGAAAATTCAAATATATCAGATTTGTATTAAATTTGATCCATAGTCATTAGGCCAACCCCTGATCTTCATAAATGATCTCCCAAACCACATGCTTATATATAAATTGTGTAGGTAAAATTGTTCCAGGTAGATTAATGCTCTTTCTTAATAATGTTCTTGTTTAAACTTTAGTAAGGTGTAGCTTTTGTTACCTTCTCACAATATGAATGAAATGGGTATGTAATCTCTAGTCATTTGCATTCATACATTGAATTGTGAGTCTATTGAGGTTGTCCAGAAGTTTTGTTACATTGGTGATTCTATTGAAGTACAGGGAGAAGGTTGTGTTATTGCAAGAATTACAAGTGGATGGAGTAAGTACAGTGAACTTCAGCGATTACTAACCAGCAGAATGTTATTACTGTCGTTCAAGGGAAGAGTTTATCAACCATGTGTACACAGTGTGATGATGTATGGAAGAGAAACCTGGCCAAAGAAGGTCGATGATACGTGTCACATGGAGAGATATCATATAAGAATTATATGATAAATGTGTAATGTGAGTGTTAAGGACAGGCTTATATTTGATGACCTCAGAAGAAGATTAAATTATTTCCTTGTGCTAGAACTCCCTCCCTTCTCCCTGTTTCCCCGACTGTACCGACATGCATAAATTTAAAACTAATGTGAACAAGCATATCACTGCACAGCTTCCAATATAGGATGCCCCCCAAAACTTTCACCCTAATTCACAGTAGCCCCTTACGTCTACAGTCGCAACTTGGCTTGTTTGGGGTGAATTATGTTAAAAAAAATGATTTTTAAATTTAGACAGTATAGTGATACGTGTGCAGAATTGGAGTCTTTGATGGTATGGTCACATCTAAAGAATGGGCAAGAGTTCTTGGTTTAGCAGATGTAAGACAGTTGAGATTTCAGGGTCAGTTGGTAGGGGAAGACCAGGGAAAACATGGGAGGAAGTGATGAGGATGGATTTGAGAGAAAGAAAAATAAATAAAAACCTGACGAAAAGTCAAATTCTAAAAGCCGTCCAATGCATACCAGCACATAAAACAGACATTAAATCAAATATGATAAGGATCACATTGAAATATTGTGAGTTTAATGGTTGTAGACATTTGATAAGTGCGATTAATGTTGCAGAAGTTTTCATCACTGTAACATCTTGCTATGATGATCCTTTTGATCTGTGTTGAGTGAAACTCACAAGCTTCTTCAACCTCATACGAGGGGCAAGTGATCATAGCAAAGCGATTCGAATACCGAAAGTGGTCAGACAAAATGAGTTAAGAGCCCCATAACACATGCATATCACTATTTATATAAAATTAGCTATATGTATATGTTATGTATTTATAGGTTTCACTCCGAAACTAATTAACCGATCATTATGAATTTTGTAACACAGCTGTTAGGCATAAGGTGGGTAATGTGAGTTATATATTGTTTAAATGAGTTTTATACAAAGAGGGTAAAGAGCGGCGGAAGCCCTTTGTGAGAATTCAGATATTTCTGATGTTTCTGAGATTTTTACGATAAGTATTACGTATCAATTAAAAAATATCCTCCAACATTCAGTTTCTTTTGAGCATTTTCAAGGATTTTAGGGAGCACAATATGGACACAAACAGTCGTTAGAAAATTCAAATATTTCCGATTTGCATTAAATTTGATCCCTTGTTATTAGAGACGAATTAAGCTAGATTATCTTAATTTCAATTTCTTCTTAAGATCCATTAAGCTTAAGCCACTTTTAATTGTAGACATTTTCTAGAATCCAAATAATGTAATGGATTTTGATCAAAATTTGAATAAATATTCTAGACATAAGGTTTAGTGGCATTATATCTTGATTTTAATCTTCGTAAGGAGTCAGAAACATGCTGTCAAACTATTCAGTTCAGGGAATTAATGTTACCTGCCCTGGGACGAGTATTCTTTTAGTTTAGTATAAGGATAAGAACACATGTTCGAAGCTGTCACAATATATTATTTAATTCAACATTAGAAGTCGATGCTGGAACATATAGATATATTTTTATTTACAAATTAAAAACCAAAATCTATAATGGAAATATTTTGGCAAAGGAAGATGCTATGTTACCTCTAACATAGGTTTATTTCGTTTTACATCTTTTATTTGCCGATATTTTGGGCAACAAGCCCTTTACTTTACTAAAGTATGTGGTATTATTGATTAAAATAGACAAAGCTTGAAAAGACATGGTATTTAACTTCAGCAGTAGGCTGTTAACCCACTTGGTCTGCCAGTATAATTTCTTGAATATGGATCTAATTTATTTAATTTAAACGCCATTAAAATTTGATAATTCTCTGCGTTTCCGTGCTAAAGATTAAGATACTTTTTATTTACAAAGAGTAATTATAAAGTAGAGAGTAACATGAGCCAATAGTACTGATATTTATTGTATGAGTTATACAGTGCTGGGTATAAATATTGCCGAAAATAATTACTTAAAGAAAGCATAAGCAAACAAACTCATCAGGTAAAAGACTAGGCCTGTAACACCCACTCCATGCCTAATCTTCTTGTAACTGTGTGGGTCGGACGGAATATTGTGTATATGACAAATGCTTGCCCAGTTGTCCTTTCACATCATTGACATCTTTGATATTGACAACCTATTCTGGCAGTTCATTCCAGCTATTGACCACCCGTAGTCCTAATGACAACTTCCTAGTGTTCAATCTTCCATACTTCTTGAAGAGCTTGATGCTGTGCCCCTTTATTATGTTGGTTGTGCTGAGAGATAGTAATCTGTGTTGGTTCACCTTGTCTCTTTCTGTCAGGTTCTTGTAGACTTGAATCATGTCGCCATGATCGTGTTGATAATAGAGCAGCATCATTGTTTCCAATCTCTTCTCATAAGACAGATCCCATCAAATACATATTAAAATAAATAACTAAGCAAATAGTTATTGGTTATATAGTAAGAAACAATGGAAGTTGATGATTATGGTGAAATAGCAACTTGTGTTCATCTAATCGTATACAATGAATTGTTTGCGTAAGGAAGAGCATCCGGCCTATAATAAATCTTTGAAAGTTCTCCAGTCTTCCTCTAAAACCAACTTAACACATGTAATTCTTCATCTGAAACCAATTTAACACATATCTATAGGATTGAAAAACTATTGGACAGATTTTTATGAAATTTGGAAAAGAAAATTAACATTTTTCTACTTCTGGCCTTATCTCCATCTATATAATATTAACATTTATTTTTTGGGTTGTTAGCGTTAATAAGAGCTGACGATATTATTTACCACAGTGCTCAACACGGTAAGGCGAAGGGCTTACATAGGCATCTACAGACAGACTGCTCCGCTGTGTATGTATATGTGTGTGTGTGTGGCAGGTGAAGTGCTTTTTGGCCTTGATGGGCAGTCATCTAGAGAGCATGTTTCGATAAAAACACTGGTCCCCATCACTACACTGAGTTGGCATCAGGAAGGACATCCAGCCTATACAAATCTAATCTTAATTAAGGAAATGAATTCCAAAGAAACTTGACCAGAGATAAGTTTAGAAGTCAATTTCCAAAAGCCGCCCAACACATGCCAGCATGTAAAACAGAGATTAAACCGAATATGATGAGGATAATGAGTTCGCTTCTGAACAGCCTTGGTTAATTCATCTCTTGTAATGGCATTCTATGACAAGTTTTAATCCGATTGGATCTTTAGGGTTTATACACTAATAGTCTTGGGGAATGTATGAACAAACAATTTCCCCTCAATTATGGGTATAATAGCAACTTGTGTTCATCTGATCGTATACAATGAATTGTTTGTAATTGGTATTGTTTCAGCATTAAAAAAACCCTAAAGAGTTGATACGCCATAAAACAGACATTCCGAGTCAAACAATTTTACTATACAATCAATACTATACAAAATGTGAGTTCATAAGCGTTTGTTTCCCTAAGGATTTTTTTACCTATATACTTTAATAACACAAAACACATGCTAAAATATACTTTAGTTCTTGGATTGAGTTATATTTGAAAAAAATTATTTTTTATTTGTTCTAATTCACTGTAAGTTATAATTAACTGAACAAGTCAATCATCTCTCTCTCTCTATCTTAGTTATCTATGTATTTCTCTCGTCTCCTCTGACTATGTTGATTCAATCACTAATATTTCTTCATGTCTCTGTCAGCATTTAGAGAAAGAGTGACTCCTTTTTTTGAGTGTCGGCATCTAATTTACATACGTGTGTCTATACACACTACAAACATGTATGTAAATCCGATAGCAAAATAAGTATTTTTTACTTCTATACAAGAATAATATAATAATAATTCTACATAATATTAATACTACTACTACTACTAATAATAATAATTCTACATAATAATAATAATACTACTAATAATATAGAAGTTAAGAGACTTACTATTAAGTTATGCAAGAAGGATGTCATAATAGATGTCAGAGTTTATGAATTTTCGAATTAAATCAAAGTAGAATAAATAGTGGTTTTCGTTGTGATGCAACGGGCTACGCGTACGTCTCGTAATTAATACACGTTTGCTTAGTTCTTTTTCTTTATTTCATATGTAGTTCAGTAATTATTATGGGCAGCTTTGTATTTCAGCATAAAAATTAAGTGCTTGACTTTTTTATTAGCTATGACACCAAGATGCAGGAGAGGGTGCCACTCATTTCCCAGGATTACTGCACTTACCCTTGATCTTCACCTTATAATTCTGAGTGTTCAGCAAGGTGGCATCAATTATCACTTTAAGAGCAAAATGTAGTATCTGTTGTGTACTTCACTTTATCTTTTCTTCCGTGGTTAGTGAAGGAGAAATCCTTTTAGACTTAGCCAATTTTTATTTTTTGTCTCAATCCAGAGTGTCTTTTTGGGCAGCTGGATTTTCCTCACATTATAAAACGATCATGTGTCTAACTCTGCTCTCGTGGGGAGGCAAGTAAATAGGTACTTGAACGAAGATTGAACCCATGAGCTAACACTTTAAACATTATGCTAAATAGGGCCGATTTCAGCATTCATATCTGCAAATGATAAATTGATGACTATTTAAATTAATTTCATGTTTCTAATTAATAAGTTAAATAATATAAACACGCATATTTGGTTAATAATAATAAATAGTTAATCATCTATATACTATTAAATAAGTTATGGTGTTTTGGGAGTTTGTTTGTACACAAATAGGAATATGCAGAATACACATAACTAAGGCAGTAGATTTTACGATATCAATACCCGAGTTCGAATTTCACGTAAGTCTAAAGGATTTTTAAAAACTGGATACGTGTTTCATAAATTTACAGAAATAACATAATAACACAAAAAAAGTCATGAAGATATAAACGTTATTTAACATTAGTTCAAAGCGAATTATTTTTCTAAAAAAAACAATTTCTAAAGTTTTTTTGCTAATAAAAACTATACATAAATACATTCATCATAGTTACTTACTCTCTCATACAAATACTAAATAGCATTTTTGTTTCACAAAATTTCAAATATTTTTGTTCCTACTAGCTAAAAAGTGATAGAAGCTAGGTAAAGATGGAAAATGATATACCTAGGTACAGTATCAATACCACTTAAGGAGTGGGTATAAACTAATAATAATGATAATAATAATAATTTAAAAAAAAAATGATAAAAAATCAAAAATAATAAAAATAAAAAAAAACAACACATTTCCAAAGAAATTATAATAAGTGGCTTCCATTGTATTACAGCAGCTTTCTCTTTTGAATATAGATTATCGGAAAGTAATATCGCATTATTAAACTATTAAAAAGAAGAAATATTCATCAAGATTTAATTATGGTGAATAATATTTCATCTAATAAAAGTTATTATATTTAAAAAAATGAATTACTTTTGATTTTTCATAATAAGAAACAAAAGCTCTGTTTACTCATAAAATCTGTACAGAATTTCTTTAAATAAACCCAAGTTTATCTCCTGTATGTGTATATATATATATATACATATATATATATATATATATGCATATATAAAGGACTACTAAAGTTCTATATTTTTCTATGCATGCCATAGATCACTTGTGTTTTATGTTTTATAGATTTACTACTAGGTATATTAAGTTGGATCTCAGAGCCTTTCTTATTGTGTGTGAGTACTTGTTAGTATGAAATTAATTAATAAGATAAACACTATGTCAATTGAATGTTTTCTTTTCTAAATCTTTTATGTTTCATTGTTTGTTGCATGTTTCTTTTCGTTATTTTTGTGTTTTATCCGTCGTACACTGTGAACTCTGAAGCTATTTTTGATCATTTATTTCAAACTTCTCAGTTTATATTCCCCAAACACACTGCAATAATATCCAGTACATTCCTTCCCTTGTCTGTCATATAAAAAACAACCTTTCATTTTTTTATTATTTAATATCTATTTACAAAAATAAAAAGCCGTATTTATTCATTCACGGATTGTGTATTTTTTAATATTTTTTGTCAAGTGAAAATTTAAAAATTGAAATAGAATTTTTGTGTTTCTAATTTGAGAATATCTTGAGATACACTTTTGAGGAATTGAAAATTAAAATCAGTGAAACTGTAATTCAGCAAAATCCCACCTCTTCACTGTAGAGGTTCTCAGATGCCGGAAAACTTTCTACTGTAAGAGCTTTTTTTTCTCAAACTACTTACCTTTTGAATTCCCTCCATGTCCCCTGATTCCCTCGACTGTACAAAGGTGCAGACTTTTAAATGTTATGTGAACAATTATCTTGTTGTACAACTCCCCACTTAGGAGGCTCCTATAAATCTGGGTCCCTAATTCACAGTAGCCCCTTATGCCTCAGTGGCAATGTGCCTTATTTAAGGTGAATATAACTAAAACAAAAAACTGAACACTGAAGTTGATCATTTTATTTTAGAAAATAATCTTTTGGCTGCTTGATATGATCACCTTCATTTTACTAAATGATAGCAATTTGTAATGAGCTCTCAGTAAATAGCAAACACACACACATATATATATATATATATATACACACTATAAAAATTCTGATCCTTTGGGTTAACAATTCAGCACAGGTTACATTGTTTGGGTTAAATGGTATTAATACTGGTGGAGATATTCCCTGATGTTTATAATGAACTATTCCGATTTACTGTTGCATAGTTAGTTTTAATACCTTTGATTGTTAATAAACTGAGGGAGAGAGAAAGCGACAGAAACGAGAGTGATAGACACTGCATAAAATAAGAACGAAGGGTCAAAGAACATGCAGTAACCGAGGGTGAAATAAACAGAAATTTAGTAATAGTGCGATGCCTTGGTGAGTAAATTCAAGCATCTTTTCAGTGTTTTTGACCATTTTATATGGTAAAAACTACTGCCGCCATAATGTGTATTCTGCCTATTTATTTTTTGTTAATTAATCACATGTTTCCATTTGTGTGCGAACAGGCAAACAAAAACACGAAAACTTTTTTTAATATTATATAGATTCTACTACAAAAATAATAATAAAAATATTTATATTCTGATACGTCTTGATTTGTTTATGTCCAACACAGCACATATAAAGTCCCATGAAACTAAATAAAACTTGTGAATGCGTCTGAGAATACTTTTTCTGTAAATTATATCTGTAGAAATATTCTTGGCTAAATTAGTTGCTTTACATTCTTTCTGGTTTTATTGTTGCACAAAATATTTACGCAAATCTCGCACTCCGCAAGCAAATGCACATTTTAAATGCATTATTACAAACTATTTTTCCAAAGTTTATTCGAAGAACTAAAAAAGAATAGAATTAAAAGTTATAATTTCTTCAATAAAATATTTAATTTATGTTATTAATCACCAGCTTATGTTTTTAGGTCACTTTTATGCTCCAAAGATACTCGATAGAATTTCAATGAATCATGAAGCATTCTTAATTTGTCTGGAGTAGAAATATCAATTTCATTAGTTATTCTACGAAAAATAATAAACACTTTTATAAACACTCCTAAATTGAGATACCTCTGATTTTTGTGAAATTTTAACCCTTAAATGCTTTATTTTTTTATATTGGTTTGAAAAAAAAAGTATCATTGAAGATACTGATTACCTATTTCGCGAGTGTTCTGGTGCAACATCATACTAATACCTACTCGAACTTGCCAACAGGCTTGTTGTAGATGTGAAACAAGTTGCAGTTTGACACATTTTCGTTGAATATAATATTTAATATGCATTTTGTTAGAATGTGTTGTATTTGAAACAAAAAGCATTTAAGGGTTTACATTAATTATTAAAGCATCAGTTAATAAATATTCCCCAAATTTCTGTTTCTGTGGAAGATTTGAGGGTTTATGGGGGGGGGGCATAAAATAGGAACAACCTTTGAAAATTCAAATATTCCAGCTTCGGATTAAATTAGATCTATAGTCATTAGATACCAATTAAGTAAGATTCTCTGAATTTCAATTTCTTCTAAAAACCTCATAAGCTTACGACTTAAATTTGAGACTTTTCCAGAATCAAAATCATGTATTAGATTTTGACAAAAATTGGAATAAGAATTCTAGACACAAAGTTTAGTATCATTATATCTTGATTTTAATTTTTGTCAGAGGACATAAAAGTTGTGTAAAACTATTCTGCTTGGAAAATTAATGTTACCCATCCTTGAACAGTAATTCTTTTAGTACATGTATGTAATATATATATATATATATATATATATATATAAGTAAATCTAGCAAAAATATGGATCTGTAGACTGTTGATAAAATTTAAATCGTGCAAAGATTACCATTTCTCTTTCGCCATCAAGACCTGCCGTAGATCTGACTATGTTATTATAACAGGAAAAATGTTTTTCGAATAAATTTCGATTAATAAATATTTAATCAGTTTTTAGATTTCATTTTTTTGCATTAGCAGAAATAGGTAGTTGGAGGTTTTGTTCTCATATAGAGAAATTACTCTCACTTCAACTCTTCTAATAGATATAATTTAAAGAAATTCAACACCACGTTTGTATCTGCAGTAAATATCAATTAAAAAACCCCGGCATAATTAAAAAAGAAAAAAATGAAACAAAGCTCAAAGTAAAAATACCCCTGGCAAAGCCAGGCAGATACATCTAGTATTATATATATATATATATATATATACATTTCACGTAACTGCGTGCTACACACAGCGGCATATCAACATTAATCGTCGATAAAATCAAGACGAATTTCAACTTGACTGCAATAAATATGTCTCAATCAAGAAGGATTAAACGAAAAAAGAAGAGGGAAAAAATATGCTTATACTTTTGACAATGGTGTATAACACCGAAAGTACTCAAGTTTTTAAAGTAAATAAATAATTTATTTGAAAACATAAATAAATGCGTTGTCCAGGTTTCCAAAATATTGTTTCAAAATATTCTCCTTATTATTGCCATTTCATCAGCGCTTTTAAGTGTGACTTTTCATTCTCTCTCTATATATATATATCTATATGTATTTCCACTAATCATAAGGAAATCCTCTTTCATTAAAAATAATTGAGTTCTCTAGGATATCAGTATCATAATTTGTAAAAAAAAATCATTGAGGCAATATAATTTTCTTCACAAGTGGGTTTGTTAGCTCAGATGGTAAGACATCCGACAACACTGGTCACGGTTGAAAGTTGTTTGGCTTTTGAGTATCGAATTTTGTTGTTGATCAGCTTGGTACATCTACCTAGAGTGATATGATGTGAAATCATAAAACAGCTGTCTCTCTACATATAAGAAAATGTTGGTGTTTGCTTCAAGTATTGTGTGAAGTGAATAGATAGGTTTAAGATTTAGAAGGCTGTGACAATGTGGGTTAGGGTATGGGTACTGAGTGAATTGAAAGAATCTCGAGGTGAGATGCTAAAGAAATTGTTTTGTTTTTATGCTAATCAATTTTGTGTAATATAGTGTCCAAGTTTTTTTCTGATATTTTGAGGTCTAATCTCATTTTCAAAAGGAGTTCATATAGAATCCACGTCTGTGCCGTTTTTGATGTCTATTAGCATCTTGTTTCTCAACCAAACAATCTTTCATTTTACCCGGTAGTCATAAACTTACATTGCATTATCACAGCCTTCTACACCTTAGACAGACATTATATATATATAACAAGAATAGTTTCTCGATGTAAATTGGTGGTAGTGGTAGAACTCCTTCTACTTCCTGTATGTTTAACCAATTAAAAAAGTATATCAAACAGGACTAAATATTAAAATCGAAAAAAGCCAGCTAAACAAAAATTTGTTAGCTTACAACAAAACTAACATTTAGAAAAATCACTAACTTAAAATATTTATGCATGTGGCTTTTATTACCAAAACTACTGAGAACCCATGTAAGTGGGGGAACTTACTTTACTTCATATATATATATATATATATATATATATATATATTACTTAAAAGAATACCCATATCAGGACGGATAAAATTAATTCCCCAAACAGAACAGTTTTACACCACTTCTATGTCCCCACACGAGGATTAAAATCAAGATATAATGCTATTATACTTTATGTCAAGAATCCTTTTTCCAATTTCAGTCAAATTTCATTATATGATTTTGATTCTAGAAAAGTCTCAAATTTAAGGCTTAAGCTCAAAGTGTCTTAAGAAGAAACTGAAAATACGGAATCTAGCTTAACTGATGTCTAATGATTATGAATTAGATTTAATGCAAATCTGAAATGTCTGAATTTTCAAATGGAAAGTTGTGTATATATTATACGCCTTAAAAATACTCAAAAGAAACTGAAATTTAGGGAATATTTATTAATTTATATCTAATATTTATTTTTTTAAATTTCACAAAAATCGGAGTTATCTGAATTTTCAAGAAGAGTGTCCACCCCTTTCTTTGTCCCATTTGAAGAAAACTAAATTAAACTAAATATAGCCCATATTACCTACCCTTACGCCTAGTAGCTGTATTCCAAAATTCATAACGATCGATTTATTAGTTTAGGCCTAAATCCTGTACATACAAATATATAAAAATATACACATACCTAATTTTATATGCATAGAGATATAAACATTATTCATGCATAATACAATTGTCATGCTTTGTATTAGGTTTGCAAGATAATCTCAAATGAACCATGCTTTTTTAACATAATGTTTTATTGTTTAAGAATCAAAATGATTTTTTTTTAAACAGGAATTGAATTCTTGAATTAATCATTCATTTATCTGGTATTTTTAAATTAATAATCTGTTTTTTTTTTTCTTTTTTCTCTCTAACTTTTTTTTTTATTATATAGTTGTGTTGAGGCGGACGACTTCTCTGGAATCATCTCCTTGCAAGATTCATACTGCTCTAGATCGCCAAAGCCTGAAGATCAGCGTACTTGTACCACACCATGTGTTGGGCAATGCGTGGTTAGTGAATGGTCGGAATGGTCAAAATGTACTTTTGTAAGTATATTTTTAATTGTTTGATTTGAAGTGTATTAATTGAATTTTAGATTTTATGAAAAAAAGAAAAATTGATTTAAAGTTAAAAGCTTCTTCATCTTTCAACTGACAATCATTTCATCTCATTAGTGGCTTTTGGCCTTGATAAGGGGTGACCCATTAGTTAAAAAAAAAAACCAATTTGAGAAAAAGCGTCCATCTCAGAAAAGATTCTGGAATAGCATTGCTGAAATAAGAATTTGAATATGAATCAATGTATTTTATTTTGAACCACAATACCTATGTCTAGGTGAATGTTTGCTGAACTTCCATGAGCAAAGTTCCTTTTCAAGATCTGCCCATCTGTGAAACATAATAACACGAGAGAGACTACTTCCCAGCTGACTACAACATGGTAATTTTCAAGTCAAATGTTAACAAATTCTTGTTGAGCTGTCCTCTTAAATAATCAAGTTCTGCCTAGTTTCAACCATTTTTACCAATCCTCACAGTGTTGTTTCACAGGAATATTTATTAATTGATCTCCAAAACCTATTTTTTTTAAAATCGAAGATACCTCAATTTTCACAAATATTATCAAAAACATGAAGGCTACTTATTTTAAATAAAAGATTATATGTTATGTTTATTTCTTTAAATTTATAAAACACGTATCCAGTTGAGAAAAAAAACTCTTTAGCCTTATGTGAGATTCGAACTCGAGTATGGCAAATGTAAAAATCACTTTAAGTCAAGTATCTTTTCAGTGTTTTTAACGATTTTACATCGTAAAACTACTGCCGCCATAATGTGTATTCTGCCTATTCCTTTTTGTTAATTAATCACATGTTTCCATTTGTGTACGAACAGGGAAACAAAAACACCATAACTTTTTTTAAATATCATATAGATTCTACTACAAAATAAAACTTGTGATTTAAATAATGAATGCGTCTTAGAACACATTTTTTGTAAATTATATAGAAATATTCTTGGCTAAATTAGTTGCTTTACATTCTTTCTGGTTTTATTGTTACACAAAATATTTACTCAAACCTCACACTTCGCAAGCAAGTGCACATTTTAAATGCATTATTACAAACTATTTTTCCAAAGTTTATTCGAAGAACTAAAAAAGAATAGAATTAAAAGTTATAATTTCTTCAATAAAATATTTAATTTATGTTATTAATCACCAGCTTATGTTTTTAGGTCACTTTTATGCTCCAAAGATACTCGATAGAATTTCAATGAATCATGAAGCATTCTTAATTTGTCTGGAGTAGAAATGTTAATTTCATTAGTTATACTACGAAAAATAATAAACACTTATAGTCTCCTAAATTGAGATACCTCCGATTTTTGTGAAATTTTAACCCTTAAATGCCTTATTTTTTATATTGGTTCGAATAAAAATTTATTATTGAAGATACTGATTACCTATTTCGCGAGTGTTCTGATGCAACATCATACTAATACCTACTCACACTTGCCAACAGGCTCGTTGCGATGTGAAATAAGTTTCAGTTTGACACATTTTCGTTGAATATAATATTAAATATGCATTTTGTTAGAATGTGTCGTATTTGAAACAAAAAGCATTTAAGGATTTACATTAATTATTAAAGCATCAGTTAATAAATATTTCCCCAAATTTCTGTTTCTTTGGAAGATTTTAAGGGTTTACAAGGGGGGGGCATAAAATAGGAACAACCTTTGAAAATTCAAATATTCCAGCTTCGCATTAAATTAGATCTATAGTCATTAGATACCAATTAAGTAAGATTCTCTGAATTTCAATTTCTTCTAAAAACCTCATAAGTTGCTTTGTCAATAGTTCTGTGCCCATGTTGTTAATTTAGATCCGCAAAACTGTGATATTGATGCTGCTAGTTCAAACTGAGGGTAAGGGCCTTATCAGCATTTTATTCTGTGTTCTTGTCAGATATAAGCTTGCTTTGGGTCCAGCGAAAATGACATGAGTCTGCGTCCCTAAAGAAATAATTACAGATAAGACATTTTTGTCTTAGAAAAATATACACTTTTAGCAATAACCATTTTTTAAAAGTTATTGAATTCTATTTCTCCCTGTATATCTTCTTCATCCGGTTTTGCTTGATATTAAGGGGGTTGCAAGTATCCCAGACTTAGAAGTGGGCAACAATTGGCATGAATTCCGGTTCCAAGGGTTGGCATCTTACACACTCGAAACATGTCTTCTTCAGTTTATATCGCTCCCTAGTGCCTGGGATATTCAAACACATTATGGAGTTGATGCTCCTAAGACACTGAGTGCGAGCATAAGGTATCCACAATCTCATGAATCTCAAGTTTCTGATAAAGCACAATTGCTGGGATTTTTTGTTCCAGTTTGCAGCCGCACACACACCTGATAATGGCAAGATCTTTACACCAAAGTCGTTACAGATCAGAAATGTGTGTGGCTCATGTCTCACTGATCAAATACATGCCAAAGTAAAATATTAATTCAAATATATTAAATAAAAAGAAAACGAACAAATGGCCACACAACAAACTATGAATGTGTGTGCATGTAAATATAAGTGTACGTTTAAAAGCTAACTAGCATGAATATATAAAACCTAACAAACCAAAGAAAATCGGAATAATTTTGAGTTGCCTATCTATGCATTCCCCTCAGCTGATCATACATACAAAAGAAACTTATGTATGTAGGTCTGTAGTTCCAATTTGATTATCTGCTTATTTATTTGCCTTTGAGATATGGCACATTTTTGTTTTTGGTTGCTTAAGTCTAATGAGCCAAATTTGATTCTGGAATATCAATGGCACAACGGAAGTTTTATCTCTTCCTTTTCTTGTCCTTTTCCATTTTGCTGCATTTGAGATTTCAAAGGCCATTGCAGTATTTTTACAGTAAAAGGAAAGAAAAAGTACAACAAATCTTTGACAACTGGCATCAAATCTGCCATAATAAAAATGTATCAGCATTCCAAATAAAATTAGGAAACATTATCGTATTTAATAATTGTATGAAGATATCAAAATTGGCTATCTACTGAGGTTTTATATGATGATGATCATCATCATCGGTTCACGTCCGTTTTACATGCTGGCATGCTTTGGACAGCTTTAATAAATTGACCTCCAAACCAACATATCTCTGGCCAGGTCTTTATTTATCCCCTTTTCTCTCAAGTCAATCCTTATCACTTCCTCCTATGTTTCCCCTATCAACTGGAACTAATATCGTAAGTGTTCTACATCTACTAATCCAAGATACTTCATTCATTCTGTCAATGTGGCCAGGTTTTACTTCCAAGATGAATTGCAAAAATATTTAAATTTCATATGAGGTCGCTGTTGTGTCAAAGGTGAAACTCAAACAATTTCTTGGCCTTCAGGCGAGGATCAAAGTGTAGTATAGGTTTAGTCTAAAGATGGTACACTAATATCGTCGGATTTCTGTTTTCACTGGACGTCCATAAAATGGAAATATGCCACAAACTCCTACAAGGGTTTTCGAGACAAACCCTGATAACCGGATACATTCTGAAACTTCATTAACGAGAGTAGTTTGATAAATATGTTTCAATTTGAACATAGGTGGTACAATAATATCAGGGGGTCTGCGCTTGCACCGGACACCCATAGAATGGAACTAGAATGAAAATATGTCACAAACTCATTTTAAGCATTGCAACAATACACAACAGACGAAGGATAAAACTGGAATTTCCACGGATCCCACTAGTCATTATTATTATTATCATTATAATTTTGTTTATCAAAACAAAAAAGAAACAAACAAAAACATGATTATAATTAAAAAATGAAAATAAAATATTTCCAGAAAGTTCTTCTAAATGCACAGTATTTTACTTTTCTTTAGACAACCATTTTTCTTTATCCAAACAAACAGAAATCAAAACGGTTTTCCATTCGCAAACTACTGAAAAAAGTTAAAACATTTGTCTGCAAAATTCCAACACCATCCGCCACTTTCAAAATTCTGACACCATTGCCAATTTTCATAAGAAAAAGCATTTCTGTTTCGCTCATTTACTTTGTCAGGAAGAAGAAAAAAACACACATAACCGAGAAAATAGAATAGAAGGCAGAACTGTTTAATCTCTGGACTCTAATAAATGGTTAACTTCAAAATTCCATGAGAGTTTCAGAGTTCAACATAAGGTACCTGAACAAGGCCCTAGTACAAAACAGGCAAAACGATATCGTTCAAAATTATAAATAACAATGAAAATTACTTACCACCAAAATACTACGATTTTCTAGAGATTTACAAACTAAAGCCAGATATTCTAGAAAATAAATACATTTTTTAGAGAATTACAAAATGAAGCTAAATGTATCAGAGAATACAACCATTTTCTAGAGAATTACAAAAAACGCCATATGTTCAAGACAATAAAAATATTTCCTTGAGAATTATAATAAAAAAGACAGATATTTTAGAGAATCCAATGATTATCAAGAGGATTACACAAAAAAAAGCCAAATATTTAAAAGAATACAATGATTTTTGTGAGAATTAAACGAAAAAAACAGCTCCTCTAGAGACTACAATGATTTTCTAGAAAATTTTGAAAAAGCCAGATGTTCTAGAGAATTACAAAAATGCAAAATGTTCTAGAGAATTACAGAAATACCACATGTTCTATAGAATAAAAACATTTACCCTTTTCTAAAGAAAAAATAAACAAGCATGCAGATTTTCTATCTAATACAAACTTTATAGCTTTTCCTAGAAACTCAAATAACATGAAAAACAACTCTGTAAACATCACAGAAAGAGAAGCTAATATCATTTTATATATTGATTGCACAATTGACAAAAAGACATTGAGTGAATCGTCCAAAAGACAGAAAGAACAAGATTAATAATTCACACTTTTGGAACAATAATATCTTATCTCAAACTTACAGAATTTATTTATAGACTAAATTACCTTTGAAGTGTTTAGAACTTTGACTATGTCTGCGTCCATTGATACAGATGTCGTCTTTGCGTTTTATGTCTTTATGAAGTCAAGAAGAACAGACATTGAATAGAACCAATTATCAGAGACAATATTGTGTAATGAGCTAAATGTGATGGATTCGGTGGACAAGGAACTCAAAGTCTTAACATTAGTGAAAATAAATGATTATCAAAAGTTTCTTAATTGCAGCAGTGTAAACATTAGATATCTTTCTACATGTAGAGTTTATTTTAAAAATATTTTATTGTTTATATTTGATTTTAATGTCTTAACAGAACATTCAGTGCATACTATGTAAATATATATATATATATATATATATATATATATATATATATATATATATATATATATATATTTACGCATAGATAGATAGGTGTCAAAGTTGTGATCTTGTGGAAAGGGGTTTCTCGTCTAAAGATTTTTGAAATGTAATTTGTCGGCTTGTTTTTTCTTTTTCTTTCTTATGATTGTGTATTGGCGGGTATAATCTTTGTTCACCAGTATTTCCCTGAGTAGGAGCCGAGAAGGTTCTGAAACGATTGTCGGATACTCAAACTATGTTTATTTTAATATAAAAGCTCTAATATATATTGAGAACTTTTGAAAAGTAATGGTTTTGTTCATTTAGTTAATATTTGAACTTTATATATATATATATATATATATATATATATATACATATGTGTGTGCGTGCGTGTGTGTGTAATTTAGTGTTATGGGAGAAATAACCAGATGCTCAATTACTTGTGCAAGAGCATGTATTTTTAAAAATTTCAATTGACACAAGAAATTAGTTTCATCTTCCATCGATACCTTCGGTTTTAATAGTGTTACATTATGAAAACATCGACTGAAGAGTCGCTCTCATTGGGTGTCTTTAGTTCTGTGGGGTGAGTTTCAAGTGTTTCTCTAAAACTAAAGTATAGTATCAATTGAAATAAATAATATATATATATATATATATACTAGAAAAAATGTGATTCGTTGGGTTAGCCATTCAGCATGTTTGAATCATGAAAAAGCTAGTTTGCAGAGCCAGTTAAATAAAAAGACAAAATCCTAAATAAGTCGCTTTCTGCTCGCAATATCTCACTCACTGTTCCCCCCCCTTTTCTTTGTTCTCTTATCCCTTCTCAGCTATGGTTTTAATAGTTCTACTGCTGTTGGTGATATTGCCTTTTCTTTATAAATCTGACATTTGAATGTTCACTTTTATGACGCCTCATAGCCATCAAAATATATAGTAATATATATATATATATATATTATCGTTTAGGGTTTAATAAGTTTATGACATATTCATTTATATCAGTTTCAAGAATTCAACATCAACAACTGTTTAGTATACGATCGTTTCAGAGACGAAATGGATATTTATTGATACCAAGTCGTTTCATCAGTACAGGGTATAGACACCAAAGTTCGAAGTATAATAGAGCAGCAAAGGTTACAGTATCGTACATAATCAATTACACAGCAAATTGAGAAGTAGTGGGAGAGTATTCATTTATATATATATATATATATATATATATATATATATATATATAAATCAATATTATTTGGTATACTAGTAATCTGCATCCTAGCCATAATACGAAAATTAAAAAGTTTGAATAAGTTGCAGTGGGTAATCCCAAAATAATATAATAAGATATGTGGAATAAAAAAATTGCGCAATTTTGTGAATATTAATTTATTTTTGCGATGTGATTTATACCTGAACATGTTAATTTTCTTACTTATAATAATGTTTTTATTTGCAGCCATGCATTTTAGACGAATACCAGATCCGAAAGCGAAAGGTTCTACGGGCACCGGATCGCTTCAAAAAGAGCAATAATGGCTGTCCTGAACTCTTAGAAAAACGCAAATGCAACAACGGTATTTCTTGCAGGGAGTTTACCTGGAGAGCATCCAACTGGTCATCGTGTCTGGTGAAAGACGGAACGGAGTCGTGGGGAATTGGCAAAAAAGAAAGATACGTTACATGTGTAGATCATTATGGGAATCCACAAAGAAGTCATCTTTGTTATGAGGTAAATATCAGTTCAGTTCTATTTAGTATTTTGAACATGTGAGAAATAATTTATTTGATGATCTCGAGTTTTTTCATGTGTTTTGAGCGTTTAAGACGTAATGAGTATATAATAGATTTGTTTTTAAATGTTAAATTATTAAAATAGTATAGAAATAATTTTGACAAAGGCAAGATACAGTAAAAGCACAATACAACGTTAAGCTATTGAATTTTACCAGGAAAAAACATTTATTTAATGCCAAATTATCTATTTTCACAATTAAAAATACAAAAATAATTAATTACAAATGTGTAGTGGAACAAAGTTATAGTTTAACCAAAATGCAACATTGAGCTATTAAATTTTACGAGCGGAACACCATTAATCAAATGCCAAAGTGACTTCCGTTTAACTATTCCTACAATTAAAAATACTAATACAAATAATTGCAATGTGGTAGTGGTACGAAAGCTAGGTACAGTTGAAGCAATTATTTTTCAAAAAATGGAATAAAGATTCTAGACATAAGGTTTAGTAGCATTATATCTTGATTTTAATCTTAATAAGGGGGCTTTAAAGTGGTGCAAAACTGTTTTGTTAGGGGACTTAATTTGACTTATCTTTGGATGGGTATTTTTCTAGTATATATATGTATATATATATAATTTGTATAAACATTAAAACAGACTACACAAATTAACTCATGTTTCTATGCTAAGCATACCACTACGGGCCTGTAACAACAATAATAAAATAACTAGCTATATATATATATATATATATATATATATATATATATATATATATATATATATATAGAGAGAGAGAGAGAGAGAGAGATAAGTTTTAATATAACACACACTATTTAATTTATTCTATTTTGTTTTCTATGGCCCCGGGCAACGCCGGGTAACGCTGCTTATATATATATATATACTGTTTTGTTTTTAAATTCCCGAAACAGTTTTTCATTTTTAACAACCGATGATCCCTTAAATAATGTTAAGACTAACGTAAATTCTTGGAAGCAAACTTATATAGTGACTTACAAAAAAGTGATTTTGCACCGAACGACTTGGGACTAAAATGTTTTTTTTATATAGTTTTAATGGTTTAGAAACTCCCGAGACTCTCTCTTTCTCTCTCTCTCTCTCTCTCTCTCTATCTCTCTCTCTATATATATATATATATATACACATATATATATATAACAATATTTGATACACTGTTAATCTGCATCCAATCCATAATACCAAAGTTAAAACGTTTGAATTAGTTACAGTGGATATTCTAGCAAAGTGTACCTGTTCTGATACTACACTTCATCTTCTCTGTTCGCAGTTAGTGAGCGAGAAATCCTTATCGACTAAGATATCTTAAAAGTGTTTGTCTCAATTCAAAGTGCCCCATTTTTAGGGGAGCTAAATTTTTTCTACATTAAAAACCGACCTTATATCTAATTCTGCCCTTATGGGGAAGAAAATAGAGACTTTCTCTCAGGTAGAAACAAGTTACTAATAATTTTAATGAATCCAAAATTACTTTTTCTGAATACGAAGAAGGGAAACTTCATTATGTTTTTAATATCTATGCAACGAACAACACATGTCATACAATATTGCTAAAGTCATTCATCACCTGGATAAACTGAATTCAATTAAACGTTGTTATTATAAAGTCATTATTTACATTTTAAGATGAGCAATGAAATATATGAACCAGTTTAATCATTTAAGTTGTCCTTAGATGTATGTCTAAAATAAAATATTAGTCGAATTACTGGAGAGATCATAATCAATTAGTGTACAAGAAGTGTAAGACAATGGAGACCAATGAGAACCCAGATGTGGTCAAAGTATATTCGAATGGCAAAGCTATTGAGATTTTTCAGAAGTTTTGTTATCCTGCTAATACCATTGGAGCACAGGGAGAAGCAAGTCCTAGTGTGATTGCAACAGCTAGGAGTGGACAGAGTAAGTTCAGGTGATTATGTATGGAAGTTAAACCTGGCCAGTGACGGTTGACGAAATGCATTGCATGGAGAGAAAGAATATTAAAATGACACGATGGATGTGTAATGTAAGTGTTAAAGAGAAGCTTAGATCCGAAAACCTCAGAAGAAGATTAAATCTAGACAGTATAGGGAGATCTGTGCAGAACAGGACACTTCGATGGCATGGCCACCTTAAAAGAATAGATAAGAATTGTTGGCGGGTGCTAGACTACAAACATGAAAATGGATTTCTGTCATTATAAAAATCAAGGAAAATATTATTAAATAACAAAACATTTATATAAATATAAGTTTACAAGAAAATAAAAGTCATTTTTAGTCAGAAATGTTCATTTAGTAAAGTACATACAACTTCTGTTTTTGGAAGGCAATTGTTCAGTGAATATCAGACACGAGGACAAAGGATGTGTATGTTTATATATTTCCTAGTGTAAATATGCATGTCTGAATAATAGACAATGTATGTTAGTAAGTGGCTATGTGGCAGTAAGTGTAGGTTTACTTTGTTCTGTTAGTGTGTGTGTGTAGATGTGCGTGAGGTGAGGGAGCTTGTATGTGAGTTTTGAAGTGTTCATTTTTATCGTCTCCCCCGGCCCAATGTGCGGAGGGGGGGGGGAGCATACATTCTTGGCTCCCAGTTGAGGTGCACCGGGTTGGATCTGTGGAGAACTCTGATTTTGTTGACCAAGTCAGCTGCTTTACAAATTTTGTTAATTTGACATAGGCTTGCTTGATTTTGGGGTTAAAACGTTTTTCATTAGTTGAAAAATATTGAGTTAACACTTTTTAAAACTAACTTGCTTTTGGAAGTGAATAGGAGAAAGAAAGAGGGTGGCTATTCAAGCCATTCGCTTTTTGGTATTCGTTTGAATCGCATCTAGATTCATTCACCACAAGTTCTTAGGTACGTAGATGTAGAAAAGTTGAGGTAGCAGGTTCATATGGGAAGGCCAAGGAAAACATGAATGAAAGTGATAAGGATGGATTTCATAGATAGAGAGATAAATAAAGAGCTGGACAGAGATAGGTTAGTTTGGAAGTCAATTTCTAAAAGTCGTCCAACACATGCCAACATGTAAAACAAACGTTAAACCGATGCTGCTTTTACTCCTGCTACTGCTCCTCTTCCTCTTAGTTGTTTAGAAAAGATAAAAAAAAAAGAATTGTATCGTCCGGTTTCATTAGCAATCATTTGTTTATATCCGGATTGTACCCTTATTCTTCTTTAGTGCAAATTATTCGCCAGCATAAATAAAAACAGAAACGTTACCGTAAACATGAAATTTTGTTAATTATTAGAAAACGTAAAACCAAAAAATCTAATTCAACGTTAATTGATTTAATTAACAAATATCTGAATTAAATAAAATAGTATTTTTAAGAACGACCTATTGTTAGAGCAATTCAAAATATTATAAAGTTGCTGCATTATATATATTATTACGAGAATTGGTGTTGCTGAGAGGCTCTCCATCCTTGAGCCATTGAAATTCAACTGTGGTCATGGCAAAAGGCCGGACAGCTTTACGATATTCATGTCAGCTGTGGGGAGGTCACTGATCCGAGATGTCACCTGCAGTGACACTATTACCAAAGGAAGAATTCCATTGTCAGCAGTGGATCCTTGATTTGTGGCAAGACAGGTTGATGATAGAAAGGAGAGCAAGTATTTCTCCCTTCCAGATCAAAATGATTTGGCCTCTGTTGGCGTTGATACTGCAGAGGGTCACAGCAGCCAAAGTGTCTGACCATTTGTTTTGCATTGTATCCATAGATGCAGATTAGCTTCATGAACTAAAAGAAATGGCATAGCTCTTGCAACATTATTTACTAACATCTGCATAACAGCATTGACAGTAAGACATCAATTACACATATATATGTACTAGAAGAATACTCTGCCAAGACGGGTGAAATTAATTCCCTTAACAGAACAGTTTTGTGTCACTTTTAATCCCTTACAAAGATTAAAATCAAGATATAATGCTACCAAACCTTACGTCTAGAGTCCTTATTCCACTTTTGATCACAACCTTTTATAAAATGAGTATAGCCTCCTATTTGAATATTCAAATATTTCAGATTTGTATTAAATTTGAATATTAAAGTGTATTTACATACAGACGACGTTGTTTCGGACTTACACCCTCACCAGTGCAGGAAGTGCTGGTTTCAGGCAATCAGATGTGTTCGAACGCAGTTCGTAGATTTAGAAGAGAGTCATGATCCTACACCCTAATCCATGAGGCCAACGGAAATCACCATAGACATTACTGAAATAAGGATACATTTAAAGCTAGTAGCGGGGTTCAAATGTTCCGAGATCAAACAGTGCTTAAACAATATATATATATATATATATATATATATATATATATATATATATATATATATATAGTCATCGACAGACGGCTGTTTCGTCGTTCATGGCTCATCAGTGTGGCTAGATGTAGCAAGTGTATCAACTTCCTGTATATATACACAAATGAAACAATAAAGATAAATAATATATCTTTATATTAGATCCTATCATGATAAATCAATGCTTGATATACTAGATAGAGAAATAATATAAGAAAATGAATGATGCAAATAAAAATCCGATTTTTTGTATAGCTACATAGACCCATGATATTTTTCTATTTATCTCATTGAATAGGGTGTTTTTTGCTTACAACATTTTATATTTACAAATTTATGCTAACCGGTAATATAGTCTTTGCTGATTTTCCCTCTGATGAAAAGAGCTTATTTTTGAAAATCCATTGATTAAGGAAAAGAAAAAAAGTGTTTTTATATTCCTTGTTTCAATGCTTGATGAATTAATATTGTATTTTATCCAATTCTTATTTTCATTATTAATTTTCTTTATATATATATATATATATATATATATATATATTAATAATATTTAAATGTTGAATTAAATAACGATAGTTGAATTATCGTTTAATAATAATAATTCATCGTGATAATGTAAAGCTCGATATATAGAATAGAGCAATCAATTTTAGAGGTGAAAGATGAGAATAAAGAATTATAAAGTTACAATATTTATTAAAACATCAAAAAGTTCAGAGCAAGGAGCTTCATATCCTTAATCCATGGATTTTCAAAGATTAAAATCTTCTCATCAGAGGATAGGGAGAGCTGATAATTTAGTTGTAAATATCATCGGCAACATTTAACTTTGAAAACTTTTTTTATAAAGTAAAATAAAATAGAAATAGAGATAAAGAACAAAGATGAGTGCCAAGAGGTAAAGGGTCTTATGTTGAGGTGAGGGTGTAAAGTCAGGGTGTATGATAATTTAAAGAGCACACGTCAGGACAAAAATAAAGATAAAAGAAGACAGCTGTTATTTTGGAAATGAATGCTTGAAAAGGAAAGCAATACTCAAGTTGTTTGGGAATACAAATATTTTTGTAAGATGCTGGTAGTTTGACGGTAATTGGTAACTTCCATTTTATTCTGTCTGTGCCTTAGTTTGGTGGTGGAATTGTTCGTTTCGTAGGGTTCAGATTGATTTTTGTCTGTTAGAGTTCGGTATATATAACATTGAGCATTTTGAAACAACCTCCTGCTTCCTAGTTGAACAGAAAATCGACAGGTTATAGGCATCTATTCAGATCTGAAAGTTTTCAAGATAGAGCTGAAAAAATGTGTTGTTTGATAGGGAATAAATATTGTATCTGTACAATTCTTTATTCTCATCTTTCACCTCTAATATATATATACATATATATATATATATATATATATATATATATATATATATATATATATATATATATATTGTATATTTAGGCAGCATTTTCTCTATATGACAAATATCGTTGTGTATGACAGAAAACCTATGCCTGAATATCTTTGTGAGGAGCTTTTTCATTAGATGAATCAAGGTCTTTATTTAATTGGTACATATATTGACTCTATATATTAAAAGCTTTACACATCAAAACCAAAAAGCCAGCCATTAACAGAATCAACTTTAATACTAACAATATTATTCTAAAATATTTATAATGCGTACTTTGGTTCCGTATTAATAATATAATTCCTGCCAAAACTACCTATTAATATCAACACTATGGTCTTCCCCTGATTCTCTTAAAGATGGACCCGGATGGGCTTGAAGTACTTGGGACAACAACGGTTATGTCAAATTCATCGACTAATTCCCTACAGAAACAAAAACCCTGATTTGGTTAATGGAAAGGATCCTCAAAAAGATATCCAGAAAATAGTTGTCTGTTATATCTGCATATATATGATAAAGAATGATAAAAGAATGGAAATAGTGTTCCAACGTAATGGAAATTGAAAAAAGGAAAACCAAAGCAATATTATTTAGGTATTTATCAATGTTTCGTCATTATTTTTAGACTTCCTCAAGATGATTGTTTGAAGAAAATAACACATGTACAAATTGTTTGAAACAAAGGTGGTAGCCTGGATGGGCCTGAAAAGCCACTTATGAAAAAAATAAATTATGAGATACAAATAGATGGTGGCGGTGGGAAATTGAGTTACAGTAGAGAGTGTGGGGGGATGGTGGCGGTTGCACTTATAAGACCATTTAGGAGGGGGAGTCATATAGTGTTATGTAAGTCAATAGATGTCGTTTATGATAAGATCAGCTATGAGCTCATCGAGATTGTGGGAGACCTTACAATACTGTGGAAGGTGTGGGGCCAAATATTGATGGCGGTCGGAGTAAATTTAAACCAACGAAGGAGGAGGAGGCATGAGACATGTTTATTGAACCTTTTTAAATTTAGCCTTGAGGCTAGCATATATATATATATATATATATATATAGGGCAATAAACAAACTTGCATCAATTCTTCTTGAATTTCTTAACTCCCTTTGCATATAAAAAGAGATAAAGTTGAAAGAATAAAAATAAAATGATCAATAATTGTGAATAACAAAACTGTTTTCAATATTATAGTCTCAGAGTTTACTGAAAGCCAGTTTTCTATTTTAAAATTTGTTAATTTAGTGCTACCAAAACTGTTGCATTTCATCATTCTAGAACACAGCGAAAAATAAGTTTCACTTACTTTCAATTAAAATAAACTGTTCAAATTGAATTCTAAATTTGAAATATTTGTTTCCTTTATAGTCTAATGTCTTTCTCTGAAGAAATTGGATTCATCGCATTTTGCATTCGAGTTCTTCAAATGTTTCTGCTTTCTTTGTTCTCTATTCAGGTGGCAGGGAAACCATCATACAATCTGCAGGAATTCTGTGAGATTTCTCAAAATATTGATTGTCTACTATCATCTTGGTCTTCGTGGGGACCATGCAGCAAAGCATGTGGATTAGGTGAGTGATAATCTATATACAAAGTTATGCTGTTTTTCGAGTTGAATTGTTCGTTTGGTTTGGTTTAGTTTGTTTTACGGCATGACCGTCTATGGGTTATTTACTGTCGAATAAAGCTGTCAAATGAAATTCCAAGGTAGGTTAATTATTTTATATTGTTTTGAAAAAATATATAAATTAAAAATAAAATGAAAAAATTGAGATTACATTTTTTGGAACAGTCCAACTTTTTTTGATGAATTCTAAGATTTTGGTCAGATTTGTGTCTTTAAACAGTTTGAGTTGTAGTATTTCCTTCTGCTTTGATTCTGGCAGTATTTGTTTGATTATAAAAGGTTCTTGACATGATATACACATTAGAGAGTCTTCACCTTTCAATAAATGTGTGTGGGTAATATGTGTATGTCCTATACGAAGTGTGGCTACTACAACCTCTTCTCTTCTTGCCTTTCTGTTCGTATGCAAATAGAAACATGTGAGCAGAAAACTTCCAAAATCAGCATAACTTTTTAAATAGTATATAGATATCTCTTGTTTTTTTTATTTATTTAAAATTGTAAGAAATTAAAAAAGAAAATAAACAAATAGTCTCTTTCCTACCATAAACACAATTGCCATATTTTAAATGAATAAATTTCACTTTGTTACAATTTTAAATAGATGACTTCCCTTCATAGTGTCGTACTCGCTTAAGTTAAGCACTTTGAGAAAAATATAAAAGTTTCAAATTCAGCAATGTTCTCTCTCTCTTGGGTAGATTGCACACTGTCTGTTTTTTACTATGTTTATAAAAGAAAAATATTTTTCTCAGCCTTTTGGCTTAGATCAAAATATAATATATTTTCTGATGAATGCTCCATCACGTAGATCGGTACCATCTTGTCCTTCGGACCTTGATTCGGCATCTTAGGGTTTGTCCTGTGCACTTCTAAGAGGTCCACCCTCTCAAGCTTTGTTATCTCACCCTTTGAGAAGGTGTTAGTTTATTGCTAATCGCCTGAGGCGCCCCTACCGGGAAATTCCGATGGGGGGGCTGCTCAGGCATTTTTTTTAGGTCAGAGTGCTTAACCTCTAGGGTGCTGGCTTTTCAATCCCACTTTCCCAACCTTGCGTCACATCTTACCGCTGTGGGAGGGAGATAAAAAAAAACCTTGAATTCTAGTTATTTGGGTCCAGAGTTCGAATCATTCGATTGGCGGTACAGTTACATCATCCACATTGAAGATTGTTAGTGAACATGAAACATATGTCTGTGCATATTAAATATTTACTTTTGTAATTTATTATACATATATATATATATATATATATATATACTAATAAATACATATTGCTCTTTATTATAAATTGGATTATACTAAATATACCAACATTTTTGGCTGAGTTTTCACAAAATATCTTGAAAATATTCTTAGTTTTTCTTTAATCTATTAAATTATAGATAAAATAGTTATTTTTTATAAACAGGAGAATTATTAGTTTCAGTCCTGTTAACAATTTTGTGATTTTATTGTATTTCAGGTACATCGCAGCGTCAACGATACATTCTGCGAGAACCTGTAGCATCTGGTCGTCTATGTGCCAAGCAATTGATCCAAAGAAAACCCTGCGTCTTACGCGGATGTTTTCGATGGGACGTCACCGAATGGACTGACTGCTTTAGTGAGGTAAGAACAAGCTAAAGAAATCTAAAAACAAAACTTTGTGACATGTAGCATACTAATTAATCAAGTTTGTTTTTTATGCGATACAATATTTAGAATGTTCCTTGGCCTTTTCCCTAGGCACAAAGTGTAGTATCTGTTTCTGATGCTGTATTTAGTCTATTCTGTTCTCAGTTAGTGACGGAGAAGTCTTTTTAGACTGAGACAATTTTTATTTTTGTTCCAATCCAGAGTACCCCATTTTCAGGGGGAGATGGATTTTCCCCACATTAAAAAAACCGACCTTGTGTCTAACTTTGCCATTGTGGGGAAGCAAGTAAATAGGTATATTTGGAATGTCCCACATTTGCTTCTACTTGTAATGGCATTCACTCCGGTGAGCTATGCAGGCTCCAAATGACTTCCACGTGTCAAGGGGGTCAAACAAGGTCAATCAGCAGCTGAGTCTTCGGCATACTGCAGCCATTCCTGGTACCAGCGACAAATGGCATAAATGTAGAGGCCAGCTACGATCTCCATGTCTGTCTTCACCTTTGTAATCCATATCTTCAGTTGAATGTCTTTGCGCTTCCTCTAGCGAGCAGGTGCAATTGGAGCCACCAATTTGAGATGACAGCAAGAATCCATCTAACTACCACCACTGGAAAGAACTTTCTATTTTTCCTCTGTGTACCTAAAACCAAACGAAACTCTCATGAACAGTGTTTCTTTCCCAAATACTCCCATCTGTGGAACATAATACTGTAGAACTGCTTCCCTGCCGACGACAACATGGTCCTCTTCAAGTCTAATGTCAACAACTACTTGTTGAGCTTTCCTCTTAAGTAATCAAATTCTGCCCATTCAATTTTCTAATTCAACCTCATAATATTGTTCATGATCCAAAATGGAAATTTCATTAACTGTTATCTTCGAGTGACTTTTGGCCTTGGTAAGTGATGACTTATTTGTATTTAAAAAAATTCAACGAAAATAGTTTTAATGATAAAAAACTTTTTTTTTCCAACGAGAATGAATTTTGCTTCTTTGTTTCTTAATTCCATGCCATTTATCAGACTCCATCCCGCTTGTTTTACGATAAGATCAAAGACTGCATAATTGTGAAATATCCGGAAGCAACCAATTCTGCTGACATTGCATATTTTATAAATATCTAATATTTCTGCTTCTTGCTTTTGTGGCCTTTGGCAGACCGATTATGAAGAAAATAAAAGGAGGAAATGTCAGATTTGGTCTGGTTCTTCTAATCTATTCAGAATGCTTAGCTCCTCTCAGCTATTTGCAATCCAGAATCAATTCTATCTATTTTATTCTTTTATTGTTATCTCGGAAAGAACTTCAACGTTGGTAATTTGTTTGAAAGCAGTTTTTGGAAAATCAAGAATTTTCGAAACATTGCGTTGTATGGAGAGAAACAATATAAGAAGAATGATATGCTGGATGTGTAATGTGCTTCTTAAAGACAGCCTTAGATCTGATTAGCTCAGAGGAAGATTATATCTACACAATATAGAGAGATGTGTGCAGAAGAGGAGACTTAGATCTATGGCCAGGTTGAGAGAATAGATCAGAGTTCTTGGATTAGTAGATGTAGAACAGTTGAGATACCAGGTTCAGTTCACAGGGGGAGGCCAAGTAAAATAGGGGAGGAAGCGATAAGAATGGACTTTTGAGAAAGAGGAATATACAAAGTCATGGTCGGAGATAGGTTAGTTTGGAAGTCAATTACTAAAAGCCGTCTAACACATGCCAGCATGTAAAACGGACATTACATCGAATATGATGATCCACTAAATGAGAACTCTTCTATTGATTAGGTACAAATTCTGCACCAATATTACTACATTAATAAAGTACTAAATGGGCCCTGTGGTAATTCCACGGTGCTTTCTAAATCAATCCGTATAATTTACTGTTAATAAAAATATTTCTTGTGAAATAATAAATGCCCGCTGGGGTCAGTCCTATTAAGAAAAAAGATACGCTCTTTTTTTCATCAGTAAAAATAACTGTAATTGTCAGCTAAATAGTCTTTAAATAAATAAAATTTATGTCTCTTCCTTCTTTATTTATTAAAAATTGAAGCAATTCAATTCTTTTTAAAACGATAAATAATTAGTCTTCTTATCGTAGAACTTATCAGCTAAATAGTCTTCAAATCAATAGAACTCTTTGAAATGTATTTATTTAAAATTGTACTCTTTAAGCTGATGGGACTACATATTTTGATTTTGGAACAATTCATTTTAAAATGGGTAAAGTCGGATTTCTTTTCTTATTTTAGCAATATCAGATTAATTACCAATCACTATATTTGCTGAACCGACGATCAAATTTAAAAAAAATGTGTGTGAAAGATAACATACATACAAACATAAAGTGTCTTAGCGTATTATTATATAGATTGACATTGTATTATGTACCAAATACCGTGTATTCATCATCATATTTGGTTTAACGTCCGTTTTACATGCTGGCATATGTTGGACGACTTTTAAAAATTGACTTCCAAACTAATCTCTCTCAGGACAAGTTTTAATTATCATTCTTTCTCTCAAATTAATCCTTATTACTTCCTTCCATCTTTTCGTTTGCCTTACCCTGTCAACTAACCCAACTATCCCGACTGTTTTACATATAACCCAGGAACTTTCATCAATTCTTCCAATGTGATCAAACCAACGAAGTCTGTTCTGCACATATTTCTATTTTAGTCACAAAAAATTTAAGAACACGGGAATAGTTTTTGTGTCTATTAAAAGTTAAAAAATAAGTTCCCTTATTTTTTATTATCAGTTATTAAGATTAAGCCCCCATTTCTTTTATCAGAAAAATAACTTTGCATATTTATTATATAGAATATATTTATAACGTTCTTTTACTGGCTTGTTTTGGGACCCTTAGCTGGACATACATACACACATTCAAATCTGCTTTATATAATAGATTATCAGTTATTATATTAAAGATTTGTTCATAAAATGTGATTATTCTTTTTCTTTTCTTTATTATTATCAGTTATTATTGATTAAGATTACCCCCCCCCCTTTCTTTTATCATAAAAATAAATTTGCGTATGTGATTATTGAAACGATCTGGACACACGGACGTTTACTTTTATTATATAGAATATATTTATAATGTTTTTTTTACTTGCTCATTTAGCCACCTTCTGTTTTCTGATATTAAAATAAATGTGTTAACATAATTGTTTTTCTTTCAAGAAAGGTGTTTGTGGACATGGAGTACAAACAAGGAACATAACATGTTTTGGGGAAGGTCGAACACAAGTTGATGAATCTTTCTGCAAGGCTAACCGAAGTATAGCTACTATTAAGGTAGGTAGCATTCTTCATTGTGACCCGATTAGGGGATCTACCTTTTTTATCAAGCGATTCTAGGTCCAAGAGTAATAACTATAGCCTATGAAATAATTTCACCTCAAAAGGGAGCTAATTTTAGAACAACTCTTCAAGCTAAGAGAGTGAACCACTTGAGATTCTGTGGAATTCATGCCCATCCAGTTAATGAAACTCCTAGACAGACAGTTTTTTTATGTACTGAGATTAACAGATGGTTTGGTTCAAGTGGACTCACTGCGTGGTCAAACAGGACGGACAACTGATGTCTATATATTCCAAGCAGAATGGGAGGATGGGGTTTTGATGAGGGATTAAGAAAATTGAAGAAAGAAACAAAAATAGTTATAACTAAAACAAAATAGCATATAATCCCAAAAAGAAAACCAGAGAAAAAAATAGCACAGTAAAAGAGGGAAATCTATACAAAAAAAAAGAAAATTAAAAAATGTAACATAAATAAAAATAGTAAAGACACTAACATTTTACAATATTAAATAAATGAAAAGGAAGACGATGATTTACTAAAATCCAAGTAATTGTTTTAAAAATGCTTGATTCTAAAGGAAAAAAGTTTATAATTTTCATGAAAATTTCTTTTCTTAATTTAAAACATTTTTGTTGTTTGAAAGACGATAAAGAATGTATAGATTAGGCTAAGTACAATATTGTCAGCATAAAAACCAAGACAAGAGGATATTAATGTTATTTTAAATAATAACTTACAGGCTGGTAATAGAACCCTCTTAGTGCTTATAGTTCCAATTAGATATTTTTGTTCTAAATTTTTAGAGGGGAAAATTAGGATTATTTGATATTTCATCTTATCAAGATTATCAACGCGTGGGTAGAGCATTTAAATGAATTCTCTAAGCACAAGATTGCCGATGTTTTGCCTTGCAATGTAAACGTCTAGAAACTACAAGACAGTAAAAAGCCTGTGGTGAACAAATACATATCATTTATTAATTGTTTGCTTACAACAAACTATAAAGACCATAACTGAGACATGGATTAAACATACATGTAAATACATTGTTCCTATACAGATAAAACTGCATCAGTTATTAATAAGAACATAAAAACAGTATGTGCTAAACACATGGCAAACATTTACATTTTTCCCATGGCGTCTTTTCTATTAGGTGACATGCCCAAAGGCACGTCTTGTCTGAGAAACATCTTGGTAACACTGAGAAAGAAGAGTGGGTGTGAGTGAGTGTTGTCATGAAATCTCTTGTTTGCGACACGATTTGGGGATCTTCTTTTTGTTACCAAAGGGTTCTGGGCTCAAGGGGAATTACTATTACCTATAAAATAATTTCTCCTCAAAGGGAGCTAATTTTGCTCCCTACAAGAGGTTACTAATCAGATAGAGATTTAAAGAGATCCAGTCAAATAGCTAAACAGAGATCACCAGTTTGATTGTTGTTTACAATTTTAACACTGGTTTCTTCATCTTGGTTGTTGGTATCACAACGTTTCGGCCGTTTTCCCTCCGGCCTTCTTCAGAAATAAAATACACAGGAGTCTTTTACTTTTGTTTATTTTTGTTTTGAACTCTGCCTTTTGTTTTTTATCAAATTATTAAAAAAAGGATGTTCTAAGTTAAATTTAATTGTTACAGTGTGATTTGGTCATTAAATGACTAAATCATACCGCAATAATTGACCGAAATTCAAATAACGAATTATTATAACAATAACAAATTATTATAAAACTATGAGTAAATTTATTTAATTTCTCTATTTTTCAAGAAATTAAATGTAACTAGCTTCTGAAATTTCCGGTACATGAGAATTTGCTATAAATATTAGAGGCAAAAATGACTTTCTCTTCTACAATTTACATGCAATTCGAATGGAATTTAGAAGCAAATTGTCACAACATAATTTCTTAATTTTTTCAACTATTAACAAAATGAATAAATTGGCTCATTTGTTTACAAATAAACTGAAATGCATCCCGGTGGATTTGATTTCATATTATATTTAAAAAGTAAGATTTTTTGAAATTTCGTTTTATTTTATGCTATTGCATTTTTTATTTCAATAAATATTATTATCTATACAACAGTAAGTGAAAGATATATAGAAAATTGAAAAATAAATCAGTTTCATTGTTATTTTAAACTTTTATTTTTTCATTTCCGCTTTTACCATTTCGGACTCTACCACATTGCAAACAGTATTATATAAGATACTGGTGCCGTTGTTCAATAGGCATCTACAGATTTGCATGTGTGAAAAGAGTAAGCCGAATCCAAATATACAAGTATAAAACGTGCTTACATTTTTCTTACCAGACCCTCCCCTCGTTAAGAATGGCTTTCTAAATTTTCCGGGGAGTAACAATTCTACATACAAGCTAAACACAAGTTTCTTTCATTATATTTCTTCTTGCAACATCCCCCCCCCCCCCAAAAAAAAACAGAAAAACAATTATCACTTAATGTACATTCAGTTTGTTCGGCAAAGTTCGTTAGCGTTCGCCAGTCTCGGAACAGTTCGGTGAAACTTGCTGTTGATGACGTAAGTACTGATATTTTCTCGGATGCCCATTCAGCACCGTTACCACGACATCTACCTAATTATTTTTTTTTTAATCGGATAAGTAAAGAAGAAATTATCAAAGTTACATTGATTCGAGAAATACAGACATGCACACGTGAAGTTGTTTCATAATTTTATTAATATAGAGTTAACATAATTACCGTTTACTTTCTTTATGCATGTCTTGTGTTTTACTTAGTCAAGGAAAACTAATTATTGTTTCTTTGCATAGAACAAAGAAAACATAGAAAGAAAGAAAATAAAAATAATTAAATCATTATGTTTTTAATCTATTTTTTTAAATTTTAATTCTAATTAAATTTTGAAATAGGATCCTGCATTAAATTTCCCCTTCTTTCTCAGTGTTTTTTTTTTATCACCAAGATTCCCATGTGGTCATAAATGAATGACTTTTTGGTGTTACTGAAGTCAACAGAACAAAAAAAGGGGAAAAAAAAAAACGAATGTGAAACAAATAAATGTTACCAAAGGCAATATAATATACTCTTCTACCCACATGAATAAGTGTATTTGTGTTTTAACTTATTTTAAAGCGTTTTGTGGTTAAAAACAAACACTGTGGCGACTATTCAGTTAGAACGAAAAAAAAAAGATGGCGTCGAGAAGTCCTCCACGAGGACCACTGACAATCGTACAAAAATGGAAAATTAAACAAAATACTAATAGAACATTACATTTTCGCACGATTGGTGAAATTTATTAGATCTTTCTACCAGTATTTCGTTTAATTTTCGATTTTTGAGCGATTATCAGAGGCGCTTGCGAAGGCTTATTGGCACCATCATGTCTTTTTTCATTCTAACTGAACAGTGAACACTGTTTGTTTTTAACAAAAAAAAAAGTTTTAAAATAAGTTAAAATATAAAAATAACTTATCCAGGTAGGTAGAAGAGTAACTTATCTTGCCTTTGGTAACATTTATTTGTTGCACATTTGTTGTTTTTTTTTACCCCTTTTTTCTGTTGACTTCAGTAACAAATACTCGAATGTCCTTTTATATATCTTCATATAGACAAAGAAAACTTGCTACGTCGGTTGCCCAGGTGAATGCGTCTTGACCATCTGGAGTCAATGGAGTGAATGTTATGCCGCAAATTGCCCGGAAAAGACTGGTAAGCTTACAACTTCAGTTTTCTAACCTTTGTATGTAAATTTTCGATGCTATGCAAGGTTTACTAACAAGAACAGGTATTCTTAAGGTACAAGTGTACACTCTTCATAAATTTCACAGAAGAAAAAATATCCTTTGCCAGTGTTCGTACTAATATTCATATAAAATAACGTCTTAATCGGTGAAGTTAAAAAAGAAATAAGAAACTGTGAATTTTAAAACAGAAAAACGCCTCAATTGATATAGAAACAAGAAAGGAAAGAAAAAAAAGTGTCTTATAGAAATAGAGTGAACGATTGTTTTCCGAATTCATTTAAGACGGCGGTAGGGGGTGAGTGTCTGACTTGCTATTTGCTTTCTGCTTACCCCTAAACACATGAAATAATTTCATCGGTAGTTTTATTCTTGCTAACTTTTGTATGACAGGACGGATATATATTCACTTATTTATTTATATTTATTTTAATATTTATTATTATACCATTTCATAGTAATTTAGATCCAAAGAAAGACATCGGAATTTCAATTGTTCAAAAAATCTGTAAAGTAAACAAAGTCTTTGTGTAGTTTATCATGTAAAAGACAAATTCTTATCGTCAAAATGTACGGAGAGAAAATTAAGTTTTGTCACATGGGGGAAATAAGATCCAAAAATCGTAGAATTAGAAAACTGTTCATTATTCTCTCCTAAAGAAGATGTAGTAATGGTCGTGAAAAATGTTCAAAGGATCAAACACAATCTGAAGGAAAAAGTAAAAAGTGCAAAACCTGATAATTATTACTTCCATGTGTGCCAGTTGACACGGTTAAGATTCGGATAAAAATTGTTGTTTGGGATAAATACAATTTAGGCGCGCAGTGTGAATATAATTGTATTGCGCGTGAAAGATAAAAAATAACGCCCACGCAAATTCCGGTGTGGCCTTATATATTAAATCAACTCAAAACGAGCGGACGTAGTAGGGAGCACACCATGTGATATTTCTGTCCAATGGGATTTCTCCAAAGACATTTTTCTAAACTTTTCTCCTTAAGCTCGCTGGAGCCTATCCAAATAGTATTTAAGCACACACAAACATCAAACCCTCTCTCTCAACTGACTCTTCATTCGGAGGTTACACGCGTCTTACTATCACTCTTCCATTTCACCTTTCGCGCGCTTCATACAATTTCACAGGCGAACATTACCTATTGCCTCTCTTAACATTTTATAACGTATGAGCATTTCAACAAAACAAAAGACATTCTCCTTTTTACTTACCCTGAAACTAAAGAAAGGACCTCTGAACTCATTACAAAAGGAAATATATTATATTTGTTAATGGTTTATTTCAGTCAATAAACTTCCGTTGGTTTTGCATGTAAGTCTTCTCATTATTATTTTTATTTTTATTTGTGGAGGAAGTTATCACCAAAAAAAGGCATGACGACCACCACACATGTAATAACGAGTCACGAAAGATTTCCGAAAAGGGAGATAAATGAGAAGTTAAATACATTTAGATTTTATTGACGAAAGGGATATAATTCTAGTATTATATTTAACTGTTTTTAAATCAAACGATGTGTTTTTTCCAAAGTGAATTAAATTTATAAGTGTGTTAACAAATTTACTTAAATTAATAAATATGACATAAAGCAGGGGAAGATTTCCATAAAATAAAATATACTATATATAAATAAAAAGATTTAAAAATATAATTTCCTGTGTATAAAAAAATAAATTAAAAAGACAGAACCACTTCTAAAAAAACACATCTTAAGAAAATATGTAACTTTCAAAAAGAGTTTCCATTTAGCAAAAACACCTCAAGAAAAACTTATGACATAATTCATAGGTTATAATTAAATTATTAATACACATATACGTTCCAATTGGGGATATATCTAGACTAGCCCAACCCATAAAATTATAGAGTTATAAATTTATGCTAATCAAATTAAGGGTAATATTTAATTAATGCTAATTAATTATTAATATTTGGTATGGAAAAATGTAATCTGAGAAGGGTATTTTTATTTTACATAAAAAAAAACCCAAGTCCGTTTAGATTAATTATAATTACATTCGTGCACGTATGTGTTAATTTCTTAAACTTGGATTCTTATTTAATAAAGCTATGGTATGTATCAAGGACAATTACAAAGTAATAAATGGGGCAGATATGGAGGCACTATTAATCATAATCATATAAACCCACTTACCCAAAGCAAAATTGGCAAAACATGACCCATTAAGATGCCACACATACACATATATACACAGACCCGACCCAACAGAGATATGCCCGCCCTCATATCAGAATATAAAAATGTATCTATGCATATGTACTAACATATATAATAGACAAAGCATAGACAAGGCATATATATATATATATATATATATATATGTGTAGACATACCTCATAGATGCATTCCAATGGCCACAGGAAAAATCAATCCAAAATCATACTTTTCATATTCATTTCAATTTCCTTTATTTCGTGTTTCGGTGAATGCCTGTATTTCTTCTTTTTTTTAAAAACATATTTCACCCCAAACAAGGCAGGCTGCCACTGTAGATGTAAGGGGTTACTGAGAATTAGGGTGTAGGTTTTGAATGTAACCTCAAGTTGGGAGCAGTGTAGCGAGATGTCTGTCTACATCAGTTTTACACCTCTGCATGTCGGTACTGTCGGGGAAGCAGGAAGCAGGGAGGGAGTTCCAGAGGCCGGCAGCACGAGGAAAGAAGCTATTGGAGTAGAAGGCTCTCCGGCATCTGGGGACCTCCACAGTGAATGAATGGGATTTAGCCGACTATCGAGTTGGTCTAGTGTATTTACGTCAAGGGGGCACCAGAGCAGCCAGTTCATCGGAGCACAATCCATTGACGTATTTGTAAAACAAGCACAAGGATGCTACATTGCGGCGATGGTACAGGGGCTGGAGCTTGGTTGATAGTGAGGGACCTATTAAGTTGGCGACTCTTTTTTGTGACCTTGTCTAAGAGGGAGAGACTAGTGGATGATGCACCAGCCCAGATGTGGCAACAATACTCTTTATTTTATTATTATTTTTATTTTTTCCTGTATCTTTTTATTTTTTCAAAAATCAAAATAATCTTTTACTTGTATTTGACAGCAAGGTCAAAATTATTATGATTTTGGATTGATTTTTCCTGTTGTCATTGGAATGCAACTATAAAGTATATATGCTTTAAATCTTGTAATGCAACTTGAGAGAGAAAAGGATAATAAAAAAATGTAAATTTACATACTTTCTCGTTTAATAGTTTTAAACAGTACAACAAAGAATATTACAAAATATAGAAAAGTCCTTTAAACCTAGGTTCATCAAAGAAACATATCCTCTCTTCAGAAGGAAAAAAAGAACAATTATCTGGTTTTCATTATTCATTTAAAAAGTTGAAAAGATTATCAATCGTTTATAAAATCTGAAAAAATAAGTAATGTATTTGAGAAGGAGTAAAGAGTCTTTGCCATAATGAATCCCCAGATATATTATGAGGAGTGAAAGGGTATCATCCATTGGAATATTAAATTAAAAATTGTCTAAAAAGAATATATTGGAATGGGTGAACAGTCAAAATTCAATATATGTAAAGTTGGTACTGATATAGAATGGGACCCAGTCTCCGGCAACTTTGTGCTAGCATCTTCCAGCAATTTATGTAAGCCACCAGAAAAAGCTGACGCGAAGACTGACAGGTGATAAGGACACTGCTGCTTCAAGTAAATACATTTTCTGTTTGTTTATACTTAGAAAACTTAAAATAAACAACTGGTCAAAAGTTTTTTTTTAATCTTTATATAACATAGACAAAAATAGCTAAACAACTTTTAATAATCAAATTGTTTATTCAAGAAAAGTTTATTTTTATATAAAATGAAGAAAGAGCTAATCAACTGTTAAGAAACAATTTTTTTTTTTCAAGAAAATTTTTTTTTAGAAAAATGATTTTTCTTGTAGATAAAATGAACAATACTATTTGTGCATCTACATGCATATTTATCTGTCAGCTTCCTCCTTGGGGTTAACCTGAGCATATGTTCACAGTTTCTGCATTTGTTTTTTCAGCTATTAAACATTGTTTTGGCAGAAGGAGATGACTCGTTCAGAAGATTGAATCTGATCAGCTAGATCGTTAAAATTAATTTTCTGATTTGACAAATTTTTCTTGATTTACTCAATACCGAGATTTCTTGAAAATTGGTCATCTGCTGACAGCTGATTGGCTAATCTTGTCTTAGTGCCTGTCAGTCTTTGCGTTGGCTTTTCCCAGCGGCTTATGTAAAACGCCAGAAGATGCTGACGTAAGTTTGCGGAAATTGGTCTCATTCTATATCAGTACCGTAAAGTTTAATACTAAGACCTCGGAAGGGGACATGCAAGTGATGTAAACCGGTTCTGTTTGGGGAATTAATTTTACCTCTCCTGGGATGGGTATTCTTCTAGTTCTTAACCCTACATAAGTCAACACAAGATGATTATCATGCATTAACTGACCCAACTTAATAATTGGTCAGAAGCTAATTTGAATGCAGAAAGTAGAGATCCAGGAATCTGATATGAAGATTTGTTTGGCCACATCCCTGAGTGACCAACAGGAAATGCTATTTCAAAACTGTACTCAGAATATTCTAAAGAATTAATGGATAACCTATTAAACTTCATAATTAACCTCCGGGAATTAGAGGTTTAGTAGATTATCCATTCGAATATATTTATAGGCTGGCAATTAATGATCTTCTCACCTCATTTAAGGTTCAGCAAGCAGCGTAAGAAGATATAAATCATATATATATATATATATATATATATATATATATATATATATATATATATTACTAAGGAGACCCGGTGTTGCTCAGGATTTAATGAGGAATACTATATCCTTTTTCACTATAATCAGAGCACCATATTACCTTTTTTTTACTAGCCTCCCCCCTTTTCGCTCTCTAATATAGTCGAAAAAACTGAGATTTTAGAAAAATCTAAATTAGTGTCTTACATATATGGCGTTAATTACATTAAAATCGGATATATGTATTAGAAGTTTCAAGGGGGTTCTGTCCCTGAGGGGAACGTAGAACTTCAGGATCACTTCCATTTTTTTACCCGAAGAATTTTATACATATGATTTAAATTTCATCAAAATAGAATATATTTTCACAGTTTTAAATGAGCTTCTGCTCTACAACTCCCTTAGGGGGCCACTGAGAGATTCAGGGCCACTTCATAGTCTTCCGCAAATATTTTCTAGATAAATACTTTTAGTTTCTATGTAAATTCTTTAAACTTTCTTTCTATAGGGAACACGCATACATTAGTATTTATATACAGAGATATAATATGAGTTAAATTGGTATATGAGAAAAAATAAAATACAGAAATATGTAACTTACAATTCTGTTGATGTGCTGCTTTTTGGGCTTTGATGAAGCAATTTAACAAATATTAAAAAATATTATTTTCGTTTTTTAATAATGTGATAATTTTGCTATTTGCATGGACCAATTAAATATATATATATATATATATATATATATATATATATATACATGAAGCTTCTGTGGTCACCATACTCATAACATGAAGAATCAACTACTCGAAAACAGAAGAGATCCGATCCAAGACAACAGATCTTGCACATACAAGGGGTCGATATCCTTTCAGACAAAGCTTTATAACAATAATAGATAAGAATAAGATACTGTCAAGTTAGCTTCAAAGAAGTTTAGCTCCCTCTACCGAGTTTGGAAACTTTTCACACCTGTCAGTATCCTATATATCTACAAAGCCACCATTGGCCCATGCATCGAGTATTGTTGCCACATCTGGGCTGGTATACCAACCACTAGTCTCTCCCTCTTTGACACAGTACCCAAAAGAGTCTCTAACCTAATAGATCCCACACTGTCTACCAAGCTCCAGCCCCTGTCTCATCACTGCACTGTTGTATCCCTGTTCTTGTTTTACAAGTACTTAAACGTATGCGCTCCGACGAACTTGCTGCAGTTGTGCCCCCTCAACATAAATACCAAAAAAAACCTAAGAAGAAGAAAAATCACACCCCTTCACTGTATAGGTCTCCAGATGCTAACGGGCTTTCTACTCTAATAACATTTTCCCTGAACCACTTGCCTTTGGAATTCTATCCCTACTCCCTATTTCCTCGACTGTACCATCATGCAGAAATTTACATGTAATGTATAATTCTGTTTAAATCAAACCTATGCTGGGTCGTTTCTGTCGATTGTAACGATGTTGCTTAGAAAAGTCATTCCCAAGATACTAAATTATAGAACCGAAAAAGGTTAATTACAATGGGAAGATAACTCTTAATCACGGATATCACAGGTCGGAAATTCTGAGAATGACTTTCATAAACAGGTCTTCATATGACTATGTTAGATAAAGCAAACATACAATTTTTGGGTTATATTATCAGCTCTAAATTGTTATAAAAACTAATGGAGTAGCCTTTTTTGCCTGCCAGCCAGCCTTGTAACGCCTTTCTTCCCTATTAGATTCTTGATGGGCTTACCTTTTGATGAGCCTATTTGGAATCCAGGTGATTGAACGCTAGTTGTGGGATCTTCTTCAAGCTTGTTTTGTCTGATAACTGACAGATAATAAAGGTAGTTAAGTGTCCGTGGTAGAGGACGAGGTCATTGTGCTTTTCTGGACGATACTTTTCCGGTGAGAGTGCAGGAGACCGAAATCAGGAGTAGCTCAATGAGAGGCTTCTCCATCAGCATTCACTCAAGGTCGGGGTATTCTCAAGTGTCATGTTGTGCTTGGATATGTGTCTCTTGAAGTATTTCCAGCGTGGGTCACTGGGTTCATCAATGCCATACTAATGTTTCGTCTTTAGATTCGATTATTTTGCCTTTGAATTTATCAGTGTAAAAAAATGATTCTACATTCCTCTCACTTTTTGTTATTATGCGACTTAATCATCTTTCGTTCTTTTTAGCTCCTTACATCAAGTGACTTCATATCTTCTTTCGAGCAACTTCCATAAAAAAGAAAATCTCATACAGTTACAAAGTGAAATTGATAACCAGATTCTATTTTGTTAGAGGCATTCAATTTTCATTAATGAAAATTTCCTTCTAAAAAATCTCATTATTTTTTTTTATATATTTTATTTGCAACTCTAACCCTAACAACCGTCTATTATACACTTTGTTAAAATTATAACAGATTTTCGATTCATAGGTCATGAGCGAGGTGTTCAGAGCCGTTCACGGGCAATTCTGGCATATCCTGCTTCCAGATCCGAACCTTGTCCAAAGAGATTATATGAAAGTCGACCATGCCATGCCGAAAACTGTTACACGTTTCAATGGAATTACAGCAAGTGGAACAAGAAACGCCGAGCAGTGTGGTGTGAAAGGTCGGATTCCTTGAAAGTCACGGGTAAGTTACTTTTCTTCATTCTTCATTGTCTATTTTTTTATAGAAGTTGGATTAATTTGGAGATTTTTTTTATTGAAGTTGGATTAATTTGCAGATTTATCAGATATAGAAAACCAACTTTGCATCCTAGTGGAGAATGATCTCTTCTCTACCTTGCAGTCTCTTTCACGAAGAAATGATGTTGCTGGCCTCTCTCTACTGTATCATTATGTTCTTGCCATACGTGCTTACCTAGCTACAACAATGACAAAGAACTTTCTTTTAAGTCGAAGAATTTGCCGAAAGCACTTAATTTTCCCAGCATAGAGGTTATCCTAAGGAAAAATCGGTTACACTGGTATGTTGATATGAAGTGGTTATCTTCCTACTGCAGAAGCATGGACGTTTGTAACTGCAAGAAGATTGGTCGGCCAAGGAAAACTTGGATTAATTTGCAGATTTTTTTATAGAAGTTGGATTAATTTGCAGATTTTTTTATAGAAGTTGGATTAATTTGCAGATTTATTTTATAGAAGTTGGATTAATTTTGCACATTTTTTTTATAGAAGTTGGATTAATTTGCAGATTTTTTTTTATAGATTTTGGATTAATTTGCAGATTTATTTTATAGAAGTTGGATTAATTTTGCACATTTTCTGAATAATTTATTTAATGTTATCAGGCTAACATTTTTTAAATACATTTTCAAAGCTATTTATTTGCCATTATTCCTCTATGGTAATTTTTCTGATAACATATTTTGAATAATGTTTTTGCCTTTTGGTTAGAAGCAAAGTGTAGTACGTGTTCTGATACTACACTTGATCTTTTCTGTCCTTTGTCAGTGAAAGAGAAATCCTTCTAGACAGCTTTATTTTTGTCTTTATGCAAAGTACCCCTTTTTGAGGAGCTAACATTAAAAACCGACCTTGTGTTTAACTCTCTTATCGTAAAATAGAGACTCATTTCTTTTTGAGTTATTAATTTGTTATTATGTCTCTATGGTTATTTCTCTTGTAACTATGCTCTCAATTTAACGCTTAAGTTCTTTTGTTTAAATATATATTTTTTTGTTTAAATATATAATGTCTTTTTGTTTAAATGTATCATGTCTTTTTGTTTAAATATATAATTTCTTTTTGTTTAAATATATATTTTTTTGTTTAAATATATAATGTCTTTTTGTTTAAATGTAGCATGTCTTTTTGTTTAAATATATAATGTCTTTTTGTTTAAATATATAATGTCTTTTTGTTTAAATGTATCATGTCTTTTTGTTTAAATGTATAATTTCTTTTTGTTTAAATATATAATTTCTTTTTGTTTAAATATATAATTTCTTTTTGTTTAAATGTATAATGTCTTTTTGTTTAAATGTATAATTTTTTTTGTTTAAATGTATAATTTCTTTTTGTTTAAATGTAGCATGTCTTTTTGTTTAAATATATAATTTCTTTTTGTTTAAATATATAATTTCTTTTTGTTTAAATGTATCATGTCTTTTTGTTTAAATGTATAATTTCTTTTTGTTTAAATATATAATTTCTTTTTGTTTAAATGTATCATGTCTTTTTGTTTAAATGTATAATTTCTTTTTGTTTAAATGTATAATTTCTTTTTGTTTAAATATATAATTTCTTTTTGTTTAAATATATATTTTGTTTAAATATATGATATCTTGGCACTTACATTTAAACTATTCATAGAAAGTCAATATAGAGATAAAATTCTGTTAAATATTTCATCCGATAGCTTCCAAACATGCTCAGCTCATTTCCTTTTTGCTACCATTATATCGGAATTCATCTAGTTCCAACTTAAAGTGTTCTACACTATTGATGTTGTTAATCAATATTCATATAACATCATAGAATTGCTTAATTGAATTTTTCATATATAAATTATTATCTTTTCTGACTTTTTATTTAGAGTGGAAGATTTCTTTCCGAATTCATTTCAGGTGGTGGTGATGGTGGTTGTCTAACTTGCTTTCTTGCTTCTCCTTACTACTTGAAGTAGTCTCCTCCGGCACGTTTTTTATTTGCTAAATGTTGTGTGATGAGACTGATTCATATTTATAAACAAATAAATGCATATTGGTCTTTGTTATAGAGTCGAGGATGACATGCATATCTTAGAGTAGTAAGATAACTAGCACCTTTTTTCTTCTTTTTCTTTTGCGTTAATCCAGAGCTACGGCAGGGTTCGCAATGATGGATTTTTGTTGCCACTTGGCACAATCACAGGCCTGGTCTAGGTGAAGGCCGGTTTGACAGAGATCACTGTGCAGGGCGTCTGCCTATCTTATAATCAGCCTTCCTCTTGATCGTTTCCCGGCAACCTCTAACATAAAACAAGTTTCCCAACAGTGTCATCGTCAGTCCTCAGTACATGTCCAAACCATCTGAGATGCCGTTTCTTTATCTTGCCTTCGATGCGATGTTGTAACGCCTTCAGATGTGGTCAAGCAGTGTAATTCAGGAGATTCAACAGAGCATTTTGGTTTTCAAAACGGTGAATTTTCGCTCAACTGTTCATAGTTGTTAGTAAGCACTAGGAGCTGTGCAAAGTGACAGGTCTCACAACAGTCCATTTGATCTTCGACTTTAGACGGTTGCTAATCTTACAATCACAGGGAATGATGATGGTAGTGCACCATTTGATCCACGTGCAAAATATATGGGACTGATGGCTTAAAAAGATATTGCTCAGCACCTGAAAAAGAAACGAACACAAAAGATGATCATTTACTGTAAAATCGTCTAATAGTGTTAATATCACTAAAAATTAATAAAACACTTGTCCATGAAGCTAATCAATTTGCATAGTTTTGGAGATTTTAATATTGGAAATTTTAATACATACGTCCTGCCCTCATCAGGTGTATCGAACTCGGGAACTGTCTGTCTGGACTCTATTGTCATGCGGGTACCACGCTCGGATTCCATTTTTTTGCTCTGGGACACACTCGTTAATTCTCCGTTGCTGCTGCTTATCGCCATATTGCTGCTGTCGCTGAATGCTACTTTCAATTCTTTCGCCCAGGATTGAACTAAGCACCTCCAGATAACTTGCAACTTTCGAACCAATGGCTTAGACCTCACGGTCATGTGTCACTAGGATACTATATAATGTCGGAAATAAATTTGTAATATAAAAAAACAGATAAAAACGTTCATTGCATTTCGCTGCCTGATGCAGCAAGGAGATATGGTTACAGTGCCAGTAAAAACATAAAAAGAGATTTGCCGCAAAGATTTGGGAGATGAATTATTTGTACAATTTTGGCTTTCTCTAGACATATGATTCGTTAGTCAAGTGGTCCGAGACGAGGCCCATGTTAGGCGGTCTGTCTTCTGGTTCAAATTCTGTACAAATGCAATTCTTCACTTTGTAGCATTCTGTTCTACATCCAGCCCTGCGGACTAAATTAATAACTTGTTCAGTAATCTTTCCATCACCTTGGAAGAATTCGTTGGTTCTCTGCATCTCAGCACAGACCAATTAGTCTCCTGTGTGTCATGAGTAAGTTACTTGAATCGGTAATAAATCAAGAAGTTGTCAACCACGTCAACAAAAATAATCTACTTAGTGACAAGTAATACGGATTACATCCTGCAAGATAAACAGCTGACATGCTGACTATTACATTGCACAGGATCAGTTAATGAATCGAGAGGGACTTTGTTTCTAAGTGATAGCTCTTGATATATCAAAGGTCTTCGATAGAATTTGACATGAAGGTTTGCTTCCCAAGCTTGTAAGTTATGGAATATCTGGAAATGTCCTCTTAACCATCAACTCCTTTCTTTTTGATAGGTTTATAAAAGTTGTTGTTGTTGACGGCCAGAAATCTGAAGCATATAGTATTAATGGCGGCATGCCTCAAGAGTCAATTCTGAGCCCAACGTTCTTCTTGATTTTGCCAATAACATTCTGATATCATTATGCAGACAACACAACTATCTATGGCAGCAGTTTCAAGAGCATTGATGATCAATATCTTTCTGCCTCTCTCTCTCTCTTTCTTGGGACTTGGAGCCCGTGGTGCAATGAGGGAGGAGGGGCTTGTTACTTTTAATACCTCGTAAACCAAAATTATCTCCTTTCACCACCAATGCTCAGATCCTCATTTCTCCCAAGTTTAAATGAATGGTGCTCTCCTTGAGTCCCTTTTTTGGTAAGCTCATAGGACTGAATTTCACTCTAGACCTGAAATGGAAGACTTACATCAAATCTGTTGCTTAGGTCGCTGCAAAAATGGTTGGATCATTCTATCGCTCCAGAAAGTATCTTATTCCTGAAGCACTCCTTTATCTCTATAAAGGTAGATACGTCCTAAAATATAGTACTGCTGTCATATCTGGGGAGGCGCCACTCAGAGCACTCTCTCTTGCCTTGACAGTGTAGAAAACCAACTTTGCATCCTAGTGGAGAATGATCTCTTCTCTACCTTGCAGTCTCTTTCACGAAGAAATGATGTTGCTGGCCTCTCTCTACTGTATCGTTATGTTCTTGCCATACGTGCTTACCTAGCTACAACAATGACAAAGAACTTTCTTTTAAGTCGAAGAATTTGCCGAAAGCACTTAATTTTCCCAGCATAGAGGTTATCCTAATGAAAAATCGGTTACACTGGTATGTTGATATGAAGTGGTTATCTTCCTACTGCAGAAGCATGGACGTTTGTAATCGCAAGAAGATTGGTCGGCCAAGGAAAACTTGGAAGCAAATGATTAGACAGGACTGTACAAAATTGAATTTGGAGACAGTTGACCCACTGAACCGTGAGAATGGAAAGTGACCTTACGGAATATCAACAAACATCTGACCCTTTGGACAAGGGGAAAGTGACGTGAAATGAATAGAAGCAGAAGAAAGTAAAAGTAGGTAGGCCACAATAAGGCAGATTTGTGTGATAGTCAACCAGACAGCCAGTAGCATAAACAGCAAGCGACTTGCAAACACAAACAACAAACACGAGTGAACGAATGAATGAATCAATAATTCTGTCTCGTTTTACCTTCATTAACTTTCGGAAAAACTTGCTCATTCTTTTCACCATTTCTGCAGAATGATTCTTTTCAGATTTTGCCGCTCTTCCTTTTTACCTTTGATCGCACTGTTAGCAGCAGCGCTTTATTAGATTTGAGAGAATCAACGTTTTGTAGCTAATGAGTCGCAAAGGATACTTATGTTCATAGTTATGTATGTATGTTTGGTGGTGTGCTCTTTGTAAAAATAAGCATTTTAAATTGACTTATAATACTTATTATTCATCTCTATGACGCTCGTTCCTCTAAGGCTTTTTTCCTATATATTTTAATGATACAAAATACATGGTAAAATATTCATTGGTTGTGGGATTGAGTTATTTTTAAGATCCATTTTATTTGTTGTGAGTAGCATTAATTTGCCATTTTCTCACAAAACTACTAAATTTCTGTCTATTACTTTCACCCTCTCTCATTATAAGTTGTATAACCTTCCCCCCTCGTTCTTATTTTATACAGTCTATTATTTCGCTTTCGTCTCTCTATCTATCTTTGTTTTATTACCTTTTGATTGTTAATAAACAAACTATAATGGACTAGTCCAATCTTCTGTTTTATAAACAATGGGGAATATCACCACACATATCCATACTATTTAATTCAAAGCTGGAGAGGGAGAGTAATATAACAAGTAGAAAGGGACTAATTTGAGATTTTGTCTTTATTTTTTAAAAATAAATAAATAACTGACTTTGCAATTGATTCAAACAATCTAACCGAAACTCAATGGGTGACCCAACATTCACATTTTTTCTAGTGCCCATACAAAACTAAAATTGAATTTATTACCGTTTTGTTACTTTGGTGATACCATTGCAAGAGTTAGAAGTGAATGGAGTGAATTCAGGGAACTTCTGCCATTACTAACCAGCAAAGCGTTGCTACTGTCGACCAAGGAAATAGTCTATCAGGCATGTGTACGTAGTGTGATCACCTATGGAAGTGAAACCTGATCAGTTTAGGACATGCGTTACATGGAGAGAGATGATCTGAGAATGATGCAATGGCTGTGTAATGTTAGTCTTAAAGACAGGCTTAGATCTAATGACGTAAGAGGAAGATTAAATCTGGACAGTATAGGGAGATGTATACAGAATAGGACACTTCGATGGTAAGGCTGTGTTGAAAGAATGAATGAGAGTTTCTACATTAATAGATATAGAACAGTTGATGTAGCAGGGTTAGTTTCGGGGGAAATGCTGAAGAAAACAGTGATAAGGATGGACTTGAGAGAAAGAAACATGAATAAAAATTTGGCCAGAGATAAGTTAGTTTGGAAGTCAATTTCTAAAAACCGTCCAACACATGCCATCATGTAAAACGGACGTTAAACTAAATATGATGATGCTGAACTATTTACCTGGAATTACTAACCATCGCCAGAATTTAAAGGGGAATATTATATTTCTGCAATCACATTCTTTATTCTTGTTAATCTGTTATTCCTTTCTGTACATTGGCCCAGTTTTACTCTGATTCGTATCATTACAACTGTACTGAATTGGACCCTAATTCAACATTAAGATACAGCAGATTACATATGAGTAACATATCCAAGACAGAGCACACAGATACTCATTTTATCCAAAATAGTCAACTATATATAAAAAATAGAAATAAATACCATTGTTTTTTATGGTTAACATCTCAGAGCCTTTTGGCTAGGAGCAAAGTGTAGTATCTGTTCTGATACTACACTTGACCTTTTCTGTCCTCAGTCAGTTAAAAAGAAACCCTTTTAGACTGAGGCAATTTTAATTTTTGTTCCAATGCAGAGTCGCCCCTTTTTGGGGAGCAGGATTTTACCTACATTAAAACGCAACCTTGTGTCTAACTTTGTTCTCGTCGGGAGGCAAGTAAATAGGAACATCTCAGGTCATTGAATCATGATATAATATATAAAAATAAATAGAACAACCGTAGTCAAGGGCGACTCAAACCTCCCTTTTCATTGGCTACTACACCAAGATGTAGAGGGAGGCGCTACTCTTTTCCCTGCATTGCTCCATTTAGCATTATAAGCTGAGGATCAAGGGTGAGTGTTTAGAAAGAAGGTATGAAGTAGCATTTTTTTAGTCTTTATTATGACTCAACAGGGGATTGAATCTCAATCTCCCAACTCATTAGCGAACACTCTAACCATTATGCCAAATACGCTGAAATGGCGATAATGATCCATAACATTTCAAAAGATACTTATAACTTCTAGTAGATGTACCTGTGACCCGTTGGGTCACAACCAATATTTGTTCTGCTTAGATTTTATTCGAAAATTCATCAAGTGTGACATATCTTTTAAGACATTTTTCTTGCATAACTAAAAATAATAAGTCTCTTTATTTCTATATATCCTTATTATTAATATTATCATTTTTTATTATGCTCATATAGAAGTAAATAATCGTATTATTTTGCCATCTAATTTACATACGTGTTTGTAATGTGTACAGACACACTATGTAAATTAGATGGCCACACTGAAAAGGTGAATCACTCTTTCTCTAAAGGCTCACAGAGACATCACGAAATATTAGAGAGTGGTTGAAGCAACAGAGTGAAAGGGTGTGAGAAATACATAGATAAATCAGAGAGAAATGGGTTACTTGTTTAGTTAATTATAAATTACAGCTAATAAGCACACTTAAAAATAATTTTACTTCCAAACTATGGTATATTTTAGCATGTATTTTGTGTTATTAAAGTAGGGATACAAACATTGATCAACTCATATCTATATAATAATATGCTAAGGCATTTCATGTTGGTACCTACGTTATCACCCTCCACCCCAAAGATTCAATGCAAAAAAAGTATTTTTTTAAATTTTGTCTGATGTCGCTTTTGTCTCGACCATGAAACTTGAACTAGAGTACGCGTTCTTGGCCTGAGCTCAAGGTGTAGTATTTGTTCTAGCCAACATGGTACCATAATATTGTGGGGTCTGTGTTCACACCAAACGTCAACAGAATAGAAATATGTCACACACTCTTTCAAGATTTTTTAAGATAGACTCCCATAAGTAGATATATTCTGAAACTACATTAATCAGAGTAGTGAGATAATTATGTTTCAGTTGGAACAAAGATGGTGCAATAACAGCGTTGGGGCTGAGTTTGCAGCAGATGTCTATAGAATGGAACTATGTCACAAACTCTTTCAAGATTTTGAAGATAGACTCCCATAAGTAGATATATTCTGAAACTACATTATAGAAGGATACAACTGTGGAATTTCCACGGGTCACACTCGTAGTCAACTGATGAATGTTTTTAACTTTGGCTTTCAGATAAAACAAATAAAATATTTATTTTCTAGTTAACCATTTCTCCACCCATATCGTTCTTTTTTCCAGGAGCTTGTGAGGAGAACAGCTACCCAGGAAATGTTCTCACCTGTGACCCCCCTTGTTCACGAATAAATGGCTCTGAGTGTGTCGACGTTAATGTCTGCCAATGTCTACCATCATATGTGCCGGAATATCAAGATAATATCCTGATCCTCTGTGGTGTAATTGTAACAACTAACACACCAGTGCAGATGACAACACGAGACAACAGGTCACATGGTAAGTTGGGAAAAACCTCACTCAAATATGAGAAACAAGAGTGGATTTTTCTAAGTTGTATGCAACAAAGTACAGCAAAACACACTAGAAACCGATCTTAACAGTCGGAATGCAAACAAAAAACACCTCTCACTAACAATGCACAATTTTTTGTTTCATAGGTTTGTTACAATCTTTCTCATTGCCAGGAACTCTTCTACGTTGTCAGCATCGGTCTAGTTCAGTGATACATGTGCATTTTATTCTTGTACCGATGTGTACATCACCCTTTTGTCTTTGTACTCTACCATGAAGTATTTCTGCTGTGTTTAAAAAAAGACGACACTGATATATACAAATATAATTATATATCTTTATCGCAGTGAAAGAGTGTGGGTTAGTGAGGAAGGAATTCACACACAAAGAAATTCGACAGGTGGATTTTCATGGACCCAAATCGTCAATCAAATGACGATATCAATTTCGGGTTGTTGTTATATAACAATTTGTGACTCCCTGCAAACGCCGACTGTGGGACTTCACTGTCAATGTAGCCACGCCTCCACAGCGTTTTATTCGTAACGAGGTGTTTCCTTCTGCTGCTAACTTTTAGCAGGTGGTTCTAATCATTACAATTATTTAATTTTTGAAAATCCACCATATTTGTTTATTCATGACCAGGTGGCCCGACTTCAACCAACAATTATTTTATTTTTGACAATCAATCATGTTATGTTGTTTTCTTTCCTGGCAGGTGAGTGTTCATGCCAAGTGCACCTACACCTGGCAAGTGACCTTTTCACTACACCTGTCCTGAATGTTTAACAACATGACTTTCGCTCTTTCACATCCCTGCAAGGAGTCTCCATTACAAGTTTCAAGTGAATGAAAAAGTCACATGCATACACAGAAAAAAAAACTCAAACATATATACTCACATACAATTCTAAATTCAATCATTTTTACGATATATATATATATATATATATAGGAAATATTGAAATGCTGAAAAAATAAAGTTTGAAAGTTTACAAGTTTATCAAATCATAGGTGTTCAAGCTAGGAATATAATAAACCGACCTTTAATCCATGGACTTTCAAAGAATCGTACTTCTCGTCAGAAGGAAACACCAATACAATTACTAATAATTGGTAAGCATTAATTTAAAATATGTAAGAAGAAAAAATTGTTTTCTTAAATATGCTTAAAGCGAAATATCTATAATATCGAGCATCTCCTTATAATGATAAGATCTAATATACAATATTTATCTTTATATTATGCATATATATATATATATATATATATATATATATATATATATATATATATATTATGTATCTATTTATTTATTTATTAGAGAATATCAGATATCTATATGTATATATATATTATGTATCTATTTATTTATTTATTAGAGAATATCAGATATTCTATATATATATATATATTATGTATCTATTTATTTATTTATTAGAGAATATGAGATATCTATATATATATATATATAATTATATATACACATTCAAATAAATTAGAAAACAAAATGGGACAATGATAAAATCCTGTACACAGCGCCATATTCAATTTAGTAGTCAGTGCTGAACTATCTGACCACTTGAGCTACGAACAAATAAACTATTGGAGCACTTTATGCCGGTGTCAATTTGATTCTACAGAGTTAACTACAAAGATCTATCATCAACTTGCAAAACTGACGGCTTGGTATTTAGTTAAATAGAGTTGAGTATATAAATGTTTTATTTTAAGATTTAAATTATTTTCAAATTAGATTCCAAATAAAGATTATACACACAGGTATTAAAGTTGTTTACAGTTGCTTCAATATGATGCTTATTTTCAGTCTTACCATGATATATAAGATATATATATAATAATCTTTGCCAAAAGTATATATATATATATATATATGTTGGCCATAGAACTACAACCCTCTCCCAACGCCTGACGCATCACTTAAATGATACTAGTGCCACCCAGAGACACATTACCATACATAAAAAAGCATAAAATCAACCGAACTAAGACAAATATTAACAACTAACACTAAGATCATACATAAAAACAACTGCACCAACAGACTAAAAATCTTCGAAGCCCTACACATAAAAAATTACAACCCACAATTAATAAAATAGCATTCACTATCGGTACTAACACCTTATCAGTCGTCAACAATTAATGCGCAATAATAATAATAATAATAATAATAATAATAATAATAATAATAATAATAGATATATAAAATAAAAATAAAGAATAAAAATAAAATAAAATAAAAAATAAATAATAAATAAACGAATAAAGATATATATATATATATATACACATATGCAAATTAATAGATATATAACTAATAATAAAACTATAAATACAGCTCTTACTAATAAGACACAGCCCCCTGAAGACGGTCGCGAGACCGAAAGCGCTCGAGGAATGGCTCACGTTACAACGTTAGGTGCCATACTCCACCAATTAACACCAGAAAACCGACGAATCGCTCGCCGCGTCGAGAAATTAACAAGAAAGATAACGAAGAAAGAAAACTCTGTGGTCTTCAACGATGCGTGTATGATATATTATATATATATATGTGTGTGTGTGTGTGTGTGTTTGTAGCTTGTTACTTGGTTGCAAATTGGTATTTGATCAATACCAACTTAGTCACTTGGACGAAAGAGTATTATGTTAAGTGACTTGAAACCTACCAATGAACCTATATATACAAAATCACTGACAACTCCGGCCATTACATCTCTTCAATGTATACAATGAATACGTACAATTTTCTTAATAAAATTATATTTAATGCCTGATTTATGTTTGTTTTTCCAGTAAAAAGGAGTGGTATGTCTATTTGGATGTATGCAGTCATAGGTGGAGGCACTTTAGCTGTTGCTGGCCTGACATACTTCTTCTATGCTATATGGTAAGGTTAATTTTGTTTTATCTTCATATTAAGGATTTATGAAAGTGTATGAAAAGAAAGGAAATAATGCTTAATTTTTTGCCAAGTGTGATGTTTTTTAAATATGCAGATTTATTAAAATATTTTTTAAATACATTTTTAATACAGTAAAATGAAATTTTTTTTGTCCATTGTGCACAGGTATTAAATTTCAACAATTTAAAACTTCATTAAAGTATTTTATGAAATTGCTAAGTTGCTTTACAAATAAAATCTTAGCATTTATATAACACTAGACGCATAGCTAGAAAATAAGTCACTAATATTAGGAACTTAGGGTACTTGTGCAGAATAGTGCTAACGGAAATTCCCGAGTTTTGACGACAAATTCTGTTATTTTTCTTCCATTTCTACTTCTTTGCCTTCTTTTTCTAATGTATAAACCTCCATCCTTTTGGCCTGGAATACTCCCTTAACCCTATCACTAATCCAAAATCTGGGTTGCAATGGACCTCTCTTCTAAAAAAAAAACCGAACGAATAATATAAACCTTGCAAAGACAACTCATTTACCTGAATAAAATAAGAATAAATAAAATAAAAAGCAGGTATAAAAATTGTCCTCCTCTGGGTTAAGTAAATTGTTTGCAAGAAAAACGTTTGTTATGTTTGCTGAGCATTCAAGTATGAACGTCAAGACTCGAGAATCAAGTATGAACGTCAAGACTCGAGAATCAAGTATGAACGTCAAGACTCGAGAATCAAGTATGAACGTCAAGACTCGAGAATCAAGTATGAACGCCAAGACTCGAGAATCAAGTATCAACGCCAAGACTCGAGAATCAAGTATCAACATCAAGACTCGAGAATCAAGTATCAACATCAAGACTCGAGAATCAAGTATCAACGCCAAGACTCGAGAATCAAGTATGAACGTCAAGACTCGAGAATCAAGTATCAACGCCAAGACTCGAGAATCAAGTATGAACGCCAAGACTCGAGAATCAAGTATCAACGCCAAGACTCGAGAATCAAGTATCAACATCAAGACTCGAGAATCAAGTATCAACATCAAGACTCGAGAATCAAGTATCAACGCCAAGACTCGAGAATCAAGTATCAACGTCAAGACTCGAAAACTTCTTAGGTACTGAAATTCTTTAGTGTGCTATTCTGCACAAGTACAGAACTTAGTATCATCAATTTGTTTTCCAGCTACCATCAGTTGGTGCATGATTGACCGAATGTATACGGTCGCAGACTATCGAATCAGCTATGCTGAGTCTAAAATATAGATTATACATATTGTATTACTTGGGAAAGTTATCAACTCCAAAAACATTCTCAGCTATCAGTAAAATAGTAATTTTTGTTCAATGAATTGTTTTGACACAACCAAATAAAGTGTTAATATAGTGCAAGACAGACAAACTTAACCAATCCCTGTATGATTAGTTAAAGTCAAATACGTCCTAAGATAGAATACTGTTGCCACATTTACGGAGGTGCCACTCAGAGCACTGTTCCTGTCTTGTACAAAACCGACTTCTCTTCCCTACAGCCTCTTTCTCACAGAAGAGAAGTTCCTTGCCTTTCTCTACTCTATCGTTATTTTGAATACTAGGTGCTCGACTGAGCTCCAATCTATGGCTTTCTCATGTAAAACATTTAAAAACAAAAACTCGTCTAGCTACAATCCATGTAAATAATTTTACGTTTTCGCTCTGTGTACCTGAAACTAAACGGAACATCCATGAGCAAAGTTTCTATCCAAGAACTACACGTCTGTAGAACTCAATACCACAGAGCTGCTTCCCAGCTGACTATAGTATGGTCGTTTTCAAATCCAATGTTAGCAAGTTCTTGTTTAGCCATCCTCTTAAATAATCTAATGTCTGGCCAGTCTCAACCATTGTTAATAATCCTCACGTTGTTGTTTCACTGTCCGCTTGACAAACTCATTAATTTGTGTCCTCGGATAGCCTATGGGCCTTAATAAGCAGTGACTCGTTAGTACATAAAAAATCATAAAACATAAGGCAATAGAAATTTCCTTGTATTTACTATTTCAATGGAACAATTATTAGTAATCTTTTGGTTCTATTTCAAAGTATTTCTTTATCTTGCATGTAATGATATTCAATTGTTATCCCACATAATCTTTCTACACAGAATCAGATTTCTCATTTAAATTAAATAAATTGAGATCATAATAACCTAATCTCATAAATAAATAATATTGTAAATATAGACAAAATAAATGCTCTTAGGACTGACTTTCACTCCGTATCTATAATGGAAGACTTATATGCAATATGTTGCTAAAGTTACTGGCAAAATAATTGGATCATTCTACCGCTCCAGAAAGTACCTGCCTCCTCTATTTATATAAGAGTCAGATATGTCCTAAGATAAAGTACTGCTGCCACATCTGGGGAGGCGCCACTCAAAGCATTCTTCATTGCGTAGACAGAGTTCAAAATAGACTCAAAAATCTAATGGAAGATGATCCCTTTTCTCTCTACTTAATCGTTATTTCTATATAAGGTGCTCGAGTGAGCTCCAATATCTCATCCCTCTTTGTAAGACATTCACAGTAAGAACTCATCTTCCAACACAATGAAAACAACTCTTTTTTTCTTCATGTGCTTAGCATCAGATAAAATCTCCATGAACTGGGCTTCTTTGCAAGGGCTTCCTGTCTGTGAAACATATTGGCATCTGGCTGCTTTCCTGTAGATTACAACATGGTTGTCTTCAAATCTAATACTAACAGATTCCTGTTATGAATTGTCCCCCCAAGTATTTGAACTCGGTCCATTCCATCAATCATTCTCAATCCTCACATAAAGTTCTTCATCTCTCAATTGACAATCATTTCATCTCATTAACCCTCGAGTGACTTTTGGCCTTGATATGTAATAACCCCTTCTAGTAAAACAACTCATAAATAATCTCATACAATAATTTAAATAGAAAGAAAAAATGTTTTGGGTCTTAGTTTTACGTTTCAAAAGAATGGATAAAAACAAAAGTACTGACCAATATAAAACAAGGGAAACTAATTTCAACGTTTTTTCTTTTATTCTTTTCCAGTGGAATGTTCCGGAAGGGGCCTCGTGATAGAGACAATCGGTCTCAAGGTCAGGATACTCAATCACAGCATATTTCAATTGACGAACAAACAGTTCAGTGCAATCATGTTCAAGCATTTGTTGAGGCTCAACAAGAAAACAATGAAAACGTAGGTGTATGATGAAAAATGACACTGTAGATTGGTTGGCTTTTCTTCTGCTTTTCTATTGGTTTGAGTTTGAAACAAAACAAAAAACGGACAAAGACGTTTGTTTTTTGATGCATGACTAATACATTGCAAAGTTATCTCCCCTTTCACTCGTTGGAACTCTTCTATGCTTAAACTAGACCGCCTCATCGGTAAACGTTACTATTGGCGACATAAATTATTTTAAAGGAAATACAGTTGAAAAATAAGTAAAAAAAACATTTTATTTTGGTTTACGTACTCATTTGTGAAATATTTGCATGATGTTTTAAAATATTTACTAGAAGTAAAGTAATTAGTGGTCCAGTACATTACTTCCTAAAAAAAACAAAGTGTCTGATCTGTATTACTTTACTCACAACCAATAATTACGGTAACTTAAAATGCTTATATCTTCTATTAAGTATTAAAAAATATATTTGCATTAAAAGGAAAAAAAATTAATAGAAGTTATAAGCATTTTAAGTTACCGTAAATATTGGCTGTGAATAATGTAATAAGTGGTCCGATACCTAACTTCCACTCGGGAAAAAAAGAAGATGTCAGAACTTTATTACTTTACTCACAACTAATAATTACGGTAACTTAAAATGCTTTTATTGTCTATTAAATATTATTATTTTTTATTGCAAATGGGTGACAAATGAGTAGGTAAACCAAATTAAATTGTTTTTGACTAATTTACAAACTGCGTTTTCTTTTAAAACAATTTATGTCACCATAGTAAGCTTTACCTCAGCATCTTATTAGATTCACTCCCTTTAGGAATTCGACCGTTAAATGATATACTCTGACTAGTTAGTTTCTTTTATTACAGTTATCCATTTTATTATTTTTAGTACATATGTTTTTTTTAACTAAGGATTTATGCACAAAAAGAATATTAAAAAAAAAACGCTTTAGAAGTGTTCACGTTTTTTCTTGCTATAGCAAAAAAATTGTTTTGGTAAATTTGTAGATTAATACCCTCCCCTAAAAACGTGCGATTTTACTTTTTTTAGCAATTACATGTGGACACTCTGAAAAACTTGGTGGTAAGAAGAAGAAAAAATTAACAAAAACAAAAACAATTATTTTAGAATTTAGAGTAGATGATCAGTTTCGCATATAAAATGATCACCCATTTCCGGGCCATTGTACATTTTTGATTTTTGGGGCACTGAATCAAATTCTTTTACCGCTCACCGTAAGTCCGAGTGGCAAGGGCATACAACCACATGTAATCGTCTTGAAAAGTAGAACCCTCCCTAAATGCAGGAGATTTATCTCTCATAGAAAAAAAAATTGTTAACTTCCTTCAAATGTTAGAATGGTGCAGAAATCGGAGGGGGATTACATTTAACATTAAATTTATTTACGAAACTGATTCCCCACTCCAAATTCTAAATTAAGTTTTTTTTCTTCTGTTGGCCAAGTTTTCATGGTGTGCATACGTAATCACTTAAAAAAATAGAATCTAATTTTCTTTTTTTTGGGAGGTAGAGCGACGTTTTAGCGGAAGGTGTTAATCTACAATAATATTATTTTTATTCTTTTCATTTTGTTTTAATTTTAAATATTCTACACAATATCTTGTTTCTTCGGGGAAGATAGAACACATTCAGAAATCACTTAACTACACTGCAACAATATGCAAATCACCTGCTAATCACTCTTCCTTATTTTCTCATTTGCCTAAAAATCCGAGAGAGAAAAAAGTACAATAGAAGCACTTCCCTTTTGCTCTCTACCTACACAGACAGGAATGAAGTAAATAAACACCTTTTTCACCATTAACTAGCAGGATCCTTCATCTATTGCTCCTGTGCGAAAAAATATTTCCTTTCTATGGATGTCCGGCGCAAATGCAGACCACACAATATTACTGTACCACCTTTGTTCAAACTGAAAAAATACTTATCTAAGTACTCTAGTAAATGTAATTTCAGCATACATCCAGTTATGGGGGTGTATCTCCAAAACCCTTGTCGGAGTTTGTAACATATTTCCATTCTATGGACGTCTGGCATGAAAGAGACCCCACAATATTATTGTACTAACTTTGAACAGAACAGATACTACACCTTGAATTATTTATTTGCTATGGTAAACTTTTTACAATATAACAAATTATGCACAAGGCCATCAAAAGTGTGAGGAAAATAGAGGGGGTTTTATTTACTCCTCCCCAGGAGTTAGGCACAAGGCCAGTTTTATCTTACTCCCACAAGTAAGATGTGACCCAAGATCGGGTCGAGAAAGTGGGGTTTGAAAAGCCAGCGCTCGAGAGGTGAGCACTCTGGCCATTTAAAAATTGCCTGGGCAGCCCCGTCGGCATTCCCCGGTAGGGGCGCCTCAGACAGTAAGCAATAAACTTACTCCTCCCCAAAGAGAGGAGGCAAAGCCTGGGAGGGTGGACCTCCTAGAACTGCACAGGACAGGCGTGCAGTATCCATCGGAACAGATACTACACTTTGATCTTAGCCAAAAAAAAAAAAAAAAAAAAAAAAAAAAAAAAAGAGGGGGTCGTTTGTCATCCTTGGCCCCAAAAGATAAAAAATGTCTATCCTACTCTTAACTAGAATCAGCACAGTCACCACCATACCGCGTTTACTCGAAGAACCATCCTACTTAAAATATCCCCAAATTGTTGACAATTTTCATTTTTTTCATAAATATATTTATGTACAGAAATTTATTGGAGTGAAATAGGGAAAAAATAAAAAAACAAAACCGGTTAGTAAGACCCTCCCAACTCTTTCTAAATAATAGACTGCCCACTGTTTTTTGGTTTGTTCAGAATTGAAAACAAGCAAGTCAATCTCTAAATGAGAGTGGGATCTAAGTGGGAGAAAAAAAGAAAACTGGGGATGAAATTTAGAGAATGGGTGATGTCCTTCCAAGATAAATACAATTTGGGAGAGGCCGAGGATAACAAATTGAAAGTGGGGAGTGGGCATCTTGGAGGATTTCTATTACCAGGGTGGAGGGTAACTCATTCACTTGACTAGCTAAGAGGCTAAACTTACTAGAAGGGCTGGGCTCTGAAATGAACAAGAACCACGTGCACTATGCCTAGGCAGGGAACACATACTCATACTTGACTCCTTTTCGTACACACACGCTAGTTACTTGTATCCATCTTTTTTCAATAACATCTTATTTTGACCTTCAGCTGGTGCTTGAAAAAAGTGATCAGATCCTGATAAGCAAAATATTCCACCAGTTAGTCATCTCTCATTTGCGCTAAGGCTAGGATTGTGAGAAACACCATTAGCCTCCTACTGTCCAACAGCGGCTCAACATTGAAAGTCACGTAAGATACATTTAGCAACAGAGGATACTCGGGAATGATACGAGCCGTCACCTTGTTGACATACCAGCTGTCACCTCGTGATCCTAACCCAAAGACCAAGAAAGTGTGTTTTATTTCGAGTTTAAAGTTCTAACATAACAGCAATATCATTACTTTTTTTTATGCATTGCACATTCGCCAATCCCATCTTTTAAAAAAATGTGATGGTTGAGAACGTACATATGAACATGAAATTACCTTAGTGTATTATTATAAAGAAAATGAAGACTGCTGTCAGATTGTCCTGATCGACCTAGGCAAGATAATATTGATTATTCTCTATAGTTGATAAATTGGACAATCACTCAGTTAAAAGAGAAAAGTGGAATCCCGAGGTTTGCGGCGATTTGACTCTGATTAAATCCACCTTCATATTAACCTATAATATGGCTCGTCTGAAACTCTCAGAATTCTTTTGCTGGTGTCATACTTAAATAGTCATATATGAAAGATATATTTATGTCCAAAACATAAAAAGATGTCAGTTAGTATAAAATACAGACATTTCAAAACTTTCACTGCTGCGTCGACGAAGGAAGCAGAAACTGTAAACATGTATAAATTATTTTTGTGGGGTGTCTATTTACTTCTTTCATGTCTGTGTCGTTGTAGACATTTAGAATGTGCACATACAAACAAAATAATTACTTGGAGTTATTCTGACTATGTTCCAGAAGTTCCAAGATGAATACTTCACAATTCTATGCTATACAATGCTTCACAATGTTAGAACATTCTGATGCATTATGTAGAAAATATTGCTTGTATTTTTTAGAATGAAATAAAAATGGAAGAATAATTTGCATTATTTGAACTAGTATTCTAATCTTGGTTGTTATTTTCACAACATTTCGACTGATATCACCTTTGACCTTCTTCAGGAGCATCTTTTCGAACTCCAGAATCTTTATGCTGAACTCGGGAATCAATTTGGAATATTAAATAGAACCCCTTTATTTAATCCATGGGAGAAGATTGTTTTCGTTTTATCAGCCATGACCGAGTAGAAGTGTGAGGTAATTTTTGAATTAAAAAAAAGAAGTTATTCTGTAGTGAAGATTGAAATTTCGACCTCTAAGAGACTTTCATTTAGAACTGATTGTTAATTAAAGCCTTCAGCTGCTGTGCCACGGTTAGGGCTGATGGAATAGGAACAATCTACCTCAGTTCGAAATTTCACTTTTTATTTCGAATTCACTTGAGTTAGATTTTAGAAATCAAGAGACCTCTTCCTTAATTTCTATATGAGATACATAGATATCCGAATGTCCAATCAAGATTCTCCTCTCAGACGTTGAGTTAGTAAAGCAGTGAATAACATTAATTTTCCTCTCATCAATCGGCCACTTAACTACGTTATAGTTTTTTTTATTGCGGTTTTTTGTCTATCTTGCCAGATTCCAGGACCAGAATTCATCTTGTCTGGTGGACTATCCAGCTAAGTGCTGTTACTAGAAGTAACACAAGTAGGAGAAGGTGCATGATTGCTCTTATGAGCCAGTTTATAGCCGTGTCGAAAGGATCTTATTTGGACTTCGACTACTGCGTTATTTTAAATATTTGGTCAGAGTTAACTTGTAGAGTAAAGTATCCTCATGTCAGGTTATTCTGACTAACCTCTGTATGTAAAGAGACCGAAGAGACTTGAGGATGGTATCTTGTAGGCATTCAAACTGTTCTGTATAGATTTTCGAGTTTACCATTATGGTTTGAAGTTCGAAGAAGGTCGGAAGTTACATCAGCCAAAACGTTGTGAAAATAACAACCAAGATGAGAATATTCATCCGAGTAATCCAAATATGCATAAAGTGGACATTTTTGGGAAAATAACTTACATGCATTATTTTGATATTAAATCATCTGAAATACTAATTGCAATTTTTGAAAATCCGACGTAAATTGTATAATCAAAACAAATCAATATTGAAAATTACAAAAGAATATCACAACAAAAAACAGATAAAACTTTTTAAAAAAATGCTAAACATTGTATTTTCTCATGCATAAAACTTATTTATCATAAACACTTAATGGAAAAATAAACAAACCTTATATTCATTAGAAGTTTCAAAGTGTTAATTAAAAGTGAAAGTGTTATGATTCTGTATTTGTATTAGATGTAATATATTGGACAAAAAACAAGATGTTTTGTGCCAATTTAATTTTAATTTTCTTTTTATAGCTGGCCACATAAAATATTACTTTGTTTGTTTTAGATTAACGCAATTATTATTCAGATAGCCTGTATTTGTTGTTTTAATGTTTTGCTGTCCTTTTCAGGATTATTTTTTAGTACGAGTCTTCACAAATCCTATTGATATGTAGTTAGGATGAATGCCAATATTTACAAAGCAAAAATTTGCTTCTGATTTAAACTGGTATATATTCTAGTATAAAAATTAAGACTTTTACATAAAAATCTATTTTATTTTTAACATTAATAAGCTTATCGACAGATATCAGAAATTGTGAGAGACAACATATATAAAAATATTTTTCAAGCAAACGATCCTGAAAAACAACAAGCACTAATAAAGAGTTCTTTTGAATAAAATAAATAAATGAACATTACAAAAATAAACATTACACAAACAATAACAACAGACAGCTTTTTACGAAGATAGAATATCTGTTATGGGGGAAAACACAAGAAAGTTAGCACCGTCTGACTAAAACCACTGATTTGTGTTTTTTTCCATCTTTTTTATGAGTCTTCGTCTGCTGAAAGGTGTTGAAGTGTCGGTTTGTTTCTACAAACCGGTTTTTTCTCCAGATTCGGCATGATCAGATCGTTGAAACCCGGCAGACACTGTACTATATACTTTTTAAAATACTTATATATATCTATATATTTTATTTTGATATGATTAAGATCACCTTTATCTTTCAATAATTACTTGAGTCCCATTTATTATGTGAACATAACTTAGATTGTTTAAAAAGAAATGCATGCTGACTAATATTGTTGTCAAACCAGCATTAAAAAAGACTACAGTTTTCATTTCAATATGATTTTTATAAGCTTAACATATTTTTACAGAGTACTCAAACAAGAAACACGTATTGTAATTAAAATTCATAACATTTCTTTAAAAATGTGCTTTAATGGATTCCATCGATAGGTATTTACTTTTTAATGGCATTCATTCAATAAAATTTGTGCATAGATAATAGAAAAAGCAAACATCTTTCATGGCATTGTTATTATAATTATAATTAACGAGTTAAAGCAAATCTGAAAGTAAATACACTGTTCTTTGTTTTCATTTGTTATTCCAATGGTTGTATTTTTCTTTCACTTATAAACCTGTTTCGTTTGTGCATGGACCTACTGTGAGCTGCTTGCTTTTATTATTTGTCTTCCATCTCCCTTTTTTATCTTAACTTTTGCATAAATGAATAAAATGCTTGGAACAGAGATTGAAAAAAACAATTCCAGATCAACACCAAGAATTTGTATTCATTCCAACAGCTTTTTCTTTTATTCTTTGCATTCACCTTTCATTTATTTTATCTATGCTATCTTTTATTTCATCTATCATCGAATCAAACAAGAAACGATTCCTCCCACAGTTCGAATAGTATCATAAAATAAACCATTTATGTTCTGTTGCATCCTATTTAAAATAGTCGGATACGTCCTGTTGCCACATCTGGGAAGGTGCCACTCCAAGCACACTCTCCTGCCCTAACAGAGTACAAAATCGACTTCGAAATCTAGTGGGGCATGTGCTCTTCTCTTCCCTACAGCCTCTTTCTCATAGAAGAGACGTTGCTCCGCTTTTTCTATTCTATCGGTATTTTCATGGTAGGTGCTTGACTAAACATTAATCTCCCCCCTTCTGTAAAACATTCACAGCAAAAACTCGTCTAGTTACAACCACTGTAAAAATGTTCCTTTCTTTCTCTGTGTATATAATACTAAACAGAACTTCTATGAGTAAAGTATATTTCCAAGAATTGCACGGCTGTGGAACGCAATACAACGAAGCTGCTTCCTAGCTGAATACAAGATGGTCGTTTTCAAGTTCAATGTTAAATTCTTCTTGCACCGTCTTCGTAAATAATCAAATTCAATAATCGTCTGCAATCCTCATTGTTCGTCTCACAATCGATCTGACACAAACCATTAATCCTTGTCCTCTAGTTGCCTTTGGGCCTTGATAAACGATGACTCGTTAGTAAACAAAAATATTTACAAATTAAAAGATCATTTGACAATTACAAGAAACCTTTCTAATCACTGATTGCCATAGTTGATAGCACTCTTTCCAAGAGTCTTATGTTCAAACTTCTTAGCTTAACATTCACAGGCAACATGGATTGCAATAAATATGTAGAATATACTACCAAGTCTGCTGCAAACAAGGTGGACTCCCTCTACTGAACTAGTAAACTTCCATTACCATATATCTCTATAAAGCCACCATTCGCACTTGCATGAGGTATTGTTGCCACATCTGGGCTGGTACACCAACCACTAGTATCTCCCTCTTGGACAGAGTTAAAAAAAATGGTTTCACACTGTCTACCAAGCTCCAGATCCTGTCCCATCGCAGCACTGTTGCATCCCTGTGATTGTTTTACATGTACTTGAGCATCCCCTCAATGTAGATACTCCAGACCAACCCGACAAGCCAGAAAATCCCATGCTTTAACTGTAGAAGTCATTCTACTCTAATAGGTTATTTCCTCGGAGTGTTTGCCTTTAGAATCCCCTCCTTGCTCCCTGTTTCCCAAACTGTACCAACATGCAGAAATGTAACTATAATGTTAACTAGCATCTTGCTGCACAACTCCCCACTTAGGATGCCTGCTTTAAATCTGGCTGCAAATACACAGTAGCCTCTTACGTCTCTGTGGTAATACGCCTTTTTGGGGGTGAATAAAAGTAACAACAAAAGATCAATTAAAATATCTAAAACTATCAATGTATGATGACAAGCTTAAGAACATGTGATGCTAATCGATTAATAGTATAGAACAAATAATAATGTGTAATTAAACTAGAGACAAGAAACAGACAAACACACATACAGACATGCTTTAAGTCACATAATAAATATATATATATATATATATATATATATATATATATATATATATATATTTCATGATTTTTTTTGGGAGTACAATATTTTAGTATCGCAAGCATGAAGGGAAGACGAATTTTATTGTTTATGATTAAAAGTTAATCAAGAAAAAAAAGCCATCCGACCGGTTTCGCCCTCTCTTAACAAAGGATATATCGAGGGATTAAAAAAAAAGAGGGATTTAAAATAGGGGTGAAAAGAGAGAGTATAGAAATTAAAATAGCGTTATGGTATACGTACAATGGAAGATGAATCTTAGAGACTGATCACATCTAGTCCTAATAGACATGCCCTTTGTTTACAAAGGGAGGGACGTTTAAGACGAACGTGGATCGCCTCCAAGATTTTTAGATGGTATAATGAGTGAGCATGACTGAGAATGGTGAAGGAGTCCATGCTAAAATTCCTAGCGCACGGCGGGTTTTTAAGTAAATGGTCTGTAATGGAAGACCCGTATGTGTTATTTTGAACGTCCGTTGATCGGAAGGTTCCATTCCTAATCCTACTTGGAATGTGTTGTTAGACTCTACTATATAATCTTAACGTCGTCCTTCCCATGTAGTCAGCACTGCAACTACATTTAAAATGATAAATTACATTATTTTTATGGTGGAAGCGGGTAAAACGTCTTTACGACAATAAAGATTTTGTAGAAAACACAATATGCACATTCGAATAAAAATAGCAATTTTCAACTGCTGAGCTGATTTGCTTGGCGAATTTCTTACTGTGCCTAACCAAGGTAAACGAACGTAAATCGGACATTTAGTCACCGTATTTGGTTTTGGGTTTTATTATATATATATATATATATATATATATATATATACACATGTTTTTTAAGAACTCAAGGGAGAGAACTCAATATAATTGTACATAACTTCTCTTTAATCTGTTTTACTGAGTAAGGAAAATGCCTCCATGTTATTAGTTTTCTTAGATGGAATAAGTATTTTCAAATAAAACTAAAGCAATATAAAATATATTCATGCCAATAACATAGGCGAGGGAAAAAACGAAAAATTAGGCTCGTCCAAATAAAATATTGATATGTCAGGCAGATTACTACTTCGCACTGACTTTAAAAATTCAATAAGATAACTTTATATTAAATAATACATGTATATTTCATCAGAAAAAAACGAACATTAAACATAGTCTCCTGTTTTGCACGCATCTACTGATACTGTCTAGATTCAATGCTCCTCTGAGATCATCAGATCTAAGCGTGTCTTTAAGACTCACATTAAACATCCATCGTATCATTCCAATATCAATTGTAAGTGGTTTTGAAATAGTGCCGAGCGGCGTTTTTTATGTTTATTTTTTAACGGGATGAGAAAACCTCGAATACTCGAAAAGATTTTAAAATTTGATTTATTACAAGGACATTTTACTGACATAGGAAATAGGTATTCAAACGTATTAACGAAACAAACGAATTTCATACTTTCTCTGGAGAGCTTAATCATATGCTTGAGTACAGAACTTCCGCCTAGAGGATTGTTGTTTCATTATATCAACACGTGTGGATTAACATGTTATACTGAAGTATTTGTTAAAGCCATCTTCAGGGCTGTGTTTCTGCAAGGAGGTTTCACCATCCTCCCCCACTGGTATTCCTAAATGATCATCTATATTGTACTGGCCAGGCTCAACGTTGCTAAAAAAAATATGCATCTATTTTTTAGTAATTCAGTAAAATGAGGGAGAGTCTATTCATTTTCCTTTTTTCATGGAAAATGTAATGGTTATTATCATCATCACCACCAACAACAACAAATGTAGCTTTAAAAATAAACGTATTAAAAGAAAAATCTTGTTACTCATTACATTCAATGCAGAGTTTATTTTGTTAAATAAATTATTCCAAACTCATCTTAGTTTTTGGTGTGTGCAAATGTACTCGTGACAAGTTAACCGGAAGTTATTTGAATTTAAATGTAATCTAACCGGAAGTTATCTTGAATGTTAACATTTTTCATTAAATCGCTTTAATTAACATTACTACTGATAATATTAATATCAACAAAACTATTTCATATATATAAGAACATAGAAGAATCAATTTACAAAGGAATCGTACAGAATATTGATTTATTCGAAACTGTTTATAAAATAAGTATGCAAATGAAGTATAGCCATACTGTGTTTTGGAGGCTTTCCAATCAGTATATATATACTGTATTTGAAAATATCTTTTTGTATCATTGAATTAAATAAGCCTAAGTTGTGTTGATATGAATAAAAAACAAAATCTTCGCATTTAGATAAAATATATTCTATATTATTCCCCTTTCTAATTTTATCGATCATATCGAATATCTATAATATTTACGTTACAAATATGAAATAGTTCACTTTTATGCATGTTAAAAAAGTTCATGTAAACATTTACATTGATACCGTCCTATTCTAAATAATCTTTTTCAACTTCCAAGTTTAAAAAAAACTCCTTGTATATATCCGGAACATCAAGATGTTTGGCTTGGTAGGCCGGGAGCAGGATCGAAGCTTTCTCTTGAATAATGACGATGGAGAGGCACTCGTAAAATCAACTCAGGATCCACAGAGATTGTGGAAACATACATTTAGCAAAAAGGCAAGGAATACATACGTGTAGATTGAGTTTAACAAAAGGCTATTAATACATTACTCATTTGAGAGCTAAATATTACCCACTGTTTCCTTGAATCGGCTCTGCTTGTAAAATAGCTGTGCTTCCCTCTTTTGATTACATGTCGAACAGAGATTAATCCTCTCTTGGTATATGAGTTTTTGACACACAACTAATATAAAATGTACTACAGAGTAATCTAATTACATGATAATATTGAAACTAGAATAGAGGTCAAACATATCAATCTATTGACAATAAGCCGGATCTCATCAGTCCACAGACTCATTAGTCTCCTAGGATTTGTCTCAATCCCATGTTACATGGATGATTAATTACAAGGACATTTTAACGACATATGAAATGGTCATTCAAACATATTCCAACACCAATTACTAAGCATTTCATTCTATTGGCTAATGGTCCGACTACCCATATAGCCTTGTGTCTATAACCGACGCTTCAAAAAGGTAATGATTATGACAAATACATGCAACTAATATAATTAGGTTGCTCTGCAAAACATGTCACTGAGACTAAAATGGAAACTAATCAGGTTATCAATTTAGTGACAATATGCCAGATGACATTGCTTAACCGATCATTAGCGATATATACAAATTATATTCCTATTTTTGGCCTCTCCATTAGGGCAAAGCTGGACACAAGGTCGGTTTTGAATGCGAAGAAAATCCAGCTTCCCAAGAAAGGATACTCTTAATTGGAAGAAAAATAAAATCTTGTTTCATAAATTTTTCTCCACCTCTTCCTTTGACAAAACACAGAACAGATACTACACATTGAATTATTTATTTGCAAATCACTATCCCCAATCGTTGGAATTAAATTTTATTTTCATAAATAAAATTAATTTCCAACGCTTGGGGGATCTTTTAAGTAGTGTATGAGTTTATGTGGTATTGTGGTGACTACTGAAGCGAAAATAACGGACAAATGGTGAAAGAATGAAGCGAACAGTGCTTGGACGAATGGGTCAAAATGCGTCTTGTTCATAGTAAGATAGAAGATAACCAACAACAACCCCTCATTCACGATACACGCTTTCGATGGCCTTGTTACTTATTTGTAAGTAAACATTTTAACCCAACATTTATTTATATTTACATAAAATAGGAAATGCGATATCACTGAAATGTATCCATAAATATACATGATAGGTAAGCCTCATAGATAATACTGAACTTAGGTTTAAATTGTAGATCTTCAGAATTTATTTTCTTCATGCGAATAATAGTAAATATAATTTTAAAAAACTTTTTGAGTTTCTTTCTACTGAAATAAAATATTTATACTTTTATAGGCTATTTTGCTTTTTGTTAACTCAAACATTTATTTGAATGATATGAAATTTTATTTTTACATAACGTCATTCAAATAAGAAAACAGAAAATATACCAATGCTTATAGCAACTAACATGGGATTGGGATATGATGTCATCCGGCATATTGTTAGTAAGCATAAAATAAAACATTCAATAAGAGTTTCAATGGTATTATTCCTATTTACTTGCCTCCCCACCAGGGTAAAGTTAGACACAAGGTCTATTTTTAATGAGGGTCAATTCCAGCCCCCCCCTAAGAAATTGCACTCTGAAATGGATCAAAAATAAAAATTGCCTCAATCTGGCAGGACCTCTCCTTCAGTGACCTAGAACAGAATAAACTATGTGTAATATCAGAACAGGTACTACCATTTGTTCCTAGCCATTGTTAACTTTTACATGTACTTGTAAAACTCCTTGGTAATTATAGATCTTTAATGTCTTTCCTTGTAAATGTTTATTTATATTAGTATAATTACTATCAAACGTTGCTAGTCTTTCTCTACTCTATCGTTATTTTTATGACAGGTGTTCGACTGAGCTTCAACCTATGGTCCCGATCACCTGTAAAACATTCACAACAAAAACTCGTCTAGCTACAACCACTGTCAATAAATTCCATTTCTTCCTTGGTGTACCTAGAACTAAGTGGAACTTCCATGAGCAAAGTTTCTTTTCTAGAACTGCCCGTCTGTTCAACACAGTACTACGGGGTTGCTTTCCGGCTGACTATAACATCGCCGTTTACAAGTCTAATGTAAACAAATTCTTGTTGAGCCGTCCTCATAAATAGTCAATTTCTTACCCGTTACCACCATCGTTACTAATCCCTTTAGTGTTTCAACGTCAATAATTTTTATCCTCGAGTAGCCTTTGGGCCTTGGTAAGCGGTGACTCGTTTGTAAAAAAAACAAAAAATATGACTAATATACTAGCTGTATCTACACAGCTTTGTCTAGCTGAAAACCACTAGATTTGGAGATTTTTTTTGGAATCTAGCTAGTAAAATTTGGATCTAGTGGCTAGCAGTTGTTTTTCTGTAAAATCTGGAGATTTTGCTTGCCGCCGCACAACTACAAGTTCAACTACTTTCCACATTCCTTTCCTCTCTAGTCATCATATGAGACTATTTCATTTATATACGTAGGTAAGGGGCCCGATTTATTGAAGAAAGTAATAATTCACCACTGGTACCCATATAAAAATAATCACCACTATGCCTGTTTGTGTACCTGGGTGAGTGCAATAAGGGGTTTAGGGGTACGGGTACCAATGTAGACGTAATGAGGGGTTTAGGGGTCGGGTACCTCTAGATATGGTATAAGGGTTTATTTTGCATCACTGGTAACCCTTTTCATGTGAAAGATTGACCCTGAAAACAAGTAAAAATCCAAGATTTATTGATTTATCATTAAAACTGACCGAGTTAGTGCTTCACATGTAAATGGAAAATGACTTGTAAACCAAAACAAGTCATATTCGAACGTTGACACTTTCCCATACTCGGATCTTGTCCAATTTTTTGTAGGTTGTAGACCAGACCCAGCATAACATAAAACCACCAAAAAACAAAATGTTGCAATTTTTTAGGTAGGAATACCTCGGCAGTATATTGACTCGTCTATAAGCTTTCTTACATGATATATGGAGCACATTAGTAGTTGAACATTTTATTAAAAATTTCAATATTTTAATATCCCCGGGACCCCTTGGCCTTATAAACCCTAATCCACCATGATGTATAAATCTTTTGTTTAACTTTTAATTTCTCGATTAGCCAGACACGCAACTCGTTCATGAATTACGTCTCTTGTCTTTTGTTTTTTATTTAAATTAAATAAAATTAACATTAAGGTGACAAATAACAATTTCATAATATTAGAATTATAAATATGTATACAAAACACGAAATATTATGTATATTGATAATATTTTTATATAGGATACAAAAAGTCAAAATCTAACTGTTTTCTAGAGATATTTTGTTCCGATATATCGGAGTTTAAGAATCAAAGTTGGCAATACTGGTGAAAACTTTTTCTTTTTACTGACTTTTTATAATTTTAATTAAGATTTTTTACGAAATATATATTAATTTTATTAACGTTTAAATTAATTGAATGAAATCATTTATTTAAAATAAAACGTAATTCTATACAGTTATGTTTATGTGACAAATGACACACAGACTATATCTTGTCTGAATATTTTACTATATAGATGTTTCACCAATAGTATTCAGTCCCTTACTAGTGGGACCCGTGGAAATTCTACAGTTGTATCCGTCATCGGTTGTATATTGCTGCCGTTCTTAAAAGGAGGCTGTTACATATTTCCATTCTATGAAAGTCCGGTACGAATGTAGACCCCACGATATTATTGTAACGTTTTTGTTCAAACTAAAACATATTTATCTAACTACTCTTGTTGTTGTAGTTTTAGAATATGTTTGGTTATGAGGGTATATCTTCCAAAACCGTTGTAGTAGTTTGTGACATATTTCCATTATATGAACGTCCAGCACAAATGCAGACCCCCCCACAATATTATTGTACCAGCTTTGGACAGAACAGATACTACACTTTGATCTAAACCCGAAATTTATTAAAGTGTATTTGTGTTCGAGTTCGACATTAGAATCAATAGCGATATCAAATGAATTAAAAAAAAAAAAAATTCCTATGCATCTTCCACGATCGGACGATCCCACTCTTCAAAAAAGGGGTGGAAGGTTATAATATACATATGGACAGCGTATTATTATCTCTTATTTTTTATTTACCTCCTCTCCGGGTGTGGGTTTTGGTGAAAGTGTTTCTGTGGAACGAATTGGATTCGAACCCGGCACACCCAGGTCCTCAGTTTGCGTCATTAACCACTGAGCCACTGTGCCATCTCCATTATTATCTCTTATGATTGCTAAAATATATTCTAACTTGTCCCATAACAGAGAGAACAATGTTAATTATTTGTTAAACGAGTAAGGAAGTCTAAATTGCAAAAATTAAAGAAATTAAAAATATGTTAATTTTGTCCATTGCATACATAAACATAACATTCTAGAATTTGGATTCCGATAAGTCAAATACAAATCTAAAAATTATTACTACCATTTTAAATTCTTATAAATTTAACATCATACTATTCTGCTTAACTTCCGTTTTACATGCTGATATGTTTTGGATGGTTTTTAGAAATTAACCTTTCTCTGGCCAGGTTATTATTTATCCCTCTTTCTCTCAAGTTCATCCTTATCACTTCCTCTTCGTGTTTTCCTTGACCTTCCCCTGTGAACTGAATCTGCTGCATCAACTATTCTACATCCAATAACCAAAGAACTCATCTATTCTTTCAATGTGCCCATACCATCTAAGTCTCCTGTTCTGCACACATTTCTCTATACTGTCTGGATTTAATCTTCCTCTCAGGTTATCAGATCTTTTTAACACTCGCATTGCACATCTATTGTATCGTTTTCATATCATTTCTCTCTATGCAGCGCATGACATCAACCCTTACTGGCCATGTTTCACTTCCATGCATCATCACATTGCATACACATGCCTGATAGACTATTCCCTTGCTCGAGAGTGGTAACGCACTGCTGGTTAGTAATGGCAGAAGTTCTGTGAACTTACTTTATCCACTCCTAACTCTAGCACCTGCACCCCCTGTGCCCCAATGGTATCACCAATGTAAAATAAAATATCTCTGAACAACCTCGATAGCTTTGCCATCCAAATCTGAGTTCTCATCGGTCTTTATTGTCTTACATTTATTGCACACAAACTGGCTATCATCTCTCAACCTACCAATAATTCCACTGCGCTTCTTGTTTATCACAAAAAAGTGAGTTTCACCTGACGTCCTTTCCACAAACTTTCTCTTTCTGTGGGCTTTCCAAGACAACAATTTGAGTTATTAAATAAACATGCTTAAAATGGTTGTTTGTTTATTTAATCCTCTAATACCAGCATTTTTTTTTTGAAAACGCACAAATAAACAATTAGAAAAATGTATAAAAACGTCTAAAAATTTGGATATCATAAAAGGCCATAAAAACTGACGCCATATTGTCCCATTTGTCATTTATAGTGAGACTCTTCATTCTAGACTCCTTACACACGAGGTATCCATTGACTCTCGAGACTGGAAGGAAGACAATCTATCCTAAGGCAATGTACGATTTATGGTTTAACTTTTAGTATTACGATTATATGAGGGTACACCATCAGATAAAAATGACAGAAAAAAATATCCTTCATCAGTGTTCGTACTAATCTTTATCTATATACAATTAGGCATGTTTATATTTACAGAATTCAATCAAACTAACCAATTATTATGCATTTTGAACACAGCTACTAGACCTAAGGAGTCGTAATATGGGCTATATTTAATTTTATTTACTTTTATGAAAAAGAGATAAAAGAAGGTGGAATTCTTTCGTGAAACTTCTAATCCATCTGATATTAATGAAATTTTAACAATAGGTTTATTTGGAGTTTTTTAAAGGGTGTTTAGGGAGAATATTATGGGCACAACCTTTATTTGAAAATTCAAATATTTCAGATTTGCATTGAATTTGATCTATAGTCATTAGACACCGATTAAGCAAGATTCCCTGAATTTCAATTTCTTAAGAGCCTTTAAGCTTTAGCCTTAAATTTTAGACATTTTCTAGAATCAAAATCATGTGATTGATTTTGATCAAAATTAGAATAAGTACATAAGATTTAGTAGCAATATATCATAATTTTAATCTTAATAAAGAGAGATAAATGTAGTTCAAAACTGTTCTGTTTGGGGCATCAATTTTATCAGTCCTCGGACAGATATTCTTCTGGTGTTCATATAAAATAACGTCTAAATCTGTAACGTTAAAAAGAAATGAGAAAGATAGAAAACCTCTCAAACAGGAATGTTCCCAAAAGAAAAAAAGCAAAGAACGTATAAATCAGCATAGAAATAAAACATCGCATTATGGAAATAGATTGACTTGCTATTTGCTTTCTCAATTCCCTAAATACTTGAAATTGATTCAGTTAGCAGTTTTTTATGCTTAAACTTGTGTGACGGGACGGATATATATATATATATATAATTATTTACAAATAAATATTATTTTTAAAATAAACTCATATACAGATGTGTTTCATGCCAAACATGCAATCATCAGTATGGGAGGAGACAATCCTTGCGGGTCACACGGTTCGAACCCCGATACGAAAGGCATGTTTGACTCAGTAGCCGGGGTGCGTACCAATCCTCCACTACACATTGTCTAGAAATGGGAAGTAAATTAACATCTAAATAGCAAATACGGCGGCTATCCAGCAAGCAGTCGAGAGCACTCAATAGGAAGGGCCTAGAGTAATGCATTACGCTGAATAAGGGCTTGTTCTCAACTTTACTTAAAGTGCTCTATCTTGTGAGAGCTTTGGATAATTATTTATAAATAAATATTATTTTCAAAACAAACCCATATACACATGTTTCATGCCAATAAAAAACAATATATATATATATATATATATAGGCTTGTGATTTTAGGCTGAATCTACGAACTGTGTTCAGGCCTATGCGACCACCATCACTCCTGCACTGATGAGGTAAGAAAACTCGAAACGACGTCGTCTGTAGGTATAAAAACACTTTAATATTTAAAAAAGTATTTATTCATTATATATATATATATATATATACACACACACACACATTGCTCTTTATTATAGAGTAGAGAATTAAAATCCAAAGCAGCTTAAGAATACAAATTAGACAAAGAAATACAAAATAATGCAAAAATACTGTTTTTAGCAACTTCTTTATCCATTTATTATTATTGAATAAACAGGGAGAACAAAAACCCTTAAAAATCCCAAATAGGCAAATGAATGTAGTATTTTTGTATTTCATCTTGCATTTATGTTGGTAACCTTTGACACTTTAGTTATGATACGGACTGAGCAAATCTTTGCCAGATTTTTCCTATAAAATTTTTTATGTTCTGTGATAAATTATTGGCATAAAAGGCTGTTGAATTTGAAACACAATTAAGTCCAATGCAGTTTGTTTCAAAATGACATTTTGTAAGAGAATGATTCAAAAGAATGAGATTGGCACCATAGCCTATCGAAAACATTTCATAGAATTACTAGATGAGTTACTTGTGATAAATGAACAAATATTCTCACTGTTCGAGCGAATCATAACTAAACCATAATGTCAGTTTAATACGAATAACCGCTATGATGCATATCTGCTGTCTTCGTACCTAAACAAAAGATTGGGTAGTTATGGTGGTGAAAGACAATGCAGACTAAGATGGAATACAATTATCACATCTGGAAAGGTGACGCTCAAAGCACCCTTTCCTGCCTTGACAGAGTATAAAACCGACTTCGAAACTAGTGGACGGGAGGTGTCCTTTTCTCTTCCCTACATCCTCTTTCTCACAGGAGAGATGTTGCTAGTCTTTCTCTACTCTATCGTTATTTTTATGGTAGGTGCTTGACTGAGCTACAATATGTAAATAATGTTCTTTTCCTCCTCTATGTGCCTAGAACTAAATGGAACTTCCATGAGCAAAGTTTCTTTCCAAGAACAACCCTCCTGTCGAACACAACATCGTGGGGCTGCTTCCCAACATGATCATTTTCAAGTCAATTATTAACAAATTCTTGTTGAGCCGTCCTCTTAAATAATCAAATTCTGCCCAGTTTCAACCATTGTTACCAATCCTCAGTTTTGTTTCACCGTCCACCCGACAAACTAATTGTCCCTTATCCTCGAGTGGCGTTTAGGCCTTGATATGCGGTGACACGTTAGTACATAAAAATGTAAAGACTTATGACCTCGGTGTGCCTTGTTTTAATACCGTTAGTTCCATTGCACTGATTTGAATTATGGATGTTGGCAACCTTCATGTTGAAACAGAAGAGAGGTTAATTTATATGTGCTTATATATGGGAGATAGTGCGAAAGACGGTGTTATATCAGTTATTTTGGTATTAAAATATATAAGAAAAACATCTTTGGGCAAATGAGCGTTGATTGACTCAGCTTTGAATATAATAATAGATAACAGTTCTTTCTGTTAAGCTCATATGCATGATAACCAATTTTTCCTCGAGTGAAAATTATTATAGATTTTTGTAGCCAAAATTTTCCTCTCGTCTAGTCATTCAATGTGTGATTTCCATGCTCAAGTATGTTATGAATTGGACTAAAGATACACTAGAATTATGGAGGATTGGATTATTTCAAATTTCATCAGACAATATTCGGTACTTGTCCAGATTAGGATGCAAACTAAAATCGACTTGGCGTCTTTAGTTTCCGGATGTTTACGTAGACGGCCGGAAAAAGCCGAATGAAAAGTCGGTTGCCTGCGTTCACGAAATACAAAACGAGGCTGAGTGTACAACTAGAAAAAAATGTTTTTTTTTACACGTAAAATTTTTTTTGAAAGAAAAATATCACTGAACAAGTGTTAAAACGGTGTTAGGGGTAGGGAGTAGGGTTCGTTAAAATTCATTATCGCTGTCATCAATTTTTTTATTTTCAATTAGGGAATTTCGCGATTCAATCAATTAAAATGTTAATTTGTCTACTTATTTTCTCACATACTGATTGGATAAGCGCTTCAGTATTTTCTGTCCGTCCTTCTGTGTACCGAAAGTTATGTCAGAGAAGTAAATCGATTGTCTTTTTGGGTGTACCACATCAAAGTGATCAGACATCGTTTTTCCGAGGTCCACAACCACTATGGTGGTCGGTGAGGAAATTACCCAATATTCTAATGTTTGATAAAGGTGATATTTCATTTCTTATTAATCTTTCTTTGCTTTTTTTATGTTGCCAATTTCTCTGAAGTTTCTTTCATTTTATTCTTTTGCTTTTTGCTCTCGTCTCAGTCGGTCAAAATTTGCTTCCTTTTATCTTTATTTCTCTTCAGCCCAAGAAAGCATTCAAATTCATGAAGATTGATCAATAAAAAATGTGTTTAATCATTATACAACACATCATTTTCTTTGCAGTTTCAGGTATACCATTTTTTCGATGCTATAAAACATGCTTCTGCTACAAAACTTGCTTGGATTTTATGGTCCAAATGTAGATAAGATATATACAGGTTTTGCAACAATCACTGACTTGTTAAATGTATTTAATTATTTGATTAAGGATATCAGCGGTACAGTTATATAAACACACTGATGATTGTTAGTGAACATGAAATATATATGTTTGTGGATATTAAATATTTATTTATTAGAAATAATTATTAAGCTCCGTCCAAGTCGAGCACTTGAGAAAATATTTGAAAAGTTTCAAATTTAGCAACGTAGTGAGTTCTCTCCCTTGTGTTTCTTATTATGTTTGTATAGAAAATATAGGACTTATTTCTCTCAGATTTGAAATGTGGTTGTCATGATGGCCGAGCGGTAGGAAGCTTGGACTCGAGTTATTTGGATATGGGGTTAGAATCGTTTGACTGGCAGTACACTTATATAAACCACAATGATGATTGTTAGTAAATATGAAACATATATGGATATTAAATATTTATTTATTTATTAAAAATAATATCATATACATATATATATATATATATATATATATTTGTTTTGTTTCATTTTACTTCAGTCGAAGTTCTTAGAAATCAAGGTACTCTTTTCCAGTGGCTCCTAGATCTTTATCTGAGATACATAGATATTTGAATATTCTATTAAAGTTCACCTTAATTTCTGAAACGTTGGTTTAGTAAAGAAAGTAAGAAGATTAATTTTTCTCTCCCCAATTGACCAGTTAACTATGTTATACCTATCTTTTTCTTGTGGCCTCTTGGTCTTACCGGATTCCAGGACAAGAAAACATCTAGTTTTGTGGAGTATCCAGCTAAGTGCCGTTACCTGAGGTAACATTACTAGGAGAAGATTCACCATTCCTCATATGAGCCAGTGTATAGCCGTGTCGAGGGAATCTTATTTGGGCCCTGAACACTATGTTGTTTTGAATATTTGGTCAGTGTTTACTTGTAAGGGAAAGTATCCTCATGTCAGGTTGCTCTGACAAACTTTGTACAAAGAGACCGAAGACACTCGAGGATAGGTAATTCAAACTCTCCCATATATATATATATATATATATATAGAGAGAGAGAGAGAGATGTGTGTGTGTGTCCTAAAAGAATAGGCGTCCGAACATGGGTTAAACTTATTTCACGGAACAGAACAGTTTTGCAACAGTTGTATGCTCCCTTACAGAGTCCAAATATAAGAGTACATTTATTTAATATAGTCTTATGTAAAGGAGATAAAAGAGAAGTGAAAGCCCTTTGTGAAATTTCAGATACCTCTGCATTTTGTAAAATTTTAACAATAGGTATTAGAAATCAATTAATAATAAATTTACTAAATTTCAGTTTCTTTGAACAATTTTAAAGGTGTTTAGGGGGAAAAATATGGAAACAATTAGCTATTTGAAAATTCAAATATATAGGATTAGCATTAAATTTTGTCTAGATACTAATGAAGGAAGATTATCTGCATTTCCATTTCTTTTCAAGACCCCTTCATCTTAAATTTTAGACATTTTCTAGAATCATAATTTAATCATCATGTTTAATATCATTATATCATGATTTTAATCTCTGTAAGGGAGCATACAACTGTTGCAAAACAGATTTGCACCACTTTTATATCCCCTTACAAATATTAAAATCAACATATAATTATGCTAAACCCTTATGTCTAAAATCTTTATTGCAATTTTGATCAAAATTTATTATATGATTTTTAATCTAGAAAATGTTTAAATTTAAAGGGTTTTAAGAAATTGAAATTCAGAGAATCTTGAGTCATTTGTGTCCAATGCCTGGATTAAATTCAATGCAAATTTGAAATATTTCAATTTTCAAATGGAAAACTGTGTCCATATAATGCTCCTAAAAACCCCTTTAAATATCTAAAAAAAAAACTAAAATTTAGGCAATATTAATTAATTGATGGCTAATCCATGTTGTTAAAATTTCAGAAAAATCGAAGGTATCTGAATTTTCATGAAGGGCTTCCATCCCTCACCCTTTGCCCCCTTTGCATAAAACTAAATTAAACTAAATATAGCCCACATTACGACCGTTTAGGCTAAGGAATTGTGTTCTAAAATTTATAATGATTGGTTTATTAGTATAGGAGTGGATCATAAACATATGGACATACAAAACTTGATAGAGATAATATTTATTCGCATTTAAACAGTAAACTATTTACATCACTAGTTTCTTCTGGGACATTGTTTAATAATATTTATTTGGGGAGGGGGTGAGTGAAGAGAAAATGGAAATGTACTGCTTTGTACAGGGATTGAACTCACAACCTTCATATGAGACTTTTCTGTTTCCTATAAAAATTAAATAAGAGCGAATGGGGGCACAAAACGTAGCCAATCATCAGCGTCCATTTCTGTTATGAGTAATTCAGGTCTCAGACATTATTTCCTGATCAGTTAAAACCATTCATATTTCCATATGCGATTATTTCTCTTAAAGTCCAAAGTGATTTAATAATCTTTTGATTTTAAAAATAATTAATGTTATTTCAAACATATTAAAATATATGTTTATGTTAATCTATTTTTAACATTTTTCTCAGTTTTCTAGTTTTTATAACTAACTAGAAGACCCACTCGGCATTGCCCGGTATGAATGGGTACTCCTGCTTTCATCCATGAACTCTATACTACCATTTTAATTATATTCTGTCATTTTGAATTATTCATTTTCTTCTTATTTACTTCATTCATTTATATCATCCTCTTACTTTCCTCCTATTACGCTGCCGATACAGTTAAATATCCAGGCTGGGTGTACTGAAAAGGTCATTTGAAAAGAGTAGGTACACTTGGCATGGTCACGCACCTGGCCGGAAGGAAACAACATAACATGATTGTTAAAAATAAAATAATCGTTGGTTGGAACCATCTGCAAAAGTTAGGGGCTGAATAAAACGCCCTTAAGGCATGACTACATTGACAGCGATGTCACACAGTGGCCGTTTGTAGGTGGAGGAGGGTCACAAATTGTTATATAATAACAACCCGAAATTGATATTGTGAGTTAATTGGCGATTTAGCCGGAGAAATCTCTGTGTGTGCGTCTTTCTTCCTCACTAACCACTGACAATAAAGATATATCATTATATTTTCATATATCAGTGTCGTCATTCCTTTAAGCACAGCAGAAATACAACAATACTACTCACTATATCCCATCTTCCTACCACTTCCCCTCGTATTCACTCTTTTCCACTAATTAGAACATTCAATGTGCACACAAGCAAGCACGATTATCAGAGTTGTAGTACTATATCGATTATTATCAGTTGAAAATGTTGATATCAATAAGACAGAATCTGATGTGGTTGATAAGTGTGTTGCTTATGTGATTCGCATTTGTTGATCAATCTGCATGGAAGTATTTCTTCTTTGCTATTTATTTTATTATATTTCATTTGCTATTTTTTTGGCTGCTTTTTCTATCGATTCACTTCAATACATTTCTCACCTTTTATGCCTGTTAAAAACTTTTCTTTCACAAACTTTCATTAACTCTTTGCATATTAAATAACATTTCTAATTAGCAAACAGCTTTTAGTAAATGATATCTGAAAAATAAAATTCTTAGATTTGAGCCGCGTTTACCTTTTTTAAATCTTTATTGCATTATCGTTCATTTGCAATTATGTGTTTTTTCTCCTTTTCTATCAATTCATTTTTTCCTATATATATGGTAACAAATTTATTTATACAAACATATAGTTGCTACATATCCATAACATGTTTCAATCGTAGCTTTGATAAGATTGATTTCATCGGGCCAAAAAACAAGTTTTTTTTCAACATGAAAACAGATAACAGACGCATTTTGGGGGGCGTGAGGTAATCGCGCTTATCAAAGCTACGATTGAAACATGTAGCCATGATATGTTTGTATGAATAAAACTTTTGTTATATATAAATAGCTCTATTTATTATTAAGCACTATTATATAACAATTCTCCGGATATTTACCCTGTGGAAACAAACCTCACCTGGATTACTATATATATATATATATATATATAGAATGCATCATAAGTTGGTTGAAAAAACTACTAGAGTACTCGATCGTAGGCCTTACAAGAACTAATATAAATGATTATATTTAAATACTATACATTACTGTGTCTGGTGGGGATACCCGGATTTCATCCATCTTGAATTAGAAGAAAGAACTTCTAATTTAAGATTTTTCGCTTCAAACGAGATTGGTGAATCTTTGTTGAATAAGAACAAACCGAAATTTCTCTTAATTCCAAGCTAATCAGACGGAGGAAAACCGGGTATTTTTAGCGGACACACTAATGTATATTATTTAAATAAAATAATGAATATATATATATATATATATATATATATGCTAGACCTACCCGTGATCAGTTGAGTCACAACCACTTCCACTATTTATTCAATTTGAAGTACATGTTTGTTGTGTGTACAGACACACCTATGTAAATTAGACGACGATGCTGAAAAAAAGAATCACTCTTTCTTTAAATGCTCACACAGACATTAAGAAATATTAGAGAGTAGTTAAATCAACATACAGTGAGGGGGCGAGCCAATATATAGATGACTAAGACTTGTTCAGTTAATCGTAAATTACTGCTTATTTTAACAATTAAAATAGAATTTATTTTTAAACATCTGAATTCAAGAACTATTTTAGCATGTAATTGTTGTTATTAAAGTATATATAAAATTCTTAGAGAAACAAACGTTGATTCACTCACATTTAGTATAATATATATATATATTTATATATATGAAATATTGAAATAAAATGACATAATTTACAAATTTATTAAATCCTCAAGTGTTCAAGCAAAGAGTATATAAGCTGATCTTTAATCCATGGATTTTAAAATTCATAAATTATTGGTGAGCATTAAATTGAAAATTGGCAACAAAAAAATCTTTTTATATGCATAAAGCAGCAAGTGTTGAAGAAAGGTTTAAAACATGGGTAGAAAGTCATAGATATCGAAAATCCAATTTGAATGTTGTATTGTGTGGTGAAATGATTGAATCTAATATATTTTACCTCCATGAGTCGAAGCTGTATTTAGAGGCATGATGTTTCACTTCAATTATTGACTTTTTACAGACTTCTGGCTCTGGATTATATTCTAAATTATAGATTATCTCTTTATCATGATCAGATCTAATATAAAATATGTATCTTTATATTATCCTAATATATTAGCCAAACACAGTTTGTAAATTGTGTTGCATTTATTTATTCAACATATCAAATTAAACTTTCTAGGCCCACCTTTTTGTCTCGGGAGACAATGGATACCCCCTGTAAGCACTAGTAATCTATAGTGAAGCAGAGGTTTTGCGATCCTAACCGCATCGTTTCTGAACTGGAACTACTTAACTCTAATAGCAAGGAAAGTCCAGGATGACCTGAAACAATGCCGAGATAAGCAGAGAAAAACTGATAGTATTTCTGAGCTTTTCTTCTAAACTATTTGCAAAACCTAGGCTTGAGAGTTCAGTCTATCCTACTATTTAAACCATAGCTAGAGATGCGATGTATGGATTCATATTTTTTCCAAAGGTATCAGTGAAAGTGATGTAGTAGCCGAGACAGAACTCAAACCTAGCATGCTAATCTCACACAACATGCCTGTAACCACTAGATGTCAATTTAATAAAATAAGATTGGCAGTTTGTTCATCTTGCTCATTTATTTAAACATTCTTATATTCTTTTATTTGTGTTTATCAAACCAGAGTATTATAACCCACTACAATATTAGGTAGGTTATAATACTCTGGTCTGATAAACGACACGCATTAAAAGATTATATAAATTATTGCACTTTGGTCTGATAAATCGCATGTCAGTCTAGAAGATAGAATGGTTGTATTATGGCCAATATAAGCAGTTTTAAATTTATTGTTATTCATAGAAATACAATTTGCAAGTGCACAAGTCAACTCATAAACTACATCAGTCATATTATAATTTGAATCCCTACGAAATGGATTTGTAGGAGTAAAGTAATTTATCACAAACCCAGTTCACCCTTACAGCCCATAATTTCATAGATCCACATACCAATGTATCAACTCTCAAAACCTTTAAAGAAATTAATCTCCTTATACTTATCGACTAAATACACTTAACTCCGGAAATACATTCTTTGCTATGGTCTCTATATACATAGCAAAGTTTTTCTTGTGTGTGTGTGTGTCGCGGCATTAAAGTTAAAAGCTTTATCTAAGAGCCAAATTGACCGCAGATTTGTAATCAGCACCTTCGATGCTATGTCCTTATCGATGTCAGAAGTTCTTGAACCTTTTTAAAACCCCATTATACAAAATTAAAATAACGTAAAAATTACATTAGAAACAAATATTCCGACATGTTTAGCGTTCCCTTTTAGCCTAACATACGACTAAATATTGTTTACTTTGAAGAGAAAACATTTATCTTGTTTTTTAAATTTTTAATGTAAGCTGGATAAGAAATATTTGATAAATATTCACTAATATATTTTTACTTTCATAAGAAATTTTTAAATTGTATATTTATGTTTAATTATATTTATTTATTTTAGAAAATCGAACTATTTTGAGAGGTCGTAAATAATCCCATACACGAAACTTATATAAGTAAGTTAAAAAGACAAACTATTTTTTATTAGTATTTAATGGCATTTTGGATAAAACATTCATCTTTAGTTCCCACATTTTCTGCCATCGTGAGTTCAGATCTCACACTAGGTGATCGTTTTGTTTTTATTTGCTTTAGTGTTCTAGTTATTTCCTAACAGATGCCAACCATCATAAACCTGAATAATTTCTTTTTTTTAATAAAAATGGATGAAAAATATTTAATAGATACTGTTAAGTTTTAATCATGGCTGTAAAATAAAAAAAAAAAATGAGAAAGCCGGCAGACATGGGTACTAATATTTTTATCTATCTATATACATAATTTGTGTATCTGTGCATGTTTGCCTAGGCGAAAACTAGCTTTATCTCAAGAAAACGTCTCAGAGAAAAATAAGGCTGTTAAATTAGCAAAAATAGTAACTTTTCTGAACGGATTTGTAACATACATAATTCGAGGCACGAATAGGAGATAATTGCAATAAGATATCCTATTGTTAAACAATTTAAAAAAAAATTTAATTGAAAAATAGTTTTATTAATGTAGAAATAGCGATTAGTTAATAAAATATCCTTTTTTCAAAACCAATATGGAAATATTAGGAAGTTTCATCGGTTGTGCTGGCTTGGACATCCGGGGCAGGATCAAGGCGTTTACACAAATAGTGGCGATGGAGAGGCGCTCGTAAAACCAAGTTAATTCATGATAGTCTCCAGTGCGACCTGTCATTAACAGACCAAGGTTGTTAAGGAAGTCGCGCATGACAGGGCCTATTGCTCTACTCGTCTTTATGGCGATTGGTTGGCACACAAATCTGTTGGAGAATACCAGCATATTTTGATTGCTTGCGGTTCTCTGCTGATGCTGCTGCATGTCCAGGGTTTGTTGCCAATTGTTAAACTGTTATTTTTATAGAATTTTTCCATCAAATCGATTATTGATTATATTTATATTTTTTGACTTTGTTTATTATAAGGGACATTTTAATACAAATTATTTTTTAAATTCCTACAATCAAATTTCAATATTTTCAGTAAAAGTTACTTTTTGTAATTTTAAGTTATATTAAGTAATATATTTTTAAAAGGATCTGTGTCCGCCCGTGAGCGTTGATAATATGTATGTGCTTGGTAAAATCTTAAACCATTGAGCCTATCATTATGAATTATGGAATATGTATTCTAGTCAACAGGGTGAGTAACGTGGACACATTATTTAAAAAAAACTTTACCATTAAGGGGGGGGGTGCTACCGAAACGGTATCATACCCCCCCCCCCCCCCGAAAGAAAAAAATGACATTAAAATTTAAAACTAATGATATAGTTATTGGTTAAACCCGTCCTGGGTCGGGTATTTTACTAGTTAAACTTAATAAAGCAAAGAGTTAATGAAATCATTTTTTTCTTTGAGAAAGTTGCAATTTATATTCTTTCAGAACGTTTGTCCCCTAATTCTATTCGTATTGAATGGAAGAATTCCCCGATTTCATGCTCATTATTCATTTGTACTTTCAATTTCTTTGTTCCAGCAAAGTCTTGAGGGATTTTGAATTACTCTTTTGTTTCATGAACATCTTCATTTACAGCCGATTCTAGAATTCAATTCATCTCAGAATGCCTTTTCTTTTGCTCTTGAATTGTATCACTGGATAAGCAATATTTATCAATATCTTGCCTGTTCCTTATCTTTTTTTTCATTTATCTATCTCTACATTAAATACAGGAAACAATGGTTACTGTTTACGTGTTAAAGATATTATGAAAAAGGTACTTTTCCTAAATTATTTTTTTTTTAATGTTGAGAGATTACTGAAGAAATATATCAAATAATCAAACACAAAGCGAGAAAAGAGGGAAAATAATAGAACATATGTAAGTAGGCTTAAAAAACAACACCATTAGCCTGAAAAGCTGCTATTTCAATAAACAATATGTTCGTTCTGACGTTCAGGTTGACGTTATCACACACATTTTATTTCAGCTCTAATTTTAACTAGATTTGAAACTTGACTAATGTTTGCAACAAACTGACTGATTATAATCAAGTGAGAATGTTGTATATGAAGTTTGTTCAAAATGTATCCAGCTTGAATCCTTATTTTCCGAAACAAAAGTGAGCAATGAAGAAAATGTTAATTTTCTTCAAAATAGAAGGTTGATTCTGAAAGTATAGAGATTCTAATTGCATTTATTTAGACAATGGAAATGGACATTGAACGAAACATTAATTCTCTTTAAATTGAAAGGTGTGTTCAAAAAGTCTTAACACTGATACTTTATTATAAAGAAAATTAATGTTTCATTCATTTTTCATTTGTCCTGCTAAGTCGTCTCCTTTGAATTTTAATGACATCATTCCAATAAATGTTTGTCTAAAGCCTCTCTTGATCATCCTTTCGGTGTACTATCTTATTTCTCAAGTCTTTCAATTTCCTATTCAGAAACCCCCAGATTATTTTACATAAAAAAGAAAGTAACACCAATCTAAACCTATTGTATTCATATTTATTTTTACCAAATACTCATCTCTTAAAGAAAAACTACAACTAATTTTATGTTCGAAAATTTTGAGATGAGGATTAGTAATTTATATAATTTGAATTATTTGAACTGCTGTTCTCAGCTGGGTTGTAATTTTCACAATGTTTCGGCCGATGTAACCTCCGACCTTCTTCATGTGGATCTTTTCGAACTTGGGCTCTTTAGGCTGAACTCTACAACCTACATGGACATGTGGCACAATAGATAAAGGCGTTGATTAACAATCAATTCTAAGTAACAGTCTTCCAGATATTAAAGCTTCAATCCTTATAAAGGTGATAATAACTTAGAATAACATAATAATTAACACTTCTACCGGTCATAGCTGACAAGACGAGAACAATCTACACATATGGATTAAATAAAGGGTTCAGTTCGAAATTTTGTATAGATTCTCGAGTTTTACAAAGATTCCCACATTCGATGCACTTAGAGACGGTCGAAGGTTACATCGGCCAAAACATTGTGAAAAAAAACCAACCAAGATAAGAATAGTAGTCCAAACAATTCAAATAATACTAAATAATTTTATGATACACTAATATATATCCTTGTATCAATACAAGAATACTTAACCAAATATACACTTTGAAAAACCTGTAATCATAACCTTCCCGAAATATCCTTCTTTAACATAAGCTCTTACAACTCAAAGATGACTGTCGAGCAATTATTCCGCCAACCTATCAACTAATCTGGACCATCAGACCCTTCTTTTTTCTCCTATAGTGAAGCAGGCGTTTTGCAATCTTTAACTCCAATAGCAAAGAAAGTCCAGAACAACTCGAAACAATGCCGGGATAAGCAGAGAAAAACTGGTGTTATTTCTGAGTTTTTCTTCTAAACTATTTGTAAAACCTAGGCTTGAGAGTTCAGTCTATCCTACTATTTAAACCATAGCTGGAGATGCGATGTATGGATTCATACTTCTCCGAAATGTATCAGTGAAAGTAATGCAGTGGCTGAGACACAACTCGAACCCAGCATGCTGATCTCAAACAGCATCCCTCTGACTATTTTAATTTAATAAAATAAAATAGGCAGTTTGTGCCTGTTCGTCTCATTTATGTCAAAAGTCTTATAGTATAATATTTGGAGTGAAGTATAGTTCGGCTCGGTCCGTGATTCATGTGATGAATTTACAACAACAACAATTATCCCTGAATAGCAGCTTTATATAACACAACATTGCTATTATTAATGCTATTGTTACATGCCAGACAGTCTTTATTTATTTAATTAAATACAAGAAACAATGGTTACCGTTGACGGGGCAGAGTATTGGCGATTATTAATGTTTGGAGGACAGTGGCTTGTTGCCGATCGCTTGAGGCGCACCTACAGGGGAATACCGACGGATCCCTTGATGGCTATTTTTGTATGTACTAGATTGCCTCTACAGAGACCTTTCGGCTAGAAGCAATGTGTACACTCTGTTCTAATGCTTCATTTTATGGCCTCGGTCAGTGAAGGAGACGTCGTTCTAGACTGAGGCAATTTTTTTTGTCCCAATCCAGAGTGGTTCTTTTTTGAGGGGCTGGACTTTCCTCACATTAAAAATCGACCTCTTGCCTTACTCTACTCTCGTACGGAGGCAAATAAATATGGACTTATCCCCCCATTCTAGACTTATGCTACATCTTGTTGTAGGGAGAGGCAAGTAAATGAAGGCTGCTTGACATGCGATAATCGCACTGCAATGTTAAATAGCACCAATATTCTGCAATAAAATGTTTTAATATATATTTATTGTAAATATAGATGAGCTGATTTGTATCTATATCTTATAATTACTTGATTTTAGCTTGATACTTTTACTCAAAACTCAAATAAAATAAGCAAAGTGAATAACCGACTCATCTAAACATCTATCCATGTGAATACTGGAGAGAGCTTCGCCACATGCTTGAAAACAAACATCCGCCCAGGAGTTAATGGTTTTGTTGTGTCTTCTCATGTGTTGTTTTAGCAGTTTATACTTGGAAAAAACGTATTCAGGGTTTTTGTCACTGTCCTCCAACATACAACGCTTGGTATTCCAGAATGGTCACCTATCTGGCACTGACCAGTCTCAAGGTCGCTTAACTTTGGTGATCTAACGAGAACCGTTCCTATCAAACATATACATGCATTAACGATATATTATAATTACAGTATTTCAGATGTTAGAATATTTTTATACTAAATAGATATGGTTATTTATCTGTTAGCATGTAGTTTATATATATATATATATATAATGATAGTTATTGACTTAATCATCCAACGTAAAGAAAAAGGAAAAAATGAAAACCGAAAATTGTTCATTTGTTCATCAACTTTTCGTTTGTATTGTCAAAAACACCCACATCTAAAGCAGAGATAAACACTGTCCTATGTAATAATTGAAATCAAATATATACCGATGAAACTCAGAGAGAACTTAAAAAGGCTGAATAAACATAAAAGAGACATTAAAAAATAACAATTCCCTAAATGCACTATTCTCTCATATGTTACAACATGATCATTCCTTTAACTTTAAACAAGCTAGACTTGTTAAATTCATTTAAAATGAATCTCAACGAAGACAGCTTGAATAAGCACTCAACAAATTTGACACAATTAAACAACGGAATGGCTTCTATAATTCATCTCCTTTACGAAACAAAATACTAAATGAACAAAACCTAAATTTAGATCCACATTCTTGACAAAACTTTGTACATTTCTGGTTAATATCGATCTAAAAACACAAAAACATCAACATTTATTCCACTACATAGAAGTTACAATTTGAAATATGTGGTGCGTCTATCTTTTTTTCTTCAAAGGAAACATACTTAGAAAGTCTTTGAACAATAACGGCAAAACATCGATGAACACAAACAATTTTCAATTTTCTTTTTTTCAAATATATATATATATATATATATATATATATATATATATATATATATATATGTGTATGTTTTCATTTTACTTCAGCTAGTAAGTTCTCAGATATCAAGGGGCTCTTTTCTGGGGCTAACACTTGATTTCTATGAGATACATAGATATCTCAGTGTTGAATCAAGATTCTCTCTATCTCTCAACCGTTAGTAAAGCAGTAAAAACCACTAATTTTCTTCTCCCCAATTGGCCACTTAAATATGTTATAGTTTATCTTTCTCCTGGTATTTTCTGAATTTGCTGGATTCTAAAACAAGAATTCACCTGGTCTGGTGGAGTATACAGCAAAGTGCCATTACCTGAAGAAACATCACTAGGAGAAGCTGCACAATTTCTTTGTATAAGCCAGTATGGTTTAACCATACTGAGGGGATCTAATGTGGGCTTCGAATACTATGTTATTTTTAATATTTAGTCAAGCTTTACTTGTAGGAGTAAGTATCCTCATGCCAGGTTTTCCTCTGTACAGAGAGACCTTGGACACTCGAGGACATGTATGTGCATGTATGTATAAAATCCGTATCAATGCAAATTTTAAAATTAAACAAAATACAATAACTTAGATGTTAATAGTTATTATTATATGTTCTGATGATGTCTTTAGATAAATCTCTGTATCAAATAGAATTGAGGAGAATCTTTTTATCTTCTTTTATCCCTATCTATTTTTATGGGGTATCTGGTTAAGCACATGGTATCAAGTCCGCGTTTGAAAGTGGAATTTTTCTGGATTTTATCTGTTGTTGGAACAACAACTCTAAGATTTATTGTTTGATACAGGGATTTATCTTGAAACATCATTGGAAATATACTATTTTATTTTAAAAGGTGCATTAATAAGATTTTAGACATATATTAATTTTTATTGACTCAATGCTTCTAACAAACCATACTATTTTATTATTATATATGTAACAATATAAAACATAAAATAATAATTATTTTATATAGTTCAGATCGATTCTCATGAGAATCAATTTCCAAAGCAAAATTAAAGCTCAATATTAAAACTTTTTAAAAGTTTTTTTTAATTGCAATATATATATATATATATATATATATATATATATATATATATATATATATAAACGTTATGCATCGATGGTGGTAAAGTGAAATCAGTTTAACATTATTATCGTGCTTGAGGATTACTAATTGGCATGAAACTGCAGTAATGTTAAATAGATTTCATTTTCATATCATCAATTCATTATATTTATCTAATATATAAAATACAGTCAGTCTCTTTGTGATTTATAGCCTTTTTAATAAAAAGTACATACTTAATTCTATTTTGCCATTTATACATGGCAAACATCTGTCCGTGTTCTTCAAAGATATTCATATGCAGGTCTGCAATTCTTCAAATCGACCACGTTTAGTTGCAAACGCATTAATTTGTTTTAGTCATATTACATTATTCATACTTTCACTCGCTTTATATATATATATATATATATATATAAAGCATGTATCACAAGTTGGTTGAATAAAAACTCATTAAAGTGGTCGATCATAGGTTCTACAAGAGCTAATTAAAATTATTTCATTTAAATATTATACATTACAGTGTATATTAGGGTACTCTGGTTTCATCAATTTGGTCATTCTGGATTTAGGATAGAATCCAGCTGGTCATCGAAGAAGGATTCGTAAGTCTTTCTTTGGTATTGTAGATTCCGAAATTGAGCTTGAGAACGGGTCACTAGACGGACTTTAACAGTGTTCATTATGGGGGAACAGAAAAAATTAACACCGTCAAAGTCCGCCTAGTGCTCAATTCTTGTACCAGATTGTGGAAGCTTCGATAACAAATGGAGAATGATGAATCTTTCTACAATAATCAGCCAGATTTTATCATAAATCGAGGATAACCAGATTGAGAAAACCCAATTATTGCCAACAGACACTGTAATATATAGTATTTAAATAGAATAATATATATATATATATATATGTCTTAGTTTTAATGATTAAAAAACTTCTATGTGGAAAAAAAAATTAGTCCCAAGTCCTTCTTCAGAAAACTACTTTGCTTCGAAGAATTTATGCTAGTCTTAATATTATTTTAGTGGTACTCAGTTATTCACCATGGAAAACTGTTTCGGGAATTTAAAAACAAAACCGTATTTCATCTCATGGCTTCCCAGCAGTGTTGATCAGATACCACTTCCCTTAAAAAACAAGAACAAAAACGTTATGGATATCAGATCTAGATTTTTGCTCCAGATTAATATTTTGCTAACCTATTTTGTTATTAAAAAAATGAAATTTAAATTTAATTTATATATATATATATATATATATATATATATATAAGATATTTTGTCATACATGTTTCAACTCAAAACATATTTAGTTATCATCAGGCTGGTGTACAGAATAAAAATGAAGTAAAATGAAAAGCGCTCTTCAAATTTAAAAGTTAAAAAATTTACTGACAAGAAAACACTAATACCTCCCTCCTACCCCTAACTCATAGATGTGTCATTATATTCCTATTTGAAACATATTTTTCATTCAAATGTTAGCATCATGGTTATTTGATATATTTTTTTAAGAAGTAATGTCTTTTGTATATATGTAATCACAAGTTGCTTAAAATGTGTCATTTATAATTATGTGAAATAATAAGATCTTATTGTCTTCAATGTATTAAGTGAACAGTAGACCCTATAGACGATTTGGTTATTTCTTTTAATTTTCCCTTCCCCGATAATGAAATGTGTGTGTGTGTGTGTATATATATATATATATATATATATATATATATTATATTATATTATATTATTTAATAAGGTATCTACATATTGGATTAAGTCATATAAATCGGTTATGTGCCATAGTAATGACTTTAAATTTTGTCTTCGAACTGGAGATTCCCCAGTATCTATTAAAAATAAAATGATGATTACTTTTGCCAGTCTCCCACATTGACAACGCCCTTCGTTGAAAATGTTGGTACCTAGCTGCCAATTTTATAGTAGGTATCAACGTTTTAAACTAAGATCGAACCACGTGGATATGGGCGACTGATGGAAGTAGTTACTGATATTTTTTAAACCGAATAATGTGGAAGCGTCAGTTCAAAGGGAAAGTTTAAAGTCATTGATAAGTGTTACGGCACAAAATAGATTGAGACAACGTAATTCATCATGAGGAAGTTTAAAACATGAAATATGAATTTCAGAAAAAAATAGAAATATTAGTATATAGAATGATGGATAAGCATGGCAGCCTACTAGTAAAAATAAGAACACAAACACATCACTAAAGCAGAACCAAGATATTCCGGTAGATTCATATGACCTTCTATCATTTGGTCGTATGAATAGACCGAAATATCTTGCTTCTGTCTAAGCGATGTGTTTATGTCCTTATTTTTACTAGTCTGTTAGCATGTTTATCCACTATTCCACATATTAATATTCTATAATCCAATATGTATATATCTTATCAAATAATAAATGGATTGGTATGTATTGTCTCTTACCCCGATAATTGAACAATCTGGTCAATTTTTATTCCAATAACTTGTTATATATATATATATGAATATATATATATATATACACACACATTCACATATAGATAATTGCCAATCAGTTTTTGAAGGAAATCAATTATGTTGTCAATCTGTTCACAGTCATCCCGTCAAATAACAAGCAAGGCTGCTGTAAGCACAGTAGTGTGAACACTATGATCTGCGACGTTCTCCATTGTTGTCACTAGATAATATACCGTCATCATCTTGGCCATCACACAAAGTAAGTTTATCTTGGTAGAAAAACAACAGGTGGGGAGGGAGGAGGAAACAACTGGACATGCTCAGCTTCATGGAGATGGAACTAATTTTTTTTTATACATTCTGGAATTGTATCGATTATATTAATGTATAAGCAACATAAGTTTGAGAACAGTATTCACCAACACGTGGTCCGTAGAAAAACTCTCTGCTGGTCCGCAGAAACATGAACAAATGTCACACTAGAAATCTGTAACACTTGAATAATCTTCACATTTTCAATTTGGCATATTTAAATGACTAGAATAGTCACCCAGCAGAATGATCAACAAAATGGAACAGTTTAAAAAGTGTGTGTAACATCTTTCTTTCAAAGCATCTTTCTCTCTCTATCACTCTATCTATTTATCATCCTACCCCAATGCTTTCCCCTTTCCACCTTCTCTCTCTAGTATATACCACTTACCAAATGTAATACTGTTTTATTACACACATCTGTTCAAACTATGTGTATTGAGCACTTTTGGATTCAGTATATATCATTTACAAAATTTAATATTGCATTATTACACACACCTGCTCTATCTATGGTATTGAGCACTTCCGGATTCAGTATATATCCCTTATCAAATGTAATACTGTGTTATTACACACACCTGCACTTTTGGATTTAAAAGTTTTGATTAATATTATATAAATATATTTCCTTTTCTTTTTTTCTTATAAATTTATATTAGTGGTCCGCCAAATTTACAATAATACATTTAGCGGTCCATGAAGTTCAAAAGGTTGGTGACCACTGTTCTAAAATAAAATATTCTCTCCATATGTTGGTTTAAAATAATGTCATTTTTATACAAAAAATATTGAGATTTTTGGAAAAAAAAAGATTCCTTTATCAAACTTGACTGAATTTGATTATAAAAAACGTAAATACTTATCATTCTCTTAGCAGAATATATTAAGGATTTAAAATAAATAATTTTTGTTCGTTTAAGTTATTTGTGACACTTGAAGTCGACTGGTTTATTTTTTGAAAATAAATGAAGTATTATTTTCTAACAGAGGTTCTGTGCCGATTTACTTTCCTCCCCAGGAGAGCAGAGTTAGACACAAAGTCGGTTTCTAATGTGGAGAAAATCCAGCTCCCTCAAAAGGGCCACTCTAGATTAGAACAAAACAAAAATTCCTTAAGTCTAGAAGGATCTTTCCTCCACTAACCAAGGACAGAACAGATACTACACTTCGATCCCAGTCCGAAGGCGACGAAGGGTCTGTCTGTTTTTTATTGACAAATACAACAATGAAAAAACAAAACAGAATATAAAATGTATTTAATCATTCGTTCTGTTTCATAACCTATTTCCATATGTCAATAAGCATTTTAATTCTACGTTCAGAATTTATTATTTAGTGTTAAATCTTTATCTCAGAGATTATAAGTATCATTAATAATTTGGCAAAAGTGCATTTTAGTTAACGAAAAAAGGGGTGACAAAAAACAAATATTCAACAAATAACTTTTACTAAAGGCAATAAAACTTACTTTTATATCTACCGGTATAATGCTTTTTTTTGTGTTTTAAAGTGTTTTTTTTATTTCAATATAAGATTTCGTTCAAATCAGATATCGTTAGAGTCATAATCCAAAATGGCTGTGCCAGCTTTCCGAAAATCACTGAAGTTTGATTGATGGGGTTATCGTCTTATATGCACCGAATAACTGTTCCAAACGCTATAAAATGTACTTTTCTGCCTAATTGAAAGGAGAAAATGACGAGAAAATAGTAATCAGACTTCAATGATTAGCGGAAAGACGGTGCCAGCCATTTTGTATTATGACTCTAACGATATTCTATTTGAACAAAATCTTATATTGAAATAAAAACGCTTAAAAACAAAATAATTATGCAGGTTGGTAGAAAAGTAACTTATATTGCTTTAGGTAACTTTATTTTTACCAGTTTTTTTCCATTGTTAACTATGACGCACCTTTGCCAATAATTTATTTACCACTAAAACCTTTTCTTATGACAAAATAAATGGAAAATTAGTATATTCTGTACACTTCCAAATTCTTCAGAAAATTATTTTGTTTAGACATTTCAAATATAATTTGACAAATTATGTTTCGGAATTTTTTCGGATAAAGATTGATAAGTTGTATTATTTGGATTACTCAGACTAGTATTCTCTCCTTGGACGTTATTCTCACAATGTTTCGGCCACTGTAACCTCCGACGTTATTCAGCTGCATCTTTTGGAAAACAAAAATCTTAATATCGAACTGGATCCACGGCACAGCGGATAAAGGCGTTGATTAACAACAAGTTCGAAGTGACATTTTCTGGAAGTAGAAGGTACGATCTTCACGAGATACGATAGTAATAAAGAACAAAATAAAAATTACTTAACACTTCTACTAAGCTATGGCTGGCAGAACGATAACACCCTACCACCATTAAATAAATGATGGGTTCAGTTTGAAATTCTGTATAAATTCCCGATCTGAAAATAATAACCAAGATGAGAATAACAGTCCGAATAATCTAAATAAATCCTAATTTGCAAATATTTTATTAAAAAAAAATATTTTTGTATATAAAGCAGATTATGCAAAATTAAAACTATATTTTAAAAAGTTCGACCATGTGAGCTTCCATATTATTATTAGTTAAACCATGATACACATAAATACAAATGTATATTTATTAAAAACAAATAGTATAGTATATTCCTGTTATAATTTTAGTATAAATTTTCATTAAGTTACTAAAACAATACCTCACAAAGCAAAATAGTTAACAATCAAACTATATCAGTCAATCATTTTCAATCAAATGACATGTTAGCTTTTGATACACAAACATAAAAATTGCAATTCAAATTCTACAATATTTCTTTTGACCTTCTATCAAACTGAATTTTTTTTTATTGTTTTAGTTTGGCATTTCCACATTCACATTTGCCAACTAATGACTTCTTGGAGAAGTATTTAGGAATTTTAATAAGTAAGCAATTGTCAAAGATGGGAATCTCTGGAAGTAATGTCTTTTTTTCTGATTTTCATAAGCTGATCACGTCCAGTTCGTGTACAACATCCGTTTTTATTTTGTAGCCTTTATATTGGAATGGCCTTATCTGTCTTATTATTCAAAGAGATTCTATTTGATCAATAATGGATATCATATATATCATGTATCATACTGCTTTTTGTTGATGCTAATATCTGCACGGCTAATAGCACTAAACGAACGATTTATTTAGTCTACAGGGCTGAGAATAAACAAATACTACAAAGTGAAAAATGAGACTCCTATAGAATTCGAACGTGCGCCTCAAAAGGGAGACATGGGCTTCGTCCTAACGATCCAGAACGTCAAGATAAAGTCGAAATTTAACAAATAACTCGCCTCGCTAAAACCTCAGCAAATAACTTTCCTTTCTCTCCCTTTCTCTTTACTAAAAACCAAACGAAACTTCCTTGAACAAAGTTTCTTTCATAGAACATCCCATATGTGGAAAAAGATATCATGAGACTGCTTCCCAACCGATTACAGCATGGTCGTCTTCAAGTCTAATGTAAACAGATACTTGCTGAGTCGTCCTCTTAGATAATCAATTCTTCTTAAGTAATCTTCTGCCCATCCCACACTTTGTTTCCTGCCCACTGACAATATTTCTAACCCTTATCCACCACAAGTAGTCGCCTTCCCCCCCCCCCCCGGGGGGGGGGGCTTGATAAGCGGTAACCCATTAATAGAAAAAAAATCTCCTAATTGTACGATTACAGCTTTTTCTAAACGTTCTGATTCGTTAGTCAAGTGGTCTAAGACAATGTCGATATTAGGTGGTCTCTCTTCTAAAGAACAGGTTCGAATCCAGTAGGTATTTTTTTATTCACTCTGTGGTATTCTGTTTTATTTCCAGACCCGCCAACTAAATACATCGTTTGTTTAGTGATATTATCCGTGCAAATATTAAAACATAAAAACAAACAAAAACAGCATAATACATGACGTACTGTCGGAAATAAATTTCAATATTAAAATATAATATATATATATATACAGCGAGTCATAAGTAACCGGTTACTCAAAACATTTTTAGTTCAAATAAAATGTATTGATATTTATTGATTTAGAACATATAATAAGAAGGCATTGATTGCCCGGTTACTTCTGCAATCTTGTATATATTCTGGTCATATATATTATATGTATATTTATTTCCATAGCCTTGATAAACAAAGTGTGCATATAATGGCTATTTATGCATATCTATGTCTATGTGCCTTGCTGCTTTGGTATTTATATCTATTTATTGTGGCTTATGGTTCAAAATTATGTTTTTGTAAAGCTTTCTTTTTATGGGTGTTGTATAAAGCAGAAGAAAAAAAACGTTTCTACCAAAATAATATTGTTTTCAATGTTTAGTTTATCATGTTTTTTTTTATCTTTTGAATATTGTGAATGTAAACGTTGGTACTTATTACTATAAATTATTTTAAAGAAAACACTGTTGAGAAATTAGTTCGACAAATGCATTTGGCTCTACTTAATCATTTGTGACCTGTTTGCATAAAAACAAAAAAAATGCTTATAACTCATATTAAATTAAGTTTTGAATATCGGTTTTGAGAAAAGTAGCCATTTTTGTTTAGCCACTTGTTTACTTTATGGCACTTACTTCAAAATTGTTACTTTGCTCAGAACCGATATTTATGACAACATAAAATACTTATATTGCATATTAAATATTTAATATTTTACGCAAATAGATCACAATTGAGTAAGTAAACCCCAAAAAGGTGTTTTTAACTAATTTTCCAACTGTATTTCCTTTTAAATAATTCATGTCGCCAATAGTAATAATTACCTAAACATTTTTTTAAATTAAAATCTAACCTATTCATACGTTAGAAATATATTTTCACAGAATTTAATGAATTTGTTCAAGTGTACACGACTGTTATTTCTTTTTCTTCAGTACTCAAGAGTATTTTATCATCTGGCTCTTAGAGTGATTGAACAATTCGAAGCTAAATAAATATGTCCTGCAAGGAGAGAATAAAAATTAAAATATTACAATAAAAACAAAATATATATTTTTTTATATTCATAATTATATTTCATCACTTTAAATACCCACTTTTTCATTTGATTGAAATATTTAGTAATATTTCTGAAATTATTATTTTTGTTTATGAAATGCGTGCATTAGTCTACTACTACTACTACTACTACTATGTATACACTCGCATGTATGACTTAAACTTTCTTGGTCATCGTTAATTAAAGTATTACACTTCATATTTCTTATGAAAAAGTAAAAATGTCAATTAAATATTTAATAATTACTATATTTATTACTAAATAATTACTATTAATTCATAATTACCTTTACTATATACATTACTATATATTTTTTTTTATTTTATAAAATAAGAAATAAAATATTTTAGTGTCGATGTGACGTATAATGTCGTTATTCAAGTTCCGGTGAAAAATACAAACTTTATACAGAAGTTGTCCTGGTAATAATTGGTAAAGATGCCGACAATGGGATTAGCAAATTGTGCTCATATCCTGTTGAATGTGTTGTCTTTGACTATACACTCGCTATAAATGGATCGTTTCATACGAGTGTAATCTATCCGTCGAAAACTAGGAACACAAAAATATCCTTCGCCAGAGTTTGCACTAATATTCATGTAAAATAACGTCTGAATCAGTAAAGTTTAAAAAAAACCCAAAGAAATAAGAAAGAGAGAAAAAAACGTCTAAAACTGAAAAGTTAAAAATAAAAATTACAACACATATAAATCAATATAGAAAGAAGTAAGAAAAAAAATCTCATCATAGAAATATATTGAAGGTGTAGGGTCTGACTTGCTATTTGCTTTCTTAATTCCCATAAATATTTGAAATGGATTAGTCAGGCAGTTTTTTTTTACCCAGTAACTCTTATGTGACAGGACGAATGAATATATATATATATATATAAATGAATCATGTATGCTTGACAATGTGTTTCAGCATTAAGTATATAACTAAAATAGTATACACTATAAAACTAAACCAAACCAAAACTATACTTTCCCCATTAACTTTAATTTAAATCCAAACCGACAATAGATTAATAAATAGATGTAGTATCATATTTAGACTTGATGTGGTCCTAAACATATCGGGCTTTAAAACATACAACGTTGACATTTTTTGTTTCATTTTACTTCGGTCAAAGTTTTCAGAAATCAAGGGGCCACTTCCTGTGACTAACACTTGATCTTTATATGAGATACATAGATATTCGAATATTCCATTAAAGTTCTCGTTTACTTGTCAAACATTGAGTTAATCAAGAAGTGAAGAACATTAATTTTGTTCTACCCAATTGGCCAGTTAATTATGTTATAATATATCTTTCTTGTGGACTCTTGGTCTTACCGGATTCCAGGATAAGAATTCATCTAGTCTGGTGGAGTATCCAGCTAAGTTCTGTTACTTGAAGTAACATTACTTAGAGTAGGTGCACCATTTCTTGTATGAGCCAGTGTGTAGCCGTGTCGAGGGGATCTTATTTGAGCTTCAAATACTATGTTATTTTGACTATTTGGTCGGGATTTACTTTTAGGGTGAAGTATCCTCATGTCAGGTTGTCCTGACAAACCCTTGTACAGAGATACCGAAGACACTCGAGGATGGTGTTGACAATAGGTGAAAATAAATATGCTTTTCTAATATTTTATACTTTGATGTTCTTTTTATTTTGCGTTAGTCCCAGGCTACGGCTAAGTCAGCAATAATGGATTTTAGTTTTCAATTGTCAAAACTAAACTATTATGGAGATGGTTGTGCAGAGTCTCTGCCCATCTCATCATCAGCCTTCCTCTCAGTTGCTTCGTAATGACTTCTAATTTAAAAGTTAATTTTGCGATGGTGTCGTCGTCACCACACATCCAAACCATCTGAGCCACCATCCCCTCATCTTTTATTTAATTCTTTGATGAAAAATATTTTTTCTGATCAACTAATTCTTCCTATTATTTCTCGTCTACATAAAAATAACTAAACAAAACTCAATCTGAAACATTTTTAGACCCCTGCTATTGTGAGGCACTAGATCGTAGTTAGTTTGGTTGAGCCTAACCTACTTTTGCAAGTTAAATCTTTTATACATTAACATAGATTTTTATTTAATGGTTAAATTAACTTTTAATTAATCTAATTCCAAAGATCGTTGTTCATTAGTAATTTGATTTACCAACCTTCTCACAAAAGCCGGATGTGTTACAAGGTTAAGCTTTAATGTGGGGTCGACCCTGAGCACCAAGAGGGCACCTGGGCCAGTTTAAAACAATTCATAAAAATGGCCTCATTCAGACTCATCAGAATTCTCCAGTAGACCATCTCAGGCGATTCTTGATAACGAGGGAAACGAAAGGCAGATAACTCCACCGTCACCCCAGAAAAGAGGTGGTAATCTATGAGAGCATAGTCTCCTTTGTAACACATAGAATAATAACTAATTGTAGCCCCGCAGGCCATGGACCCGAGTTTCATTATTGATTGGCTCACCTGAACATTGTGTAAATTAAATAAAACATACAGACCTATATTATTATTGAAAAATTCGATAATCAAATATTGATTAACTCATATTGACTATTACTACGCTTAATAAGTTGAAACAAAACTAAGGGAAAGCATTATATAGGGTCCAGGGGCGGAATTAAGGACTTTTCTCATTGGCTAACGCTGAAGGACGCGTCTCAGTAAAAATGGTCAGAGCTTGTTGCTTTTAAAAAAGATCTGTAGCACATAGCTTTTAAAGAGGTGGACTAATACTTCTGGAGTCAGGTCGGGATTGTTGTATGAGCAGATATGATACAAAACTGAAATCGGCAGTAATGACAGTGCATTACTTGATGCATCTTAAAAATGTATTTTGCAGCAATCGTTAATATTGAGAAAAATTTAATGAAGATTTTAAAATTATACACTATAACCTTACTTTCTGGTATTTAGTCTCAAAATTTAAAAATCAGTTTGTACTTTTTTTTTCATAAATAAATGTAAAACTTGAATTTAACCCCTTCCAATTATCAACGACACACCGTTCAAAAGTTGTGAAATGCGAGAAAATACTCTCAGAACTATGAACATTTTCAAAATTTATCAAAAATCTAATTCTTATTAGTTCATAATCAATAGAAATTTAATTTACATTTCACTTTTGTTTATCAATTTTGTAATAAATTAATATTATGTATGGACAAATACAGAGTTACGCCAATTTTACAGATGGCAGCTATTTAATTAATACCGACATGAACAAAGTATCTTCTGAAAGAAATGGAATCGAATTACATTTTATTTATTATATTAAATAATTTCTTTCTTGAATTTTAATAAGCACATGCAAACTTGAAATAGATTAGATTTTCATAAGTAAAATTTACAGTATACATATGTACACAAACCTCCATTATTCAAATATACTTATTTATTTTACTTGCTAGTGGACAATATGAGTCAGACTGTATATTTTCGTTTGCAAATTGTTTGCATGCTTCACGTTTCCTAAGCATGTTTCACATTTCATTAACTGTTTTACTGCATGCACGTTTTTTTGTTTTTTTTAAACTTGACCCTCTTGTGATTACATATTTGTTTTGTGTAGAGACGTTTTGGTGATGCTTGGTCAAATTTTTCCTTCAATTGCATGATAGTACATCAACCGTTCTTTTATTTTTTTTATTTTTTATAATATCGTCATGAATCAATTTTGCAGCTATTATAATTATTCTTGTATAGCGGAACCCTGTGGAAATTCCACTGTGCCTTCTACATCAATCTGTATGATTTACTGTTAATAATTATATTCCCTTTTTAAATGATAAATGACTGCCATGGTGAATAATATGAAGCAAAAAAAATGACTCTTTCTTTTTCCGTAAAAAAAATTGTCATTGCCAGTTAAATATTCTTTGAATAAAACGAATATGTCTCTTCTTTATTTATTAAAATTGTAGCAATTTAATTCTTTTTAAAACAATATTCTGTCGTTTTACCAGAAGATTAGATTTATGCTAGCATAACCCTGTAGAAATTCCACGGTGCCTTCTATATTCATCTGTATAATTTACTGTTTATAATTATATTCCTCTTTGAAATAATAAATGTCTGACAGATTAAGTACTATTAAGAAATAAATGACTTCCTTCTTCCATAAAAATAATTGTCATTGCCAGGAGAGTAGAAAGTGAACATGGAGTTTTCTTTCCGCAACCTCGTAACTCTCGCTTACCTTATTTTGTCCTTTAGTCCTCACATTCCATGAGCGATGTTTCTGACAAAGGGGGAAGAATTGCTGTTTTCTGATTCGGAGTCTATCCATCTATCTATCTATCGTCGGCTAGTTTTTGACTTTGAAGTAGTATTTTATTACCTCCTTACGTCAAGTGGCTTCGTTCCTTGTCTGGAGCGATTCCATAAAAAAATATTCTTTAAATTAAACGAATATGTCTTTTCTTTATTTATTTTAAATTGTAGCAATTTTATTCTTTTTAAAACAATAAATATATAAATATTAAAAATGATTTTCTTCTTTCGTAAAAATAATTGTCAGTGTCGTCTAAATATTTTTAAAATAAAAAAAACTAATATACCTCTTTTATTTAAAATTATAGCAATTTAATTCTTTTTAGAACAATATTCTATGTCTTCTTAACGGAAAAATAATTGTCACCTAAATATTCTTCAAATCAGTAAAGCGAATGTCATTTTTTGAAATGTATTTATTTAAAATTGCTCCGTATTAGCCGACAGGATGATGTAATTCGATTTTGAAACAATTCATTTTAAAATGGATAAAGTCGGAATTTTTTTTACCTTAGCGACATCAGATTAATCACTAATCACTATCTTTGCTGATTTGACAATCTCATTTTTAAACTAGTGTGAAAGGTAATAACGTATGTACGAACATGAAGTGACTAAATATATTATGATATAGATAACACTCTAAAATATAAGCTACACAATTTAGAAAACAAGAAAAAACGACATATCACTCATGTAGAATATACACTACACATTTAATAACGTGCTGCTACTAAATGAAACTGTCAACTCATGTTTATCACATCGCAATACCATGCCATAGACTAATATTTGGCTTCTGAATATTTATCTACCCACAACAGCGGTAAGATGTGACACAAGGTCGGGAAAGTGGGATTGAAAATCCAGTGCCCTAGAGGAAGAGCACTCTGCCCTAAAAAAATGCCTGTACAGCCCCGTCGGCATTCTCCAATAGGGGCGCCTCAGGCGATAAACACTAAACTAACCCCTTCTCAAAAGGTGAGAAGGCAAAACCTGGGAGGGTGGACCCCCTAGAACTGCACAGGACAATACCTCAGACCGGCGGAATCAAGGCCCGAAGGTCAAGACGGCACCGGTCTACAGAGTGTAGCATCCATCGGAACAGATACTACACTCTGATCTTAGGCAAAAATTGAAAATCAGAAATTTTTGTAACTATACAAATTCAAAAAAAAGTAAAGACATTTTTACTCCTCATGTTTGTAAAGAAGCAATCTTAATATGAAAAAAAAATTGTAAGTATTCTTGGATCTCCACAAATTGAACACGAGTAAAATAATGAATAAATTATATAGAGTAATCCTCTTCCCCCTCCTTTCTGCAAAGCAACCATATTTAATACAAAAATAAAAAAAAAACTTCAGTCTATGCCTGGCTTTTTCATCAAATTTCAGCCATAAATGTCCAACAGTCTTTTTTTATCACCTTAAGTAATAAGCACACCTGGACACAATGTGCAAAATTTTCAATATATCTGATGCATTCCTATCTTGGCATTGCTTGGATTTTGGCTGTGACGTTCCTCCTGAGTTCAGGAATAGTCTGTTGATTTTTTTGGTAGACATAATTCAAATAACCCTACAAATAAAAGAATTTTGGGTGTTACGGTTAGTTTATTAACAGTTTACATGGCGGCTATTTTTTTTTGGGGGGGGGGCACTCTGTAAATAAAGGAGTGGCAGTTGCAAAATATAATTTGATTTTGCTGTCACTTCCGGAAAATATTTTATGAATAAAATGTAAGAAAGTTGGTCCTCATCTGCATATACCTAAGTATAGTTATGAAATACTTTACAGAGTCTGCAGTTATGATGTTAGAGAGGCCTCTATTCAGTCTTGAGAGACAATGGATACTGCTTGTAAAGGTGCCTTCACGAGGAGTTGAAGCAAAGGTAGTGCAATTACCAACCCTGCCAATCCTGAACTGACCCTCCTACGGTCAAATGGCGAGGGTAAGTCCAAGACGATTCGAAATAATGCCACATTAAGCAGATTACCCTTCCACATATACCACTTGGTATACCCAAATGGTCACCTATTTAGTACTGACTAGGCTCAACGTTGCTTAACCGAATAAGAACCGATGTGTTAAGGTGATTATGCTGTATATTATTGTTTAGATAAAAAAAAAGAAGCTTATTAGGATATAGTATGTACAATATTCTAATTAACGATGAAAGATGAAACCATGGACCTCAAGATTCTAAGCCCAACTGCCTTACGCTTTGGATGCACAAGTGTGATTTATAAAAGCTGCATACTCGTAGATGTCTATTAAGAAGGTCATTTTATGGATATCAATAATAGCAGGCCATTATGATTCATCACCTGCATATTGTCGAAGAACAAATTGTTGGGCGATTTAGAATTGCTTACCAGTTTACACTTTCCTGGGCAGAAATAGGAAATGCAACCAAGTCATGTGACAGACTAATAAATCTTTGGCGCTCAGTTTCTGGACTTGGCCGCCATTGTTGCTGGGAATTCTTAAACCACAAAGAATTCAAATTTCTGTTGGAAAGTTCGGCATTACCGTACACTTCTTGCCAAAAGAAACAGGATTTCTTTGACTGTCGAGAACAATGCAACTGGCGTTGATGAATTGTTACCAATGAGACACGATGCATTTGAAATGAACGAGAGAGAAAAACCGTCTGAAAGACTTGAAGATGATTGAATGAGGTCCTTTCGGAGGCCCTAATTTTTCAAAACTATCCCTGAAAGGAGAGTGTGGATTTTTCGTCTTCGTTATCTTTCACCTAGAAACGGGGTTATCAAATCTAACATTTCATGTGAGTAAATGTCCAAGAAAACAACGGAATGGTCTCACCATTTCATTCTTTACAAACTTTAAATTGACCATTGAAATATCATGAAAAACAACAGCAAGTTAATACCCACTCACATCTTGTAAACGTTTTTGGTGCTTTTGTATGATTGCGACACATGAAATTTTCACTTTCATTTTAGAAGAGTCAGTTGAAAGGATAGATAATTCAAAATGTTTTTGTTGTAACCATAACCCATAAATCCAGAGAATTAGTAAGAAAATACATTTTAAAAAGAGTGCTTATGCAGTTTACGGACCGGGCTGAAATAATTACGTTATAATTTAGAAAGTCATTCTTAACATTGAGAGGCGGGGGATTGATACCCTATTCTGTACTTTCACCTAATAATTTAATAAACATCATAGTTTATTACCCCCCCCCCCACCTCCTCAATAAAAAGTGCTTTCTAAATTATAACGTTATTATATTATTTCAGCCCGCTCCGTAAACTGCATAAGTACTCTTTTTTAATTTATTTTCTTCTCTGGTTTTCCTTATGGTTACAACGAAAAACAAAGTTTGAATTATCTCCCCTTTCAAGAGACTCTTTTAAATTAGACATGAAAATTTCATCTGCTCCTTTTTTTAATACTAATTGTTAGCTAATAATTTTTCATATCAGTAAAAACGAATGTTACTTTTTAAATGTATTTATCAAAAATTGTACTGTTTTAGACAACGGAACCCCACAATTTGATTTTAGAACAATTCATTTTAGAATAAATAAATAAATAATTATGCAAATTAGGCATACAAATAGCTGTGTTAGGGTCTTTGTTCTTTACTTCAAAATATTATATTGTATTATTAATTTAAATAACAGTAAACCGTTTTGATGGTTATATAGGTGTGGTAAATGAAGAAAAAACCTTCGCATTTATTCATTTAAAAAATACCACCAATTATACGGCTTCCTATTCCAGTAGCTTATGTCCAAGAACTACAGGCTTGTTGAACACTCTTCCTGCTGACTATTTTCCTTCACCCTATAGCCTTGGTCTTTTCAAGACCAAGAACAATAGGCATCTCCTGTCTTTGCAATAATCATCTTTCGTTCTTGTTAGCTCCTTGCATCAAGTGGATTTATGCCTTCTCTGGAGCGATTTCTATAAACATTTGTTTACTAATTTCATCAAAATTTAAACAGAATATACTTTTAATTAATTAAATGTTTCCTTTTATATTTTAATTCATCACATAAAATCTAAAAATGAATTACATTTTTAAAAATTACAAGTGATATGATGAAATAATAATTTTAATTTAAAAGTTTAGTTTTAGACATTAAATAGGTTAATTGAAAATTGTAGACTTATCTTAGTCTCACTACGTTTTAGTAAAACACACTTTTGAACCGATAATTATCTACTAATAATTTATGCCTATTCTTCGCATGCCACAAGATATTCTTTGTACTAATGTACCCCATGACTCTCTTTAAGTGTCTGTTGTAACTTAATTACTGTTAATATCAACAAAACTATTTCATATATATATATATATATAGGAAATAAGACAATAAAATTACACACTAATAACACTAAACATTAATAAACATTAATAAACTGTTTGAAACATAGTAAATGATATCTTTCATCAGTTAATCATTTCAGAGTAAATTAACTTCCCATCTTGAATGATTAGGAGTACAATAACAACTAAAATAGAGATGACTGTCAGAGTATATTCATAGAAAATGATACGTAATGACTTACCTTCTAACAATGTAAATAATTATTTTAGCGATAATTACTACCTATAAATTCTGTATGAGATTTACATGTTTCACCTAATTAACTCATCCACTACCTTCAGTGAATTCTTGAGATATAAGATTTTAAATCTCACCAAAGGTGGATTTTGTGTATTGGTTTTAATTATGATGTTGTATAGCATTTAATTTTTTAGTATTTCCTGTTCAAGTTAAAATTAAATACATTTCTTATCTTCAACTGCTTGCGTTTTGAATATTTATCACAATAGAATGTATTCACATAGCCTTATAAAAAGTTCAAAGACGTGAGCTATGAAAAAGCTGTATTTATGTCAGACAAAGAATGGCAAAAACCGGAAAAAGGAGTAGCAGAGGGGGAGATTAGGTAGGGACTGGTTTGAATTGTTTTTGTATCTGATGCGATTATCCACATTTTTCATTTATTTTCACAACATTCTGTGTTTATACCAAGTGCCACTTTTGCTAGATTAGCGGTTCTCCTAGTTCCGTGTTAATTTTTTTCCCTAGAACTGGCAGTATGTTGAACACAATACCACAGGGCTGCTTCTCGACTGACTATTACATTTCCGTTTTCAAGTCCAATGTAAACAAATTCTTGCTGAGCAGTTCTCTTAAACAATCGATTTCTCTACTAGTTACAACCATCGTTACAAATCCCCTCGATGTGTCACCATCTACATGTCTAACCCAATAACCCTTATCCTCGAGTGGCCTTTGGGCCTTGATATGTGACTCGTTTGAAAAAAAAAATGGTTCCCGTTAGGAAAGACATTAGCTGTTGTATAAAATTTAGTTCAATTACTATTATTTCTGAATATCTCCCCTTTTTCTCTGAATCTCCGCTGTATTTTTACATGCTTGGGAAAACTACCTAAAATTTACACTCTTGAAAATTATAAAAATTAAAAAATAAAGAAATAAAAATGGTAAAATAAAATATTAGGGATGGAAGCAGGAGTACACATAGCTCCTTATTCATGGCCGGGCAACACCGGAGCTCCCCGCTAGTATACATAGGAATAAAAGTAACAAAATTGCATTGTTAATTGTTAAATACTTCAATCATCTAAACTGAGATAGACATCGTATCGATCAGGCAAACACTGTAGGAAAAATATACATCATGAGATCGATATTAAAATCAAAATGAAAAACATTTCAATAAACTAAAACAATTTCTTTTCGTTCTTAACGTTTTAATAAAAGCAAGCATTTTTACAAATAATACTTCGTTATTGATTATATTCAATATTGATTTCTTAATCAAGAATTCAATAACTTTTCTCTACATGTCTGATTCAACAAAGAAGTTTAATTAATCCTTTGTTCTTTTATTTATTTACACATGCAATTATTGCTTGAAACCAAAGCGTTTTTGTACAATTTTGTGATGAAAATCTTATTTAAGTTTCTAACGTGTAAAACATACAGACACATCTAGATTAGTCTTTTTTGAATTATTCGGACAGCATGAACACGGTTTCTTTCCTAGAACATCCCATCTGTGCAACACGATACCGCAAACTACTTCCCAACTGACTACAGCATGGTCGTCTTTAAGTCTAATGTAAACAAATACTTATTGAGTCGTCCTCTTGGATAATCAATTCCTTTTAAGTAATCTTCTGCCCATCGCACAGATTGACTCCAATTCTCTCGTGGTGGCGTTTATCGTGCAACTGAACATTTCTTTTATCCCTTATCCTCGAGTAGCTCTCTGGCCTTAATAAGTGGTAAAAAGTAAATTCGTATTAATCATTATAGTACAACTTTGTTGACCGTTTTGATTCTGTTGTAATTATTGCGGGAGGGACCACATAATGGTTGCCAACATCCCTAAGTGAAAATGGTATTATGGAATTGACTGGATTCGAACGTGGCACACCCAGGTCATCAGTCCGTGGCGTTATACACTTAACCAACGTCACCTTCCAATAAGTGGTTACTCATCATCATTATTTTTCACTAGGAAGTGGTGATTCATTAGTAATATATATATATTCTCATCGTGATTATTATTTGTACAACCTCTCGGCCGATGTAATCTACCTTCTTCAGTTGCATCTTTTCGAACTCAGGAACCGATACGGAATTTCGAAATTAACCTTTTATTGAATAAATGGGGGTAGATCGTTCTTGTTCCGTCAGCCATGACCGGGTGTTGATTAATTAAGTATTATGTTATTCTTTGTCATAATCGCCGGTAATAACGATTTAACTTTTAATCTCCATAAACACATGATCTTTGGCTAAGCTCATAGTGTAGTATCTCTTCTAATACTACAGTTCATCTGTTGTGTCCTCAGTCAGTGAAAGAGAAATCCTTCTAGACCGAGGCAATTTAAATTTTTGTCCTAATCCAGAGGGCCTCATTTTTGGGAGCTCGATCTTCTCCACATTAAAAACCGACCTTATGTTTAGCTCTGCCATCCTTACTACAAGGGATAATAACCAAGAATAACATAATACTTAATTAACACTTCTATCCGGTAATGGCTGACGGAACAAGAACAATTAACCCCCATGGATTAAATAAAGAAAGCGTTTGGTTTGAGATTCTGTATGGATTCCAAAGTTCGAAAAGATGCAGCTGAAGATAACGTGAAAATAAAAACCAAGATGAGAACAGTAGTCCGAATCTTACATAAATAGAGATTTTGTCCGTCTGTCACCGTTTTTTGAGTCATTTAAAAAAAATAAATCTAATAAATACATTACGAAATTTGTCTCATTTCGAAATATCAGAGACCTTTACTACTTTTAGAAATGGAGAATATTTCATCAATAGTAAATAATAAATTCCCAACGAATAAAGCAGATGCCATGATTGGAAACCGAAACCAAAACCTTGAGATCTTCAGTCTGACGTTCTAACAACTGACCTATTTAGATTTTCTTATAAATAGAGCATAAAACATTAGCATAACAAAATAACTATAGCTTTGGCGTGACGTCATAAATTTATGATTTTTGTCATGTTTCAAAACATGATTTCAAACATATGCAATAATAGAAAATAAATAAATGAATAGGTAAAAATTATCAATAGCGTTGGAAATTATTTTAATAGTCTAAAACAATTTATTTCGCTTTAACTACGTATTGGCGTTAAAAACCATTTAATATATACTAAAATTTGGGTCTGTCGAGCCCATAATTCCAGTAAAAAATTCAGAAACATAGCACAGATTAATATAAATCTTATAATATATTTTCTTTCTAATTCTAAGTAAAAATACATTCAAGGATTAAGTTTCCTTTTGATTTTTAACCATTTTTCCCTTGTTCTCTACAGACTGCAGCTGAACATAAAACTTGCAATGTCGGGTAAGTAGCTTTCCTATATGATTCATTTTATACTATTGAATTCTTTCTCTCTGAATTTACCACCTTCATTTAAAATACAATATAAGCGCAATAAAAATATTTGTATAAAAATTAAAAACATAAAATAGATTAATATATAGCAAAAATAAAGTACTAAGTACAGCCGGGCCGTTCCCCTTATACATTACAAACCAGTTATCTAACTTGTATCTACTTATTGCCTTATTCACTTACAGTAATAAATCGTTTTATATTTGTATGTTAGCCATTCGAGTTATTATATCACTTTTGTAATGTTATCTCAAAGTATTTAATAAGTGTAAAAGTATTCAATATTTTACAGATTAGGGAAAAAAGTGAATCTGATGCGGTTGTGATACTATGGAATGGCCCCCACCCTCACAACTAGGACCACTGGGAAAGATAAACTCCACAGACAAGCAACGCCATTACAGTTAGCCGTTGACAAGCTGGATGGTGAAAATAGGGAATTTGGAAATATGTTGAAAAAGCGGAAGTCTTTCAGTTTCGGCGGGGGGAGGAAGTAGAGATAAGAGAGAAGGTGAAGACAAAGAAAAGAGACACCGGAAAAGGAAGGTGAATAGGGGGTTTGGTAGGGACTAGTTTTAATTGATTTTGTATCTGATGCGATTATCCACATTTTCCTCTTATTTTCACAACATTTTACTGAATTTATACCAAGTGCCACTCTTGTGAGATTAGTGGTTCTACTCGTTTCTTTGTAATACAAAATGGTTCTGGTTAGAAAAGACATTATGTTCTGTATAAAATTTAATCGCAGATTTAAAAAGAATAGAAAATAATTCTCTCTCCAAATAATTGATTTTCAAAAGTTTTACTTCCATTTATTCTTTTCATAGTCTTATCTACATTAAATATAGAATGTAAGAAAAGTGGATTTTATTTTGATATGTACGCAGAAATATTTTATCGTGCGCCAGTCTGAAATAAACGGTAGAAAATTTCAAATGGAAATGAGTCAATGGAAGGTTTAAGTTGAAGCAGTTTAAAACCAGGAAAAGAAAGAGAAAACGTGACTTTTTCCTTCATTATTGATGCGCATATTGAAGAATGAATAGAGAAAAATAAATCTCTCTTATGCCCTTAATGTCTTATGCATTTTATAATCACATTATATATAGCCCATTGCACAAAGATGATATTTTTAAATTCTGTTTACATCAAGGAAAACAATGTTCATTTTCTTTTTTAATAAATAAAGTTTAGTATAATCAGACATGTTGTATTTTATATATATATATATATATATATATATGTATATATACTAGAAAAATGTTAAACGTTGGGTCACCTATTGAATTCAGGTGCGACTGAATCAGAAAAAAAACGTGAGTTTGCAAAGTCACTTGAATATAAAATATAAAACGAAAAGAATTCAGAAATTAGTCTATTTCTGCTCCCTCTCTTCGTCTACCTGTTGAATAGTATTACTACTAGTGGTGACATTACTTTTTGTTTATAATGGACTATTCCAATCTTTTTATTCTTTCCTATATTAACAGTCGAAAGTGATAAAGGAAGCATGAGAGATAGATACCATATAAATAAAAGCGGGGTGGGGGCCAAATAAGAGCGAGGTGGGGTGGGGGCCAAACAACAGTGAAAGAGGATGAGAGTGACGATTACAAACTTAGTAAGAGATGGGTCACTTGATGAGTTAATTGCAAATTACAGCTACTTACAACAATTAAAATTAAAACAATTAAAACAAAATTCAATCTCCAAACTTTAGAATGTTTTAGCATATATTTTATGTGATTCAAATATATAGGAAAAACCCTTAGGGAAACAAAGTTGAGTAACTCAGCTTTAGTATAATAATATATATGCACATATATAGCAAAGATATGTGTGTGTGTTATAGTCTATACATTAGGTTTTGGTGGGTGATCTAGCAAAACCAATGACATATGTTTTAGTCCCGATTTTAATATATTATTATGGTTATGAGAGGGTCATTAAATTTATTCCTCTTCGACTGGAAACTCCTAAACTTATTTAAAAATAGATTTAAACAAAGGGTTATCATCACATGCTTCTTCAGGCAGACGGTGAATACTACACCACTTCTGGTAAATGCAGTTGCAGGCAGTATAGAACGTTAAGAATTAAGCAAAGATGATTAAAGTTTACATTATTAAATCCTTTATAACAATAATTAAATACATATATAATGTATTATTTACTAGTTTTGTCTAGTATGTCATAATTACTGGAGATATGACTCAACTTGTAGACAGATTGAGAAATTAAATTACTAGAAGGTTTTGGGAAGTTCGACCAACTTATTGATATGGGAAATGAGCAACGGAGTGTTTCCAGCCGGAGATTTGTGTGCTTATGATGTATTATAGCTTACCACACGTGCACAAATCCTTCACACATGTGCGTCTTTGCCGCCGTCATCATTGTTGTGAATCCAGGCTGTTGATCGTCTGTTTATAAAACTCACTCTGACATTGGCTGTTTAGTTTACAACAAGATTAATTTAAAAGGACAGTCACAGAAACAGATTGACTTTGAATGCATGAGAGAGAGATAGACAGATAGCCGGTATCGCTACATCAGCCACTAGCATGCGACCCCCCCCCCCCACCATCCTTTCTTGGAGAGAGCTGCCAGACACGGCTTTTCTGTTTGAAGTTTCACCGACTAAGAGAAAGATCATCGAATGGAAACAATGCGGTTTAAAACTTCTGCTTAATGTCACTCTGACCCTTTGACCTCTAAAGTTTTCCACTGTCCATTATGTAATCTTGTACTGCAAGGTAGCGTGGAGGAAAGGAAAATAGCACCTGCAGAGAGAGAATTAAGCACCATGTATCAAATCCATAACTTCAACCTCGTTCCACCATACTGACAGGGTCAGCAGAAATATCTGCCTCGAAGAGATCAAGCAATACTCGCAGAGCTGTACATAACATTGATGACATTATTCCCAATTATAAGAGACGCATACTATGATTGACTTTCTTCTCTCTAAATATATCTACATCGTATTGAAAATGAACAAAAGCTAAAATAGTATAAAGACACTAAATCTATTTCCAATTTATACTGTTCACTGCAGGCCATTATTTAATTGTATATATTTAACACCAGCAGGAATAACCAACATTGCTCAGATTGAATGATTGTACTTTTTCTCTATGCTTATAACACCATATTACTTTCTTTGTTTTTACCGCCCCTCTATTCCTGTTCTTATCCCCCTAATATAGTCGGAAGAAGCTGAAATGTCAGAAAACTCTCTAAATTAGTGTAATATACATATGGTTTAAATGTCATTAAAATCGGATATACGTTTGAATGGAGTTCTGTCCCAATGGGTAACTTAAAGGTGGGTGCATTATATTTGGCACATAGAGGGTAACATAGATATTCGGGACCACTTCCATTGTCTTCCCCAGAAAAATTTATTAATATTATTTCATTAATATTAATAAGAACAGCAAATAAATCCATCATTTGCTCTGGGATTCGGTTTTATTTTTGCATCTTTTTACATGTTGATGAACTGCATATTCCCCTTATTCGTTGTATACCCCCCCCCCCACAAAAAAACACTTATTTTTATACGTCATCTCTCAGTCTTGCTTCTGTCTTTCTCTCTGTTTATATTATAGTCGAAGATTATAAACACAGGAAAGAATAAAAAAATATGTGAATACTCCATGATAAAAAAAGAATACCCCCACAAGTAGTAATATTATTTAATTCGTTACTTGAGAGAGAAAGTGTGAGGGAGGAGAGAGGGGGACATATAACGAACACATCGCCACTCATTTTCGATTTTGTCTTTATTTTTTATATTTTACTGGCTTTGCAAACTCACTTTTTCTTGAGTAAAACAATCTAACCTGAGCTCAATGGGCGACGCAACGGGTCAGACTTTTTCTAGTATATATATAGCTGTATAAATTACTATATGTCTAAGGGGAGAATGATAGATTGTATGCATATCTAAGTCTGAACACATAGGTTCAACAGTTCAATTTTGCATCTTGAGTTCATTAGTGGACCGTTGATTGACGACCATTGATCTAACTACTGGTGATCCGTGAAGATTTTTTGATGGTCCTCAGAAGAATTGGGATGTTATTTAAAGTTCTATGAAGCTTCTAATTTAAAAATGTACAGTAGCAAAACGTATTATGGATGATATATATGGTCAAGACCTTATGTAATCTTGCAATAAACACAAGTACACAAATGTGACGTCATGACTTTCAAAGTGACTCTTACTTCTTTTTTTTTTTAAAGTAGTTCATCCCAAACAAGGCAAGTTGCTACTGTAGACGTAAGGGGCTACTGAAAATTAGGGTGAAAGATTTTTGGGTCATTCTAAATTGGGAACTGTGCAGCGAGATGCCTGTTCACATAAGTTTTAAATTTCTGCATGTTTGTACAGTCGGGGAAACAGGGAGCAGGGAAGAAGTTCCAAAGGCCAGCAGCACAAGGAAAGAAAGTATTAGAGTAGAAAGCTGTCCGGCATCTTGGGACCTCTACAGTGTGTTCATAACTTGTTGCTGGATGGTTTACTAGCATGATCTTCTACAAACATGACATAGCAACAGAGAACAAGATAAAATGCAATTACAGCAGTCAAATACGGATTACGACAACATCGAAATGTTGTCATGATCATCAACTTGCATCTAATGTACTGCAAAACACTATGGCCATGACATTATAAGTACTCCCAGAATAAGGTGAACCAAGCACAAGTAGTTATTTTTTTCTTACCTACTAATGAGTCACCGCTTATCAAGACTCAAAAGCCACTCGAGGATAAGGGCTAATGCGTTTGTCAAGTAGACGGTGAGAAAACACTATGAGGATTGGTAACGATGATTGAAACTGAGGAGAATTTGATAATTTAAGAGGACTACTCAACAAAAATTTGTTTAAACTGGACTTGAAAACGATGAAGAAGCCCTGTGGTATTGTGTTCCACAGACGGGTAGTTCTTGGAAAGAAACTTTGCTCATGGAAGTTATGTCTAGTTTTAGGTACACAGAGGAAGAAGGGGAAATTATTTACAGTGGTTTTAGCTAGACGAGTTCTTGCTGTGAATGTTTTACAAAATGAACCATAGATTGGACATCATTCAAGAACCTACTATGAAAATAATGATAGAGTAGAGAAAGACCAGCAACGTCTCTTCTGTGAGAAAGAAGCTGTAAGCACAGAAAAGGACATACCCCACTAGATTTCGAAGTCGATTTTGTACTCTGTCAATGCAGGAGAGAGTGCTCTCAACGGCATCTCCTCAGATGTGGCAACAGTACTCGATCTTAGAACGTAGAGGTAGTTGAGGAGGAAATCAATTTTGATTAAATTTTGAATACATTGTATAATTGCTTTAATTTAGAAATTCATAAATGCGATTTGATGCCTATTTTTCTAATCATTTCTTTTTTTAACAATTCTGATTAAAATTGTGTAATATATGAATATCTTCAAGTTGTCAATTTATTTAATTTAAATAATTACACTATAGATTAGTCACCTTTAATGGGTGCATTTCATATTAATAAAAGAAAAGTTGTCCTATTAATATTATTATTTACTTTTCTTTTTTAAATTCATATTAGTCGTCTGTCAAATTTAAAATTATGCACTTTGTAGGCGATAACGGTCAAAAGATTAGCGACAGCTGCTTTAGACCATAGGAAGTCATTTTGTTCAGTGAATCATTTTTACTGGAATTCCTTTTTTATCAAGCTGACTCGCAAGATATAATAAGCGAGTGTTCGAACATGTTATTTTGTGTATAGAGACACTATTCTACATTCAGTCTTTTGATATTTAGTCTGAAACTTTTGTAAATTCCCAATGTTAATAATATATATTTATTTAGAAGATATTCTATTGATATATACTTTATGTATTATGCTGCTTGTTGCTGTTGATGCTAATGTTTGCACGAGTAATATCACTAAAAATAACACATAATTTAGTATGCAGGGTCTAAGAATAAACAAAAAATACCACAAAGTCAAAAATGAGACTCCTACAGAAATCGAACCTGCACCTCAGAAGAAGGGCCATTTAATGCTAGCCTCGTCTTAGACTGCTTGACTAACGAGCTGTACGTCCAGAGAAAGCCTACATTCTACAAATAACTTTGGCTTTGTCAAGACGTTCAGCTTGTTAGTCTAGTGGTCTAAGACAACATCCACATTAGTTGATCGCTATTTTGAGTCACAGGTTTGAGTCCTGTATGCGAAATAAAATCGACACTTTTTTATGTACCAATGAGTCACCGCTTATCAAGGCCCAAAAGCCACTCAAAGTCTTAATGGGTTTGTCAGGTGGACGGTGAAACAATACCTTGAGGTTTACTGGGATAAAAGGCTCCAATAGTTGATATGTGAATATTGCTTAATTCAACAAGAATTTTCCTATTAGATTATCCACTCACGGACTAGCAGCAAATCAGAACTCAGAGTATGGACTTGCCCATCTGAGCATAATGGGACATCCCAGCCTTTTTACAAACTGGCTTTTTAGTGTGTTTTTTTTCAGTTTATTTATTAGTAGCTATATACTGCATAATCACGTTGACACACCGGTTCCCGTTAGATCACCAAAGTCAAGTGACGTTGAGCCTGGTCAATACTAAAATAGGTGACCATTTTGGAATACCAGGTGTTGTATGCACTATCCACTTATCTTGGCATTGTTGCCACTGGAATCAAGTAGTGTCGACTCAGGAGAGGTGTGGTTGAAGATTGCACAACCCTTGCTTCAGAATTATATGTGCAACCACTCTTACAGGGTTTATCCATTGTCTCTCAAGACTGGAGGAAGGACTTGATTTCTTTGTAACCGAACAAGTCAAACAGTTGAGCACTGACTACTAAATTTAATATTGTGCTATGAACATGATTCGAAACTATGCAGGCATTGTCCATTGGATTACAAATACTGTAAGAGTCTCAGTTTTCATTTTGTGATATTTTTTGTTTATTCCCAGCTCTCTGAACTAAATAAATCGTTTGTTTAGTGATATTATGTGTACAAACATTAACTAACAAAAAAAGCAGTATAATACTGAACATACGGAAAAAAATTAAATATTAAAACATTCTTATATATGTATATATCTTTTCTTTTATTCAACAGCTCACCCAGTCTACCTCGGGGTAATAACATCCATGAGATCAAGTGTGTATGATACTATCATATTGCGTGGCAGAACATTGATACAGATGAAATTATGGCGTTGTCTGGCACAGTAGCCATCTTTACAACCACTGGAAAGACAACGCCATTGATCTGACGGTACCAGCAAGAACCATGTAGACAAAAAAACAATGGCTACTGGTGAACTTGCCGATTAACATTTGCTGCTGCCACTGTTTAAAGCTGTTGTCCAGCTGTCCATGCTGCCAGTACAGAGTTTTTAAACTGACCTACCAATCAACCAGTTAACTGATTTATCTGTCAATTCAACCAGGTTGGGAAATAATTTATCCGAAACGGATTATATATACAAAAAAATAAATAAATAAAAATGAAATATTGAATTCATTTTTGGGGGAAAAACTTGTTTTAATTGAAAAAAGATAATTTAATTGAAAACAGACATGTAAAAATGTTTTTATATATAAGAATAATAATATGGAAGTATTAGACAGATAATAGAAACATCATTATCAAAGAATGTTCCTCAACAATCACTGAACATGTTTAAGTACTACCAATCCTACGTTTAAGTATGAAACCCGCTGATACTCGATGTATCTAAATGTGGTTTGAACATATGAAACAAGAAAATTGAATCAGATCCTGCTGAAATTGAACAATACCGAAATAAAATGAAAGGGGGGAAAAAGTTACAAAAAAAAAAAAAAAAAATTAAATATCGTTCAACATTTTGGAAAAAAATACAAAAAAATACAAAAAAAATAACACTCATGATTGTTTTTAAATTCACCATTTTTGTCATCATCTTTGAGTCAGTTGAAAACTCAATTACATTGCTTCAAGTAGGGATAACAGATTCTACTTGAGGCAGATCATAAAATAAGACAAATACAAGATTCTTGCTTATATATATATATATATATATATATATATACATATATATACACTTCTGAATCAGATTACTTTGTTAGCAGGAATACACTCATACACAAAAGTCCAACTTGTTTTATCGGGTTGTTTTCATTTATAAAATAAATTCTAACAAAATTGAGCCAATACATTGTAAGTTGAAACAAAACAAGACTTTATAAGTCATTCATATTTACTACTAAAAAAGGAATGCTTTCATTTTATATTGGATATAGAAGTCGCCTTTCAGCGGGAAGGCACAAATGGATGATTGCCTGGTTAGAAAACACGAAGACAGTGATAAGGAAGAGGTTGATTGTGTTCTTTACGTTTGCCATTGAATAGTCGAGGAAAAAAAGAATGGTGTAAGGTCAAAGTTTGGAACAAAGAACCAGCTGGAAATAAAAAGAGGAGAGAGATGAAAAGAAAAAAATATGTATTATATTATCTACAGGTCTTCTTTTTTATCCGTTTTTTTTAACTGTCTTAAATTGGAACTATGATCTGTGTTAGTAATGATATATTGGAGTATATCTTGGTAACACAGATGAACATGATAAAAATCCCCAACTTTCGGTGAGCAATTAATTAATCACCACTTTTTTGAAGATTGGCTCTGAGAAAATGAAGCCTGAAGTTTTGAATCATTTTAGCAAAGTCAAAAATTGATGGATGCCAGTTGAAATATATATATATATATATTGGCATCATACCAAGAGGTCGTGCATTCCTTTCTCCCTCTTGCAACAACAGCCAATGGAGTTAACATTATGTACATCCCGGAAATGTTATTCCCCCCTCCAGAATACAGAATTTTTTTCCCCAGTGAACAGGATTTTTTTTCTAAAACCAACACTCACATGGAAGAAATTTGTTATAAAAAAATTGTTTTTAAATGACTTATACATATAATGTTTGTGGTTGAAGATAACATTATTTTGCATAACCTCTTTGGTAAACTCATCACTTCTCAGTGAGTGGAATCTGTTTGTCTATAGAAAGATGAGAGAGAAACAAAGAAGAATTGCTAAATGGATTTGTGAAAATATAATAGAATACAAAAAAATAAAAATAAAAAATAAACAAAATCCATGTTTACCAAGACTGAAAAAAAAATGAAAAAGGAAATACTATTTGTTTCTCATTATTGAGTTAGTGTCTAAAAATAAGTGTGTTACTAATTTTTTGTTGCTAATGAATTATTTAAAAAAAAAATCTAAAAAAAAACAAACAAAAAAAAATCTAATTTAATCTTTGAATATGATAAAAGACATTTTAACCTGTGATTTTTTTTTAATGGAAATTAAAAGTTAAAACAAAAAAAAATGAATTCCCAAAGTAACTTCTCCTTTTGTTTGGATTGGGGATAAAGATTTTCAAGAGAAACAAACCCTAGTCATACAGTTTCTCCTAAAATTAAAAAAAAGAAAAAAAGTATTCTATGTCAGAACGTTTTAATTTTTACATTTTGGTAAAAGAAATAAATTGAAAAAGAGAAAATTAAAAGATCTATTAACCTTGGAAATCAGAATTGAACTCAATGGAGAAAAATATTCATGCACATACACACACACAAATACACATACATTCAAAACATACAAGAAAAATAATGGAAAGGAAAATCATCATCCAGGTTTAAAAAAAAGTATTTAAACTAAAAATTAAACTTCAGTCACTTAAATTTAACTTTATGTCGGGGGGGGGGTATTTTTCATTTATCCTGAAATACAGAACATTCTAGATGAAAAATAAGAAACCTGTGACGTAACTCATCTCAATCGACTGTTTTTGATATTTGCTCATGTTTTTATTCATAGAGATTTCCTTGGATTTCATCAATAGTAAAAAAGGCTACAAAAAAACACACACATACAAAATTCTGATAACCCCCAATAGTATTAATTCGAAAAGAATATCAACACACAAATATATATATATATATATATATATATATATATATACATACATATATCCATACATATATCCAGGTAGTATGATTTGAATACAGTGAACAAAATTAATGAATGGGGAGTGATTGTAATAAAAGTTTTTTTTAAAAAGTATATTGTTAATTGGAACTTTTCAAATACTCCATCTAATGTATACTTTGCCATTAAAGGTTAAATATTCAATGGTATAAATGTGAAGTTCCATTTTAATACTTTTTAGACTAATCTGCCACTGAAATTCTAAATGATGATTATTGGCCAGAAATGAAAATGCATTATCAAACGAAAATATTATTGCATAGTATTTCTGGAAATGCAGCAAACTAAAATAGTATTGCAGAGTATTCCCGAAAATGCATTAACAAACTACAACATCATTGCAAAGTATGGAAATGCATCAACCTAAAATATTATTGCAGAGTATTTCATAAAATGTATTATAAAAACACAACATTATTGCAGAGTATCTCTGGAAATGTATTATCAAACTAAAATATTATTACTGATATATCTGGAAAGGTATTGTAATAGATTAATCGAATGTGATTCCGGTAAATCAGTTAAACCATTATTGATCTATAAAAGAACAGAATCTTTGATAATTATATACGTTTTTTTAATAATAAAAGAAGATCCACCTCCAAGTATTAATTGTTTTTAATGTATGTATCCATTGTATTCCTATCATACGAAATTCACAAATCAAGTTATGCACACAAACACTATGAAGCGTTATACAAAATATATACCTTGATGTAGTACAAAGAAAAACTGTATCTGAGAATTTGCATAATTCAAATGTTTTTTTTTGTTATTGTTTGACATATTTATATAGTTTTTGAATGATTTATTCAGGTTTTATCTCCAGTTTTATTTAAATGTTAAGTATGATTATGGACTAAAAAAAATACTATTACACCTCAGCAAGATTAGAAGTTAATTTATTCTTAAAGATAAAATACAGAAACAAAAAAAATGTGTATATATATATATATGTATATATATGTATGTATACAAGCACACACATACAAACTTTAACCACCCATACGCATGCACTCGAGAATTCTTCGATTTGTGAGGTAAAAAAACAACATGAGAGTTTGAAATACTCACTGTTACATTGTCATACAAGTCTTGATGTATGCGCCAGGCTTACCAGTAAATGAATTCAGTGAATTCAAAAAAAAAAATGTAAAAATTGACATAATATAACTAAAAGTGTCAAAAGACATTGAAAAAAATATATGGAAAAAAACAAAACAAACCCAGAGGTATTTGAAATATTCAGGCATTCACAAAAGACCGTTTCTTTTTCTATAAATAATTTTGTTTCTACAGCAGGGTACCTCTACAGACATCTTCTACCAAGAATACTAGAGGAGAATGGCCAACAATAATTATAGTGTCATCCATGAATTACTAACCTGTTGAGTGAGAGAGAGAGAGAGAGAGAGCGAGATACAGAGCAAGAATAAACTGATAAATTAAAACAAAATGACTTCAAGACTATCAAACAAACAACCAAGAAACAAGAAAGAAAGAAAAAGCCATGTTTATCTTTGGTTTGTACAGTATTCATCTACAGAGCTCTTTCAAAATATGGATGCCAGATACAATGTGTAAGTGCGAGTGCATGGATGCTGATATATAAATTTTTTTTGTTTGTCAGTTCTGTTAGATATGTTGTAAAGAGCATTTTAAGGTGAATGAGTTTTTTTTTGTTTTGTTTTGTGAAATCAAAAAAATAATTAAAAAAAATATATATATATATAGAAAGACTCCCTCCCCCACCACCACAAAAAGTAAGCGAAAAATATAAAAATTAGAATTTAAAAAAATTGATCAGCTAACATTATGCATATTTTAACAGAATAAAAAGTAAACAATTAAAAAATAAATTAAAACAGAAAAAATATACTCTCTTGTAATTTTAACAAAAACAAAAATATAAACTTTTCTTAAAAGAAAAAGAGACACTTTTTCATTATCCAATAGCTATCAACTAGTCTTTATTTATACATTTTTTTTATTTCTTTAATATGAAACTTTGTCTGTTTGTTACCACACCCTCTCCTCGTAAAAAAAAAAAAAATATATATAATTCTTATTGAAGTTCAGACAGTGATCAAGAAAAAATGGATGAGGCTATATGAACCATTGGAAGTTCAGTCTCCTGACTGGCAATATTTTTGAAGTCAGCTATTCTAATCGATCAGCACAAACAAGAAAATTGGAAACAAACTATTTTAAGAGACCAAAAACGCATATACACATAAAACAACAAACAAAAAAATAAACTTAACTCAGAATTTTGATTTGTGCCATACATTTTTTTATATATATATATCCAGAATTTTTCCTTCCCCCTGTTTTTAACTGTTTTTAGTTTATTAATTTGTTTTATAAATTTTTGCTGAAGACAGAAAATAATGACTAGATCTCGTTTTTTAGATTACCAGTAGAAATATGGCTTTCTCATCGACCCTAAAATGTATGATTTTAGATTTAAACGGTTTGAATTGAAACACAAACTACATATATTCTTTTAATGCAAACCATGAGTGAATACTATATAGACTATGTCGGTAATTGAAGAATAATGGTTTAGTAAGGATTTTTTCTTAATTTCCAAGACTGTTTTTCTTTGATATAAGCTTTTCACTAATTGACAGTACAGATTATATATCTTCATTATCTGTTGATTTTGTGTACTAAGTTTTAAAATAATAGCAAATGTTACACTAACAACACTTTTCTGTAGAAACTAACTAATGTCTTTTCTCATTGATAATTCCATTACCCAAATATTGGTCAGAAACTAAGAACAAAGAACCAAACAGATAATCATACTACTTACAGTCTATTCTTTATAAAAAAGGGAAAAACAAATATAAAAAAGTCCTAATAAATTTAACGGGTCTTTTTTTTTATAATCAGACTCTTCTTTTCATACTGCCTTAATATTTAAAGTAAAACAAAAAGAATCGCTTCAATCAGAAAAAAATGTAAAAAATCGAACTGTTTTTTAATCTAAGAAATTTTTTTAATACATTTTGGAAGTAGAAAAAGAAACTGCAGTTGTTTAATATGTCAGAGTTTTATTCTCTGCATCAATGAATTACTATACCAATTTTCTTCAAAAGACATAGATTACCTCATGGACGTATAACAGGTATAATAATGATAGTGAATTATTATTATTATGTTTTCTTTATTTTATACTTCTCACACATACTAATGTGATAAAGACATCTAGGAACATTTTTATTTCACTAATAAAAAAGAAAAGAAATTAAACTACAGAAAACTAACTGTTTGATTACTAAAAGCAGCGTTTTTTGACTTAACGACTCAAGCGAAATCTGTAAATCTGATGCTAATTTTATGTTATACAGATTTGTTATTGTATAGAAAAGTATTATTTAAACTTATTGTGAAAACAGACCCACGCTTTCTTTATTATTATAGAAAATTTTAAATTTTTCTTTATAGTGCTTTACGTTTAGTCATTTTGTTTTCTCTTTTAAAAAAAGTTAATAACTGAAGACGATGTGGCCCTGGGCTTCCTTGTAGTGGCCTACCTCACATTAAGCTCGAATTTTGTCACACCCGACCCTCGTGGGGAGGTTGGTGAATTAATAAGCGTAAATCTCAAGCGATTAGTGATCGTCCTTGGCAGATCTGTTTTTTTTTTTTTTTTTTAAATTGGCAGTATTTAACGAGACGTCAAAAACGAGAAGAAAATTTGAAAAAATTAAAAAAAAAACTACTTGTTTTCGTTGCAAGTTTTAATATTACTTTTCTGCATTATAGCAAGTCTGCATGACATATTATATATAAAAACATTACATTATAGTAAAAAAAAAAAGTTTTGTTTTAATTATTATAAAAAGATTTTAAAATTTTCTTATTGTGCTAGACGTTTCATATTTATTTTCCTTTAGAAAAGACAGCTATAGCCAAAGGCGATGTGATCGTGGGCGTCCCTGTGGGGCACATAAGGCTAACATTTTGTAACACTTGACCCTCGTGAGGAGGTTGGTGAATACGTGTAACACTCAAACAACTATTTATCGTCCTTAGCGGATCTGTCTTTTTCTAAGATTTGGCAGTGTTTAACGAGACGTCAAGAAAAATAAGAAATTTTGAAAATCTTTTAAAAAAAATAAAAAAAATACTTGCTTGTTTTCACTGCAAGTTTAAATATCACTTTCCTATTCTATAACAAGTCTGCATAGCATAACATTTTGCATCGCATTTACAGATTTCAGCTTGGGCCCTTAACTCAAGAAGCACCCTAAAAGCTGTTAAACAAGAAGCCACAGACAGTAGGTGATGACAAGTGGTGAGAGTAGGTCTGTTAGTGCTTGGTGTAGTCCGTGTGACAAGAGGTGAGAGTAAGTCGAAACATTGGAGATCTGCTGACTGCGATAATTTGTGGTGACAAGCAATAAAATTAACCTGTCCCCAAAATATGTTACCTGATAATTCTTTATTTAAAATAAAATATTTAAAAAAAAACCAGAAAACATTGAATAATATGCTTTTTTTATTTTTATTTTTGTTTATTTTTCTTGCATGCATGAATACATGAAAATGTGAAAGCTATTTTTAATTTATATCCAAAGTTGACCAAACCCTAATTATTTGTTTTTATTTAATTTAATACTATTTTTGTTGTGATGATGAAAGATTTTTTTGTACCGGTGTATCACAGCACATGTTTGCTTTTCCCTTTAGCAAGACGAAAGAAAAAGAGTCACTGAAACTGACCAAAAATGTACAAACTTATATTTTTGGTATTGTAAAATATATATTTTTGTCTCAATGAAACAATAATACATACTGGATTCCTAAATTGAGTATCCGTTTTGGAAAGTGAAATCTGCAATGTTTAAAAACTCAACAAGTCCTTATTCATGATTTAAAGTTTCAGTTTATATATTTTGAAACATACGGAACACGTTTATTTTGACAGGTACTCATTTATTATATATATATATATATATATATATATATATATATATATCTAAGAGGCACAAGTTCGAGTCTTTTTAAATTTTTTTATTTCCAGACTCCTGGACTAAATGAACCATTTATTTAATGGTAGTACCTACGCAAACACGAGTGTCAACAAAAAAGCAGTATGATGCATAATGAACTGTCAGAAATAAATTCCAATGTCAACTATATATCAATTTCACTGTATTTGTGGCTCGATGTAATTTTAAAAAGATCCTGGTTACAACGATAGTAAAAACGTAAACAAATATTTATCGCAGAGTTTGGGGGATGAGTTATTTGTATAAATTCAGCTTTTTTTTTAACAATGACGCTCGTTAGTTGAGCGGTCAAAGATGGCACCCGCGTCAGATGAAAGGCAGTTTCGAATCCTGTATGAGTCTAATTTTTCAATTTCACAGGGCTGGGAATAAAAAAAGAAGTTTATTTAATGGCATTACCTATGCAAACACGAGTGTCAGCATAAAAAAAGCATGATACATTATGTACTGTCAGAAATAAATTCAAATATTAAATATATGACAAGTTCATATATATATATATATATATATATATATATATATATATATATATACACCCACCCACATATAGGGCTTTACAGAAAATAGCACGCACCTTTTGTTGCAGCCAAGGAGGAGAAAGATCATTTTTTTATCCAGAAGTTGGGAAGCAAATAAATAGGAACTTATTTGAAAATAATGTTGGAAATGTGTTTAATTTTTCAACAGGTTATTTTAAGGTGCAAGTGCAGCGGCTCCTTTTTTTTAGGAGAAGGAGCTGCCCCCAAACTAATGGAGTGGGTTAAGCCCTGATTATATATATATATATATATATACATACATATACAGAGAGAGAGAGAGAGCGAGCGAGCGAGCATCATTCAGTCTCGAGAGAATCTCCTCTAAGATTGCCTGTGGTGGGTGTCTATTGTAATGCAAGGGTTGCAAAATCTCCAATTGTACCTCGTCTGAACTATATCAGTTCAAGCCAAGTAGCAAGTAAATTCGAGGACGACTGAAAACAGTGCAGAGCAATATTGATGTTATTTCAGATTTTTTTTCTATTTCCTAGACTAATTGCATAACCAAGACTTCAGAAACTAGTCTACCATATATATATATATATATATATATATATATATAATGTGTGTGTGTGTGTGTATATATACACACATACAAACACATAAAATACTATCTTTGATATTGAGCACTAACTTCCAAATATGGCTAATATATAAACAGCTCTTTAGGAGTATCACAGCTCTTCAGTGTGGCAGAAATTCGAAATTAGTCAGGGAAATTGTATTTTTTTGTTTACATTACCGACTGCTGATAAATCTCAATTTTTATGGAAATAAAAGGTTAAATTGTAAATACATTTAGCATGGTTTCGCTTTCAACATTTTCAAAGTCGGTAAATTAGAAAATCAAACAAACAAAATACACAGTAAAATAGTGTTTTTTTTTCCTTTTGTGATATAATGCCGGCATGTGAAGTCAGAAAATAAAACGCCGTAGATATGAATGTGTTGCATTTTATCTTATCAAAGCGATTATTTTGGAATCCCTATTTCCAGTTTCATTTACAAAATCATCAGCATTTCTGCTTGTAAATATTTTAAAGTTTTAGCAACAACTTACCCAAAATAAGAACATAATTAAAAAAATAATCATTAAAGTTATTACCCAGACTGTTTGTTTTTTTGTTTGTTTTATTTTCGTTTTACCACTTTGAAGATGCTAAAAGAATTAATGGAATAAATTATTTATATGAATGTGATATTTGTTTTACAATATCATCAGATATTTGTATTCATAAACAATAATAAGAAAATGAAAATTGTAATCAAATCAAAAGCAGCAGACATTAGGCGATGCTAATTGGTGATAGAAGTTTTGTTAATGTTTGCTATAATCTGATAAGATATTCGGAGAGCTTGTTTTATGTCAAAAGTGTTAGGGTTAGGGTGGATACTCTTTAACTTATGATTATAAATGCAGTTTGTATATAAATAAGCATGTGTGGTTTGCCCATTGGTTCGTTCATTAGGTTCCATAACACCAACAATGTCATGCCAGAGATCAACAGACATATTCAAACAGAGAGAAAAGGAGGTTAATGCTTGAAACAGACAGGGCATGAAAGAGTCATTCTTGCATGTTAGTACATAGGAATATCAGTTCAGTTAGAAACAGAGAGACATGTGAATCGAATATAGAATAAAGAGAATTAGAAAGAGGGATGCCATCAAATATTCGTGTGCTGGAAAGTAACTTACTCAATGTGTTTTCCTTTATTTGTCCATTAAATGAAATTCAGGTCATATAAGTTAAAGAAAATACCTGCATTATTCTGAATCATAAATCAGCAAATGCAACTAATAATCTAATATATAAAGTAAAGTCAGTCTTTTTCTCCATATTTGTCATCGATAGTTGTCTTCCTACAAAATCAATATTTGAATTGTGTTGGTCAGTTATTTTCGTCGATCATTGTCACGAACAATAAATGCAATTCGATTTAATTTCTTCCACAAAATACTTTGACCAGGTAGGAATATTTTTCAATTGCACATAAAACACCACCGGGCAACGTCCCTAACATAGTAATATACATTGTGTCTGTTTCAATATCGATGCATAAATAGATATTCTTAAGGAAGCTAATTTAGTATATATTTGAAGAGAAGAGAAATAGCGTAATCAGTCTCAAGTGTTTGTCTTGTTTACATTATAAACAATACTAGTTTTTCCAAAGTAAATTTAATTATTATTGCTGCACGTTGGTAACTAACTAGAGGAAACGGAATTTTTGTTTTGTTTCACAATGTTTATACAGATATGTTTCTTGTGTAAGTAAATTCACTATTTAAATATGTATATGCAATTTGTAGTGACAAAATGTTTTTTTTTATTGCTATGTGTATCTGTTTGCCATGCAGAATCCATTTAGCTGCGCCTGATTCTTGTTCTTTAGCCGAAAACGATCGTGCAGTGTAGTATGTGTCTGTTCATCATGGAAAAATATAGTATAGTTAATATCTTTAGTTGAAGTTCTTTTGATTGGATTTCGAAAGTGTAGATTAAAACTACCTTCATAGGTGTGGGTTTTACTACTGGACTACACCTTATCAAGGCCAGGAGCCAGTCGAGGATAAACATTAAGATATAAATAAAGCTAAAATGTAATAATTGTTTACGTAGTGCTCCGAATAATACTGGATAATAAAAAGCATCCCTGTGATAAAGATATAGAGAAAATGACTTTCTTTCTTATTTCATAGAAAGATATTTAATAAAGATTTCATTTGAAGTGAAACAAATATCATATTTGATAAAAATGTACATTATGTATCTGTCCCATTAAATAAGTAAATGTACATAATGTATCTGTTCCATTAAATAATTAAATGCACATAATGTATCTGTTCCATTAAATAAGTAAATGTACATAATGTATCTGTTCCATTAAATAAGTAAATGTACATAATGTATCTGTTCCATTAAATAAGTAAATGTACATAATGTATCTGTTCCATTAAATAATTAAATGCACATAATGTATCTGTTCCATTAAATAAGTAAATGTACATAATGTATCTGTCCCATTAAATAAGTAAATGTACATAATGTATCTGTTCCATTAAATAATTAAATGCACATAATGTATCTGTTCCATTAAATAAGTAAATGTACATAATGTATCTGTTCCATTAAATAAGTAAATGAAAATAATGTATCTGTTCCATTAAATAAGTAAATGTACATAATGTATCTGTTCCATTAAATAAGTAAATGTACATAATGTATCTGTTCCATTAAATAAGTAAATGAAAATAATGTATCTGTTCCATTAAATAAGTAAATGTACATAATGTATCTGTTCCATTAAATAAGTAAATGAACATAATGTATCTGTTCCATTAAATAATTAAATGCACATAATGTATCTGTTCCATTAAATAAGTAAATGAACATAATGTATCTGTTCCATTAAATAAGTATGTATATTTACTTATTTAATGAAACAGATACATAATGTACAATTAATGTATCTTTTCCTTTAAATAAGAAAATGTACATTATGTATCTGTTTCATTAATAAGTAAATGAACATTATGTATCTGTTTCATTAATAAGTAAATAAACATTATGTATATGTTCCATTTAATAAGTGTATATAAAATGTACTTACCATCCCACGAGAGCAGAGTTAGACACAAGGACGATTTAATATGAGAAAATCCAGCTTCCAAAAAAGGGGCACTTTGGATAGGAACAAAAATTAAAATTTTCTCAGTCTAGAAGGATTTGTCCTTCACTGACCGCGGACCGTATTTATGTGTATGTTACATTAAATGAGTAAATGCATATTAAGCACATGATATGGTATAGTATTGCTTTTTAGGATCATGTATAATTTTTGTATAGGTTAAATTTCCAAGGCCACATAATTTAGGTTTAACTACTTCACTAGAACTGTCTAAGAAGAGAATTCAATTAAGAACTTCTAAATGATAGGATTTTAAATATGGATCATTTTTTTTATTCTCCTGGAACTGATAATTTATGAGCAAGAAAGAGTCTTAAAACTAAACTTACCACGCCAGATTTTAGATTTATTTCTTTTTTATTTATTAAAATTGGAAAAATATTCTTTAATAAACATAAACATATACAACTAGTGTAGACAATGCTAAAAATAAACTGGATGAATTTACAAAGACATTTCAGGAATACGTCAAATTAAATATTTCAAAGAATTTGATCTGATTATTATTATTATTATTATTTTCATTATTATTTTCATTATTATTTTCATTATTATATACTATTTAAGAGTGTACAGAATCGTATAAGCATTTATTTTATTTTTAATAAAAGTTGAAATGGCGTCTCTTATTTTAATATTGCTTGTAAGAGTCTGATGTAAAATGTAACTGATAGAAAAGATAAAGAAAAGAGTTCAACGTTGTCTCAGTTTGTGTAAGACTTTTTACATGAACTAAGTTTAGTACGTAAATTACATATTTTATTAGATCAGTTTAAAAGTAAAAAAAACATTAAAACAAGCTTCGCTGACTGATTGATTAAAAGTTTTCTTCTCGTGAAGAAGCCTGTAAAACCTTGAAGCAAAAGAACATATAAATGTTAATTTTGCTGGTTCATTAAGTTGAAATCCAAACATTATTGAAAGACTGTGAGCTTCATTTAGTATCGTCTATGAAATTATTTACTTAGATACATCAAAGATTGACTAATACACAAAATCGACTCATATACGAATGCATGCATTAAAAAAATACTAAAAAAAAACTGGTAGAGAATGAAGAAAAATAGGAATTTTTTTGGTTGAGTTATAAAAAAATTGTCCAAATTTTGAAATGAAGAAAAACATGAAAATTATTATGTTATTGAAATAACATTTTCTTTAAAATATATGTTTAGTCAATATTATTATTATTATTATTATTATTATTATTATTATTATTATTATCATTATTAACCAATTCTGTTTTACAAACAGTTTCTGGTATTTGTTATTGTTATTTCATTGTCTTTCTTCATTACGAGCTGAAATGTCCATTTATGATGAGCGAAAGTTTATATGTATAATCCAAAAAATCATATATATTATATAATATAGTTATCTATAGATACGTGTTTTTTTTGTCTCAACGACTCAGCAATGTGGCTAGATGTAGCGAGATTCGAAACAAAGACGTCGATGGTCGGCGTCTAGTGCTCTACCGATTAATTAAACGAAACTAATAATAGAAGCAGGAGAAATTATATCGCATTTAAATGAATCTATTTATTTACTCATTTTTTAAGACACTGAAACAGAAAATTACCCATTCTTTTTACCGACGAGTATTCCTTTTTATGCTAAATGGAAACCATAATTTACTCCACCCAAGTGCTCCATACATATACACACACATTATTTATACATATATATATATATATATATATATATATAAAAGAAAGTCAAATGTTTTAACTTTAATTGTATCTTAATGTGACCAGAAAATATCACATGTCAATTTTACAAATATAAAAAGCAGAGCATTACAAATCCCTAAGATACAAGTGAATACTGCAGCTGCAATTTAGCTCAATGATTAAGAATTTATATCTATTTATATGTGTTCTGAATGTATGAATGTGTTATGAATTCTGAAAAGATTTTTTGGAACATGACTACTATCAATTATGTCAAACTTTGTATTCTTCTCTGTTATAATATATATTATATATATATATAATGATTATAAAAACAAGTATTTAATATTTAAAATATTCAATAGGGCTTATAATAAATAACGATTTAAATTCAAGGTTATATAATTCTATGATTTAATAATTCCATAACAAGTTAACGTTTACATGTGTTTCTAGAGGAGTCGGGAATAAATAGTTTTCTATGCCTTATATTTACTGTTTTTTTTTTAATAATTAAAAAAGGGCGATTGCGTTTTGCATAACAAAAAAAAATTCCATGCATCTTTCTAGTCTTTCCCAATTTAATATTTCCCTATCCTCTCCATTATGTCATAGTTTTATATTTCCCTCTCCTCTCCATTATGTCATAGTAACTGAAAGAAAAATGAAAACAAAAACAAAACAATCACCAACTTATAATCTCAAACAGAAACTACAGTTGATGAATACGCTTTGTCCTATTTAATTGTAAAATTTACTTAATGTATCTAACAGAAAATAAAATTACAGCTATTTCCCTTTTCATTGATTTCTTTCAAGATTTATCAACCAAATTAATAAAATGTATTAAAATAAAACCAAACAATTAAAAATCAATATTACTCCAAACTTATTAATTATAATCAGTTTAAAAAATAATTATGCAAATTAGTCATCCAATTTAATTTTAACCTCAATTATATATATATATATATATATATATATATATATATACACAATAAATAGCTAATAAAAGCTTGGTCAACGGTATAAATGATGTAAGACATTATTTCTTAATCAATAAAATTTTAAAAGATAAATTTAAGATCTGAAAGGTTTAAGGGAATTGTGACATACTTTCGGTTACATACATACATGCATACATCCATCTCCATAGTTTATTATTTTAGAGAAATATTACCTGAAATCTTTGCAAGAAATTTATTTTCAAACATACAGAAAATATTATGCGGAAGTAAAGCACAAAATAATAAGTCATGCAATTATATTTATTATTATAGCTGCGGTTAAGCACAGACAGCTGTTTCGTCATTTACAACTCATCAGTGTGGCTAGATGTAGTCAGCGTATTCATGCCGAAATTAGAAACTTAAACTGTGATCATTGCAATCAAGCATCTTTCCAAATAGATAAAACGTTATAAATTCTCTTTTTTTGGTTTTGTATGTATTTTACACTATTGGTAATCTAAGAAACAGAAAATGTCCAATTCTGTTTACATCAGGGTTCTTTTATTACAAAAGTATCGTTATTTCGCATATCCCACCAATTGCCAAACAGTTTGCATTATTACCTATTAATAGTTCCATAATAACAGATTTATAGTTATACACTGGAGCACCTTTACCTACACAATTACTCACAGAAAAAAAATGTAAATGATTATTAAATATATATTTATTGTATTTATACTTCCAACCAAATCAGTGTTTAAATAGTAGAAAACATGGCGTATAGCAAATATTAATCGACACAAACGTTTTGACACTTGTTCACTATCTTTAGTAAAACATGCATTTTTTAATAAAATATATATTTATATCCTGTTTAAAATCGTATTTATTTGTTTCAGGCACAACAGGTAGAGTGTTGCAAGGGTCAACTATGATCGCGGAGCTCTCCATGGCAATTGCCATGGTGTTAAGATGACCCTAAACATTACAACATTCAATTTTCTATAGACTATTATTGTTATAATTTTAGCAGTATTTCCAGTAGAAAGGCAGAATTTTAGCTCCACAGGACAAACCCAAAGGAAACTAGAAATGTACACTAGACGGGTAATAGAAAGAAAAAAACGCAAACCTCGAATTGTGTTGGACTAACGCTGTCTGTTGGAGTACTAACCATACACAAACGACTTTAGCTGTGTGGCGTCCTAAGACTCGTTGCAAATAACTATGTCCCTATTTTTATTCAACCTTTTAGACTGCCGAAGACGCTGACTACTTTACATAGTCACACGATTTCAATCATTTCCTTTGAAGTCAGACGGTGGCCCAGGTTTGCTTCTGCGTGCCACCAATGTCTCTTTGCAGAGGACAGAACAGTCATGACCGCTTATCTCGTGGTCTCGCTGCACCGCCACCACAATTAGATTTACAATAAGTGAATTTCAGATGCATGTAACTTTTAACAGAGTAGTCATATATCAGTCCTTTCGTTTGCTTAGTTTAATTTTTTTTTCTTTTCATATAACCAAAAATTTTAAATAAAATTAATATTTCTAAAACTGTAAACCAAAAGGTAATAAATAGCACATTCTTCAGTAAATGAGTGAAGTTTCTTTCATTTTAGCAATCATGAGAAATAGCACTCCCTTCTATACAATTCACTTACATTTAATCAATAGGAGGCACAAATTAAGAAGAATACATCATTTATTCCCAAAGTATGTTTAGTATAGAAAGTGTTCAAAGTCTTGCAGCAGTTTTACTACAACTCCAGAATAGTCAATCCAGAATATGAAATTTTTGACACAGGTGAAAAAAATCACAGATAAAAAAAACATAAGAAAATTATGTCACACAAAAAAAAAAAAAACACAGGACAATTTAAGCACTGTTTTTATCTGTATCTTTTTTTAACAGAAAGCTCAATTGTCAAATTATTACTTTTTAAAGTCATAACCCAATTCCTAACCCTAAACGATTGACTTAAATGATTTTGTTTGGTCACAAAAAGAACAGGACAATGTTAGCACTGTTTCTGCATCTTTAAAAAAGTTAATTGTTGAATTCGTCCTTTTTAAAATATTAATATTTGAACAGAAACCTTGAGATCATTAACGGACACTGAATTAACTGTGACTTTTGTACTCACTAAACTTGTGACTTTCTCACCTGTGACTTTATTATTGGTTATGAAAATTTCAACTTCCGAGGATCAACTCTGAATATACTTCCTGATTATCGTACTACAAATTAACCATCATTCTTGTCAATATAATCTTTTATTTTAACTCTCTGAATACCTACAGTGAGTGACAAATTATTTATGGTCTGAATTGCTTTGTTATTCTGATATCGAGCTTAACTGAAGATACACAATTCTGAACATGAAACCAAGGATAGATCAGGTGAACTTGTTTGTCAACGAATTGATTCACCTTTCCCTACCCAATTTGATTGGAAATAATAAATAAATGGACACAACCAAAAAGGTCAAATATTTACAGGAATGACATTATTTAAAATATTTTAAGAGTTGAACGTTTTGTATTTTTATCGGAGTTACTAAATGAACCTAACATATATACAATACAGGTTTTTATAAGATTTCTGCAAGACTTTAAAAACACTCGGCAATTCTCATTATTCAACGATTTTTTTGTCTTTGAAAACTGAATTCTATAAAGGCAAACACCGAAATAAAACCATCTGTTATTGCTTCTATGGAGATACTTTTTTACCTCCTCAGAATGTTAGACAAGGTCAGGTGGGGGTTGGAAAACCAACGCACGAGAGGAAGTGCACTCTGGCGTACAAATAATGCCTGAGCATCCCTGTCGACAATTCGTGATGAGGGGGTCTTAGGCAATTAACAATAAAGTAACCCCTTCTTAAAGAAAGAAGGTAAAGCCTGGGAGGGTGGACCTCCTAAGACTGCACAGAACCATACCTCAGCCAGACAGAAACCAGGCCACCAGCTTTAACATTGACCAGACTGTCGGACTGATTGTGGAGGATGTATCCTCCAGTGGTATGAAAGATTTGCTTCTATGGAGAGACATTATCAGACCCACATTGTTTGTGAGGGAGGGAAGAAATTAATTGAATTCTTCAACACTCCCAGGAGCTTATCCGTCGTGTTTTGGATGATGTGATTTCTCCTTGCAACTGCTCGTCTCTGCCTTCAAGATTTGTAGCTTTTGCACGCAATCATAACTCAAGTGGGTCACGATGTCATCACCGCCAGGACTCGTACATCATCCCATAGCTTTCGGGGGATTTTTTGCTGTAGGAAGATATAGGAGTCTACTTCAAAAAATAAAAACAATTATAACGGAAAGGAAACTGTGAGCGATCAAATACCAATTATGTTGCCGAATTTTGGAATGGACAAAAAACATCGAGAAAAAAAAATAGCACATTCCTATTTCATTCATAATCATAAAATTGGACATCCATTCATGAAAAATTGCAACTATTTGATTTCAAAACTATTTTAAAAAAAAATTAGTTACACAAATACTATTCTTAGAAATTATCTTCACCATATTAAATACATTTTCGTGATTCAATAGATATGAATTGAAAAATTAAACACACACTATATATGTGTGTGTGTATATGGAGAGGGGAATAAAATCCAGCACTGATTGGTTGGAAGTTGGAATAGGCATATCTTAACTATGAAAATGTTTATAGTATGTAAATTAATGCAATTAGTCTGATAAAATCTATTTGGAATGAAACAAACGTTTCTGGGTATGTTACGTACCATAAGTATATTTGTATACTACTATTAAGCTCTAATCACGTATCGAGCACTGTTAAAGCAAATACCGAAATACACATGTACGTAATATATTATTTTATAATATATATAGTAATCAATTATATATCTATACATGATGTATGTAATTTAAAATCTCACGTGATGAATTGATCTTTTCTATGAGAGATAAGAGATTATTATTATTCTTCAAAGAAAATACTTGAAATTAATTACTTCTTGCATATATTAGATACTGTATTAATATTCTTACTGAATACGTTAATCTTTATAAAATATACAAAGAAAAAAATAACAAACCATAGTAAATTCATCTTATATCAAATTTGTACTTCGCATGATTTCTTTTAAATACATTTGTTTTATTTAGTCGATATAATAGTTAACTATACAATTCACTATTATGTATGTAAATCTGCATGTTTGGCCCACAAAAAATATTAAATATTACATAAAATATGCACTCATAAAATTAAACAGAACACTTAAATCTAGAATTTTGACCCAATGTCTTGTTTTATTTGAAAATATTGGGTTGGCAATTACATTCCCTGGGGTTATTTTAATTTACATTTAAAAGGTTTAATAACAAACTAGTTAATCAATAATGTATTCTTACTTCTTTTTTACAACTTCTTCCAAACGTTAAACAAGATCTTCAATACCTCGTTGGTAGAATAATTAAAAATAAATAAATAAAATAAAAGCACAAAAAGGGGAGTGTATAAATGTTATTTTTTATTAACTTGACATTCCATTTTAATGATCTGTAAATCCACAGAAATAACTCGAAAAACAAAATAAATTCCAAAATAAAATTATCGAACAAAAAAAATAGATTTTAATATTTGAAAGCAATTCAAACATTTTAATAACAGCTGGAAATTAATTGATTTATTTTTAATCAGAGATTTTACATAAACTGTGCCTATATAAAACTTTATTCAGATATTTCAAACCAATTTTTTTTATTCAAACTTTATTTAGATATTTCAAACCAATGTTTTTTTCATTCAAACGTTATTTAGATATTTCAAACCATTATGATGTCATTGCGCCAGTCTTGGTGAGGAAAACAAAAACTATTTGCCCTTGTTTGGAGGCACTAAATAGTAACTTATTGAAATATGTTATGAGAGTAAATTGTTTAAGAAGTTAAAACAAGACATTAACAATATTTATTTACAAGAATAATGAAAATCGAAACATTTTACTTTATTTTCTGCCGAAGGTTTATTTTTTTTGTAGATTACATGTTTCGTTTGATTACATTTCCCTCTTTTGTAAAATACTGATTTAAGGTGTGTACTTTGTTACAATAACCATTTATGAAACAGGAAAATAGGATACAATATAAACGGTTTATTCTTCAAATACCATTTAAGAGTAATCGCTTCAAACCGGACTTAGTTTGGAAAATTTGAACACAAATTCAATTCGTATGACTCAGCATGGTACGACATTTTTGACCGGTTCGATTTTGTTTTTGGCATTGGTTTCCCCAATTCGTTCTAGGGTTAGGTACTTACAAAAAGGATCATGTGAAGGTTGCGAGCATCAATAGTGAAATTGTTTTCATGGAATCGACTGGATTCGAACTTAGTACGTTCAGTCACCACTCTGTGTTGGTATCCTCTTCAACGCTGCGACCTCTCCTTTAGCATCAAAATCGTTTTTTTTTGGTGGTGGTGGGGCTTTTTAAAAAATGTTTTTCACCCCAAACAAGGCAGGACGCCACTGTAGACGTAAGGGGCTACTGAGAAAAAAGAGGAAAGAAGGTTTGGGGGTCAACCTAAATTGGGATCTGCGCAGCGAGATGTCTGTTTACATTAGTTTTAAACTTCTGCATGTCTGTACTGTCGGGAAAACAGGGGGCAGGGAGGGAGTTCCAGAGGCCAGCAGTACGAGAAAAGAAACTATTTGAGTAGAAAGGTTCTTGGATAATCTCGGATTTTGTCTGGTATTCTTGGCTACTATTTGAACTATTCCATTGGTTTTGTTCCAATATCAACTATCTGATGCATGGATATATATATATATATATATATATATATATATATATATATATGAATTTTGCAGGAGTTTAGATCTCATGGTACCAATGGTTTCGCGAATAATCGAAGCCTGATGAAAAAGCCTGGGCTTAGCCATTTTTCTCTGCAAAAAAAAAAAATGGCTTACTAGCAATGATACAGATTTAAGCCTAGGTGTTTTCAGCAGGTTCTGGTTATTTGCAAAACCATTGGTACTATCAGAAGTAAAGTTCTGTAAAATCCATGAATAAATATTACGCTCTTAAAGAATAATGTAAGGAAATCGTCAGGCTAAGTGTTTCATAACTTATTACCTAGCTCAACTCTCGTATTGAGCACTGTAGAAGTAAATACTGAACATCGATGCATAATATATTATATCTCCTTATAATATTATATGTGGATACATGAAATAATTACATATATATATATATATATATATGAGAGAGATGTGAAAAAGTACAAACTTTCTTTCAAATTCAAGTTAAATAACCAATTTTTAGTCATCGCGGTTAAGTTAAACTTTGATAAACTTAAAAAGAAAACCTTAAATATATAACATCTGTTCTGTCTTCGGTCAAAAGAGGAAAAATCCTGTGAAACTTTAGCAATTTAAAAAAAAAACTTTGTTCCAATCCAGAATGTCGCTTTTGGAGAAGCTTAATATTTACCACTTAAAACTGACCTTGTGTTTAACTTTGCCCTCATGGGAGGGGCTAAGCAAACAAGGACATGTGATACTCCAGGCAACTGCAAGAATTGCAAGTAAATTAGGCGTCTTCTGTCTTTCAGAGTTGAATTTATTCAATTGCAAAATCTTTATGGCCCCATCACTGCTGGAGGGAAAAGATTAATACAGTGATTATTCTTGTTAAAATAATTCGTTTATACTGCAGGGTTTTTTAACAAAATATTTAGCAGCAGAAATCTGAGTCTGCAGACCAATTGATTACAGGATTAATATGCAATTTCAACAAGAGATTCTAGGAATTTTCTCAATCTTCTTTTTATTCAACATTTTTTAAGTTCCTAGTGAGTCACCACTGATCGAGGTTAAAAGTTACTCTGGTATAAGGGTTAATGAAATCGATGGAGTGTCAGTTGAATGATGAAGAATATAATAAGCGGATTGAAAATGATCAATGGAATGGACACAATTTTATTACTTATTAGGAAAGGTTTATCACAAGTATTGGGGTGACAGATTAAAAGACGAGCATAGAGCAATCCTATGGTAACGTTTTCCACAGATATGAAGTTCTATGAAAGAAACTGTTCGTGGAAATTCAAGATCCGGATTGTATTTGACAATATTTTTGAGATGAGTATTTTTATTTAGATTATTTTACATATTTAGCACCGTTTTTCTTCATTTAGATTGCAGCTATTTTCTATATGTCGCGGCCGCTGAACCCTCCTGTCTTCTTTAGGAGCTTTTTATCACAGTATGTCACTTTTAGGGGATTTTAACCTTATATCTATATATCGATCTCCGTTATATAATATAGAAAAAAATCAGTGTGGAACATGTAAACGAAATTCCATAAATTATCTATTGAAACTACTAGTTGAAAGGTAATGCTATTTCACTGTTTACTTAATCGAACCACCACTTGTAAGTATTTTATTTACGCACTCTCCAAGAGGTTAGACACAAGGTCAAGTGTGGTTTTGAAAAGCCAACACACTAGAATTAGCACGGTCTGGCCTACAACAAGTGCTTGAGCAGCCCTGTCGGAATTTCCTGGTAGGGGCGCCTCAGGCAACTAACAATAAACTAACCCCTTTCTCAAATAAAAGGTAAAGCCTGGGAGGGTGGACCCCCTGAGACTGTACAGAACAATACCTCAGCCCGACAGCAACAAAGTCACTGTCTGATTGTTGCGGACGTATCCCCGACTGGTACGAACACACCTACTTAAAATGACGTGGGGATATTTCGTAATGCATGTATTTAAGAATTCTAGAAAGATATATGCAAGAACTTTGGCATCATGTTATCAGAACTTATATGTAGTGTAATGAATGTGAAAGGTTTGTCACAGTAAACGTGGTCTTAGATATCATCAAAGTTACAAATGCATTAAAGTGCTTGACTGTTGTTTGAATGGTGTTCCTATTTGTGAAGGAACATGCTGAAAATTTGTCCACAACATTTGTTTATTATATACAACCGAACATGTCTAAATGAAAAAAAATGCTGTCCATGCTATATATAGCTCTCATCATCAAGGTCTTTGTTTTTAATTTTTGATTTCACTTCTGGTGGAACAACTGTCCACCTTCTTTTATCCCTGGCTAGGTGTGACCAAGTAAGATCTAATTTACTATCGAGGTCGTCTCTCCGGGTTTTTGGCCTTCCTCTAGGTCTTTTCCATTGCTTCAGAGTCATTATATATATATATATATATATATATATATATATATATATATATATATGTATGTAAGTGCAAATGATAAACAAATTTAAGGTTACAGACTTTAAGTTTTATAGATTCTAACAGTACAACCAAGAATATTATAAGATATAGAAAAATCATTCAAATCTAGGTTTTTCAAAGAAACAAGCCCTCTCTTCAGAAGGAAAAACATATTGGTTTTCATTATTAATTTTAAAACTTTGAAAAACATTATCAATCGTTTATGAAATCTGAAAATAAAATAAGTATTTGAGAAGGGGTAAAAAGTCTTTGCAATAATAAATCCCCAAATATATTATGAAGCGTTAAAGGGTATAATTCATTGGAGTATTATATTATAAAAGGTAAAGGTAAAGGTCGCATAGCCTGGACGCGCATGAGTGTCGTTGCCAACATCGCACACTGCCCATGGCCGTAGCGGCGGTGATTTGTTAAGAATCACCGTGTCTAGGGCACAGCATATGGAAGGCGGAGCCCATCCCTCTCCTTCTGCTGCCTTGAACCTTCCCTGAGTTTTAGTCAGGTACCCATTTACTGCTGGGTGGACAGAGGGAGTTTTCAGACCCGAAAATTCGCATGCCGTGAGTGGGATCGAACCCGGGTCGTCCAGCCCAAAATTGTCTAAAAAGAATATATTGGAGTCCAGAAAATGGGCATAACAGTCAAAATTCAATATATGTAAATGTATTCTGCCTCTAAACATCTTCGTTGGTATTGTTGTGGGTATGATGCGATATGTGAAATATATAGCATGTATTATTAGTTGACAGACAAAACGATAAAGTGCTCGATTGTAAGTTGTACAAGGGCTTACATAATGTATTTTATTTAAAAACTTTACATTACAATATCAGTTTGCCGGTTTCTACCCTAGATGAAACCCCGGTATACCCAATGTATAGCTTTTAAATTATATATATTTATATACAGAAAAAGAGAGAGAAGGAGAGCCACTTCTTTAATTTAACAGTAACAGGTTTGTTGTGTCAACAGGTAGAGTGCTGGACGGTCACAATTAGAAATGATAAACATCCAGGGTTCGAATCTGTGTTGGTCTGTGCGTAACACTTTGCCGAACCGATGAGTCGTGAAAAGATGAAACAGCTGTTAGTGGAAAACTTTATTATATGTGTATGAGATAAAATGGGAAAGATCTAAAACTCGAGAATCAATCTCAACATTTCGCCCAAATGTTATGAGGGCTTTATCCAGAGTGAAGTTAAAAAAAGTGATAAAAGACGACTCATCACTCTTGATAAAGCTCTCGTGTCGTAAACCTTGAGATGGATTTTTGAATTTTAGTTTTTTTCCTTTTCTTTTTCATCTCATACTGTCGAATTTAATTTTTCTTTTATTTGTCATATGTAAAAAAAAGACAAAAAGAAAAAAAAAAATTAAATACAGGAATAAATCATCAAGAAATGAGAGATGATTTGTTCCTGCATTTAATTAATTTTTTTCCTTTTGTCCTTCACAGCATTTAATTTTTATGATATATCGTGCATTTTATCCTCCTATTATAATATATATATATATATATATATATATATATATATATATATATGTGTGTGTGTGTGTGTGTGTGGTTCATGCATGAGAACTGAGTGTACCAATAAATCCAAATCTAATATATAATACATAGTGCAATGTTTACACCAAAAATCGTTTACCAATTCTAAGTTACGAACTTGGCTTTCACTGAGTTCCAAATTATTTGGCCAAGATTAAACCAGAATAAAAGATAATCACATTTTGAAAAGAACCTTTAGCAGTAAACTATCGAAACAGTATTATTTCTCAATATATACAGGATAAAAGACCCAAACCATTCCGGAATCTTTTATCCAATCCTCCGGAATGCACTTCCATATTTTTCTTCTTCCCTTTTACCTTTCCTGTATCAGTAAATAACTAATATTTACCCTGCTTACATTAGTGATATTACAAATGCAAGAACACATGAAGTATGTGTTATCTTTATTTGCGTTTTTATGATCCATATGATAATATGCTAAGGAAATTTCATGTTCGTATGTATGTTGTATGTAGAATGGGATCGCCCGATTGTCGAAAGTAATTGTTTTAATTTCATTTGATTACGCAGTTGTGACAAACGTGAAACTAAATAAACTGTACCCTATAGACCGGTGTTGTCTTGTCCTTCGGGCCTTGATTCCACCGGTCTGTGGGTTTGTCCTGTGCAGTTCTAGGAGGTCCACCCTCCCAGGCTTTGCCTCCCCTCTTTGGGGAGGAGTAAGTTTATTGCTTACTGCCCGAGGCGCCCCTACTGGGGAATGCCGACGGGGCTGCCCAGGCAATTTTTAATGGCCAGAGTGCTCACCTTTCCGGGTGCTGGCTTTTCAAGCCCCACTTTCCCGACCCGACCTTGGGTCACATCTTACCTTGTGGGAGTAAGATAAAACTGGCCTTGTGCCTAACCTCCTGAGAGGAGGTAAATAATACTAACTAAAGTACACTTCCTTGGCCTTCGGGCTAGGATCAAAGTGTAGTGTCTGTTCTGTCCCCAAAAATGGTACAATAATTCCGTGGAGTTTGCATTCACACTGGATCTCCATAAAAATGAAAAAACTTCTATAAGTGTTTTGGTTATAGAGCCCAATAACCAGATATATTCTGAAATAAATTAACCAAAGTACTTAGATAAGTATGTTTTAGTTTGAATAAAGGTGGTACAAAAATAGTGTGGAGGGTCTGTGTTCGTGCTGAACGTCCATAGTATTAGAATCTTTTTGAGCACGGCAGCAACATATGGCAACCCCAACTGTGGAATTTCCACGGATCTCGCTAGTTTCAAATATAACTTACATAATGTAAATAATTAAAAAAAAACAAACATTGGATTCACTGACTTAAACATGCTGTAAATCTGTGTTATTGTTTCATGGGTAAACAAACAGAATAGTCTTATTTGTACTTTTGACTAAAAAAACAAACACCATGGAACAGCTATTGGGAAAACAAACTATTTCCATTTTTTTTTTACTTTCATCATTTTCCTAAGCGGTTTGAATCTTGAGTTTTTATTTCATTTCAAATTTGTTTAGGACATTTTCTTATTATAACTTTTTCCAACTTTGTCAATTTATTTTTGCCATACCTTGTTACGCATTAATATATATGCATTTCTTTGGGTTTTTTTAATTTTAAAATAATGTTACCAAAAATTAAAAAAAAATTATTTAATCACTGACTGAATTAAATGTGAGAATGAAAAAAAAAGGATATTAAAATAATGTTCTTTCTTTTAAAACTATACAATCGATATGAAATAAATGCACTTCCCGGAACAAATTCACCACATATTAAAAAAAAAGGATTTAAAAAAAAGAAAGAAAAATAACATATATAGGTATAATGGGTATTTTATAAGGCTGTTTGCAATGCGGAAAATAGTAAACGGCAAAAGATGTGATGAACAAAACAAATAATTGGAGATAATATGCGATATTTTTCAGTAAATCTTTCACATACTGTTAATAGACTCCTAGATAGGGGAGAGAAAAAACAAAAAAAAACACATATATATATATATATATATATATATATATATATATATATATATATATATATATATTTCTTTCCACCGTCACGTACTCTACTAATAGCAAGTGTAGTATGTACTGAAAAGTAAATATATAAATATTTGAAGAAACATATCGCATATAATGTCTCCAATTATTTGTTTTTGTTCATCTCATCTTTCACCATTTCGTTTTTTCCACATTGCAAACAGCCTTATTAAATACCTATATATTTATTTAACAGCAATGCTTCAAGCAAACTATCATACCCATATATATATATGTGAGATTCATAAGGATAAAATCCGACAAAATGTATGAAAAAAATCGAATGGAAAAGTAGACAAACCACAAACGATAAAACAAAATCATGTAAACACATCAGTAGACTAATATTTCGTTTTTTATCGACTGAAATGTCTTCAGATTCTCTAGTTTAACGGACTACAATCTCCATATGTTGTACCCAACCCCCTTTCAACTTCCTCCCGCAACCCTCATGTCGATTATCACTTTTTCTATTCCCTCCTCCTTATAATTCATCTCTTATATAAAAAGGTAATACAATATCTGTGACACTCTGAAGAAGTTTCTTTCGATAAAAGAAGCGAAATATTAGTCTACTGACGTCTTTTGGATGTGATTTTGTCTTTTTTGTTGTTTGTCCACATATATATATATATATATATATATTTAGTATATATGAACGTTTTTTTTTAAAGGCCTGAAAGTAACGCAACACTAGATGATTACACAGTAGAAATATTCTGAAATGTATTGACAAACATTAAAGGAAAATATATATCCTTATAATTTTAATCTTTCTCTTATTTCCTTGTACAAAGATATTCAATAACAGTGTACAATGTATATGGTTTAAATATGATTATTTCAATTTAAAGATTAAGTTTCAAATAAAACTAAAACATTATTTTTTTTGTCTTTGAAGCTTCGATTGATTCAAACAAAAAATCATTTTTATTTCTCTGATTTACTTGTCTTATTTTTGCAATCATGTGGATCAGTTGCTTTCATTTGTGGCATTTTTATTCTTGCTGAGTAAAAGTGATGAAATGGGCAACTTCAATTTTTGTTTTATTTTTAACATGTATTCGTTAGTTTGGTCAACTAAAATGGCCTCCTATTACTTATCTGCTGTACATCTTTGCCAAAAAGTATGTTCTTTGGAGGTATTTCTGTATATATATATATATATATATATATATATATAAGCAAAAGTCAACATGCCATCCGGCGGCTAGTAATCTAGCTCAAGGTATTCTTTTTTTTACTTACATTACATATCTTTAATATAGATCTATCGTAAATATTTTTTAAACTAATAGTTTTAATTTAAATTACTTCCCTTGAAAATTAATATTTTAAGAAAGGTTTTGGTGATGTATCCCTTTGTTTATCAAATCATTTTAATTAATAACTCTTAATATCGGCAAAACTATTGCATATATACACGAAAATAGGACAATTAAATTACATATGAATAACACCAAACATTAATCCATGATGAACTGTTTAAACTCCTACGAACTAATAGGAGTGAAACACAACCGTTTTTGTTATCTTACTTGCCATAAGTATATGTTATACTACTACTACTAATAATAATATCTACTCATGCATTGAGAATTGTAGAAGTAAAGAATGACACCAATATGTACATATATTATTATATAATATAAGTATATAATATAAAACACACACACATATATATATATATATATATATATATATATATATATATATATATATATATACGGGACTCTAGAGAAAGGATCGCTCTCCTTTTTGCTGCAGCCAAAGAGCAGAGGGCTATTTTTTTATCCAGCAGTGGGGAGGCAACTTAATAGGGATTTGTTTGAAAATAATGTTAGAAATGTGTTGAATTTTTCAACTGGTTATTTTAAGGTGTAGATGGAATGGGTAAAGGAGCGACTCCTTTTTTTGAGGAGCAGGAGCCGCTCCCAAACTAATAGAGTGTGTAAAGCACACATAAACATATGTATGTATACAATTACACAAAAGAAAAATACAGATTTTCCCAGATCTTTTTATAGTCCAGACTGCAGATTGTGTACGTCCGTTAAATATGATTGTGTAGACGCGCACACAGGCAACAGTGATAAATAATCAAAGTGGTCTTATCTTAACACTTAAATATTTATTATTGTTATAAAGCTCTATTTGAAAGGATAACGAGCCCTTGGTGTGTGCAAGATCTGTTGCCTTGCATTGGATCTCTCCCGACTCAGAGAGGTCGAACTTTTATGTTATTGATTTATATATTATAAATGATAATATAATGTACGTAGTTTAATATTTCACTACAGTTTTATGGCATCACTGACCATCATAATTATCTCCACCTTCGAGACACTTCTGATTAGTAATGTCGTGAAACTGCAGTAAAGTGTTAAGCTAAGTACATTTTATTATCATTTATTATAAATATAGCACTGAAAGGATTCTGGTTCCTTTGTTTGACAAAAATCTGCTGCCTGAATTCGGTTGTGTTCCGATTTTCAGAGGCGAGTTGTCTTGTCTATTTTATATCATATAGATATAAAATAAACAAGGCACGCATCACATAATAGAAAAAAAAACTATCAAAGTGCTCGATCGTAGGTCTTACAAGAGGTAATATTGATTATTTGATTTAAATACTACACATAACTATGTCTGCTATGAGTACCCGGGTTTCGTCTACTTGGTCATCCTGGATTTAGGAGAAAATCGGGTATGTTTTTATACCAGAAGGATTCTCCATTCCTGTTCAGATCCAAGAGTCCAAAATATAAGTATAGTGTTTAAATAAAAAAAATAATGTAGGGGTCTAATTGATAATTTAATTATTTTTTAAATATATTCTTGGATATACATATATATATATATATATATATGAACATATATATATATATATATATATATATATATATATATATATATATATATGTGTGTGTGTGTGTGTGTATGATATAAAAACATTTTTTTATATACTTTAGATCAATTCTTATGGCAATAAAATTCCAAAACAAAATTAAGCTCAATATTCAAACCTTTAACTAGTTGTTTTCAAATTTGCAACAGATTGGCTATAAATAAAGAAAATGTTATACTGTGATTTGAACCTTTAAACAGATTTTATGTCAATTTAGGAGCAAAGAAAACTTACACGCGTTTCTGGGAAAATTCAGAGCATACTTTTACAATTTCAAGTAGCTACACGAAAATCCTGAATTCAGAGTCTTTTGCCAAGAAAAATACTTGGCTTACTCTTATTCCGGAAATATTCATCAGTCCTGTTTGGTGCGAAAAGTCTAAACTATTAGTATAGTTTTTAACAATGATATATATATATATATATATATATATATATATTTATTCACTGATTTTTACTTGAGTATGTACATTCTTTTCAAATTTTAAGTAGCAGTCTATTTAACCAGTCAATATTTACTAACTTGAAACAAAAGCCTCCATTGTTAATTACATACTCACATGTCTTTTATATACACATGTGCAAAAATGGACTTAAACATCCTTTTTTTATAATTTATATCTCATTTCTCCGTAAAGTCTTTGATAATAAGAGTTCTTTACTGACAACCAGCTGAATTCTTACGTCACCATGACAACCAAGCCTGATTCACACGATGACTGAATATACCTTAGGCTCATACCATAACCTTATGACTCAATAAACATTATAAACAACGGATGGCACATATAGAAATCCTATACTTGTTATTTGATTGTATCAAAACACTGAATTAACTATCAGTGGTCTCCAGTGGTTCAAACCAGATGAAAACTAAAAAAAAAAAATTAAATAAAATTAAAAAAAATATTTAAAAATTTGTTATATAAAAAAAATAACAAAATATGACCAATTGGTCAGTGTTATCATTTTTTTAGCTCTCTGATGGAGAGTTACCTCCCTTGACCCCAATTTCCCTCCCCCTCCAAGGAGTCCGAAAAATGATGTATAAAGACATTTTGTTCCAGTTTAATCTAAAACATGTGTGCTCATGTTTGACGTCATTTTATTAAAATAAACAATGAAACAACGACTGCTTACCGTGTTTTTTCATGTTTTGATATTTGTCTTGGAATTGTCATTTTTAACATTAGTTTGCAGATTAAGGTTTTATTCGTTAAAGAAATGAAATAATTACACACGCTGTAAAAATCAGCCAAATTGAGATGAGGCACTAGAGGAATGCCCTGTCTTATTGAGGATGTAAGTGGAACGTCTGTGCTTATTAAGGAAATTAAGGAAGATCTGGCCTATAAGCATGGCATCGAATAAAGACCTGCCCTATCAGCAGGGTGAGGTGAATAAAGACCTGGCCTATCAGCAGGGTGAGGTTAATAAAGACCTGCCCTATCAGCAGGGTGAGGTGAATAAAGACCTGGCCTATCAGCAGGGTGAGGTGAATAAAGACATGGCATATCAGCAGGGTGAAGTGAATAAAGACATGGCATATCAGCAGGGTGAGGTGAATAAAGACATGGCATATCAGCAGGGTGAGGTGAATAAAGACCTGCCCTATCAGCAGGGTGAGGTGAATAAAGACCTGGCCTATCAGCAGGGTGAGGTGAATAAAGACATGGCATATCAGCAGGGTGAGGTGAATAAAGACATGGCATATCAGCAGGGTGAGGTGAATAAAGACATGGCCTATCAGCAAGGTGAGGTGAATAAAGACATGGCATATCAGCAGGGTGAGGTGAATAACGAGCTGGCCTATTTAAAGGATGAGGTGGAAGAAAGGTTGGCTTATTGGCATGGTGTGGTAAAGGAAAGCTACGGCCTAGTGACTGGATGGAGCGGAGGAAGGCCACAGTTTATTGACTGGATGGAGCAGAGGGAGGCCACAGTCTATTGACTAGATGGAGCGGTTGAAGGCCATGGACTATTGACTAGATGGAGCGGAGGAAGGCCACAGACTATTGACTGGATGGAATGGATGAAGGCCACAGTCTATCAACTGGATGGAGTGGATGAAGGCTACAGTCTATCGACTGGATGGAGTAGAGAGAGGCCATGGACTATTGACTGGATGGGATGGAGGAAGGCCACAACCTATTAGCAGGATGGAGTAGAGGAAGACTGTGATCTATTGGCAAGGTGGAGTGGAGGAAGGCTACGGTTTATTGGCAGGAGCAGGTAAGTAGAGGAAGCCCACAACCTATTGGCAGGAGTAGGTAAGTGGAGGAAGGCCACAACCTATTGGCAGGAGCAGGTAAGTGGAGGAAGGTCACGCCTTATTGGCAGGAGCAGGTAAGTGGAGGAAGGCCACAACCTATTGGCAGGAGCAGGTAGTTGGAGGAATGCCACGGCTTATAGGCAGGAGTAGTAGAAACGCCCAGCATATTGGCAGGATGCGGTGGAAGACGGTTCAACATAATAGGAGGATGGGTTGGAGGATGGCACGAACTATGAAACAGAAGAGATGAAGAAAATTCCAGCATATTCATATTTGCAAGAGGAGGTTGAAGATGGAAGACCTATAGCAGAGGAAGTTCTGGCCTATAGGGAGGAGGCCTATGTGGAACGTCCTACTGACAGGATGAGTTGATGAGAGGACTGACATATAGAGAAGAGAAGGTTAAGGAAGGCCTGACCTATAGAAACGATGCAGGAGAAGGACGCCTGGATTATTTAGATAACGAGGTTAAGGACGCCGGATAGGAGTGCACAGTTTATTGAATGGGAGGCTGA
>OY744530.1:54468648-54541148 GCA_963556195.1 Sepiola atlantica
TATACACATATATATATACACACATATATATATACACACACATATATATATATATACACACACATATATATACACATGTATATATACACATATATACATACACATTTATATACACATACACATATATATACACATACACATATATATACACATATATATATACATATATATACATATATGTATATATGTACACATTTATATATACACATATATATATACATATATATATATATACACATTTATATATACATATGTACATATATACATATATATAATAATTTTCTGATGTTTACGGACCGTGCTTAAATAACGTTTTTATTTAGAAAGTCATTCTTTACATGGGAAGGGTTGAGCTTTGTTAACTATTCTTTACTTTCGCTTAATAATTTAATAAATAGATTAATAAATTTGTGAAACAAACACTCGCCGGAAGTTATATTACAGATATTAATATCAGGAACTAAATTTTACCGAATATCGGTAACTTTTCTGGTTTTCCATAAACGTAATCACAATCGCAGCAATACTAATTTAAGATTTTTAGACTATGAGGACCCTTTTAACAACATGAATAGAAAGTAAAAAAAAACAATCGACTTTTCGGCATAGGGTTTTACGAGCGTTGGTTGGAGGATACTGCTTTTTTCTTTGAGCTAAGGACTATTTTCCTTCATATAGACTGATTGAAGCAACCAAATTTTAAAAAGATTTTTTACGTCGCTTCCATTAATTATACAATTCAATGGAAGAGTAAAGACAGAAGAGGCCATCGTTTTTCTTTTGATCTTTGGTTGAATTATTTTAATAGTTTTTTCAATTCTGTAAAGAATTTTCCTAGTTGAAAAAGACACTTCACTAAACCAGTTTTTCCTATGTTAAAAACGAATACGTTATTGAAATTCATCGCAAATTATTAAGTTAGGTTACGGTTAGAGACAGTTTAAAGACGAGTGTGATTCTATAAAATTACCTAAACATCATATTCTGTATATTTATAATCTTGATCCATTTGTAGCACTGACACTGAAAATTATAACACAAACTTCCTATTCACAAGAGAAAAAAAACTGGGGCAATTGTGCGTTGTAGTTAGCTGGGTGAAAAAAAAATTTACAACAAATATTTTTTACCAAACGCAAGAAAAGTGTTTCTAATTTCGGAATTTGTATTGCAGCCTCGGAGGCTTGTAAAACAAAATGGACAACCCCTGAGGCCGAAAGGTTCGGTATAGTCCAAAGTATGTTGAAATAAAGAACGCAACATTTGGACTGAACTCTAATTCTACAGAATTTGAACGAAACTTCTTTTTTTTTTTAACTCTAACCCAAGTTTTAGGTTTATTTTGGTTCAATTTCTGTAGAAGCACCCGCAACTCTGTATCTGTCTATACAGTGTTACTTCTCTTTAATTGGAACAAAAATAATATTTTGACAAAACACACAAAAAACACGGCATAGTTTAACGGAAAGAAAAACAAAATTAAATTGCCAGTAAATGCACGAGTAGAAAATGTCTGAAATGTAAGGTTTAGGCTTATAGGATTGACAACCTAATATTTCATCATAAAAAAACAGAAAGCAATACAAAATTCACTTTAACAACAAAAGCTCAAACTGGGGCCATAAAATCCAGCTCCCAGATACTATCTTACAAAAAGGCCCCCCATAAAGCCAAAAATGTCGCCTTTGAGCGAGGGGCACCAGCGCGTCTGTTGACAACTACACACACACACACACACACACACACACACACACACACTTATCATTCTACAACGCACGCAACCCCACACTTCTGACAAAGACACACACATACAAATGCCTAAACGACTTACCAACTGTACGCCCGCACGCACTTCGATGTACTAACGTCAAGCCTCACACATGGCTACACTACACACATAAATCACAGGCATGAACATTTCTGTATTTTCTACATATATAAATATTTTGTGTTACTTTTAAACTACGTTTTATTCTTCCTTCAACTTATGCATGGCTTATCTTTCATTCAACTTTCCTACATGTTTTTCCATGTTTTATTTGTTTTTACTCTTTTAAACATTTCTTCAACAATCTAAATGTAAGCGTCGATCTTAGCATTTTCTCTAAGACACAATATCTTACCAAGCTACGGTCCGCGCTCTTACAAGCTTAAGGGGTCTTAACTATAGAAACAGTTAATTGTATTTGTCCATTTAGTTACATTTTAGTAGATTACATTTCATCACATACTTTCTTTATTCCGTGCTTAGTAGAGAAATACCAATCACAGGACGGTAAAATGAACAGTTTTGCACTACTTTTATGTCCTCTTATAAAAGAATAAACATCGATATGTAATGCTCCGAAACTTATGTCTGAAATCTTTATTTCAATTTTGATCAAACTTCATTACAGAATTTTGATGCTTAAGATTAAGTGTTCTAAAAAAATGTAAATTTTCAAATGAGAGGTTGTGTCCATATTATGCCCCCTAAACTCCTTTAAAATACTCAAAAGAAACTGAAATTTGGAGAATATTCATTAATTGATATCTAATACTATTGTTTAAATTTCACAAAAATCAGAGGTATCTGAATTTGAATGTAAAATTTTTGAATGCCCCCCTTTCCATGACAGTAAATTAAACTAACTATATGTCACATTACTCATATTTACGCCTAGCAGGTGTGTTTCGAAATTACTAATGATAAGTTAATTAGTTTAGGAGTGACTTCTGTATAAAGAAATATATAAACATATACACATGCTTAACTTTATATATAGAGAGATAAATAAATCTAATGATTGCTTTCTGTGGTTGATAATCATTTTGAAAACATGACGTCTATGTCTAAATACTGAAATACTGTACGAAAATCTGTTTAATTTTAATAGACCTTTAAAGGTACATTTGAAGCTAGGAGAGAGGTAGCATTTATTTTATTAAGGAACGGCGACTGGAACAGCTTTTTGTAAAAGAAGCGTGGAAGGGGGCCGCCTCACTTTGGGAAGAAAGAGCTGGAACAGTTCGAAACTCCGTGAAGCGGCTGAATCGCTACATTTCTACTTGTCATTTCCTCTAGACTCGACTACCTGAAAACAAATGCCTAGCAATTTTCTATTCTGTTAATTATGATTTTATGTTGAATACTTGACTTTGCTATCTTTTTTTACGATCAATAAATAGTCATACATGCTAACACCAGTTCTAATATGGCAGATCTGATGGTATCGATTTACGATAAAGTTGGTACTTGTTTACATCGCGGCTAATGGCAGCTCGACCATTTCCGTAAACAAGTTAGTAAGATGATGTATTTGGGCCGTCGACAGACTGGACGTGAAATCGATAACGAGTTAGTCCCGGAAATGGTAGAAACAGTTTACGATTTGAAAGCCGCCATCCTTTATATTCTTATTTTGCGGACGTTTTTTTCAACTTATGTGTTAAGATAAAGATTAGGTATTGAAATTCAGTTCCGGTTGCTGCTTCGCAGACGGGAATACGGTGTCAATGCAGAACGTGTTCCCTATTATGATTCACATAAGAAAATAAAACGTTTTTAATTGAATTTTGATGGTATCTTGTTTATTAAATCGTTAGGTGAAAGTACAGAATAGTTAACGGAGCCTCTCTTCCCATGTTAAACATGTCTTTCTAAATATTAACGGTATTATTTCAGCACGGTCTGTTAACTGCATAAGTACCGTACTTTAACAAATACTCAAACGAATCAGAAATGTAGTTTTTTTCTGTTTACAAAAACAGCTTATAATGCATTATATTAAAACTAGTTCACCATCTGTGAAGAAGATAATCAAATGAGACGTTGACACCCACCGTCTTCCCGTCTGTGAAGCAGCAACCGAAACTCAATTTCAGTACCTAATCTTTGCCATTATCCTTTTTTTATAGGCTATTTTTTAACCCTTACCTAACCCCTTGCATTTTTAGTGTCATCTGCCATTTTACATTTTTTTCCCGTAGCTTTAAAATCGTAAACTACTTCAGACATTTTCTGGGACTGACTCAGCATTCTCCGTCGAAATACTGAAATCCTTGGGATACCCATTTGTTACAAGTACCAACTTGATTTTTATAATTCAGTGTTTTAGTGGCGTCCCTAAAGTGCAGTTTTAGCGATTATTTCTGTTTTCGAACCAAGCCTCTATTACAACAGGAAACGAAAGAACGCAAGACGATGGCAAATGTTGTCCCCAAGTATCGACAATAACTTATCACGAGTTGCTTGACAATAAACATGAAAAGGATTTTGCCAATTACATGAAATGGAAAACTTTATTAATCAACAACACATTTATAGAACTACAATTTTACATGAATATAAAAGTCAGTTTTAGTGAAAAAATTGTCCATTTTGTAAAGTTTATACAACTCGTGTTTTGTGGTAGAAAATATTCAGTAAATAAGCAGACACGAGGGCTAAAAATATGTATGTCTATATTTGTTAGTGCGTGTAAGTGGGTAGCAATTTGCTTCTGTTCGCCTGACTTCTTGTCAGTGTGTGTGTAGCTGTGCGCGAGGTGAGGAAAGCTTGTACGTGCGTTTTGAAGTGTTCTTTTCTTCTTGCTTCTCCGGCCAAAGGACCGGGATGGGGTAGGTTAGCATACGTTCTTGTGGGTTCTCTCAAGGCGCGCTGGGTTGAATCTGTATTTTTAACTGTTTATTTCCTCGTTCTTATAGGTTTTTTTAGTTCGTGTCGGCTTATTTCTTTGGCATCGACTTATTAGTTTTTGACTTTGAACCGTTTTTGATTGGTTGGAAATCTTCAGTGCAAACGTTCCTGTTAAAAAGCAACTTTCTTTTTGTGAGCGAAAAGGAGAGCGTATCCCAACGAAGTAGAGAAAGTAAGAGGGTAGCAATTCAAACCATTTGCTTTTTGGCGTTTGTTCGGATCGCGTCTCGGTCCACCAAAAACTGATCGATGTGAATATGCAATAATCCGACAGAAAGAAAACAAAAGTTCAATAACTTTTGAGGTTATATTGAAGCGGATTGCTTTCAAAATGGCTGTCAAATTTTATCGACTAGTTTTGTCTAATTTTTCAAGCGGTAATTAATCCACTGTATTGATTTATTGTCCGATTTCTGCGGATTTCTTTTTAATGAACATTGTTTGATTTTATTATGTGTTCCTTACAAAAACAAAATGTACCCTCCTTTAACACTATGTCCGGGTGGCAATAACAATTTTTAATAAACACTGTTTGTTTTATTATTTGTTAATTAATATTCGCAAAGAAATAATCAGAAAACAAATTAATATTTGTCAAAAAAGAAAAATCCACAAAAATCAGACAACAAATTAATCCGATCATTAGAAAATCAGACAACTTGTCGATAAAATTTGGCATCCATTTTGGAAATTAACCATTTTAATATAATCATTTTGAAGACAATTCAGCCACATCTGTTCAGACCGGCACGTTTGCACCTGGTACAGTAAGGATTCTTACTTTCAGATTAGACATGATTGTTAAAGATTAGCTATTTACTAGCTTCCAAGTGCAGCAAAATGCGGCACAAGGGCATTTAAAGTGGGTAAAGCCAGTTTCTCGGAAGGGGTAAAGACACTCTGGTAGATACAAAAATAGACGAGAACAGACCTGTCTGCATTCTTCTGTAGGCGCTTCACAAGTCGACAATAACTCTTCTCTAGATGGAGTAGGTAATTCCTGGGAGGATGATCTTTTAGAATCTGATCGAACCGAACCCTACCTCATTCCGACATAGGAAGGGGTCAAGACAGTCTCTAGGTTGTCAGGATAATCCCACGGTTTCTCCGGCTGGTATGAACGAAGGAGGCGGTAATTCTTGGGAGGATGGTCTTTCTAAAGAAAGAAGGTTAATTAAGCAGAATAAACCTCAAGCAATTTAGCGGAGATTCCAGAGTTTTTACGACAAATTTTGGACTTGGTCAATATATGCAGACGATAAATTGGCCGATACGAATGAATAAAATGCGGTTCAGGTGCCAGTTGACTTTCGGAGATTTCTGATTTTTACCCGTCTTCGGATAAAGACTATTACACACCTTCTTCATTTCGTAAATAATCCTAATTCCAATTTATCGGCCTCCATTCTTCATTTACAGATTTCCTTACCCCTACAAAAAGCACTGGAAGTTTATTACTAAGTCCAGGTGGCAACAGCCCCCCACACACCAAAAAAAAAAAGACCGAAAGACTTATTATAAATTAACAATGTATGTTTTACTTGGTCATATTTAAAAAAATATATTTTGTTTATGGAATATAATTAACTATGGTTCAAAATACCCTCTCCGGAAAATAAATTTCAAGAAATATTAACTTTTGACAGTGCTATTAGTTTTTTGCCTTAAAATGTACTTTAGATAGAGATCATGTCCGTCCGTCAGTCACACTTTTTAAAAGGTAATAAATACATTGCAGAATTTGTATCATTTCGAAATATCCGATCCGAGATCTTAATTACTTTTAGAAATGAAAAATATTGCAGTAATAGTAAATAATAAATTCTCAACAAATAAAACGGATGCCATGACCAGAAATCGAATCATTGAGACCTTTAGTATGACGTTCTACCAAGTGAGCTATTTAGACTTTCTTATAGAGCTTAAAACATTACCATAACACAATTATTATAGCTTTGGCGTGACGTCATAGATTTGATTTACGTTATATTTCAAAACATGAATTCAAACAAGCGATAATAAAAATAAATAAATGGGTAAACATTATCAATAGCGTTGGAAATTATTTTAAAAGTTACACAAAATTAGTTTGCTTTAACTACGTATTGGCGTTAGAAACAGTGTAATATATACTAGAATTTAAGCACGTAGCGCCCATAATCCTAGTTTGTTAAAAAAGAAATGACCTTTGGGTGCTGATATCGATCCTGAACCAGTTTTCGTGGGGTTCGACTCGGAAGCGTTCGGCTGTCCTACGCAAACGCCCGAGAGTTGACGAGCCGATTTGTACCAGACGACAATTTTGATACCGTGCTGCGTCCTATGATGATAATTTTTTGCTTGTTTTGTGTTTTTTGTTGTTAGGGTTTAGGGTTAGGGTTTAGGGTTAGGATTAAAAATATTTATTCGATAACAGTAATTTCGCTCTGTTTTGCTTGTTTTATTTGTTTTGTTGTTTAAAAAATTTATTGCAACTATAACTAAAAATTATAGGACGCAGCAACGTATCAAAATAAAAAAAAGAATATTTATTTGATAACAGTAACTTCGCTATGTTTTGCTTGTTTTTTTTTTTTGGTTCTTTTAGAAAATTTCTTGAAAATATAACTTACAATCACAGGACGCAGCACCGTATCAAAATCGTCGTCTGGTACCATTCGGCTCGTCAACACTCGGGCGTTTGCGTAGGACAGCTGAACGCTTCCAAGTCTAACCACACGAAAACTGGTTCAGGATAGATATCAGTACCGAACTTTGTATCAAGCCTAAATGAAATAAACTCGGTTATCTTCGACATTTCAACTCTGTTATGCCTGCCAAATCTTTCGTCACATATTTCGACTGGCGTAAGGGCAAACATTGCTAGCTTTTTTGTTTTTTTGTTTTTACAAATAATAATTTGTTTTGGTTTTTGCTGTAACAAATAAAAAAAAGATGGCGCTACTTATGCAGTCTACGGATAGGGTTGAAATATTAACGTTATTATTATTATTTAGAAAACCATTCTGAACATGGGGTCTTTATTAACTATTCTGTACCTTTACCTAACAATTTGATAAACAAAAGATACCGTAAAAAATTAATTTAACTGTAAAACCCTATCTAAAAAAATAGCCCGGTCCGTAAACTGCATAAGCACCAAAATGGAATTGAAATTACAATTTATTTTTATTTTTTAAAAATATTAGTTAATTAAAAAAAATTGGGTGAATGTGTACGAGTATGGTACCTTAAATCTTCGTCTGCAAGGCGGAGATCATGTGATATTAGTATCACCGTTTTTATGTTCGGACTAAAAACATACCGGGCTGTTCGTTTTCTGAAAATGAAATTGTTGAAATACAAACTAACGAGTGAGTGTCCAAAAACAATTAATTTATTAATGAAAATAAACAGATTTTTGAACCGAAAAATTTTACAAATGTGATTTTCTTTCCCTTTTTAGTGCCAAAATTGAATCTGCAAAACACCGCTTCTCTGACATTAAGCTATGTTTCCCTATGGCCCGGTCCTTGTTTTTATAAGGAACATAAAAATGGTGTTACTAATGTCACGTGATCCTCGCCTTGCAGACGAAGATTTAGGTTACCATACTCGTACACATTCACCAAAAGTTGTTTGTTTTTTTTCATTTTTTTGCAATTATTAATTTACTAATAAAATCAATGTTTTTTTAATAAATGGAATTTTAATATATTACTAATGTTTTTTTTTCATTTTATATAACAAATTAAACCTCATAATTATAACGTATCCAATAAAGAATATTGTCAGAGAAATTGTCTTTATTACGACGGCGCAAGATAAACACCTATAACAGAATTGAAATGTTCAAGATAGCTATACACACTTTTTATTCATACTTAGTACTTACCGGTTAAATGGAGTTTCGGTCGTTAAAACACACAATTGTTGTAACAATGTCCTGTCCTGTTCAGATTATGTTTGATCTTTAGGCGAAGCAAACATGTCTTATTCCTTACTTCCTGGTTTAATCGATACTTAGTGAACATTACAGTCATTAAAAGGGAGTTAAATGTTTAAAAGAAAACATGTTCCAGTGCCCAATTTCATTAAAAATATTTAGTTGCATTTGGAGAAACACACTATTATTACAGGGACGTAAGTGTAAGAAATCCATTTCTTAAACTTTTGTTGTTTTTGTCAACTAAGGATTCTGTCATATTATCCGTTTTCTGATTGGCAATTATGGACCAATCGGCTTTGACGTTGTATTCCAGGGTCAAGTATAATTTAGCTTTCATTTTTTGTTATGAACGTAACAGATTTTACGTTGGTTTTTCAATTTGCGGTTACAGACAAAATCTACGCATACATAAAATATATATTATCAAACTATATTAAAGTAAGACACCTTTCTTTAGTTATGTTTCGTTGTATAAAATGAACATAGAAATCTTTAGTCCTTTTTAAGTTAACCAGCCGAAAATGTAGAAAGATTAAAAAAAAACTCTTGCTCTCTCTCTCTCATATATATATATATATATATATAAACTATAGAAAATTAGATTCTATTCACAGTGTCTTTATTCATTCCTAAAAATATCCAATTCTGTTCGGCCTGTTTCATCATCACTCAGACAAATAAAATACAGAGTTATATATCTTTAATTTTCAATGAGTGTGACTCATCAGAAGGAGACGCCCGAATCGTCCCAAAACATCACAAAAAATAAAACATTGTGAACGCACTGCTATATGGAAACATTAGGAAATAAGTTGCTGTTTACTTTTATGAATACGCGCCACGTTTTATACTGACAGAGCTAGTACAAAAATACGTATATTTTCCTGAAGATATAATTCTAAAGTAAATCACAAAAACATCGAATAAAATTAGAGAAAAAAAATGAATGAATAAAGACATGATCACTGGGATCTGATTTTTATTGTTTATTTATACATGCTGTAAAGTTGAAAATTAGTATCTATTGATCTTAAACCTTGAACGTCTGACTGCAAATAATAATAATAATAATAATATATATATATATATATATATATATATATATATATATATATATATATATATATATATATATATATATAATTATAACTATTTGTTTATCTACATACGTATTCGTGTTATCATTCCGGAATCATCAGTGTAGAGATAATTATTCAATACGATCGTAGGACTGAAATCCCGGAACATGAGTCAAGTTTATTTTAAACTACAAATTCCCCCGCCTTAGGGTTGTTCACTGTTGCCGCATTAAGTAAGGCGGCGGAATTTGTAGTTTACAATCTATATCGCTAATTTGTCAGTTTTAAACCTATAACGCCAAGCTGGCGCGATAAGCAGTCGACATCAACCAATGAAGGAGCATGCATTAAAGCTATGATTTTGACGGCTATTTTAATATTACTCACTAGAGTGCTCAGCCTGAAATTGGAGGCGACAAATAATTATAAATACTAGCAAATATATGCCCCCTCAGGTCGAATATTTTTGCTAGTTGTTTTAAGTTACATATTACATACATTACATTTTAAACTAAGTAAAAGGTAACCGCAGGGAAAATTGTTTAGAAAACAAAATCTTTAAATTCTCTTCGATAAATAGAAGAAAGTTGTTAACTGGAAGTTATTTTATTGTTTCAGAAGACGGCGTAACAACATTAATATTTGGCGGCCCTATCGATTACCCACCCTCCAGTCAAAAATCTTGAATTTAATTGGACTAAAATAAATTAAAATAAATACTTAGATATTAAATCTGATTAGCTATAATTTTAATTTTTATTTTCGCTAAAAAAAATAATATCCATGATGGAACCAGTTATCTTTCTGGAATGTAAGTCATGTAAGTTCGCACTTAAGGATAATTCTGCCAGCCTATTGTTTATATTAGTTAGCATTTAAAACTAAACGCATTTTCCTATTAAACTTTTATATGAATTTGAAATTTTTCAAATCTATTATTTTTTTAATTAAACCACTTGATTCATTAATTTGTGCTTTAAAACATAATTTCTAAGATTAAAAAACAAAACAAACATAAACGTTTTAATAAAAAAAAATCAAAGTAAATATATCATTTTTGAGCGACTCGTGCGATACGTCTCAGATAATATGTTGTTTACATGTTATTAATCAAATAACGCGCCCCTGTCTTGTGTCCATATCTCTCTCTTTTTTCTCTCTCTCTATTTTCTCTCTCTAATCTGACGTCATGTAAACAACTGTAGATTTCTTCAAATAGAACTTTCTGTGCGTTCGAAATAGAACGTTATACTTAATAATCAGAGGGCGGTTAACCAAATGTTGGAGTTGACGCCGGCTGTTCTATCATATTCCATTACAATCTAATTTAATTACGTAACTAAATTATATAGATTTAAAAAACAATGTCTTTAATTAATTCTATTTATATTTTTTATCAAGATTAGTATCAAGGAAAATATTTTAAATACATCTGGAAATCTGAAAAAAACACAATTATGAGTGTATATTTGCGAATATTAATTTATTAGAAGCTTAAAAACAAATTATTTATGTAAATTTGAAAGACGCCTGATGTGTGGGGAACCTTTGAAATGGGTATATATATATATATGAGCTGATAATTAGATATAAAATAAGAGCGATGAAAAGTAATAATATAGTTTCGGCTTCAGACAGAAAGATACATAATCTCCATTATTGATAGATTTGTTTATATATATATAGAATACAAAATGTTGTTGAATATGACAGATAACTTATGTCTTGATATTCTTGTGTGGATTCTTTCCATTTGCTAAATCAGGGTCTTTATTTCGGTGGGGAATTGGCCGATTAATCTGCCATAACTGTAGACCCATCCGGAATCATCTTCAGGGCAATCAGGTAAATACCATGGCGCTAGTGCTAATATTGATAGGTAGTTTTGATGGGAATTATAATATTAATACGGAACTAACTTTAGAACTATAAACATTTTAGAATGATATCACTAGTGTTAAAGCTAATTCTGTTAATGGTTGTTTTTTTTTTGGTTTTGATGTATAAGGCTTCTAATATATAGAGTTTTTGTTGATTATTAGTATGTTCTAATATTGTGGTGTTTTCTACTAAGAGTTTTCGAAATTGAGAGCGGTGGGAAGGAATGCTAATTAGTAAGGTGCTGAGCTATGGCGCTGGTAGGAGGGAAATGCATTGTTAAACTCCTCGACAAAGTTGTAGTAGTCAAGCCAACATATATGTTTTTTTCCGAATTCTAGCGCATATGATAAAAACCCAAACACACAACCTTCTTCCTCTTTCCTGTTTTATTTTTCACAGACCATACACGTGCATACGACACCTGCACTCGGCAATTAGCACACACACGGCATTCACGAACTACTGTACGCCAAACGATAACGCATATACGCCGTTAACCGAACGCACGTACACACAAGATCATAGATGTATACAATCTCTCATTAACAAAAACAGACACGCCAATGCACAAACATCCTCTTAACTTTTCCATTTACACACACGTAAACACACATGGCGCTAGCCGAAATGAACATGTTTACTAAATTCCTTCTAAACGACGAAACAACTCCTTAACTCGGAATATTTATTGGACTCTTTTAACTCCCATTAATTGCAACACTTTATTCTGCATTGTCAGTAAAAAATAAGTATTTTGTATGGATAAACCTTGTCATTTTCCATTTGATAATTTCCTATCTTAATAAAGTTCTTCAATGAAATGTAAATCAAGCCTACCCCTCACCAACCAACTTTTCGGGAAATTCTGGCTGAGCCGTATCCTCGATTCAACCTCAGTCGCTGTTTTTTATTTGTCAGTAAAGACTGCCGCTGCACTGGAAGCAGTTATAAGTGGCACTTGACCTTCCGACCCCTCCACTAAGTACTCCTTGACGGTGTGTTTTTCTTCGTCTTATTGGTTAGACACATATAAGTAAATATATGTCGTCTTTGATCTCGGTGTAACGGGAAACTATTCGAATTACTGACCAAAAAAAACTCCATCCACAATAACAATAAAACAATCTTTTTATTTTAAGCAAATGCATTTGCGCACATCGGACAAGAAGAACATAGTCCATCGTTTGAAAAGTCAGTTTAGAAAGACATTACTTTTAGAGTTAGTCAAACAGATATGTACCGTAAGATCAAAGTGTAGTATCTGTTTCGATGGATACTACACCCCATAGACTGGTATTGTCTTGGCCTTCGGGGCTTGATTTACGCCGGTCTATGGGTCTGTCCTGTGCAGTTCTAGGAGGTCCACCCTCCCAGGCTTTGCCTCCCCTCTTTGGGGAGGAGTAAGTGTATTGCTTACTGCCTGAGGCGCCCCTACCGGTGAATGCCGACGGGGCTGTCCAGGCAATTTTTAAACCCCACTTTCCCGACCCGACCTTGGGTCACATCTTACTTGTGGGAGTAAGATAAAAACTGGCCTTGTGCCTAACTCCTAGAGAGGAGTAAATCAATACTCGGTCAGAATACGATAAGAATCCAATAAAAAGCGAGCACTCACGCAAAGCACAAACTTCTCACCTCCGTCCCCCCCCCCCGTAATAACCTACTGGTAACTATTATTCTATAATCATCTAGTTTATATTCGCCCATTGATCGGTGTAGGTACAGCATTTAAGTATGTCAATTTCCATCTTCACCTTTTCCAACAGTGCAAAGAACACCCCTTTCTTCCTCTGTGTGCCTAAAATGAAACGCGACTTCCACGAACAAAGTTTCTTTCCAATAACTTCATACGCGTTGAACACGTTACCACAGGAATGTCTCCCTACATACTACAACATGGTCGTTTTCAAGTGCAATGACAACAAATATTTGTCGAGTCGTCCTGTGAATTATTAATACTTCTCAATCTTTTCATAGTACTGTTTCATCATCCAACTGAAAATCTCACTAACCCTTATCGTCGAGTGGCTTTTGACCTTGGTAAGTGGTGAACTATGAGCATATATATATATATATATATATATATATATATATATATATATATATAAGCTTCTACCACTTTTATCTACTAGCTATAGCTAGTAGGAAGAAAATATTTGTGAAATTTCGTGGAAAAATACGCTAATTAATATTTGCATTAGAGAACAAAAAATACAAAAAATAAAATGGCTGTGTACAAATAAACTGAAATGCATCATGACGGAAATTAACTGCCAATCGACTAATTAGACAAATTAAAATAGAATTTTTTTTGTTTTTTTTTCAAACATAACTAAATCTGAGAACTTATGAATATTTTAACGTGCATCTTGTGTGATTCAACAAACAATTAGATAAATATATTTTAATATTGTTTTTAATGGAGAAAAAAAATTAGAAAGTTAGTTTTTAAGTAAAAATAATTCGCTTTGAATGAAAGTCTTATGTCTATTTATTGAGCATTATCAAAAAAGATCACTTCGTTTAAAAATAGATATTTATGCTTTTTTATGTTATTTTCTTATAAAACACGTATCCAGTTAAAAAAAAACTTTAGACTTACGTGAGATTCGAACGCGGGTATTGACATCGTAAATACTGTCTTAGTAATGTGTAGTCTGCTTATTCCTTTTTTTTTCCCAACGAATCACATGTTTCTATTTTTGTACGAAGAAACAAATTCCCAAAAAATCCATAATTTTTTAATCGTATATCGATTTTTATACTAAATATAAGTTTGTTTCCCTATAGCTTTTTTCCTATATATTTTAATAACAGAAAACACATGCAAAACTATATGCTTATTTTTGGGATTGAGTTATGCTTGAAAAAATCTGTTTAAATTGTTATGCTGAGCTGTAATATATAATTAACTAAACAAACCACTCATCTCGCACTAGCTATTCATGTACTTCTCTCGCTACCTCTCATTCCATACTGATTCAACCACTCTCTAATGTTTCTGCGTGAGCCTTAAAAAAAGGGTAATTCTCTTTTTTAGCGTAACCATTTAATTTACATACGTGTCTATACAAATTACACACATGCATGTACATTTTTTTAGACAAGTCATTTGAAGACTGCACAGAAAAAGGTCAGCGTGTTGGTGTTATAAAATACGAACTTTTTTTCTGACCAGAACTTCGAGGTCTTTAAACTGGCGCATTTTGTGACTTATTTTCTGTAAGTCAATTGCGTCTATTGAGAATATATTATAAGTACTGTCTATTTATATGTTGTTATTTGCTTTTTCGAACATTATATTTTTTTAGCTTGTTAAAACAATGGTGGCGTTGCTCATAGCCTCAGATAGTGTATTTAGAAGACGATAGCGTCTTTGAAAGGTGCCAAGAACAACGCTTACATTTAATATAAATTTAGCTAAATTGGCGAAATTTCATTCACGTTTACTATGCTACTTCTTTAAGGCACACCCACACAGCATACCCCCCCTGGCATTCACACAGTGAATGTTATGAATGAGTCGCCATTTAGCAAGTGCTAAATTTAACAACGGGAGTTGTGAATGAAAGCAAAAAAACATGAATTAAAAAATATAACATATTTATATATCAATAATTTTACAAAAATGTAAAATATACTTTGAAAGACCAAAGTTCCTTGAGAAGTTTTAAAGTTCTTGAATGAGAAATTGACATATACTGACTGAGAACATACAGCGGACGGCAATGATACCACCAGCTGAGACCTTTAAGAAAAACCATCGAATGCGGAAACCAACTTACATAAACTGTGATGTTAGTCACATAGAAGCTGTAACAGAAATAAAACAATAACATAGAAAAAAAACAACACATGAACCCAAGGGAACTGAAACTGCAAGATATGTCATACCCCCCACACACACAAAAAAAGAAATACACACCAAAAACACTATGTGATGGCATTAGCCTCCGCTGATACAACACAAAATATTCGTTAATGGTCAAAGAGGATGGAATGACCGATGAGGGAGAGCACTAACCAGACATCCACCAGAAGGGTGCGGAAAGTACTAGGACGTTGGGGAGGCTTAGAGCCACAATAATACCAGAGAAAACCAATGATTGGTGCAGCGAGACATCAATCGTAAGCGGCTTTGCAATGGTCATGGAAAGAGGTGGAAAGTACTGGGAATCTGGGGAGACTTGTTATCACTCAGACTCCAGGGAACATCATCGATTATTATCAGTTAGCAATCACTGATGATGACGTGTTTGGGAACTCCTAGTGGGGAAAAAAATTAATAGTAATAATAATAATAATAATAATAATAATAATGCTGATGCTGATGCTGATGCTGATGATGATAATAATAATAATAAGTTGTCACTCAGACTCCAGGGAACACCACTTGATATTGCCAGTGAGCAGTCACTGATACTTAATTGTGTTAAAATCATGATAATAATTAATACACAAGCCATGATCCTTTGAGTGAATATTGATATATTGTACATTAGTGCACATATTTATTGCCCTTAACAGATTGTGAATATATCAGATAGTAATAATAAAACAAATGTAAAGTTACATACTTTACAAGTGTATTATAACTATTTCATAAAATATTATTTGTTGTAATATACACAACAAAGAATATTTCATAAAAGTGTCCTTTAAACCATGGTTTTTCAAAGAAATAATTCTCATCCCCAGAAAGAAAAAAAAAAGAAGAAATTATTAAGCATTGGATAACATTAATTAATTTGAAAAAGTGTTACAGTTGTTTATGAAGAAAATAGAAAAAAATGCATGTATGAAGCAGCAGAAAGTAGTTGTAATAATGCATATGCAAATACATTATGGGATGTTCAAATGTTGTCCATTAAAATATTATATTATGATATAAGGGTATTAGAATCCAGAAAACATAATAAATAACCAGCATTCAATATATTTGAAGATCACTGTATAAAATTGCATTATGCCTCAAAGTGTCTATAATAATGCATTGCCATTATTTTAAATATAAGAAAGATTATTCAGAGTAAAGTTAATAATGAAGGGAACAGAAAAAGAAACAAATCAAATTGCATGACCCTGCAGCACAACACGACACTACTACTTGGGACGTTAGAGTTAATTTAATTAAAAGACAAATTACCATCGCTCAATAATTAATTCGGAAACATACTGTTGAACTTCATGAACTTGAAAGCAAGCTGATGAACTTCATCACTAATGACAAATATACGGAACTCTAACAACCATTTGCGAATATCATTGTCAATTACGAACACTGTTACCGGCTAACCATTTAAAAAAATAAACTTCCTAGAAAGGCTCTATTTTATTACCTAACTACATTAATCTAATTGACCACAAACTTACGGGCCCCCAAAAAGAATTCCTAAATCTTGGACCTAATTGCCACCTTCTTCATCAATTCAACCATCAAAACAAAAACAGCAAAAATAGAATTATTATATGAAAACATAGCTAGACTAGAAACAGAAAATTAAATTATAACACATCTCGACTTACGTGATCTAAAAACATTAGCTATAAAAATTCGACACGATAAAAATACAAACAATCTAGTTTATTAACTCTCAATCTAAAAAAAGCCGCTAATGAACACCGCAATCGTCCAAATATCATTATAAAAAAGTGGACAAAACGAACACATTTTACTTAATAAATCTGACTATCACACCAAAGTACAATACATTCTTGATTATCACACACAATTTAAAGTAATTACCAACAATTCTACTAGGAAATTAGCGACACAAATTAACAGAGTTATCACTGCTAATAATTCCCAAATAAAGTTACCAACTTCCCAAAATAATCGATGATTACAAACCTGGTTATTTATACGGAAGAGTTAAGATACATAGACCTAATCCCCCTCTCCGACCTATCATACCCCAAATTACTACTCCCATATATTCATTAACAAAACCCTAAATGAACTTATCAGCCCGTATCTACCCAGTACATATAGCGTTAAGTCAACACAATAACTATTACAAATTCTACAAACCAAACAACTGGACAATAAAATCATTGCTTCTCTTGATGTAGAAAGCTTATTCACTAATGCACCCGTAAAAGAAACAATTGATATGATTATGAATAATGTATGCAATAACTCGTCTCACCCTTTACTTAAAATAAACTACAAAATACTTTAAAAATGACTATTAATTTGCACCACTGAAGACTTCATGACGTAAAGAGAAACATTTACACTCAAATTGACTGAATTTCAATGGGTTCGGTTCTCGAGCCGACTTTTAGCGAATTCTATATGACAAACCTAGAAAACAACATATTTTATAACATTGTGTTGTATGTGCGTTGGGTTTAGATCAAAGTGACACAAATGCCACAAACAAAAATATAGAGGGTTGTGACATTATAATATAGGAAGATTAACACATATTAAAAAAACAACACAAATATTAAAAATTTAAAAAAGACTTAAAAATGTGGTCAATATACTAAACGGCACAACCTACGACAAATCCTATATATACACCACCACAACACGTAACAATAGAGTCGCTCTACATAACAATGAGATAAAATCCCAGAAAGCAGAAGTTTATTTGTTTCACAATGTATTCACACATGCAGCAGAGGTAGATTTAAGATCATGCTGATCTATCAGACTCAGGAATATCTACCTCCTTATACATAACACAGCACACACAGTAAAACATCTGTAAAAATCTAAACATCCAATGTAGCACTAAGTCCTGGTAACATCTACCGGAGAGAACTATGGGAAACGATAAGTATACTATACATTATGATTATGTGGTTCCTACATCTACCTACCTGGAAAATGCAGCAGTCAAACCGGACATAGTCATATTAAATAAGGCAGAAAGAGAGGCAACACTAATTGAGGTGAGTGTTCCAAATGACAGTGGCTTAAACAGAGCAGAAAGGGAGAAGGTGACAAAATACCAAGGCCTAATGTATGATATAAAGAGAAACTGAAACCTACAAAACATCAACATTATCCCAGTTATAATAAGAGCTAAAGGCCTCATGAAGAAACATTTCAAAAAGTATCTGGAAAGTATTCCCGGAAAACCAAGTGCAAAAGAAATCCAAATAATTGCACTTAAGGGAACGGCCAAAATCCTTAAAAGAGCACTCGGTTGGAGCCTCTAAATAGCATGTGATAGTCTGGCATTTGGAAGAATGCCTCGTCCTTATACTAACGAACACAGAAATAAGAAAATTAAAAAAAAGGGACACAGAGCACATACATATGAAAATGAATGTGAGTGCGTGTGTGTGTAGACAAAAAAGATATATACGCACACATACATATGCATATACGCACCCACACACATACACTAGAAGAAATACATTGAACTAAACACACATACTCACACCACACCACACACACAAAATAAATGACAGGGGTCATAGAAGAAATAAATGACCCTCATAATTATATTCATTAATTCCAACACTCCTAATTCTATATCGAATTAATGACAAAATAAATAACACGCTTCCATAAACTCAATGGCATACCTCAAGATATACTGATGATGACTCAGAGAGAAAAAGAGAAGAAACACAGACATCAAACTAATCATGATAAGAGGATTGCACTCAAATTTTTTCAAAACAAATATCTGAAGAGAGACAAACATGCTCAAAACACGCATTATAGAAATTGAAACACCAACCTTAAAAAATGTAAAATATTAAATAATAAACAAATTATTTTAAATTAATAAATGTTTAAATATATATCTATCCCTTGTAAGTGTTACCCGCTTTCTGTTGTTGATTTTTATTTTGTTTTTCTTCGCTAACTCTGTGCTTACTTTATATATGCCTTGCATTTCAGTCTCTGAGGAACAGCGATGGAATCTGTTTAATGGTTGCATTTTACTCATTGAGAAACAATTGTTAGACCATCAGCAATACTGTCATGCAAAAATAAAAATAAAATAAATGATTTAATTTAAGACTGCATCCTTTGTTCATTAGAATATGAACGATCACTATATATATATATATATATATATATATATATATATATATATATATATATATATATATATATATATTAATGCATGTGTTGTTGAAAACGACAGAACTCTTCTGTTTAGTGATTCCTTTTTTTATTTTTTCCATTCGTCGAATGATCTTTTTGACGTTGAAATGGAATGAATTAATGTAGAATCCGTGTGTTTGACTAACGTTTTCGATTCTCTCCAGAATCATCTTCAGGTCTTTAATGGCAAAAATTAATAAAAAGCGAGTAAAAGAATGGAATTTCTTAAAAAATACTCCGGCAAACCGTCGCGTAAAAGGCGGACGTCTACATTTTGAAATGTGACGATTGAAAAATGCTGCCAAAATTCACACAATATATATATATATATATATATATATATATATATATATATATATATATATATATATATCAAACGTATAAAGTTACTGTCTACTTTTAATTTTAGTGAACTTAGCTAGATTTTACAGATAATGGGCTAACTTTGGTATATTTTTCATTAGTGTATACAGTTAATATTTTTCTTTTTTATTTACGTCATTTGCTTACTATCCTGAACTTTTTCGTTTCTTTATTTACGATATTTATCCAAACCAACCTTTTAATATTCTCTATCTATCTATCTATCTATCTATCTATCTATCTACATATATATATATATATATATATATATATATATATATATATATATATATATATATATATATATACTGGGAGCGAGAGAGAGATAATGTAAACATTTATGGTCGGAATTAGCTTTATCAGAATGGGCTAATATAGCCCATTCTGATAAAGCTAATTTTGACGTGTAAGCGCGAGTTGATACAAACCGCGTAACTTACGGCCGGGTTGTTTTTTTTTCGGTCTCATTTTGGCTGACAACTTAAGAAAGCGGAAGTAAATGTGGCCGTCTTCAGATGAGTCCCAGTGAATGTGGGGCAGTCGCGTACAATGGAGCTAGGTGTAATGACACAAGCGGTCTATCTGTTTGCCTGTCTATCGTGCTTCTCTCCCCTTTCTCTCTTTCCCTCTCTCTCTCTGACATGAAAGTCCGCATAGTAAAGTATTTGCATCACCCCAACATTTATGACTAGTCCAAGTGATCTACATCAATAAAGCTTTCTTATAAACTAACACCAGCGTCCGAGTGATTTTGTCTACAGACAATTAAGAACTTTGGTTCCAGATGACAACGACGGGTCGAGACTATTACTTTACGGAAGTTGGCGAAATCACAAGACTTCCAGAAAGGGAGACATCTACCTCTCTGGAAATCACAAGACTTCCAGAAAGGGATACATCTACCTCTTCCTTGTAACACTTTCAACAGAGCGGACGCGTAAAAGGCTAGAACCCCCCCCCCCGACATCAGCTATCCATCTGTCTATCTGTTTACCCTTCTCTCTCTCCCGCTCTCACTCTCTCTATCTCTCTGAAGTCTGCATGTTAAAGTCTTTGTATCACCGAACTCTGCATTTATGAACTGTTCAAGTTATCTACATCAATAAACCTTCTTATAAACTAATATCAGCGTCTAAGTGTTTTATCTACAGATGATCAATAACCTGGGCCCACAACGACGACACGGGTGTATAAAGCATTTATACACCCGTCTGTAAGTGGAAATATAACAGTAGTTCACTGTTTGAATTAATATAATTTTATTGTGATATAAAAATGTTGCCTATTTTTTAAATGACTTGACTGATTTGTTTGAAAAATGTAACATTTCACTCCGTCATTTCGTCGCATAATGCCCCGTTCTTTACTGGTTCAAAAATACGAAACGGGTTGCAGCAAAAATAAAGAATCGAAAAAAGAAAGTACACCCATACTTTACTGGTGCAGTCAACTCCCCAGTCCCAGCTGAAACGAGAAAAGGGCGAAACGTCTGCTCACTTCTATTGTAAATCTCGCTCTCTTGTTTTCGCCGATTCTCTCTCGATCGGTGACGTAATTCTTACAATTGTTTTTGACACATTCAACAAATCGACATACCTCAAAATACAAACAATAAAATGTTTATATTTTCATTTTAGTTTCAATCTTGAACTTAGCAAAGCAATCACAATCGCATTCAAAACACACCGTCAACTCATAACCATGGCTTACATCTCATTATCATGTGTTATTATTCTTATTTACTATCCTGCATTTTCGATTAATCTTTTTGACATAACACGTATTTTATCTTATTATAATGTATATAATGTGTCTGTATGTATGCCAATGAAACTACATCACCACTTACGTCATATTTCGTGTACGTTTTTACCTCATATTTTATATTATTTTATTATTTCGTGATTAAATTTTCTAATCTATTATTTACACCGTTGATGTTATTTGCATTCTTTTACTATTCAATTCACATAACTTATACAACAAAAAGTGGTTCACAGAATGAGTGGAATGTCTAATTATTGAGTTTAAACATCCGATTTTCATAAATGACTCGAGATTTAAAACAATTATATATACTCAAACCCAATCTATATAATAATACGCTTACGCATTTCACCTTCGTACGTAAGTTATCACCTTTCACGCACAGTAAAAAGTTAGATGATAATTGGTGATTAATCTCGACTTTCCTCACTTGAAAAGAAATTGTTCCAAAATCAAAGTCATTTGTTCTTAATAGTATCGATCCAACAGAAATTGATTATTTCAAAAGAGCTTGAAAGCTAATGAGTCAGATTGATGTAGAAAGCGCCGTGGATTTTCCACGAGGTCTCGGTAGTCTTGTATCAATAGTGTAAATACATATATTTTTAATGGCTGGAATTGAGGAAGAAGTTGTGTTAAAAGGCGAAACAAATACTACTACTACTAGTAATACTACTACTACTACTACTACTACTACTACTAATAACATAATCGAAATTCATAAAAAGGTATTTTCATTTATCACACTTATATTACCGTCAAAACGACCCACTGTTATTAAAATCAATAATACGACATAATGTTTTGAAATACTGTATATATAATAGAGAGCAAAGACCGAAACACAACTATTTGTATGCCTAATTTGCATGACTATTTTAAACAGTTTATTATATAAATTAATGTTTGCTTTTATTTATTTGTAATTTGATTGACCTACTTACCTAATATATATATATATATATATATATATATATATATATATATATATATATACATTTGAAATTACTATATATATATAAGGGAAGTGGGGTCTGATCAACTCTGCTGGGAAGCCATGAAATTAAATACTGTCTTGTTTTTAAATTCCCGAAACAGTTTTTCATGGTAAACAACTGATGATCCCTTAAAATAGTGTTAAAAACAAACTAATATAATAACTGTAAAAAATAAATTGACTTACATGAATGATTTTCCACTAAAAGACTTGGAACTATTAGTTAAAAAAAATTTTTTGTTTTAATATAGTTTTAATGGTTGCGAAACTTCCGAGACTATATATATATATATATATATATATATATATATATATATAGGTTTTAAATATGATGAACGGAGTCATAGCGAGTCGAGGCACTATCACAAGAAAAAAAGAGAGGAAATATTAAATATTATATTCAATCATCGATTAAAAACTTTTAAAAAGAATAAAAAGATCGACTAAAAGTAACAGAATAAAAACTAATTCTCAAGGTACCTTTCAGCGGACACATTGTCAAGAGAAACGTCGGCGAATATCGCTTAAAAAACGTAGAAAAGAGTAACGTGGAGTGAAAAAAAAAGGTGGAGATTGAATAACGCCATTAAACTAAAAAGGAATAAATTGACATAATAGGCAAAGTATTTTTTTTTTAGAAGTCTCTAAATAAATCTAATTTGCGAGACAACTCTTTTTGCCTACAGAGCGATGGTTTTCGCATTATAACACTCACTGCCTTCAACACCTTGAGATACTGTTTGGAACGGGCCTTGTGTACAATGCGAAAACATTAATCGGAGTACGCCTCACCGCACTTTTTATTGTCATACAAGTGTTGTCCAATGGATGACTCGTGGACTTGTGAGCGCCCGGATGTACTCTGCAAACGCCCGGATGTTCTTTGTAAAGACGCGGATGTGTCCGTCGATATACTTCTCTTTACGCCACGTGACCTGTGAACATATGCAGGAATATGCTGGGCCACTCTGACGTCCAAGCGCTGAAGAGTACAAATAAACAGGACATTTGGGTGGACCAAAGAAAATGTTGGCATTAAATTCCGTAAGTTTTCGATCAATACATTTGGAAATTAGACCCTCTGGGAAAACATTTTTAGTAAGAATATCAGTTATCTTTCTAAGTTCAGGCGCGAGTTTGCTGGCAGTGCAAATCATCAGTGTGCGGCGAACAAGTGTTTTGATCAAACTGATATTTCTACTGATGGGAACAAAAGAATCCATTCTAATATATAGGCCCGTAAACGTCGGTTTACTATATATAGTTGTAGTGAATTTGTTCCCCGTTCTTTCCACAACAACGTCCAGAAATGGTAAAGAGCCATTCTACCCCTCTTCCATGGCGAACTGTAGTGCTGGGTGGAACGTATTCAATTTCAGTCAAAAAAAACTTGCCTCGCCACGGGACTCAAAAATGGTAAAGTATCGTCCACATAACGCCAATAACGAAAGGGTCTGGTAACCCGAGAAAACAGGATTTCGTCCGTCCGTCTGTCTGTCTTTACGTCACAATTTTTTAAACGTAAAAAATACATTGTGAAATAATGAACACTACTTCATTCAGCTTATCTAATATTCCGATCTAATCTAATGGTAATAGGAATAAATGCGAATATTTCCTAAGTATATTAACATCAAAACGTTTCAGTCTTACTTGATATTTATCTACCTCCCAAAGTGGTAAGATGTGACAGAAGGTCGGGAAAGTAGTATTGAAAAGCCAGCACACTAGAGGAAGGGCACTCTGGCCTAGAAAAATACCTGACCAGCCTGTAGTGTTTTGTTAGGGTTATTGTTAATGTTATATTGTTAGTTTAATAACTATCAACAAGATGTTGTTATAAATAAGGTTTTATTGAACGTATAAATACAGTGTTGCTCAGTGGGCCCTCAGCCTGGAAGTGACGCTAGAGAGTTCTCTCATATTCCTACGCTGGGGGTTACATTGGTTAGCGTAGGGAAATAGTTCCCACGATACTGTTACATCCCCCTCACCAAATGAGAAAAGTAATTGTTCTGGTGCTTGTTACTTTTTATATCTTGTTGGCTTGTGTATTTCACGGCCACTTCTGGTTGTGTTGAGTGTTGATTGTTTTCGAGTTTTCCGGTTTGAGGTGTTACTTGTGTTGGAGTGTGTGTTGTCATTTGGTGAGGTGATGTGATCATTGAAACGGACTTTTTTGTGAGTGGCTGTTTCTGCCTCTCTTATTTCGACTCTGTTTCGTCTCTTTTGAGATCCATCTGGGAATTTAAGAATGTAGGATCTTGGTTCGCTACATTTGGTCATTACCGTTGCTGGTTTCCATTTTCCCGTTTGGTGGTCTAACACACGCACAGTTTGTCCTGGGACCAGTGGTGGTAGATCATGTGCTGTTTGATCATAATATCTTTTTTGTTCTTCCTGTCGGTGTTTCAACTCTTCCCGGATATGATCTGAGTTGGTGAACCTTGGAGTTGGGATTTTCGCAATTATGTTTGTTTTCATAATGCGGTTGTTTAGTAGTTCAGCTGGGCTTGGAAGGTTGTGGTTGATGGGTGTTGCTCGTAGGCACAGCATCGCTAAATCAGGATCTCTTCCCGCTTGCTTTGCCTTGAGTAATGTCCTTTTGACAGTTTGAATCTGTCTCTCCACAAAACCATTTGATTTGGGAAACCTTGGCGATGACGTGACATGATCAAATTGCCATTGTTGAGCAAATGCTTTGAAAGCTTCGCAGGAGTATTGTGGTCCGTTGTCACTGATCACCTTAGTGGGAACACCATGTTCCGAAAATATCCGCTTCATTGCTGAGATAACCATATTACTTGTACTTTGACCTGTCATTTTGTGTATGATAGGGAATTTGCTGTAGTAATCAGCAACGATCAAATATTCATGGTCATTCAAGTGAAACAGATCTGTACCAACAACTTCCCATGCTCGGCTAGGGATGTCGTGTGGCTGTAGAGTTTCTTTTGATTGTGCAGGGAGATTTTCCTGGCATATTGAGCATTTCTGTATCATGTTCTCAATATCGGCATTGATTCCGTTCCAGTATACTGCGTCTCTGGCATGAAGACGTGTCTTTTCAATGCCTTGATGGCTGTAATGGAGCTGATCGAGAATAATTTCTTGCTGACTTTCTGGAACAATAACTCTTGATCCTTTTAGGAGGATAACATCATTTAGAGATAGTTCATCTCTATATGACCAATATGACCGGATTGCAGGCGGCAGTTCCTGGATTGAATCTGGCCAGCCTGTTATTATAGTTTCACGTAGCTGATCGAGAACTGGGTCTTTTTTAGTTTCAGTCCTTATTTCACTTAAGCGATCACTACTAAATCTCACAAGATCAACTCTAACATCCAGGTCAATTGTGTCTGTGTTTTCGGTGCTGGGAAGGCGACTTAATGTATCGGCTAGAGTCATTTCCTTCCCTGGTATGTACTCTATGTGTATCCGGTATCCCTGTAGTTTCACCATCATCCGTTGTAGTCTGGGGGGTGCACTCGTTAGTGGTTTCTGCAATATCATGACTAGTGGTTTGTGGTCAGTAAGTACTTTGAATTGACGACCATAGAGGTATATGTGGAATCTTTGAACTCCGAACACAATTGCGAGCAGTTCTCTTTCAATACATGCATAGCGTTTTTCTGTGTCTGATAAAGACTTTGATGCATATGCAATTGGTTTGTTGTCTTGTATCAGTGCAGCTCCAAGTCCTTTTAGGCTTGCATCAGTCTGTAATAATGGCATTTCAGTAGTGTCAAAGTACGTTAATGTTGAGTCTTGGCTGATTTCTGTTTTGAGTTTCTCAAAACATTGTTTGTGGTGTTCTTCCCACAGAAAAGGTGCATCTTTCTTTAATAGTCCTCTTAGGGTGTGTGACTTGTCAGCCAGATTTGAGATGAATCGTGACAAATACGTAATAAGACCTAGGAATTCTTGTAGTTCTTTTTTAAAAGTTGGGTATGGCATGTTTCGTATGTCATTTATTTTCTCTGGGTCTGGACTAATGCCTTTTTCACTATATATCATTCGAAAAAAAGATATGCTTTTGGATTTGATTTGGCATTTTGTTAAATTGAATACAAGACCGTTCTCTTTGGCTACTTGCATGAGTTTGTGTAGGACTTTGTCATGTTCCTCATCTGATTTGGCATAGACAGCAACATCATCTGCGATTCCTACTGCACCATCGACTTGTTCAAGAATTTGATCCATTTTCAATTGGAAAATATCTTGTGATACACTTAATCCAAATGGTAGTCTCTGGAAACAGTATCTACCGTAAGGTGACTGGAATATTGTTAGCAGCTGAGAGTCTTTGTCCAGGTGTATGGACCAGTAACCCGCTTTGGCATCCAGCTTTGAAAATAGCTTGGCACCTGCAAAATGATGTGTTATCTCTTCTGTTGTAGGGATTTTGTGATGTGGTCTCTTAAGTGCCGTATTTAGGTATCTTGGGTCTAGGCAGATTCTTAGGCTCCCATCCTTTTTATGTGAATATGCTAGGCTTGAAACCCAGTCTGTTGGTTCTATCACCTTTCTGATGATATTGTTCTTTTCCATGTTGTCCAGTTCCCATTTTATGGTTTCTATTAATGCAATATGGGTTTTCCTAGGTGCATCAATATGCGGTTGCATACTCTTGTTAATAGAAAGTTTCACAGACCCTGGCATAGAGCCAATTTTGTCAAAACGGTCTGGGTACATCCGAACGAGTTCTTGTGTAGTATTTATCTGTGTCTCCACACAGGTTTGTTGCATGTTTTCTTTTTTCACTGTGCAGTGTAGAGTAATTAGCTTTAGTTGTTCTAGCGATGGTAGTCCTAGAACTGCTGGTCCTTGCACATCCACTATATAGAAGGTGGTGTTATGCCATCCAGAATTGTTGTATCTGCATGGTATGCTGATGCCGCCATAGCATTTTATTGGAGTACCGTTGTAGGCTACCAGTTTCATCGCATTTGATTTTGTTTTCCATTTGGGAAGACCATCAGAGTCTAACTTTTCTGGGAACATCCTGCGGAATGTAGAGACTTGTAGTGTGTTTCCTTGGGCACCTGTGTCTATTTTTAGTCGCAGCCTGTGGATTCCACTTCTGTTGCATAGTTTGATACTTATGTATACAAAAGCTTCATCTCTCTGAGAGATGGTGGATGTTGCTATACTGCTGAATGTGAGGTTTTCAAGGCCTTCTTCTAATCTTTGGGTATTGTATACCGCATCGGTTCGGATGGATTGCCTATTCTCATATGGGGTCCTCTTGTATTGGGGCTGATGATGTGTCCTTACTTTGTTATGGCTTCGGCTTGATGACCTTGATCGTTGATTGATTTTGCTTGCAAAGCAAAATGCCGCCCAGTGGTTCGCTTTACCACATGTGTTGCATTTTGATCCAAATGCAGGACAAGCTTCACGGTGACGTGCATGACTTCTCCCACAACTGAGACAGCTTTTTCCATTCCTGGAACGTGTTGGTGGGCCTATAGCTTGTATAGCCGTGCTAATAGCTTCATTAGTTTGCATGTTCTTTAATTGGTTGATATGGACGTTGGAAGCTTCATAGGTTTTTCCAATATTGACTGCTTCTTCGAGTGTCAGTTTGTCGTCTTTTCTTAGAAGCTCCTTCTGAAAGTCTGCTATTGGGGTGCTGGCAATGATGAGTTCAATTATCCGCTGCTGTTGTTCAGTTTCGGATAGTGAACATCTCTGTGTAAGTCGCTTACACCTGTTGACGAAATCATCCAGTGACTCCTCAGCTTTCTGTCGGTATGACATTAGTTTCAGGCGATTGACCCTGTAATTTTCTTTTGGTTCTAGTTGTACAAGGAATTTATCAAAAATAATGTCAAGGGAACGTTTTTCCTCCTCCGTTAGCGTGCATGAATTGTATCTTTTCAGTCCCTCGTTACCCACTCTTAATAAAATATGGCTCACTTGCTGTTCTATTTTTATTTTGTGTACAACAAAATATAGTTCCATTCGTTGCTTAAAGAGTTTAAATGTCTCAGCTGTGTTCGGCGTTGTCCAATCCATTGTTGGGGTATCGTTTGCCGCCATTTGGATGTGTTCACAAAACACGCACTAAGCGAATAAGCGTATTACTGTTATGCGTATGGAATTCACCTTTCAACAGCAGTCGACAGGCGTTTTTCAACACCCCGCAGAAAACGCCAAAATAGGGATCATATGTTTCCGGTCACTGCCCCTGCTGATTAGGACATATATAAACGTCGTTTGCGACGGATCCGGTCTCTTTGCTCCAGAATTTCTACAGACACAACAGGGAGAATTGTTTCGCTCCATCGGCCACTCGCAAGAGATGCGACGACTACCTGTCGCGTCAAATCATTCCTTCTCCCCTTTTCTGACTGCTGGACACTCATAGTAAGCTTGGCATTTTCTTTCTCTCTTTTCAATTACACGCGCACACACGCACACACACACACACGTGCGTTTTTCTCCATACAAAACTTATTTGAAGAGACATTGCTTTAAATAACAAAAAGACACTTATTTCTTTCAAGCCGTCAAAGAGACATTTATCCAAAAGACGCTAAAAGACTTTCGTCAAATATGGAACATAATTTTTATGTGTCAAAATGCAAAATAAATTGTTGTTGTTCTTATAAATGTTTGAATATTGGATATTTTATTTGCCCTTCATTTGTGTTTAATGTTGACGTTTTCTTGCTCGTTTTTCTTCAATATTTAAGAGGAATAGAATGCGTTAGCATCCCCCATATGCGTATGTATGTGTGGACAGGAAACGTATATTGTGTACGCTTGTTATTGTTCACTGTGTGTATGTGTGTTCGAGGAAATCACACAACAGTAAGGGTTAGCAGCAGGCTAACAGCCAAAAAAAGAAGGAAAAAACGAAGGGACACAAAAAAGTGAAAGGGGACAGTAGACAAAAGAAAATGGTGATTTCACGTAAATGGCTAGAGAAATTTTTAAAATTAAAAATGTTCGTTTGAAAAGTGTATGTTCTCTTAGAATACTTAAATGAATTACCTCGTGGGGATGTTTTTTTTTCGGAGAGTCGTTTTCCGTTTTTTTTGTTTTTTCGTTGTTTCTTCCAACGCGATATTTTAGTTTTTCGTTTTCGAGGGGCACGTTGATAGCTTGCTGTTAATTTTTTGTTCTCACCGAGATTTCTTTTTGTTTTCAAAGTCTGTATTTGTTCAATTTAGCGTGTTTTCCGCTGCCACCATGTAGTGTTTTGTTAGGGTTATTGTTAATGTTATATTGTTAGTTTAATAACTATCAACAAGATGTTGTTATAAATAAGGTTTTATTGAACGTATAAATACAGTGTTGCTCGGTGGGCCCTCACCCTGGAAGTGACGCTAGAGAGTTCTCTCATATTCCTACGCTGGGGGTTACATTGGTTAGCGTAGGGAAATAGTTCCCACGATACTGTTACACAGCCCGTTGGCATTCCCCGGTAGGGACGCGTCAGGCGATTAGCAACAAACTAACCCATTTTCAAAAGGCAAGAAGGCAAAGCTTAGAAGTGTGGACCTTCTAGAACTGCACAAGACAGTACGTCAGATCGGTGGAATTAAGGCCCGAAGGCCTAGACGGTACCGGTCTACAAAGTGAGCATCCAGCGGAACACATACTACACCCTTATGTTAGCCAAAAAGCTAAGAGTAATTTTTAAACTCCGTCAAACAAAATCCGCTTTCGAACATTTGCCTATTTATTTTCTTTTAAAGTTTCTAATAAATTTATATCCTGTAATATAAATGTATAATTGGTATTGTCAAATTTTATTATATATTTATAATATTTTCGTCGTTAGTGTTATTATTATAATTATTAACACAATTAAATATAGAGATTTTATTTTAAAACACCTATAGCGCTTTAAAAACTTTCAGTTTCAAGGGCGATAATTACATGAAAACTTCCGGCATTGATTTTAAGAGAACAGATACTACACTTTGATCTTAGCTTCTTTCGTTTTTAAGGAGGTGTGGTGAATCCTCCCATGTATTACATCATCGTTTATATTTAAAACTAAAACAAACTTTTAAAATTCTTTTTAAAGGTTTTTAAGCGACGATTAAATATATTATTTAATATTTCTTCTCTTTTTTTTCTTGTGATAGTGTCTCGACTCGCTATGACTCCGTTCATCATATTTAAAACCATCATAAAATTATGTACCACGAAAAATTTGTTCATATATATATATATATATATATATATATATATATATATGTGTGTGTGTATGCAATAGTTTTGTCGCTATTAACAGTAATAAATTAAAGTGATTGAATAAGAGGAGATAAATAATGAAAATCTTGCTTAAAATATTATGTTTAATTATTTTCAGGGAAGGTAATTTAAATTAAAACTATTGGTTTGTAAAATTTCAATAGATTTACGTAATTTAAGTGATATTTAAAATAAAGTTAGACCGAGAATATAAGCCGTCGCATGGCGGATAGTTTGTTTGTTTGTTTGTTTGTTTGTTTATTTCTTGTTGTTGTTATAATAATAATAATGATAATGATAATGATCATAATAATAATGATAATGATAATAATAATGATAATGATAATTGTTACACCGGCCGTTCTTACACAGGAGAAACTGCACCGGTTGTCACTATAAATAGTGCGAGTCACCAGAGACACAGAGAAGACAAAGCACAGTCTTGTAACTGTCTAGCCGAGTTCTAGTCACTTTCTTACTTTGTTAATACACTTGTTAAACCAACCCTCGACTTGACTTCCTTTATTTATTATTTACTGTTGGACAACTTCACAACAATAATGATAATGAAAATGATAATAATAATAATAATAATAATAATAATAATACTAATACTACTACTACTAATAATAATAATAATAATACTACTACTACTACTAATAATAATAATAATACTACTACTACTAATAATAATACTAATAATAAGCTACTGCTGGAATTTCTCTCGTTCCGCATTAGCAGAATGTGCTGAGAATATGTGTCTCTTAAAGGGTATCCTTATAAGAGTAATCACCAAACTCTTTCTCATTACGCTAAAGTGTTACTTCCCTTTCTGTACTCTTGCATTCCACCCGTCATGTACCCCGCATTCAATCTTTTAACTTCCATCCTTATTACTAACGTCTCGCCACGTTCCATCGGAATGTTTCTTCGCTTCAATTACCCGACAGGCATTCAAGCCATCCAGGAAATTCGTGTAAAGCCTCCTTAAATCAATGTCTGCGTTGAAGGTGAGGAAATAAGTCGTTAATGTTTCGACAATATTCTTTGCAGTTGCGTCCGCGCATCAATAAGAGTAGCTTTGCCTGTTCGTCACGCACAGACTCAATGGATTCATCTTACTTTACATACGTCTAAGCGGCGCTATAAGAGGCTATGCCTGTCAGTCTTCTGTCACGTTTAATTGTGAAATAGCATTTTTGTCGATCTGTCTCTCTTTAATCTATCATAAAAATACGCTAAGGCATTCATGTTCGTACGTACGTTATTCAAACTCGTTTTCTACCACATCGAAAAAAGACTTTGGTTTTCTCCTTCCATGTGCCTAGCGCCAGGCGTAATATTCGTAGATAAAGTTTCTTTGCAAGGACTTCCTGCCCGCGGAACACATTGCCACGGGACTGCTACCCTGCTGATTACAACCTGGTCGTCTTCAAGTCCAATGTTTCTTGACAAATTTATATAGTTACTAAAACCCAATCTATATAATAATACGTTAAGGCATTTCACGTCGGTACGTAAGTTATCACCTTTAACGCACAGTAAAAAGTTAGATAATGATTGGTGATTAATGAGGTGCGGCTGAAGTAAACAATTCCGATTTACCCATTTTAACCTGAATTGTTACAAAATACAATTATGCCGTCTCGTCGACTAAAACAGCACAATTTAAAAAAAATACATTTTAAAAAGAGATATTCGTTTTAGGTTTTTTGGGGCCAGTAATGATACTTATTAAAACCGCCCGATAAGTAAAAAAGTGCATACCATTGTTCAATGTCAGTGCTCCCATAGTTTTTTTTAATCTTTCAGCTGACAATAATTTCAGTGTCATATACTTTTATCCACGAGTTGCTTTTGGCCTTGAGCGGTGACTCAATAGTTAAAAAATTAATAACTTTTCACGCTCATTTAAAAAGAAGTCAAGAAGACGATTGGTGATTAATCTGATGTCGCTAATGTAAACAATTCCGACTTTATCCATTTTAAAATGAATTGTTCTAAAATCAGATCATGTCATCCTATCGATTTAAACAGTTCAATTTTAAATAAATACATTTAAAAAGTGACATTTATTTTTATTGATTTGAAAAATATGTAGCTGACAATTATTTTTACGGTAAGAAGAGAGAATATTTATTGTATTAAATAGATTTAAATTATTACAATTTTAAATGAATCAAGAAATAAGAGATATATTTGTTTTGTGTATTTAAGTAATATTTAGCTGGCAATAACAATTATTTTCATGGTAGAAGAAAGAGTCATTTCTTAAAATAGTATTTAACTTGAGAGACATTTATTAATTAAAAAGGAATATTATCATTAAATTGATTTAGGAAGCACCATGGAATTTCCATAGGTCTCGCTGGATTGAAATATCATTTCTAATCATTAAACACGTAGACTGAATGAATGCATCTTCTTTTATGAGTCTGAAGAGGAGCGTTTTTGCTTTATTTTGATGACGTATATTAGCGTAGTAGCAATAACAAAACATGGCGGTATTAGGGCCATAGCCCGGCTAGACGCTCTGGTGAAATAAAAACAAAAAGTGTCTGCATTCGGCTCCAACAGCCTCTGGTCGGTTTTGCCAATGCATCTGTCGACAATCTACGGCAAGCAAGTACGTTCAGTCATCTATCCCGATGCACAATAAGGATAAAAAAACGCTGTGTTGGCGGATGTGAAACCACCACTCAACCCCTACAAATTGCGACCTCCCTCGATGACTTAGAGTAACTGCTGATACTTGTTGACCTTGCTGTCGGGAGTGACCTGAAATCCACTAAGAACATGAAGCGCTCCAAATCAAATATTATCTTTATTTGTCTGTTACGCCCTAGTTTGAAATAGCATTTTCGTCCGTCTGTTGCACTGAAGATTACAATTGGATATTCGTTAGTCTGGCTCGCTTATTTTGCAATTATAATTCTCATTGATATGTTACACTTAAGTTTGAAATAGCATTTTCGTCCGTCTGTTGCACTGAAGATTACAATTGGATATTCGTTAGTCTGGCTCGCTTATTTTACAATTATAATTCTCATTGATATGTTACACTTAAGTTTGAAATAGCATTTTCGACAGTCTGTCGCACAGAAGTTTTCGATTGGATATTCGTTAGCCAGTCTCGCTTATCTTTCAAATATGATTGGAATATTTGTTTAAAATAACACTTCCATCGCAAAACGTGCAGATTAAATTGGACGTATCTTAAGAATGTCTGTTTCTTTTATTTTTTATTATTTTAGCCTCAACTCAATCGAAACATCCTATTTAGCAACCAAGTTTGATTCGCCATTAGCTTCACATGCACGCGTAAATAGCAATTCCATGTAATTAAACCCAACAGCCGTTCTGTATCGTTGGAACATTAACCGATTTACGTATTGTCAAATTCCCAGTTTGTCGGTAACGAAGAAATCGTCGCAACATTGCTTTCTCAAAAGTAAAGTATAAGAACTTTATTTCGAAAAAGTGCAAATACAACTTATAAGGATATCGTATATATTTTATAATTACGTAACCGGAAGTCTGTAATTTAAGACCGGATGTGCAAATGGTTGTAAAGTAACTTTCTATAACATACTTGGGAAACATATGACGTCATCGCTTCTATTTCTAGTTATTGATAAATAGTAGAGCAGACTAAAATCTCAAACGTGTATACGGCATCTAATCTAGGCGAAATAAACCTCCAAAGCGAGTCTGTTCAAATGAACATTGTATTTACGTATCGACTCTTGATTGAACAAAAGCTCAAAATAGCAGTTTCTTCCGCCCAATATAGCGCAAGAAAATATTCAATGCGGAAAACTAGCACGTACTATAAACACCGACACTCAGTTTTCTCTCTCTTTTTTTCCTGTTATCTTTCAGACAATACACGTGCGTACGTGATAATACAACATAGCTCTTTTGGAGAGCTAAGGGCCCCTCGGAAAGCAACACATACATAACGATAGACTTTCACGTACTACTAAACATACCTATACTATAACCCTAACCCATACCTATACATATACATATACACTCTCATTAAAAAAAACAGGCATGCTAATGAAGACATGCTTACTTCATTTGCACACATATAAACGCACCAGGTGACAGCCGAAATTGACACGTGTACTCAGTTTCATCTTACACGCTGAACAACTCTTTCTCCGAGGACGTTCCCTGAACTATTTAGAAACTTATATTTTACGCACTTATTAATTTTCGTTGTCATGAGTTCTCAATGAAATTGATTTTTTGTTTGCTAATGATCTATGCTCCACATGTTTCTCTTTGTTCCAGCATTGTTTCTAGTCATTTTAAGAGAAGCGCGGTCGTGCTGCACACCCCTGGCTTCACAATAAACTATGTATAGTAGAGGACTCTTTTCAGAGGGTATTGATTTACTCCTCTCCAGGAGTTAGGCACAAGGCCAGTTTTTATCTTACTCCCACAAGTAAGATGTGACCCAAGGTCGGGTCGGGAAAGTGGGGTTTAAAAATTGCCTGGGCAGCCCCGTCGGCATTCCCCGGTAGGGGCGCCTCAGGCAGTAAGCAATAAACTTACTCCTCCCCAAAGATGGGAGGCGAAGCCTGGAAGGGTGGACCTCCTAGAACTGCACAGGACAGACCCATAGACCGGCGTAAATCAAGCCCCGAAGGCCAAGACAATACCAGTCTATGGGGTGCAGTATCCATCGGAACAGATATTACACTTTGATCTTAGCCAAAGGGTAACCATTGTCTTACGGGTGACTAATCAAAGAGGGTGAGAAGAAATTTAATGTCATAGAAATAGGACGGATTGGTTAGCTTGTTGTCGACACCAAATTCGTGCCCTCGTTGGACAAGCAGGTGTAATTGTTACTTCCGTTTTATCTACTTTTCTATTCGTTATTTTTTCTTCAGCGTTTTACCGTATACATTTTTAAATGCCATGAAAGCGCTTTCACTTTCCCTGTTCCTCGGTCTTCTATTTACCCCCGTACTCTTTTTTCGCCCCTCCATCATCTTTTATTCTGTTATTTTCTGTAAAATCATAAAATAAGATAACATAACTCATTTCTTTTCATTAGAAAGGCGAAATATTAAGTATCTCACGAAATGAGTTGTACTTGTAAGGCACTGGTTCTGGGCACCATTAGGTTGATCCTCTTGGTTTTGCCCGAATAGCGTTAGAGAGAAGCGAACATTCCCCACGGCTGGACGTCTCCAACAAGTGTCTCGCAGATTAAAAAACATCTGGCTTCTCCAGATATCTATATTTTTATATTAAAAGGTAATGTAAAACCTAATGTCTTTTATTGCTTTGTATGATGTTACGTTGCTATTTAAAAAAATAATTCTCAACTGTAAATAAATGTGTTAATCGCACTTGATTTTAGCTTCGTCTATTATTCGTTCTGATGATAGATATGTTTTGGACACATGTTGACCACGTGGGCTGTGAAATAAACTAATATATATATATTATATAAATAAGGAGTTCGTCCGTCCGTCCGTCCGTCCGTCCGTCCGCCCATCCGTCTGTCTGTCTTTCAGTCACAATTTTTAATACGTAAAAATACATTGTGAAATAATGAACACTACTTAATTCAGCTCATCAATCTAATCTAATCTTAATAGGAATAAATGCGAATATTTCTTAAGTATATTAACATCAAAACGTTTCAGTCTTACTTGATATTTATCTACCTCCCAAAGTGGTAAGATGTGACAGAAGGTCGGGAAAGTAGTATTGAACCGCCAGCACCCTAGAGGAAGAGCACTCTGGCCTATGAAAAAATACCTGACCAGCCCGTCGGCATTCCCCGGTAGGGACGCCTCAGGAGATTAGCAATAAACTAACCCCTTTTCAAAAGGCAAGAAGGCAAAGATTGGAAATGTGGACCTTCTAGAACTGCACAAGACAGTACGTCAGACTATGGAATTAAGGCCCGAAGGCCAAGACAGTACCGGTCTACAAAGTGAGCATCCAGCGGAACACATACTACACCCTTATGTTAGCCAAAAAGTTAAGAGTAATTGTTAAACTCCGTCAAACAAAATCCGCTTTCGTATATCTGCCTATTTATTTTCTTTTAAAGTTTCTAATACATTTATATTCTGTAATATAAATGTATAATTGGTATTGTCAAATTTTATTATATATTTATATTTTCGTCGTTAGTGTTATTATTATAATTATTAACAAAATTAAATATAGAGATTTTATTTTTAAAAACTATAGCGTTTTAAAAACTTTCAGTTTCAAGGGAGATAATTACATTAAAACTTCCGGCGTTGATTTTAAGAGAACAGATACTACACTTTGATCTTAGCCTCTTTCGTCTTTAAGGAGGTGTGGGGGAATCCTCCCATGTATTACATCATCGTTTATATTTAAAACTAAAAAAAATTGTTAAATTACTAAATAGTATAAATTAAAAACTGACGGGACGAAATTGACATTTCAGTTAGGCGTTCAATTGTACTATAGAGGTTATTTGAATATTTCGCTTATCTAATTTGATTTTCGCACACGTTTTGGATGAAGTTCATTAACTAGTCTTCAATTGTATTTTTTTTTATTTCGAAATGAAATTCTAATTTATTTTTTAAAGACTTGAAAATCAAACTTAAAAGCAATGCCTTAATCGCAGGCGGAAATGTTGTAATTTACTTTTATTTTCTTTCGCGCTTGACATCTATAAATAGAAAATACGTTTGACTTAATTTTATTTTGAGTTAACTTAAAATTTATTGTGCTTTGACAACGTATTGTGATATAGTAATACACTACCATATATATATATATATATATATATATATATATATATATGAATGAATAAACATCCCTGCACTAAAGATTGCGTAAGCATGAAACATCGATGCCGGTAGGTAATAACAATTAATATATATATATATATATATATATATATATATATATATATATATATATATATATATATATATATATATATATGTATATATATATTTTTATGTAATTATTTTTATTGGTGATTGTAGCGTTCGTTGTTATTTTGTTTACTATTATTTCGATTGTCTCACTTTCCTAAGTGATTAAGATGCAGAAAATTGCATTATTAGTCGCCCTTAACTTCATAGGACGTTATTTTTCTGTTGATATATGTTTTTATTTATTTTATACGTACATAAAAGTAATCAATGGACACGTTTTTCTGGCTTACAGCCGTCATCAGCATGGCTAACTTAGACAGAGATCGAACCTTCGATATTGATGTCTGTAGTCTAGCGTTCCACCACTGTATATATATATATATATATATATATATATATATATGAATTACAATAAGTGTTCAAATTGATATCCACATTCTTCCAAACTTTTTACTGTTGGCGATTTGTATTGGCGATTTATTCTTTCAAACGCACCAATAGCACTATAGAATATTCACTATTGATTGTTTTCATTTCTTTCGCAATGTAATCCATAAACAAAATAGCTTGCATATCCCAAAATAGGATAGCCAACACCTTGCCCTCCAATGTTCGCGTCCTTGGTCGTTTTGGACGGGTTTTACCTGCTGCTTTCCACTCAGTTCATCGTCGATTTAACTCCAAGTTGAAGTGGTTGATCCATTATCACATATCGACAGATAACTATTTTTAGTTACGTTAAAACAGTTACAAACAACATTCTGAATCGTTGATGCGTTGTTGGATTTGATCAACTGTGAGCAAACGCGCTATACACTTTGAAGACAGCTTTTGCATTGACAAATCTTCATAGAAAAATGGCGAATATACTGCCTTCTGATATCTTCAACTCCTCTGGCATCTCATGAAACTTCATTTTACGATCGACTAAAAGCGCGTTTATGGACTTAAAAAATTTTTTTTCCGGGATAACTACCGAATTTAGACGACCTGAACACTCAGTATCATTTGCATCTTTACGACCGCGTTTAAAGTCAGCATTCCTACCGTAACTTTCATTTCAGACGGAGCAGAGTGCAACTAGCATTTACTAAGCCATTTCTTTGCGTGAACAGTATTTTTCCTATCAGAAATCAATGATTTATCAACAAAGGAAATTCAGATTTTCCCATTGTTTCTAAAGGTTTAAAGAGTAGCTTCACTTTAATTACTGTAATATGTAAACTAATAGTTCGATTAGGCTCAAATTTTTATACCTGCCATTTGAATGTTAGTAATTTAGTGGCGCCATCTATATTTTAAGCCTGGGATATATATATATATATATATATATATATATATATATATATATATACATATATATATATATATATATATATATATATATACATATATATATATATATATATATATACATATATATATACATATATATATATACATATATATATATATATATATATATATATATATATATACATATATATATATATATATATATATATATACATATATATATATATATATATATATATATATATATATATATATAAGAGAAAGAGAGAGCATGTATCATGTTACTTAAAAATACCATCAAAGTGCTCGATTGTAGGCAATTCATGTAATTGATGTCGTGTCATTTTCTAAAAATCATAATCATAAAGTGTTAAAATCTTGTCTTGTTAGGGGTGGGTTAGCAGAGACTGGAGACGAGAAAAAGGGGGAATTTGATTTTTAATGTGACACATTTCAAGCCAGCATTGAATTGCTGTTGGGGGGGAGGGTGGATCGGAGGATGTGTTTGCCCTCTGTCACTGTTATTTGAGAATATTCGTACAGAGAAAACCATTTTTACCAGTTATATAGGGGATAAAGTGAAATTAGCTAACGAAATGGATGATAAATGTCCATGAAGAGACTGGTAAAATATAATATACACAATATAGGAAAGAAATGGGAATATAAAAAAAACTGAAAATATGAGAAAATTGAAAAAAATTCTGATGGGGAAAAGATAAGTTATTTTCCCACCACACACACATTAATTCCCTTATAGAAAAATGTTGTCAATTTGTGTGTTTGTAGAATGAATATTCATTGAGAGGTAACAAATCTTTATTCAGTCCTGAGATGTGGGTATTGAGTCTCAGATTTAGTTTGGTTTCGTATTTGCATTTGTATTATTGTATCTTAGAAATGAAGGCTGTAAGGATGCATTCGATATTGTCTATGGCATGATTTGGGAGGTTGTAATACACAGTAGTGTAACGTGTACATTCGAATAGTTTAATTGTGATTGTTAAAACGTATGCGGAACTTATGGACTGTTTTACTAACGTAGTTGCCTTTTGTGCTCCTGGTGCAGTATATCAGGTAAACCACATTGGCACTATAGCAGCTAAGGTGAGGGTTAATGTTTGTACCTGGACGTTTAAATGTGTTGTTGGTGGTGATGTGTTGGCATATTTTGCATCCAGGTTTGTTGCATGTTTTGTTTTCTCGAGGTGCGAGGGTGTGGTGTATTTTGGTATATATTAGTAGAGAATTAAGTTAGGGGCTGTCGTTTTGCACTACTGTGTGGTTTGTTGTATATCATGTTGATGATGGGGTCATGTTTAAGTTGTTGGAATATCTTTTTGAGGGAGCCGTGTAGTTTGTTGGTGTTGTGGTTTAAGTCAAATATCATTGGTATTTATGAGGATGATTTCTGGTTGTTATTCTATGTTAGGAGGTTTTGTCTATTTATAATTGATGTTTTTTTAATGAAATCTTTACTTATTTCGAGGGGGTAGTTTCTACAGAGGAAGTAGTTTGCTAGAATTCCTACCTTTTGGCAAGTCTCTCTCTCTCTCATATATATATATATATATATATATATATATATATATATATATGAGAAAGAAAAGGAGAGAGAGATAGATAGAGAGAGAGAATGAGAGAGATTGTGAAAGAAAATAAGTCAAAGAATGTTTTTCAAACAAAGCGTATTCATTTCAACTCCGTGAAGTACTTTGAATAACTTCTGATCAATTCAAATTGATTTTTTAAATTTCAATTCGTTGACTGCATGAAGTGTTATAAAAATGAAAAAAGATCTGGAAAGAAAAAAACTAAAACAAAAAAATCTAAAGAAACGGCGATTATCTGTTCTTATAAAAAAAACGAACAGAATAGATTGTTTGCAAATTTCCTATTAAACATAAAAAGCGCGTCTTCATGTAATTGCGAATGAGAAAATAAAGAACTGAATTGCATTAATTCAAATTAAGCTGCAAGATTTAGAACGTTTTGAACAAAAGAATGCTTGAGATAGTAAAATAAAACCTGTGCAAACGTAACAAACTCAAGAAGAACTGTAAAAGTTTAGCTTTTAAGAAATTAAGAGTTAAAAAAATACTAGATATAACATTACGTTGAAAACGTAAACATATTTTCGCATTTAAGTTAAGAATAGTTTCATATTATTTCCTACTAGCGAGAAGACTCTACGTTTTTCGGGATTGGATTCTTTATTTTCTTTATGTTTAATAAATAATTACTTTTAGTTTCGTCTATTACGTAGGCTGTGAAATCAAATAACCCATACGAGGTATGTCTAAAAGTATCCGACCATTATTTTTTTCTGTGCGAAATAGAGACGATAGGGCGGCGCCACTTTACACATTGAAGGAACACACCTTCATGCGCATGTGTGAATTTTATCACCGCCTTCCTGCGCGGTAGTCACTGTCTGTCGGTCGCTGAGTGAGGTGCTACACAACGTGTTCGTAAGATTATCAATTCTCTCAAGGTGACTGAACGTCTTGAGCAAAGATACTCTATCAAATCTTATCAAAAGCTTCGTGATTCTCAAAGCAAAACAATTCGTAAGATTCAGCAGGTGTTTGGAGAAGATGCGATGAGTGTAACACAAATTAAAGGGTGGTTCGACCGATTCAAAAATAGCCGCACATCGGCGGAGAGTGACTAGCGTTCTGGCAGGCCCGGAACTGTTCGCAGTGCAGCTGTTGTTGAGAACGTGCGAAATTTGGCGATGGAGTGAGTAAAGATTCCGTACATGCTATTTTGCGTGATGATTTGAACATGCACAGAGCGGCTTCGAAAATTGTGCCCATGTTGCTGTCGGAAGAACCAAAAGACCTCCGTTTTAAAGTTGCACAGGACCTTCTGGAAACCGCCAACACTGGTCCTGGGTTTCTAGACATCGTGATAACTGGAAATGAGTCATGGGTGTACGGGTACGACCCAGAAACAAAAAGACAGTCGTTGCAATGGAAGCATCCCGAGTCTACAAGGCCAAAAAAGCGCGACAGGTGCGAAGCAAAATCAAGGTAATGCTTACTGTCTTCTTCGATATCCGTGGAATTGTGCATCACGAACACGCAATGGAAAGACAAACAAAGGAATACTATCAAGTTGTTATCCGGCGTGTCAGTGACGCAGTTCGGCGCAAAAGCCCAGACATGTAGACGGCGAAACACTGGCAACTGCATCACGACACCGCCCCCCCCCTGCACAATTATCCTAATCGATCCAACACTTCTTGGCCAAACATGGAATTTTAGTCGTTCGCCAACCTCCCTACTCTCCAGACATGGTTCCATGCGACTTTTGGCTGTTACGAAAATTGAAGACGTCACTGAAAGGTTCCCGTTTTGAGATTAGAGAAGAGATAATGCGAAACGCGACGTCGGAGATGAACACCATTCCAAAAGAAAACTTCCAGAGGTGTTTCCGGCAGTGGATGGATCAGTGGACTAAGTGTGTGCAAGCACAAGGGGCCTACTTTTAAGGGGATTAGTGTTCCAACCCCGTCAGGTATTTGAAATATTTTTTAGCCTAAGGTCGGATAATTTTTAGACAGGTCTCGTATTCCACCAAATTTATCTTATTAGTTTTGACATCTTCGTTTACGTTAAATTAACGCCTGAACGGAATAGTTTTGCACCACATTCATGTTATCTTACAAAGATTAAAATCAAGATATAATGGTATTTAACCGTATGTCTAGAATCCTTACTCTAATTTTAGAATCAAAATCAATTATATGATCTTGATTCTGGAAAATATCTAAAATTTAACGCTTTAAACTCTTGAAAATAATAAAAATTTGGGAAATGTTTATTAATTGATGTCTTACGTTTATTATTAAAGTTTCGAAAAAATCAGATGTAGACGAATTTTAACAGAGGATGTTCACTAGCTTTTTATCCCCTTTGCATATAGTAATATATAAATACATGAGAGTATCAACAGACACCTAACTTTATATAAATAGAGATAATATATTTGCAAATAAACTTTTTTGTTATTATCTTACTGAAAACAGATTAGCTACATTTCTTCCGTTGTTTTGTTTTTTTGATGTGGGGTTTTTCTCCAGGTTTTTTCTTTCTATTTTATAACGCTTAACAACAGTTAACAAGTTCCTTTTGCATACAGATCCATTTTAATGACAACAGAAAACAACCGCAGTCTTGGTAAGTCTGTATTCTGCTTTGAATAACTGATACACGTGTAGTGATACTTTACAGTTCTGTGCTTAATTAAAGTAGCAATCATAAAATAAGGGAGGTTACTCTCCATTACTTATTACACACATATCTTTTTTTTTCTTATTTTGAATATTTGATAATATATCTAATTTGTGTGGTGGAGCCGAAGGATGTACGAAACATTGATTGAGTGGAATGGGTTTAAGTAAAGTGACCTTAATTCAAATAGGTTTGTTGCTCAATTTAGAGACGAGACACATACGGTATTTTCTGGAAATCAAAGATGGTTTCGTGTGTACTTCCTATTCCCCATTAAATATGTTATGTTATTATTTCTACAATTTTCAAGTTATAAATAAATTAAAACGTCGTATTTCCGATTTATGAGTGAGTGCAGACCTCTTTCATAAACTTTAAATATACTTATTCTGTGGCAGCCACACCAATATTCAACAATTCCTGATCCTACTAAAAACAAATTTTCGCTGAAAAGCGAAAACCTATTTTCATAAAAGAACAACAAAAAATTCGTAAACCAAGTTCACATTTTTTGTTGTCTTTCCTTTTTGTTCTCTCTAGCAGCTACACGTAAAAAACACTACCTTTTTCTCTGTCGGCTTTCCGCCTAAGAAGGGAGTGATGTAACAGTCATGAACATTAACATTTATTTCTTATTGTGGAAAGCAGTCCTAATAAGGTTATTCGGTCACACAATGATCAATCAGACTTATGGGCGGAGTAATTTCGACTGGACTATTGGAGGATTGCAGCTAAACCTTTGGAGATTTGCATGGCAGGAAAAGAACATCCAAGCATCCTACGTAGTAAGGCTATCTTCACTTGAAGATATACTGCGCCAAGAAAATACTTTTCTTAGCCAACCTTTATTATTACTATTCATACAAAACAATACTTATTCAAGTACCCTGTGTACTTATGTAGTTGCAGAATATTTATCTTCATGGGAGTTAAAGCTATATATATATATATATATATATATATATATAGTATGAAAATATACTTATGGCAAATAAGCTAGACATAGACGTTTATGTTTCATTCCCGGCGAAAATCTTCAGGCTAAGTGCAATTATCATGAGTATTCCCCCGGGAATAAAACATAAGCGGTTCTGTGTAGCTCCATACTAATACTAAGCTCTACTCACGCATTGCAAACTGTTGAAGTAAATACTGAACAAATATATATATGTAATATATCATTTTATAATATAAGTGTAGGAATATACTACACTTATATTATAAAATAATATATTACGTATGAAATAGTATATATATATATATATATATATATATATATAGCCTATTGATTTCCTGCATGAATGCAACAGACGACTCTGTGTAGCTTACTTGCCATATATAGATTTTCTGAATATTTTCCTGACTCTATAGTATCGGGGTACCTTTTTGCTAAAGTCGAAAATCGCTGAAAGACTATTGGATGGCGGTAAAAACAGATAGTTTAGCATTCATGACAGGAAATTGGTGGACAAGTCAGGCATAAACTGAAGTTTATTTGAACGAAACATGTTTCAATTGCAGAAAGGATTGTTAATTTTATTAATGATTCCGTGGATTGCATTTTTGGGGTCACTCTATTAATTTTGTTCGGAAAGATATGAATCTGTAATTTTTTTTTACTGATGGGTTACATCTTATCAAGGCCCAAGAGTCACTCGAAGATAATGAGTAAAAGGGTTGTCAGTTGGACGATGGTCGCTGCCACAAGAGTATTGGAAACAGTGGTTTGAATGTGGAGAAGATTACTTAAGATGACAGTATTATCCAAGAGGACGGCTTAACAAGTGTTTGTTTATGTTAGACTTGAAGACGACCATGTTGTACTCGGCTGGAAAGTAGCCTCGCAGTATCTAGTACACATACGGGATCTTCCAGAAGCTCCGTTTGTATTTTTTTGTATACAGCTATAGCTATTGGTAAGATAGTAACTTGTGTTCATTTAACCGCATAAGATGAAGCGTTTCCAATAAATAGTGTGTTTGTTCATTAAGTAACTCCGAAAGTTTGAGTAGGATCAAAATGTAGTACCTGTTTTGTCATCGTCGTCGACGGAGAGATTTGTCTTGAGTAGGGTAATTTTTTATTTTTGTCCATTTCATAGCTTCCCTTTTCGGTGTGCTAGATATCCCCTATATAAAAAAATCCGAAATTGTGTTTAATTTTCCATTCGTAGGGAGGAAAATAAATAGGATCTCTAAATGTGTTGGTTTTTGCAAAACAAATCTTATAAGAAAAAGAGTAAATGTGACCCTTTCGGGTACTCTGAATAGGTTGGGAATCGTTCATACGAGATTTCCCGTGTTCAGGTTCAGCGAGAATGGAACACATACATCTCGCATATCATCAATAAACTATTGATAAGTTCGAATGTAAAGCGCGATAAATCCAATTTGTTTAACTTGAGAAATAAGGCAATAAAAAGAACAAGAATATCAAACTTACACTTCGACTAAAAGCTTATTTCAATTGAAAACAAAAAAAAAGAACTATGCACATACCACATTATGTAAAACACTGATCCGTGTCTGTTTTACGTCCAAAATAAGGTTAACTGTCACTGTTCTTCTCTCAATTACCATTCTTCTGCACGACACGTTTCACTTAAACATACAATGTCAAAGTTGCATTTTTGCACTTCTCTCGTAGTAATGGCTTTCCGTCTTTCTGGGCGGTTAGCTTTTTGGTTGTCCATTAGAGTACAGACATTCTATGCCCAGTATTTTAACGTGTCATTCTATTTTTTGTATTTTATTTATTTTTATTTTTTATGCTGGTATTCATCAGTTGTTTTCGGCCGCTGAAGGTGACCCTTCTGGGCACGGTATCCCATGGGGCTTTTTATACAGACTAGGTTTAGCGCACTTTTTATAGCCGCATCCCCTCCCCTACGGGGTTAGCAAAGCGGATCCTTAAAACGGCTGCTCAGTCGTGGATGCAGCGACCCCACATTTTCCCTGATTCTTCCGTAAAAGTTGAGCGGCCATCACCCATCTACCGCTTCCGTGTCGGTTCCTGTACTAAACGCTTCCTGCCATCACATAGGCTGCCACCGTTGGCTGCCCTAGAGGAAAAGAGGCGCAGGCGAAAAGACTTGTCGATGCCAGAACACAGTAACCATTAGTTAACCAATAAAACGCCAGTGGGCGTCGAGACGAAACCAGCAGCAGAAGAAAGAACTAAGCGAAAAACAATTTAGAGATTATAATTGACATAGAAGATTGTGAGTGGTGGGTTAATTTTATTAAACCTGGTTAGTTTTCAAGAGAGATGAACAAATACGTTATATGACTATATGCTCCGTGACTAAAATGAGTTCACAAGTAAACTTTTGTAGGATTAGTATGTTATTTTTACTACTTGCCTTTTTTTAATAAAGAAAAAAGAGAGAAAGACAGAGAAAGAGAGAGAAAGAGAGAAAAAAGACAGAGGGTGGAAGAGAGAGAGGGGGATAGAGAGATGGTGGAATAGGGAATAGAGAAAGATAACAGAGAGAGAAAGATAAAGGAAAATAAAGAAAGAGGGAGGGAGAGAGAGAGAGAAAGAGACAGAAAGATAAAGAAAGAGAGCGGAGAAAATATGTAAATTAATGTTACGTTATCTGAAGTGTGTCTCTATTTACTTGTCTCCCCACGAAAGCAAAGTTAGAGACAAAGTTGGTTTTTAATGCAGGGAAATCTAGCTCTCCGAACAGGGGCAGTCTAAATGGGAGGCACAATACTTGTCTAGCCCCCTCGGCACTCCCTCACGAATCGAGAGCGCATTAGGCGACAACCAATAAGTCGTATTATGTACATATGGAACCCAGATATCAGAACGAGACACATATTTCGCCGCTGCAGATGGCGATATCCATTCATAGTAGACGAATTGTCCTTTCAAATACATTCCATCTCTTTTTATCCATTGCACCAATAAATGATTTCCTTAATTAAATTACACTCTGTTGGTGTTTTAACTCTTCTGCAATCTCCCTCTGCGTTTTCGGCACCATCTTTAATTGTGTGACCTCAAATACGAGCCAATAAGAATTAGTAGTTCAGTAGTTTATTTATTAAAACCCTAGCCAGGACCTTCCTAGGTGCGAAACCAAGTTTCAAACCACAGCCTTTTAATTGTACCTGACTACCCTCATATGTCGAGGAAAGGATCGACACGAGCTCTAAATGCCCTCATCCCAGACTCTCTCTGCTGGCAAGAAGGACCGACCTTGTCTGCCAACACTCGTGATGACGTCACTCCCGAGATATCGTTTTCTCTACTAATATAGTCGTGACAACTTTTCAAAAAGGAAACAAAATATAAACACTCATTTTCATTTTAAATGTACACACTTTATATTCTGAGACCAAATCAATTTTTATTTATTTATTACAATAAATAAAGCTTACAGTTTTAATTATGAAAAAATGTTAACCCATCCTCAGATTTTTTTTAGATGTTATGTGTTGGATTGATGTTTTTTGGGGGGAAAGCACGAGTTATCTCGAGAAAAATGATTATGTAACACAATTAAGTGATAACCTGATGTCTCGTGTTTTTTCGAAGCTGGCTGCATCATTCTGGCACAGGCATGGCTTGCTTTGAGAATTGTATAATTCTTGTATCGAATAGCGTTTGTTCTTCTGTCAGTTCTGAATCATAGCCTTGGTTGTAATTTAACAACCAGAAATCGATTGAAAATGAAACGCGTTTCCAGAAATAATTCGTTGGACAGCGAACAAGAATGATATTTTTACATCAAATAAAAAAGAAATTGTCTGTAAATGACAATATTTTACAGTATTAATAAGTATATTTTCGAAGGTAATTACATTTTTTTAATAACATGTTTTATGCTTATTGATATAAGAATCCTCAGTAACTATAGAAAATATGATTCTAAGTTTACGTGATGCGGCTGACTAACAGAATGAGTGAGACCGCCATTATTAACAAATAACTGCCAAGGACGATAACTCGATCCGACTAAATAACTAAAAATCTTGATTTAGTCTGATCGAGTTATTTTCCTTGGTATGTTAAATTAAACTGAATAGATCCCAATTTACGATCCTTTACGACTAGCAACTGTGTTCTAAAATTCATAGTATAGGAGTTAATCGTGTATAAAAATATAAACCAATATATATCGAGATAGATAGAGAGGGTGGGAGAACTATATACATAGAGCTATTTCACCTTATCACGGCTTTCAGTGTGGTTAGACATGGCAAGTATTTCTAGTTGAGATTCGAAACCTACCGTTTGGTTAACAGTCAGATATCTTACCCTTCCCTATTATGCTTGTCCCAAATGTAAGGTAAATAAGGTTTCTATATTTGATTACATTACCGATTTCATAGAAAGCTTTATTCTTTTACAAAGAACATACTTTACTCTATGTGGCAAGCGTTACATCGCTTACTACAGAGCTCAAACAATAACTGGACACACAATTTATATATATATATATAAATATATATGTATGTATGTATGTATGTATGGCATAATCACGTTGACACGCAGGTTCCCGCTAGTTAAGCGACGTTGAGCCGGGTCAATACTAGATGGGTGATCATTTGGGAATACCAGGCCCTGTATGTGGACACCTAGCTCTGAGAAAATAGCATCGCCAACCCGCAGTGTCTAACGTGGCGACTATGGCAAAAAAACCTGAATGACAGTCACCAATAAGGAGTGATCAAACACCCTGATGGTGATTCTATCAATGGAGGCGCGAGAGCGCTCTATCCCTTAATAGACCTCACGAATGGCCTATGCTGGAAATCTCATTTCTTTGATTAATCATAACGCAAAAACCAATAAAAACAATTAGTTAAAACTTTGCCCAAAATTTTATTTGATAGGTTCTATAAGCGTGTAGAATTTCAGCATCATTAGTCAAGGCAACCCAGAGATCCAGAAAGTTCAATCATTAAATCATGTTATCTATGTGTACGTACGTATGTGTCACCCTGTATCTCATCAACTATTTGATGGATTCTGCTGATTTTGGCAGAGATAGAGGTTCTAGGGTCTAGTTGATAGCATTTTAATTTCAGTTTACCATATACCTTAGTTTCCCAGAAAATTCCAAGAAACCTTATGAGAAGGCATTGTATTTAGGCATAGCCTTTACAAAAGTTGTGACATTCCATGAAAAATGCTAGTATACTGAAATCATATGCTCTTAATAGGGTTAAGATGAAAAATAATATACACTAAATGTACAAAAGCAAGGAAATTCCCAAATTTATACACTTTTATTGTCATTAAGGGTATGACTACATATCAACCAAACCATTTCATTATCACATATCTACAGTATAAATCTCTATGCATGAGTGGATAAAGTGTGTGAGGTGCGCTGAAGAAAAATTCCTACCAGTAAAATACATCGCATACCCTTAATGACAATAAAAGTGTACAAATTTGGGAATTTCCTTACTTTTGTACATTTAGTGTATATGAAGTTTCATCTTAACCCAATTACAGGCATATGATTTCAGTATACTGGTATTTTTCATGGAATATATATATATATATATATATATATAGATATATAGCTATATATATGTATATAAAGTGAGTATATTTTATTCAGCAGATACTAATCCATAAAGTGCTTGATCGTAAAAACAAGAACGTTTCTAACTACGGGGACTGGCAATTTTGTGCAGTTTTTTTTACCACAGTCTACACTTTCGTATATATTTAATAACCCACCTCCCCACGGCTTTGTCGTTGTACCTCCCCTACTTCGCTGTCACAAGGGTTTAACCCTCCTTCCTTATTTGTACACTGCACATGTTTTTACTCTTAACCCGAAAATGTTTTATTTTTTATATTGGTTTGAAGATAAAGTTATCATCGAAGATACTGAGTACTTATTTAGCGGGTATGCTGATGCAACAACATACCAATACCTACACACTCTTGCTAACAGGCTCGTTGCAGAGGTGAAACAAGTTGCAATTTGACACATGCTCGTGTGATTATATATTAAATAGGCATTTTGTTGGAATGTGTCATATCTGAAACTAAAAGCATTTACGGGTTAATGTATTATTTCTTCATAAAATGATGTGGCGTGATTTACCAACCAGCTATTTAATTTCTAGACGACAAATAAAATTCTTCACTGACGGTGTACACACTTTTCTGTCCCCTCCTGAAAGTGTTTTCCAGTACTTTATCTCTTCCTTAGTTACTAGGTTTTCAAAACCGCCAGTGAATCCAGAGAGTAAAACCTGGAATCCTTTCACTTGACCCTTAAATAAATATGTGAATAAACGCATACACACGCACACATCCATATATATATATATATATATATATATATATATATATATATATATATATATATATATTATTTCATGTATCCACATTAAATGTTATAAGGAAATATAATCTTTTATGTATCAATTTTCAGTATTTACTTCAACAGTGATCAATAGGTGAGTAGAGCTAGGTAGTAAGTTATAAAAATAGATTTATGGCAATTAAGCTACACAGAGACTTCCGCGTTTTATCCCCGGAGGGAATCGTCACGCTAAAATTTATGGAGTTTGTGTTGTCGGGTGTTTTAATATATACTTGTCGTGTTTAGTATAGCTAGTTGACCAATCAGATTCTTTGTTATTATCTTATCCACTCGTTGGGCTTCTCACAAACAAAGGTTCCGTTGATTTTATTTCCTATTTCCTATTTTATGGTTCTGTTTTCTATAGGGTGGCCCATCCCCGTTTCTTTGTTGTATCGAAATAATGGGTGACCTTATTTTAACACGTGATTGCTGGTATTTCTATTTTAGGTTTTAGTTAAGTGTTTTTTTTTTATTTATTTGCTCATTTATTTATTTACGGTGAATTTTATTTTGTGTAATTAAAGATTTAGAACCTCACAAACATGATAATTTCAAAAAAACAATTACACAACATCGTTAGAAACATAAACACATCTAACAAAATTTACGTAAAAGCGGATAAAACTAGGAATATTTATGAAATAAATAAACAAGATACCCACACAAAAAACTACAGAAAACTAGATACAAGCTAACGAAACTAACTAGATATAATAAATGGTGAAAGTAAACAAATCACCGATAGACTTAAACCAGCGACAAAGTAAATTAAAACCCTAGGAAGCCTATATCTTATTTAAATACTACAAAATCAATTTTAACAATTAATTAATACGACCAAACCAGAAATAAGAAGAATTAGTAAAACAATTATATCCAGAATTAACAAACAAATAAAAAAGACCTAGAATCAAACCAATGGGTGAATACTACCGAAGCAATAAATAGGTTTAATAATATCGAAAATAAAAATAAATATACCTTCCTACAGTTTGACATAGTGGATTTCTATCTATCCATATCCGAAAAACTCTTCAACATCGCCCTAGAGGTTGCCGAGATGTATACTGATATATCCAAAGATGGAATCCACATCATTAAAAATGTAGAATACCAATTTTAATTATTAATAAAGACCAATGGATCAAAACAAAAATGACAAACTCGTTTGATTTGGCTATAGATGCCCTTGATTCTTTGGGCGTATCAGGTCTTGTTGGGTTATTTATTTTATGTACCCTCACAAATATCGACCTATACAGAGATGATGGATTAGTTATAATAAGGAATTCTAAGAAAATCAAGTAAGAAAAATACAAGAAAATTTACATATGCAAATGAAAAAAATAGGTCTAAGGGCAGAAGTACTGGCTAACATAAAAAATAACTCACTTTTTTAGATGTCACCTTAAACTTAAATGAAAATACTCACGAGCCATATTTAAAAGATCCCGTTAATTTAATATACGTAAACCCAATGTTCAATCACCCCCATCAACCATAAAACAGATTCCTAATTCTATCGAAAGTAGACTATAGAAACGAAAAGGGATTTACAAAATCAAGCAACATTTACAATAGAGCTCTAAAAATTAGTGGGTACCATAATATCGAAATTAAATCTAAGAAACAGGACACCAATAATTATAATAAAATAAAAAATAAATATAATCTGGTATACACCGCTCTATAATCAGATTCCAAAAACTAAACTAGACAATAACTTCTTAAATCTCATTGAAAAACACTTCTGAATAACCAATCCCTTCCATAAAATATTCAATAAAAATAACCTAAAACTGTCTTACAGCTGCTGCAAAAACATACAAATGATAATTAAGGCACACAGTAACAAAATACTAAAGGAGAACACTAAATAAGAAAACATAACAAATTGCGTATAAAGATGACGAATATCGCAAAAATAACACTAAGAAGAACAAAAATATAAGCACTACAAATAGTAATAACCACAACCCTAATAGCAATCACACAAATAGAAATGAAAAAGTAAGTAATGAAAAGAAAAGCTTTAACTGCATAACCCGTAAACTGCCTAACCAAAAGTATTGTTTACCAAGCCACAACATTTGCCAAATAAAGACCGAATAACAAGAAGTATTACATAGATATGACCTCCCTATTTTTTAAAACCAGATATTACGACCACAACAACACATTTAAAAACAAAGAACGCCGAATTAAAACAGCATGAGAAAACCATTATTGGGAGCTCAAAGATAGAATGGATAATAATACGACAGGCCAGTACATGTAGAAATTAAGACGCCCCGTGTACATTATGCATGAATGAGAGATTTGAAATCTTAAACTTTAAAGACTCTTACCACCTATTAAACTGTAGAAGTGAAATAGCAAACAACTGCTCACACAGAATAAAATTAACCTTAGCTTAACAATACATAACAAATAAATAAATGAACAAATAAATAAATAAATAAAAAACTAAACTACACAAAAACCTACGATAGAAATACAAGCAAGCACGTGTTAAAATAAGGTCACCCATTATTTCGACACAACAAAGAAACGGGGATGGGCCACTCTATAGTAAACCGAACAATAGAATATCAACCGAACCTTTGTTTGTGAGAAGCCCAACGATTGGCTAAAAGAATAACAAAGAATCTGATTGGTTAACAAGCAAGACTAAACACCAATCGCATATATAAAAACATCCGGCAACACAAACTCCATGCATTTAAGCCTGACGATTCTCTACGGGGCTAAAACGCGGAAGCCTCTGTACAGCTTAATTGCCATGAATATATTTTCATAACTTATTATCAACAGATGTTTTTGATTCTTAGTTATTGCAAATCAGCGATGGTTGACGTTATCAAAAAACAAATCATGTTAAAAACATTACTTCTCTCAATTAAATGGAAATTGGATTTTCAAATGCGTATCATTTATTTAATGCGCAAAAATATGCCACGTACCAGAATATATATATATATATATATATATATATATATATATATATATATATATATATATATATATTCTGGTTACGTGGCATATTTTTGCGTTGCGCATTAAATAAATGATACGCATTTGAAAATCCAATTTCCATTTAATTGAGAGAAGTAATGTTTTTAACATGATTTGTTTTTTGATAACGTCAACCATCGCTGATTTGCAATAACTAAGAATCTAAAACATCTGTTGATAATACAGTCTGTAATTGTATAATTAATTGAAAGCTCTTTGGGAAGAGCAATTCACCTTTTCGTTGTCTCTACTTTTATTTGCATCTGAAGTGGAAACGAAATTGACGTTATTTATAACCTGAATAAAGTCCTCTATTTCATTGTCATAATCATAAGGTTTTCACCTGTGTATTTTCGGTTTTCACGAGTCTGCTATACTTAGCAAACTCATAGAACGGGGTTAACAAACCGATTCATACACCACTCGGGGTTGTGTTATTCTTACTCTGTTTAGCATATTTCTAAAGTAATTAGTTACACGTTTTCGCTGAGGCAATGCACACACACCCATATTGACATGTGTTTCTGGTGTAGGGCCCTCTTGAGGCGGTGTGTCTGTTCTGCTAGCGAAGAAGAGTTTTTATGAGAATAGTCGTAAAGCCATTATTTTTATGGCCATTCATTTCTTAGTTGCATCTCTTTCTTCTTGTGTGAAGTGCGTGTTTTTATTATTGCGTGTATTTATTTCACTTGCCCTGTGTTTGTGCATTTGTGTTTCCAGGTAAATCAGTGGGCGTGTTTGCTCGTCTAGTTCGGCATTTGTGAATATGCATTCGTGTTTTTGTAACGTGTGCATATGCGCCGTGTATGTGTGTAGAAGAATATAGGCGTTTTTGTCCTGTTATATTTTATGTGTAAGTGCTGTTTGAGGGAATTAACCAGTTCTGAGACTTTTACTCTTTTCAAATATCTCTCGCTTTCCAATATACTCACATCTCAATGTAATTTCTTTTTTGACTTTTATTATTCGAATTTCTCTCTCAAAACCCGCTCGTTGTTATCCCGTAATACTTTACAGGTTTGCTTGCTTTTTTGGTTCTGTATTTTCTTGGTATTTTTTCGGCAAACATCTCAATCTAAACACCGCTTAAAGAACTCATTTTTGCACAGCCAATCCTGTAACCTGATATCCTTGACTTTCCTAATAAAATGAATACGAATAGATATTTAAAAAGAAAACTCACTCCCGCCACATTTCTGATCCTATCTCTCTAAGAGGTGACGACTCAACTTCTTCCTCGATAAGCCAACAACGTGAGTGGGTGTATATTCATTATTCTTTTTTATTGGAAGAGCCAAGAAAACTTATTCTAAGTACATACCTTTTTAACCTCCCCTCCTAATGTTCGCCCCACACAAATAAATAAATAAAAATGGAGAGTAGAAAATGCACCCCTAATTTCCGTACTTTTCCTGTCAGTCCGCATTTTCCATGAACGAAGATAATGACACAAGAGGAAAGGGGCACTGTCTAGTGTGAGTAGTAGCCGGAGATGACTAGAGTAATTCTCTTTTTCTATTCTTGTTGCATGTCACTAATAAGGGTGCTGGAGGTAAACGTTTTACCTAGGCTGACGTTATCCGCTTGATAGTCTAAGGACCCGCACCTTGCAGTAACTCCCAAGGAGGCTGTCCTATCAGCAGGTATAAAATACCGGGGCTGCTGTATTACCATTTGATGAGTGGAGTTTAGGCCGTGCAGTAGTTTCTAATGGGGTCTTCTGATGCAATGTTAGTGGTGACTGCTACGGCTGTTCTTTCTTTAATGGTTTACAAATATACTTTTTTTACTCACTTTTTGCGTTCTGCTCTAAACCCCTGCCGATCCTTTCCACAATTCTTCCTATTCTATCATCATAAGTCTCAAAATCAAACAAGAACGAAAACCCAGAACTCCAACTTCTAACGTAAATCCCTACTATCAGATATCATTTTCTAACATTAGATTAGAGGTCCACGTTCCAACTTCCCAGAAGTGTAAATCTACCTATAGGAGTCCAAACCCGATCAGTTGTTTCTATGCGAAACTGGCATGGGCCCGTCAGAGTCTATTGATGATTTCATGATCGCAGACCCGACCCTCCAAGATCGCCATGAGCATGGAATCTGTGCTTACATCAGTGACGGCTTTGAATATTGTAAGGACACTTCCTATGAAAATTATAATTTACCCTGCATTTGTTTCCGTGTTGCACTTGCGGCCAGCACCGTTTTTATATTTGCTCTCTATCGTTCACCCACTGAAGGAGTTACTGCCATTAAGAAAATCTCTGACAAAATTGACAACATCCTGACTGTTCACTATGCTGCTAGAATCTATGTTCTTGGTGACTTTAATGGTCATAAGGTTGAATGGCTAATCCACTGAATCAAGACTGACGATGAAGGAAGGTTCTGTCAGGACGTCTCCTTAGCTCACTAAAATTGTTGACCAGCTAACACGCTTACCCGATACTAATAGACATTTTGCAAGCTTTCTTGATCTTTTATTTGAAAACCTGCCCTGAACAGTGCACATCTACTTTTCTGTCTCCTCTGGGCTCCTCCGAGCACCCAGTTGTCTCAATTAAGATCAGAATGAAGTTCAGCAAGTCCTCTGATGCCCTTTTTTCATCGCAAAAAGAAAGTATCCTGCATCGCATCTGATATATCTGAGAGGTTTATCGTTGGTATTGAGAGTTTGATAGCCTCCAAAATTTTCTAACAGAAACCGAAAAGTCAGCCATGGTGTACCCCTGAATGCACTGCCGCTATTGCCCAGTGAAACCACCATTTCAAGTATCATTTAATGTCGGGGATAAGTGTTAATGATATTGTCAGTTAGATGATGCACAATACTATGATTGGATTTTAAAAAATAGACGGAATTGAACAAAATTGATTTAGAAAACGTCTCGACAAGTATTTTTTTATACGACTTAGTCATCACTTAGCAAGGGCAAAATCCACACGACGATGAACTTCTATGAGCAAAGTTTCTTTCCACAATAACACAGGTGTGCTTCATACCTGCCTACAACATAGTTGTTTTCAAGTCTAATTTAAACAAATGATTGTTGAGCCGTCTTCTTAAATTATCAAATTCAGACCAATTTCAACCATCGTTTCCAATCCTCAAGTTGTTGTTTTATCGTCACCTGACAAACTCGTTAACCCTTATTCTCGAGTAGCATTTGGGCTTTGATGAGCGGTGACTCATAAATACATAAACAATGGTGAATGAGATAGTCACTTGAATGATGAACCAAACTCTGAGATCATTTTTAAAAGATGTGTTAAAATGGCAGAATTTGATTGTTTAAGAGTACTTGTTTACATTGGACTTGAATAAGAATAATACCACGTTGTAGTCAACTGGAAAGCAGTCTTGTGATATTGTTCTCCATTATGCGGCAATTTCATGATCTCAAATATTTAATAGATTTTATGGCTGTATATCAGATTTATAACGAGGCTAATGGTCTTGTGGGTGTTTTTTGACGCTGTGCGGTTGGAGACGTCTTGAATTTGGACTAAAAAAATGGTGACCTCCCATTGTTGGCTGAAATGAAACTTCGGTAGTTTCTTTTCCTTTTTAAAGAACCTGGACGAATTTTTTCAGCAATTTTTAGTTCCTATTTAGTTGCTGGCATGGCGCGGTGAAGGGAGAGGAGCATTAGTTTTCTTAAATCATAACAGACCTTGATTTTACTCATTGGGTTCGATTCGTTTCCCGTCGATTTCTCACTTCCAAATCTCACCTAATTCAGTTGATTACGTCATTACGCATCTAATTCAAACTTCCGCTTTCTTCATACACACGCTTAAAAATCTGCCCCCCCTCCTCTTTTCCTGGACAGACGACCACTTGCGACGTTTGTTATGAAACAATTCAAAGTCCCATTCCAATGGAAACATATTTTTTATATAAATATTTTGTAGATTAATTTGTTTTGCAAGCATAGATGTCGTAAGTAGTGTGTACTTGATAAATTTTATTTAACCTATAAATAAGGCTCTACCAGGTAGTGACACTTCGTATCAAGAGTGTAACTGGGAGTGTGAACGTGCGTCTGTGCGCGTTAAATGTACAGGCCGTGATCGTTTACTTGTTGTCTTCATCTGAAGAATGTACTCGCTTTTGACACCGGTCGCAGTGTAAATCATATGAGTTCTGCGATGAAAAACAACCGTTTCAAACTCAAGCATGACAAATCGATAGATGGACATCGCCTCATAGTGACAAATGGACGCATTTTGTAAAAAAAAAAAACGATAAAAGGCGATGAAAATGTTATTTTGTGTCTTTTGTACCATTAAAGGGTAAAACAATTTTGACAAAAAATAACCTCGTCAGTCCTGTCTAGACAAGCGTCGTGTTAGGATTAGGGTTCGGCTGTACAAAATATAGAATAAACACCACAGTGGAACGCATCGCGGAATAATGAACAACTATCTGTGTGAGTTGATGTGTGAGGCAGAAATCTAAGGAACACGATCGTTTTATGCAAATAATTAATGGCACGAATGCATTATCTCCTGGTAAGTAATAAAACGTATTTTTACTAGAAGCTGCATTTATTTCTGTTTTTTGTTGGTGGGGGGGGGGGGGCAGGAATACTTCATTGGGGGAAAAACTATTTTTCAGAAAACTTGGTTATTTTTACTTTAAACGTGGCAAATACTATTTTAAACTGACAGGAGACAGCCCGGCGGACAGAGGCACTTATAGAGATTCCTGGGCGCATCTACAACCCGCAATCACTTGGGACCTCCAAAGCGCACCATAGAATTTACCCACCGAGCCTATATTTAACACGATATAACTTTAATATAGGTTAATATTATCATCATAATTTTTATACGGCATTTTTCATCTATTGATTATGGTAAAAGTACAGAATAATTAACACTGGAGAGTTCGTAAACCCCCCAAAAAAAAAACAACGCATACTTTACAGACAACGCATTAGAATTAAATTCTCGTCCGAACCTTGCAAGTTTTTAATGTGGAAACGATTTTCTACCGTTCAAAAATCATACAAATAGTTTCCACACTTAAAAAATAACGGTTTCCGACATTTTTTTTTATTTGCGAGTCCTCGAGTATTAACGTTTTCTATAATTTTACCGTTTCCAAAATCTTTGCACACGTTAAAATTAGCTGGGTTCAATAAAGAATTTTATTCTAATGCATTTTACATAAATTATGTGTGTTTTGGGGTGTTTCGTTAACGCCTTCTCGGGTGTTAACTATCCTGGACTTACACCGGGGTTATATTTTCCTATCACACTTTAATAAAATATTTAAATATAATTAATTTATTGAAAACTATTTCAGTAAATTTTTATTTTGGGAAGGGGGGGGAATTCCGATGCTATATCAGTTTCAACTTAATTATTTACTGCACAAACCTCACAAAAGATAATTACAGTCAAGTGGTGGGCGTCAACGTTTCAAGTAATGATTTCCAGTTTCAACCTGAAGTAGAACCGAAGAAAATGGTGTCCGCCATTTTGAGGAAGGCATCATTAATAACTGGCGCCAAATACTTGCCACCATCAAACCGACAGGAGGATGGGATCGTCTGCCGCTAACACTTCTCGCTAAATTAATGAGGCTTAAATAAGTTCCGCTTGCATCACAGAAGTCTCCATCTTCTTCATATTTTATAACCAAAGCTGTTGCCAACAGGTTTGGAAATAACAGTCAAAAGTTCGAGAAACCGTTTTCATTCTTGACTGCGAAAGATAATTAAAATAATCTGGCAAAAATAATACGCAATTAACATTGTTTGATGAATAGAGAAAATATACAAAAATATACTATTTTAGTATTAATTAACACTATTTATTATTATAAATATTTTTTTATTAATTGACATTAATGTATCGTTTCCGACCCAGAGGCAAAGATTTTAAAAATAATAATTAAACAAAGATGTTATATTAAAATCAACAAGAATTAAAGAACATTTTTGTAGTGAAGTGGATACTGCCGTGGACTGACGACCTGGGCGAAGTTCGAATCTGTTCATTTCCATAGCACCACTTTCATTATGGTTGTTGGCAACTTCGAATGGACTTTGGTGAGTCATTAGTTAAAAGAAAAATGTGTGGAAGCATCTAATAAAATAATTAAAAAAAGATAAAACGCGTTTAGCGAAAAAAGAATCCCCTTTCAAAATATAAGCATGAGAAAACGACCGACGGACAGCGCTTCATATAGATAAATGGACGCATCTTGTAAAAACGATAATATCTGTTTAGCGATGAAAATGTTATTTTGTGTATTTTGAAGAACCCGGCACTAACGAAAAACAAACGAGTTTTGCAAAAATAGCTGCGCCAGATACGCACAGTGCGCGTACAAACGCTATTGATCTACTTTTGTGAGTACTGTCTAGAAAAGCGTCAGATTAGAGTAAGGATCCGGCTGTACAAAATCAAGAACAAATGCCATTTTGGAACGCATCGCGGAATAATGGAGTGTGTGTTTATGTGGAGGCAAGAATATAAAGGAAACGATCGTTTTATACAAACATTTCATTACATGAATGGATTCAATTCTCTTAAGTAATAAAAAGGTTTTTATTAGAACCCTCATCTTTTTTGTTTTTTGGGGGTGGCAGGTGTACTTTTTCGGGGGGGGGGGAGTTCTTTTAAAACAGACATCAGCTATTCTAACTTTAAGCGACACTAACGGAGGAAAAAATACTATTTTTAACTGAAATGTGACAGAACAGCGAACAAAGGTTCTTATAAAGATTACCGGACGCATCTACGAGCAGCAATCGCACTAATTATAAACGACCATCTGTGTGATGTAGCAACAGTTGCCTACTTGTCGTACGAGAATCCCAGTTTACTATTTAAAAGAATGTAGCACACGTTTACCGTTCCTTACGGTTTAGTCTTCTTATATCGCATACTGTTGAGCTTAATTAAAAAAAAACACTTTTTAGAATAGCTATATAATAAAATTGGTATAACATATGGTATTACTGTGGCCATTCACATACAAAGTATTGTAAAGGTCATGATTTGGCATAAATACCAAACTAACATAAAGGGAAGTAATCAGGTATTGACTATATACGAAAGTACGTATATAAGACGGGCAGTGATATCTGGACGGCAGTGAAGCGGATCCCTGTTAAACGAAAACCACTCGGCGTATTCTTAATTTAGTATGTCCTATGTAATTTAGGATATAACACAAAGTCAATTTATTAAATATACATTTTTAAAAGTATGTTTTAAATATAAACAATTTCATTCATGTAATGGCTAAACGATACCGGAAGTAATTCAACTAAATATCACAAACATCCGATTCACAAAAAAGAGAGTAAAGACAAGCCCGCAACGACCGTTTAAAAATATAATTTCGCATTATTATGTTGTTCAAAGAAAAGAAAACTCGAAAGAATTAGTATTTTGATGAAAGAGTAAGTAACTACGATGACTCTTTGCTAATTGTTTTTATGGCCAAAAACATTATAAAATATGTTTTTCTGTTTAAAAAATAATTCGCCTTGAACTGAAGCCGAATACCCTTTATGTTCTTATTTTTGCAGATCATCAAAAAAGTTCACTTAGTTTAAAAACATATTTATGTAATGTTTTTTAAAAATATTATTATGTTATGTTAATTTCTTTAAATTTATGAAACACGGATCCAGTTGAAAAAATCCTTTAGACTTACATGATATTCGAACTCGGGTAGTGGCACCGTAAAAACTACTTCATTAGTTATGTGTACTCTGCTTATTCCTTTTTATCAACTAATCACATGTTTCTATTTGCTTTCGAACAGACAGACTCTCAAAATACCATAACATTTGAATAGTATATAGATGACAACTAATTGATATAGTAACATACATATCATTTGCATGCTATTATTTTTCTTATGTATTTCTACAAATATACACTACATTGTTAAATACCTTCAAGTCTCCCATGTAATGTAGTGTTAGTTACAGATACGTACTGAATCAGCTATGCTTCGTATAATGGAGATTATCTGTCTGTATCCGAATGTACGTTACAGATTATGTCACAATACTCAGTTTTGTTTTAACTTATTAACCATGTTTTTATTTTTATATTTGGCTTAATCTGACTTATTTTAATAAACTATTCAATTCATACGATACAATAGTGAATGAGATGCCTAAGTTATATATTTATCTTTAAATAATGATTTTAATTGCTCAATTTTAAATAATAAATTTTAGAAAATCAATTTAAAAAAATTATTTCAAATACTAGTTTTAATTTTTATTACCCAATTTTAAATTATTATTTTAAAAACTAAATTAAAAATTATTTTAAATACCAAATGTTAAATAATTATACTTTAATAATTATTTTAAATACTATATTTAAGGTTATTTATACAATGAATTTAAACTAATTATTTTAAATAGTAAATTTTAACTACTTATCTTAAATAGTACATTTTAATTTATTGTATTAAATACTAAATTTAAAATAGTTATATTTATTACTAAATTTTAAATAATTATTTTAAATAGTAAATTTTAAAAAGTATTTTAAATGATAAATTTAAAATAAATGTTTCAAATACTAAATTTTAAACAATTCTTTTAAATACTTAATCATCCAGAATATTATTGATTTCTTATTCTTTGGTTTCATTTTAATTAATCAAAATAATTTTGTGGATAAATCTTCCTGGGAGATCTATCAAAACGAAGAAATAATTGTTATGTTATTCTCTTCTTTCTTTAGTTCAATGGTTCAATTAAATACTCTTTACAATGAAATAGAAGTGAAAAGGAGATTCAGCGTTTCTATACTTATTATTTTCACTTAATGATGCGTGTAAAAACCACTATTGACGCACCAGGAATCCAAGTTCTAGATCTTATGCAGACAAAATCATGCGTACACCGAAGTTGATTTATAAAGAGGGGTATTAAATAGAGAAGAACGGTCACAAAAAAATTAGAAGGTACGGGCAACTTGCATACGCACAGGAGAGACAAACAGATAGACTGGTTGTATCTCGACACCTAACAACATTGTGTGCGTCTGCTTTGCCTCATTAGAGACAGCGTCTTGGACACCTCTCTTCCGCATGAAGTCATGCCAGGAAAAAGACAGAAAATCTCTGCCCACCAGTCACGTGGTTTCGTCGACTTCCATTCTTATAGCTTTAGGGTTCCGTTCTAAATTCTGTACAGATTCCCGATTTCGACAAGATGCCCTTGAAGAAGGTCAAGGGTTACATCCGCCGAAACATTGTGAGAATAACATGCAAGTTGAGCACATTAGACCGAATAATCCAAATAATACAAATTATCAATCCTCATCTTAAAAATTCCGAAACGCGATACTAAGAAGTAAGAACTTTTTTGTCCGTTAGTCCTCACATTCCATGAGCGATGTTTCTGACAAAAGGGGGAAGAATTACTGTTTCTTAGGTCGCAATCTATCCATCTAACACATATCGTTGTCTAGTGTTTATCCCTGAAGTAGTTTGTTTTTGTTGCTCCTTACATCAAGTGGCTTCATGCCTTGTCTGGAGCGATTTCCATGAAGAAGAAAAGAAACAATTTAAAAAAATAGTTCTTATTTCCTACAAAATCCGCTCCGAATTCAAACAAAATAAAAAAGAACAAAATATATATTTCAAGCCAATGAGAAAAGCTAAATATATTTTCACCAAAGACACAGAAATAATCAGTTAAAAACTTCGCGGCAAGTTGCTTAGTGCCTATTCTCATACTATCAAAGAAATAATCATAGCTTCTCTACAGTTCAATAATCAATCACTAGTAGTCTGAATAATCCAAATAATATTAATTCTTAGTGTTAATAATGGTAGTATGAATATTAGCGCTTGGTATTTAGTAAACGTATTCGAAGTTATTTTAGAATAAATCAAACGGCTAACGTACACATATAAAATGATTTATCACTCTAAGTGAAAAACGCAATAAGTAGTTAGAAGATGGGTAACTGGTTTGTAACGTATATGGGGAACAGTCCATTTGTGCTGGTACCATAGTCGTACTCATCGAGGATAGCATCGTCATCTTTGATGTGTTCATCAGAATAGTTCAATGGGGTGTCTTTATTTTCACTAAGACACCCCTTAAGATGTATTGTCCTCTGATAATTAATTTTTTTTGAGAGATCTGGTTTTAAAAATTCGACATGTTTCCTTTTTCTTTTACCAAAATGGTAGATCCAAAACAAACTAGTTTTGGAACTACCATTTTAGTAAGTGGTGGAACTAGAATATTAAAACAATCATAATATATATATATATATATATATATATATATATATATATATATATGTATTGGGTATTCTTCTCGCGTAGTAATATCTCCAGTTAACCAGCCTTCTAATGAGTTCATGTGTCCTTTGTGTTCTTATTTTGCACGACGTACGATATACGTAATTCTTACAATGCCTTTAGTAATAATACCGTCTTCTTAAAATTATTTTCCACGTTTGAACATTCTAAGTAAAATACATTATTTCCTGGACTGAAATATTTTTTTGATTTCTGTGGTGATCTGCATATTTTTGTTTTCCACTTAGCATGAATTATGTTCCGGTTTGGTGTTTTTATGTAAACAGTAAAAAATTGCGGCATCATGCCCTCTATACCGTTTGACGTTTTAAAGAAATCTCTTGAATGTATCCACGAACGTTTGGATTTGACCGTTAGATCTTGGACGGTATGGGGAGGTACTATGTTTAATAGCTAGAGATTTACAAACATCTTTGAATTCATTCCCCGTGAATTGTATTCTATTTTCGCTGGCAATCGTTTCTCGGACACACAATCAAGCAGAGAGTTACCGAAATAATACTTATTCTAACTGTAGTATTATGTTTTCTACATTTATTATAAAACCTGTAGCCATTTCGTGTCGCTATCGGCTACTACGAGATAATATGTGAAATGGCCTCATCAAAACAGCAAAACTGGTCATTGTTGATTTTGGATGTTTAATAAAAAAATTAAAAAAACAGCCACAAAAATATAAAACCGTTATAATTCAATATTATGTGAGATGCTGCTGTTTGTGTTGCTCAGCTTACAAATACTTTGCACTTCACTCTTTGCGTCTTAAGCGACCACCTATTCGAGTGTCTTTCCCGGAAAAAAGACTGCCATTTTGTATGTTATGATATCGGGGATTACACACAAGGTTGGAAGAAGAAAAGCACATTAATGAAGAAATCGTTAGATTTACGTACATGCATACATACACATTTATTTTTACATAAAGAGTTTGCCGAAGAAAAAACGTAAAAGAGTACACGAAACATTAGTAAGGTGGTACTCAATATCATGATATAAACAGCGAGAACAGACATGGGTACCAAATAAAGAAGACAATACCGTGCGAATACAATTCTGAAAGGTGTTTTCTTGGTCGAAGATTGGGAATATGCCTGAATGATGTATACATTGATATGCCTTACATTTGTGTTGATTGTAGGAATCTCAACGATTGCTATTTAAACCTGATTCAAGGTTTATGTATGCCAGGCTGAGGTGGCCAGCCAATCGGAGCACGTGCGATGGCTTTGCAGGCCAAGTCAGAAAGAGCATAATATCTCGTTCTAATTTTGCATCCTTAGTGGAATGAATTTTTGAACATCTGGTCGAGAGGGAGCATGCCCTCTAACGCTGGCAAGACTAATTCAGGAGAGATAACTCGGATATAATAACAGTGAGATCACCTAAATGATTCTTCCATAACAATGTTATTTAAATATCACAAGGTGTTATTTTCACGGTTGATATATTCACAAAGTCCCGATCGTGGTTTTCCTGAGGTAACCTTGATGGTAGCGGAAATGGGAAGTTTGTAAGGGTTCAAGACTTCAACTTGGACGGACGTGGGGCAGGGAGATATAACATAGAAGCATCAATCAGCATGCTAGAGTACGTGCAAAATCATCAGTTAGATGCGAAATTAGAAAATTCCATATTACTCTCGCCAGTAGCCAGTTTAAATTTCCCTATCTCGCCTTCTTTTTTTCTGCCCGAACATGTACCGAAGATTATAATAAATAACATGTATCTTGAGTAAAAACGTGGCCGTGTTAATTATTGATAAAAACGTGTTAATTATTGATAAAAACGTGTTAATTATTGATAATTGACAAAAACACCGACAAAACAAACGACCCGTGAAGAATCTCCATCGGACGTTTAAAGTGCCAAGCAGAACAAAACCTACAATCCACTCAAGTAAGTCTGCATCGCTTATATTTTTAATCACTTCGTCACATGAAACCAACTATCATCATCGTAATCATACTCATCGTAGTCATTTAGATAGTTAAAGAGAAGGAAACAGAGATCAAAACATGTGATTGGTCGGAAAACATCACGTGTTGTTAGAGAGAATGATTTTGAAACGGTCAGGATTTTTACAAAATATATTTTAATATTAAGATACTTTTGAGTAACAAAATGATTACAAACTGATATGGGATTGAATGACTACGTCTTGCAAAACATTTGAAAGATAAATTATTACACCCCGTCAACATTGTTTGGCCTTGCCGGAGGTGTGCACATTCTGAATACGCCTTTAGTTTTAATTGTTTGTAAAGTATCACAAAATCTTCGCTCGGCTGCCACACTAACAATTCTCACGCGCTTGAAACAAAATATCATCTTCTCGCTCTCGTCAGTCTCTCCAATATATCCTCTCTCTTTTGTATGACTTTAGGGGCTAACGCATGATTCCTATATGAGTTAAATTTATATTCAATATTTAAGGATTGACGTTGTCCCTTTTCGGGCTGCTATCTGTACTTCGCCAGAGCTTGGTCTTCCAGCGATTGTGTCTAGGTAATTTTAGAGATTTTTTTTAATAGAGTGATTGGCCCTACCACAACCGGAATAATGTTTATTTGTTTCATGCACTTGGCTTGGTTCTATTGAGGGCATTATTCCATATAAAAATGTCTGTTTTGATGGCCTTGACGTTTATGTATCTGTCTGCCTATCGGTCTTTATAATAGAACACTGTCAACTCCAGATGTGAGTTTCGCCGTAAAGCTCTTCAGAAATGGACATATTCCGTCATTCTTTTCCTTTTGGACAACCAGGCCATATCTACCCAGATAAGTCTTTCTCTTTTTACCCTTCCTCGATGTATGTCGTAAAACACACACGTATATTGCAGGGATGTTCATCTTCAGATTCATAAAAAAAAAACATTAGTAGAAGTGAGACCCAGAGAAATTCCACAGTTTTAGCCTTCGGCTGTTTTATATTGGTGTCGTGCATACTATGGACGCTCGATACGAAGAAAGACCCCTACGATATAATTATATAACTTTTGTTCAAACTGAAATGCACTAATCTAACTAGTTTGGTTAATGTAGTTTCAGAATATATCTGATTATGAAAGTCTATCTCCCTAATCTTAGTATTTCCATTCTATGGGTATCCGGCGGGAACACAGACCCCACGTTATTATTGCACCATATTTGGATAGAACAGATACCATATGTTGATTATAGCCCGACGACTAAGAAACTAATTTGAGTTTCACGTTCGACACAACAGTGACATTAGATGAAATTAAAAAAAAACAAAACTTTTTTTCGATGAAGCTTCGGCGATCGGAGGCGATAACGTACGTGCGAACATGAAATTGACATAGCGTATTATTTTATATGGATTAATTATTCGAAGGAAGGACTTTACCAACCGCTTCCGGGGAATATCCCATGTAAATATTAGCGAGTAGAAAATAAAACACGAAATAAATTGATTTCTTACAGGAATTAAACAAAGAAAGATATAAGTCAGGCGTGTCAATAATTTGATCATTAGCTTGCTAATGAAATAAAATTCTTATTAATTTTTAAATTAATTCAACGGTTAACGTTAAATTTGAAAATCATCTTCCACCATTTACTTTTTTATGCATTTTAATCTATTGCCTCTATATTTATCACAGCATAGCATAATTCCTTAAATATTATTCATTCTAGTTTAAGAATGGTTAAGCTCACGAATATTTTATAACTGAGTTGTTATGTTTTCAGCGAAAACGTGTTCGGATATATCTTTCTTTAAAAGGAGGCCGCCATTTTATTTATTGTTTTATCGTGGATAACAAACATGAGGGTCGAAAGAAAGTGGAATGAACAACAGTGAAGAAGCAAAATAACAAGAAACAAAGGACAGCAGTGAAAAAGGATGATAGAAATATGTATGGTTATACTTAATATATATGCTATACAAAGAGAATAGTACCTCAAAAAACATGCATTAAATTACTCATACAATAAGAAAATATGTGTTGCCAGGGTCGTAGATAGAAGGATATGTGAGAAATAGTTAAGTCAGTAGGGCTATTCCTGGAGTCTATACTACTTTAACTAGAAGAAAGTCTATACCACGGCTTCCAAGATACGGCGTCAGGGTTTGTGAAGACCATGTAATGGTACCCAATCAGAGAGAGAGAGAGAGAGAGAGAGAGAGAGAGAGAGAGAGAGAGAGAGAGAGAGAAGAGTTCCGAATTTAGAATATGCGTGTAACGAGGTTTTTAACTTATGGAAGGAAAACACACTTCCCTTGCGTTAGCTAGAATAACTCAAGAGTGATTACTCAGATAATTTGAGGACAATACAGGTTTTTGCAAGAATAAGTTACAACAAGACAGACAAGATGGGACCGAATCAAATAGCGAGGCTATTTATGATGATCTAAGGCTTGTCCCTTGATCAACTCCGCCTTACCTGTATATTTTACTGAATATCAAGACTTTTGACATAATTTGATGCCGATTTCAGTCATTTTGGTAAAAGTTTTGATATTCAAAATTCATAATGCCTCCAACTATTCATAGCGTAATTGGTTTTGTAAGCATATATTTTGTAAATAAATAGCAAATAACGGATAAATTCTATTTACCTCGTAGATGGGGTGTTGCGAAGTAATTGCACTGGCTGAAAAATGATCTGAAAGTAATGATAAGGGGTTTACTACATACTCTACAACGCCCCCAAATTGGGGCCTGAGCATCGAATGTATTTTAACTTTTTCGTGAATACTGTTGATCTACAACACAAGTAGAACGGTTTTCATAAATTACCATTAATTTTTATTTGACAAATTCATTTTCGTGAGAGTCAGGGACACTTAGGAGTACGTTTTGCTACCATTATTAGTCGTTACGAGCCTTTTCTGAAGTCAAGTCAGACACGTGATTCAAGGATAAGTTAGATCACGCACGTAGAATTTCTGTAAAAATTAATTCAGGAAAAGGTTAAGGTCATATCCAGGATCCACAAATATAGAAAACCATCGATTCATTTAGTCTTCGTATATTTCTCTTTAAACACGTTGGTCATGCAGTACTAAATGATATTATCGGCAGAGTTTTTTTGCTTTACTAACCAAACTCAGAGCTAGAAAGCGAGAAGAGTGGATAATTATTATTCATTTTAAATTTGGTAAATCACTTATTTCGGATTTCACATGTGACGACATATTTTCAGTTGGGAATTTTTTTTTTATATAGTGAGAGATTTCCGGTAATCAAGGCCCGGGGGCCAATCGAGGATAAGGGTTAAATAGAATGTGAGTTGGACGCTGATCGTTGCCACGAGATGATTTGAAACAATGGGTGGAATGGGCAGAATATTACTTAAGATGAGTTGATTACATACACAATTGACCCAGGTTCTATCGCTCGAGACGGGGTAATGAAAAATAAATCAAGTATATATTTAAATCTTGTAAGATTAATTTTTATTTAATGGGTTGCTTTGACTTCTGGCATTATTATCAACTCTTCAATTTATTTGATTACCTAAATCTGAGAAATTACATTCCGCTTGAACGTTGAGAAATACTGATTACCTTAGATGACAATGATATAGACTAGAATATTTAGATCATTCTAGACTGAGAGAAAACTACTTTATCTGCATCCCCCACTCTCGTCCGAAACAAATTTCCGGGACTTTGTGGGTTTCCCTATGAATTCTAATTGAGGCTGTCGCCCATGTTGGTTCCTCTTTTGAAGGATGTGTTCAGACATTGGTTTGCTCAGGGATCCATCGCTGGACAGGACAGCAAGGGAGTGATGACATTGCTAAACAAAAAGGATCGGCACGGTGGGGACAACGTAGATGATCTTAGGCCCATAACTCTGCTAAACAAAGAGTTAAAGATTTTGGATAGAGTTCTTGAGAACCGTTTGCAGACTGTGGTAAGTGATTTGATTGAACATGATCAGGACTTTACTGTGAAAGGGAGATCGATTTAAAACGGCTTGCATCTGATTCGATCGATCATGCAGATGGCACCGAAGCCGTACTGATCATTTTTGATCAGTCCAATGTTTGCATAGAGTCGACTCTCGTTTCCTGCAATCTGTTTTGGAGGCCACCGGTTTTAATCCAGACTTCTGCAAGTGGGTCTCCATTCTGTATCGTTTGCCGACGGTGGTAGGGCCAGTCAAAAGTAAGCTTTTGGAGACGTCTGTGTTTCTCGGTTGGTGCATCAGTGTTGTTTGCTGTCGTCCCTGCTTTACGTCCTGGCAATGGAGCCTTTTCTATTAAAATTAAGGGGCGGCCAGACCAGTCCTGCACGGAATCGCTGGTGCAGGGCGTGCCAGGGTTTCCGCGTTTGCCGATAATGTGACCGTTTTCATGTCGAGCCGCACTGACATTCGAACGGTTGTTAAAGCATTCGCTCTATACGAAGAAGTTACGAGGGCCGTAATCAACAACAGCAAGTCTAACGGCATGCGGTTGGGTGCCTGGAGCAGCAAAGCCGCACTTCTAGGTATTTCCAACTGGTCAGGTGGCATGGTTTGGGTTCTAGGCATTTGGTTCAGACCGGACCTCTAACTGGAAAAGAATTGGTCGAAAGTGCAGTCAAAGGTCGAATCATCTGCCGCGAATTGAATTCGATGGGCACTTTTTTTTAAATAGTAGAGCTGAGGCGTGTGCCACTTAAGTCTTTCATCTTATTCTTTACCGACTGACTGTCATATCCCTGCCTGATGGAAAGCCTTTTGGTTTTCACGCTCTTGCTCTTCTCGCTGATTTGGAAGAGAGGGAAACCCGTATGTCGATAGACAGGTCTTTACTCAACGTCTAAGCGAGGGAGGCTTAGGAATGTCGGATCTGGCAAATCATAAACATGCCAAAAGATTGGCTTTTCTGCGTCGCTCTTTGACAGAGGATTGTCCTTGGGTCCCTGTGGTGTAGAGAGCATTTCCCAACATACCCAACCACTGAATCGAATTCCGCCGTAGACTGAAGGGGGAACAAAAGTTCTACACAGAATGCCGAACCGCGCTTCAAGCGTTGCTAAGGACCAGCGTCTTTGTAAGAGACTATATTGGGATCTAATGGAAAGTACCGCTTCGAATCAGCTTGAGCAATAGCCTGGATGGTCGGAGGAGGAGATTACCTCTCACTGGAGTTGGGCGCGAAGTCAGAGTTATCACAACAACTCTGAGTACTCTCTGACCTGGTGATTGGTCTGGAACACGCTGCCCCTTTACGACAAGCTGACTAGAGATGGAATGAGGACGGATCCTTACTGCTCGCGCTGCGAGGGTAACGATAAATAAAATAGTCGAGCACGCTTTTTATATTTGCAGCAAAGTTTGGCAACTCTGGGAGTATGTCAGCGAGGTGACGGCTTGTATCGATGGCGAGCACCTGATGGTCCTAAATTAAGCATTGGTCATACACAACGTAACTCTTCCGTGGCCTAGGGAGAAAATAATGGTTTTCTATCCATCCTAGCTAAAGCGAGAATTCTGACGTGGGTTTCACGTCTTGACGAGGTCAATGGGGTTGAATCTGCTTCTGATCGAGATGTGGTCGTCTACTTTAAACATCAGCGTAAAGTAAAGATCAGATGCGATTGAAGGAGATTATATCGCATGGGGTTCGGTAGAAGCTAGGTACGCGACCCTAGATTGTGATTCCGTCGAGGAGCTGGGTACGAGTACTTGTACCTTGCATAGCACACACGGTTCTGGGTTCTGCGAAACCCATCACTCAAATTTAAACGACCTTTAACTAGTGGAGTAATGACTCTTGGCTCTGTTTTTTTTTTTGGTACTAGAGATCCTCCAAAGATACCCACTGCCCACATATATTTTTCCCCCACCACTCTTGAACTCTTGTATTATATCTTGAAGAGAAATCATCCATTCCCATATTCCACTGTTTTATTTTTGACATCCCACTTAGCCCCCACTCACATCAATAGATCGTCCTGCTTGTTTACGGAGAAGCCAGATAAAAGATGGGCAACCTAACACTTAATAGAGGGTTTGGAGGGCCCTACTAACCTACATTTTTTTCTTTCTTTTTTTAATATTTGTAAATATTGTCCTACTCCCACGATGGATTTTTTGTAAATAAACTCTTCTAAAAAATGGGGATCATCTAAGTAAAATCAAGCCACAGAGTGAATGCTGTATTTTTTAGAGAGTCTAGCATAGGGTAAGCACAACAGATTTTTGCAAAATTAGATTACCATCGGCATTATACCTAAGGCAATAGACTTCATGATTATTGTTTTTATTTAAAAAAAAACAACTTTGTTGTATATGTATATTTTTTGCTTGAATAAAATAAAGACAAAGGTCAATTTCATTGTATATTTATAAATTAATAAATACATGTATTTCAATCCCGTCACGCTAAAGGTAACGAGTAGAACACGTGCCTATTTACCAGTACC
>OY744530.1:54546148-54551148 GCA_963556195.1 Sepiola atlantica
TCTATTCCGCTGAATAAGTATTTACTATAGTTGACTATCACTGGGCCTTATTCCAATAGAATATTCCTACCTTATCACCCCCCACCTAAGTCTCGAGTATCCGCTAATAATTGAATCAAGACATATCTTAGCATAAGTACGTGTTACTAATTCTCATCCTCCATATTATACACTAATTATTGCCCCAGATTGCCTCATGAAGTGTCCATCCTGCCTATCTCTGCTGTAAGTTTATACTTCCCCCAATTCCCCTCCTATCCAGGTTTTAGGCTTGATAACAGGTAACGGTTTCTATGCAGACAGCATTGTAGTATTCCCTGCCTAGCGTTCAGTAAATTATCTCTAGATGTCATGATGTGGTACGACTCCAATGCACATAGGTTGCATCTCTTCTTTTTGTTCGGTTTATATTTGTTAGCCCTCCCTAAAATTGACCATTTCAGTTCGAAAGGGTCTTGCCTAGCAATGAGGTTTCTCACAAAACGGCCAACAGAAGTGTTAGGCCTATCTATGTCTTCCCTTTGGCCTCCCCTAAAGGAACTCATGTGGTTTCTGAATCTATCTTTGAACTCACCCCCGGTTGAACCGATATATGATTTCCTACTACTCTCTGTTATCACATCGCATTTGTAGACAATGCTTGAAACTCTACAGTTCCCCCCCCCAGTGGACAGATGTTAGAAGCTCTGCAGTTACAGTTGTGTGCTGGGCCGTTGCTGGATGTTCTACTACTATGGTTATTTATAATGGAGGTTCTCACTGAACTGGTGTTACTGGGATCAACACCAGAGGAGAACATGGCTTCCCTTGTTTTAGTTATCTTAGAATTATTATATCCTATGATGGATGTGGCTATATTTCTACAGGTTGAATAAGACAGTTTTACAGTATTTTTGTTAATGATTCCCCCCAATCTGCTATCCCTTGAAAAGTTTTTTTCCACTATGCTATAAAAAATCTTTGGGATATTAGTCTTAATATGCTGGCTATAGGGGGGGTTGAACCATGTAGTGGTCCTTCTCCTATTTTTCTTCCTACCTTCCCCCCCGGTTTGGGTAGCATGTGAGTTCAATTCGTTACTTCCAACTTCACGAATATTTTCATCAACCGGTTCCCACCCAACCTGGTTTACATTACCGTGGGATACACCAGGTCTCCTATATCTAGCCTTGCCCATTGCCCTATTATATGAAACCATTGATCGAGAGGCAATCGGTCTCCCGTTTATATTAGATTGGAATTAGGCTATAATTATAGGTTCTATAGATTATAAAACTAATGTAAGATGAATTTTGTGAAACTCAGAGTATTAAAATATTACATTTAGAATATAATCTTAAATAATTTTTAGTTTTCAAATAGATACAATCACTCGGATCTAGACAGAATGAAAGCACGACAAGTGTCAATCGGCCGATGACACGCTAACGTGTGTTAGTGTCTTATCTCTCTTCCTCCTTTCGGACCGAAAACTGAATTTCGAGCTAGCCAAAAATTATGTGTGTGTGATGTTAAGTATAGGTATATGTGTGCGATTGTATGGAGCCGTATGAACGTTAAATGTCACCAAGTCGGAAATGTAGAAAGAATATGTGCGTTTAACACAGACGTTATTATTTTAATAAAAACAAACAAAAAAACCATAAGATCCCTTTCGATTGCCTTAGTTAAATATAAGATGTTAATTCCTACTCGCTCTGTAATAAGTATTCAGATTGGCTGCGACCACTACTATCTCTGGTTGTGTTTGAATTGTCGAGGGTTAATTCAGTTTTCTGTCAGTCTCAAAAATATAATTGTCAAATTGGATGCTTGAATAAAACCGCAAGGTTGAAATAAATTATTGCATCGACAATCATGTAATTTCGTGTTATTATATTTTACGTTATATATATATATATATATATATATATATACATTATATATATATATACATTATATATACTAGCAAATATATGCTCCCTTCGGTCGCATATTTTTGCTAGGCTGCCGCATCAGAAATGAAGGCTCACGCGTAAGCCAATGGAGCCCCAGTCATATTTCTGTGGTGGTTAGACATTGATTTTCTGTGTTTATGACCAAGAATATTTTTAGTTGAAAATAAAGAAAAAAAAAATTCGACCCTACCCCGATTTTTGTTGTACCCTCGCCCATAAATAGAAAGACTTGTAGTTTAAAAAGAAAGTAAATTTTTTTTGTACCCCACCCCCCTAAAAAAAAAAATAGTTCAATGACTGGTAATATAAAAAAATATTACCAGTCATTGAACTATTTTTTAGTTAAGAAAAAAAAAAAAAATTTTTGACCGCCTTCCCCCAATTTTTTTGTCTCCCCCCCCTATACATGTAAATATTTTTAATTAAAAAGGAAAAAAAACAAACCTAACCCTAACTGTAACGACGGGGTCAAAGTTAGCGTGGGTCCTAAAATGAAAAGGCACCAAAAAATCAAATACAGTGAACGCGCGTGCGTGTGTGTGTACCTTTTTTTAATTAAACTATTTGATTCTACAATCAGTTGTATAGTTTTCCAGTACAATGTGTTAGTTTATTTTGTTGACATTAAAGAAAAAAATCACATCTTTTTTTTAATAAATAAAACATGGAATCATAAATTCTGTTGAGGTCGTGAAAAAATGATAATATTGGATATGAAAGTATTAAGAAATCAAATACAGTAAACACGGAAAATTTTTTAACTCTCAGAAAGAAAAAAGTTTAACTTAGACTGTGTGTGGGTGTGTTCTTTCGCACGCGCGTTTTTGTATAGTAATTTTTAAATCAATTATTATTTTAATTAAATAATTTGATTTAATAAATTTGTGTTTTAAAACATAATGGCTAAGAATAAACAAACTTAGGACGGTTTTAAAAATGGAAAACTGAGCACGGTGTTTGCCAGCATTGTTGTTTACATGTTTAACGTGCCAGATTAACGTCGGCTGCTTAATCAGATCGCCATATTTAATTACCGGAGGGAGGGAGGGCATACTGATTCAACAGCCAATCGTCTGCTTAATCAGATCGGCATATTTAATTACCGGAGGGAGGGAGGACACTACTGATTAAACAGCCAATCGGCTGCTTAATCAGATCGCCATATTTAATTATCGGAGGGAGGAAGGACACTACTGATTAAACAGCCAATCGGCTGCTTAATCAGATCGCCATATTTAATTACCGGAGGGAGGGAGGGCACCACTGATTAAAACCCCAATCGGCTGCTTAATCAGATCGCCATATGTAATTACCGGAGGGAGGGAGGGCACTACTGATTAAACAGCCATTAGGCTGCTTAATCAGATCGCCATATTTAATTACCGGAGGGAGGGAGGGCACCACTGATTAAACAGCCAATCGGCTGCTTAATCAGATCGCCATATTTAATTACCGGAGGGAGGGAGGACACCACTGATTAAACAGCCAATGGGCTGCTTAATCAGATCGCCATATTTAATTACCGGAGGGAGGGAGGGCACTACTGATTAAACAGCCAATCGGCTGCTTATCAGATCGCCATATTTAATTACCGGAGGGAGGGAGGACACCACTGATTAAACAGCCAATCGCCTGCTTAATCAGATCGGCATATTTAATTACCGGAGGGAGGGAGGGCACTACTGATTAAACAGCCAATCGCCTGCTTAATCAGATCGCCATATTTAATTACCGGAGGGAGGGAGGACACTACTGATTAAAAAGCCAATCGACTGCTTAATCAGATCGCCATATTTAATTACCGGAGGGAGGGAGGACACTATCGATTAAAAAGCCAATCGGCTGCTTAATCAGATCGCCATATATAATTACCGGAGGGGGGGAGGACACTACTGATTAAAAAGCCACTCGTCTGCTTAATCAGATCGCCATATATAATTACCGGAGGGAGGGAGGACACTACTGATTAAAAAGCCAATTGGCTGCTTAATCAGATCGCCATATTTAATTACCGGAGGGAGGGAGGACACTATGGATTTAAAAGCCAATCGGCTGCTTAATCAGATCGCCATATATAATTACCGGAGGGAGGGAGGACACTACTGATTAAAAAGCCACTCGTCTGCTTAATCAGATCGCCATATTAAATTATCGGAGGGAGGGAGGACGCCACTTATTAAACACCCAATGACTTTGCAATTTTAACAGTACTCGCGTTGAAATGGTTTAGAAAACACGCCGGTTATAATGAAAATGACTGTAATTAATTGTATGAATAATGTTTATTAATATAACCTCATCGGAAAATATTGTAAATATATATGTAAATTTGATAACAGCAGTTATAAGTGTATATTTGTAAATATTAATTTAATTGAAGGTTTAAAGGAATGAGTTATGTTAATAGCAAAACCCATCTGGTGTCTAAGCGACTTTTAGTGACAGTATATAAAGAATTTCAAAAAGATTAATTTCAGTAAAATAGTCATACTGGAGTTTCGGCTTCAGACAGACAGACAGAGAGACAGATACATAAACTCCATTATTAATAGATATATATATATAGATAGATATACATGATATATACATATATATAGATATACATGATATATATATATATAGATATACATGATATATATATATATATATACATGATATATATATATATATACATGATATATATATATACATGGTATATATATATATATATATACATGATATATATATATATACATGGTATATATATATACATGATATATATATATATATATATATATATATATATATATACATGGTAATATATATACATGATATATATATATACATGATATATATATACAGGATATATATATATAATTACAGGATATATATATACATATATATATATATATATATATATAGATATACATTATATATATAGCGATATATATATATATATTGATATAGATATACATTATATATATATAGCTATATATATATATATAGCGATATATATATATATAGCGAGATATATATATATATATAAGAAAGAGATACATGTATGTATATGTTTAAATATGGATC
>OY744530.1:54556148-54558648 GCA_963556195.1 Sepiola atlantica
TTCTTTTTTATAATTCTGTTTTGCTCTGTTTAAATTACATTGAGCTCTGTTATTCAGATTCTCAACACAAAATTGAAATCTACACACACTATATATATATATATATATATATATATATATATATATAGTAATCCAGGTAAGATAAACATCCTAAGAATTTCAACTGAGCTTATTAAAAGGGCTCAATATCAAATAGAACCTTTATGTATATGATTATTTTTATTCATACAGACATGTACAAATCTGCGACACTAACATGTCGATGTTATCGGGCAGAAGCTGATCAGAAACTGAGATCTCATCAAGAAGAATGAAAATCCGATCTTTACCTCAGATCATATTTTGAAAGAATAGAATGGGAAAGAATAGAAAGAAAAGTAAAACAAAGGAATTCAAAATTAAATATATCATGTGGTCAGATTTGAAACCGTTGAAAATCAAATATGAATGAATAAATGCGAAAGTTTTTCTTAATTATCATACCTATATTGCTAGCAAAACGGGATGATTTTATCTAAATCAACTTTTTTATCTACGGTATATATTGTACTTAAGAAACACATATAGACATTTAAATATCTGTCTAATTTGCGTAACTTATTTTTTATAAATATCTATGATTAATTAATCTTTGCTGTTATACATTCATGATTATATTATTTTATTGCCCCTGTGTATCTACAATAGTTTTGTGTTAATTAACAGTTATTAATGTAAGTAATTTAATTAAAAAAATGAATAGATTACGAAAAAACATTCTTAACATATCAAGGGAGATAATTAGATGGAACTAAAATCTTAGCTAGCTATGAAAGATATACAGAATTCATAGTAAAGGGGAGTTGATTGGATTCTCTTACTCTCTCTCTCTTTCAAAACTAAAAAAATAAAATTGGCGTCGTCATCACTACATTTCTCTCTTCTCTCTCACCGTCCCCTTTTCTAGCGACGATAGATTTTCTTTTTTTATTGTTTTTGAAGGACATGATTTGTATACTATTTCGTATACAAACCATGTCCTTCAAAAACAGCAAAAATAAACAAAAAAAGCAAAAAGAGCAAAAATATATAAATATAAAGTCTGAAATACAAACGTCTTTTACTTAAAATACAAACCAATAAAATTAGACTTTTTGTTTAAATTGTAAGCTTTTTTTAATGTAAAGTTTTCTTTCACTTCTTAATAAATCCCCCCCCCCCAATATAAAATAAATTAAAAAAACAGGCATGCTGACTTTTTTTTAATTCACCCCTACTCTTTAGGAGAAGTGGTATTTTTCTTTTCATTTTGCGTTAATTCCTATTTCAGTCACGTAAATTATTTAAAGTGAAATAAATTTCGGCATTCCTTATAATGAACTTATATATTTTTTACTTAAACGATGTTTTAGTAAAAAAAACAAAAACAAAAACAAAAGTAAACATTAAAAACCCTAAGTTATATCAATTTTCATCGTACATGTGAAACACCAAAATAAAAATGAGATCGGAAAAATGTAGTCTACATCGAAACAAGCCAAGTAAGTGACTAGCTAAGGAAGAACGATTACTCACAGTTATAAATATATATTTTTTAATTAAAAAATATAAAAGGAAGTCATCGTTTTTCCTTAGCTTGCATACTCTCTTTGTTTATAAAGATGCCGACTATATTTTGCAGCCTACTTTACATTTCGGCATTTTAGGTGTACAATAAAACTTGCCATACCATACTCGCAAGCATTTTATTCTCGTTTATGGGGGTGATACTCCCAGGTATTACCTCTTCTATCTTGGAGGGTGTATTTTCGAGCAAGCATAACCACATCCTTTTTTTATGTGTGTGTGGGGGGGATACTCCGACGCTTTACATTTGGAGGTTTGTGTAGTATATTTTCGTTCCTCAATACATTCCCCCCGAGCATTACCTTCTCTTTTTTAGGGGGGGACAGTATCCTATATGTTCGTTCCTCACAATATCATCGTATCAGGATGACTTTCTCCCTGTTTAAGGGTGTAGGGGTAGTTTACTATCTATTCTGTTTCATGATACCATCTTCCCAAGCATTAACTCATCTTTTGGAGAGAAAGGGTAGTGTTCGTTCGTCATGATATAATTCTCTTAGTCATTACCTCTTCCTGTGGGGGAGTCAATGTATGCTGTTTGTTCATTATGATATCATGCGACCGGAGGGAGCATATATTTGCTAGTATAATATAAAATAAACTCGTTGAAGATAAAGAAAAGAGGGCAAAGGGAAAGATGGGGAAAAAGAAAAAGAGATTAAAAAATCTCGTGGCTAGATACGAGTTATTAGTTTAGATTAGATCTAAATGACTTAACATTCCCTCATCATCCACCTAGATTGAAGCCAGACTGGAGACTGTGTCTCCCTCCCTATCGACACATCCAGCATGATATCGACAGGCTGATGCAACTGCTAACGTATCTAAATTATGTGTTAATATTTCCTTTACGATGAACATAGTGTAGTATTAACTCTTAAATGCAAAACCAGTA
>OY744530.1:54561148-54566148 GCA_963556195.1 Sepiola atlantica
GGAATTTGAAGAAAATCTAACAATAATATTTTTATAATAAAGTTACGTTTATTTACAAAGATGGTGTCCGATTTGAACTCTATTGTTTAATTTTCTCTCTATATATATATTACTCTCAAAACACGTTAAATCTAATGAGTACACCCCATATACGTATGATTTGCTTCCACTCTCTGCTTCCAAACTCCCATCTGCTCACTTTTACTGCCTCGCCAATTTTCTGTATAAAACTGACTTCTACTTAAAAAAATCTGTTTAATGAATACAACCTGGCACTTTGGTTGAAATATCGTAATCAATGTAATCAATTAGGTCGAAATATGATAATAAATGAATATTTTAAGTATGTTTTGGTGTTAATATTTTTTTACATAGTTTGTTTCTGTGCTTATTACCTCATTCTATAAACACACTATTTCATATATGTAATTAACATTATAAGTCTGTCTGTATCAGAAATTACGTCACGACCTACGTCATAATTCCCTGAAGAATTTTACGTCTTATTTTAAATGATTTTATTTGGAAACAATGTATTTTATCATTGACACCGTTGACATAATCTGTCTACTTTATTTTAATATCCAACCCAATGTGTATGTATATATATATATATATATATATATATATATATATATATATATATGTATTTTCATTACACAATCTGCACATCAGTGATTCTACAGCGTTGTCAATGTAGTGAATTATTATTATTATTATTATTATTATAATTATTATTATAATTATTATTATTATTATTATTATTTGCTGGATTTGAATGTAATGGCCATTATTGAGAAATAAGCAATATTAGAAGCTGGAGTAGTACGAGTGATATATTTATTCTTTAGAAAAAAATACCTATTTTTATTCTTTCAAACGCCATTACTGCTAAAAGTAAGCATTATATTTATTAATCAAATTGTTTCATTTAAAAAAAATATATTGTAGATTATTCTCTAGTATGTACAACTTTTTTACGAAGAATGTTTTTTTTGTGTGTGAAAATAAAAATAGTATAACCAATAAATATGGCCTTACAGAAAGGAGCACGCTCCTTTTTGCTGTAGCCAAAGAGCGATATTTTATGCAGCAGTAAGGACGACCGTAAATAGGGAATACGTTGAAAATAATGTTGGAAATATGACAGATTTTTCAACAGGTTATTTTAAGGTGCAGATGGATCGGGGAAAGCAGCGGTTCTTTCTTTTATGAACGGGAGTGGGAGCCGCTCCTAAACTAGTGGAACAGGTAAATCCTTGCCAATTAATTATTATTAGTATTATAACCAATAAATCAGTGTAATTAACACCGTAAAATCCGTCCATTGACTCGATGTTAAACCAGATTTCAGAACCTTCGATACCGAAGTGGAACTATCGAATCTTTATGCGATTACCAGCCGGATTTTATTCTAAATCCAGCATAACCAGATGAAGCCCGGATATCCACTACATACACTGTAATGAATAGTATTTCCATAAACTACTTTATATTGACTCTTGTGGAACCTACGATCGAGTACTGAATTGTTTTTCAAACTAATTTGTGATAAGCATAAATGCGTAAATCATGTATAGGCGATAAACACAAACCCGACAACATTCAAAATGTATACATTTGTTTGTTTTAGTCTTCCTTTATTTCATCTTGAATTTTTATAAATAGTCAATATATGCTTGTCACTCCACGAGGGAAGAGTTAGACACGAAGTCGATTTTTTATAAGTTTTTCCTGGTTAATAAAAGCAAATATTCTTATGAAATTGACCATGGGCTGGCTATTTGATGAAAAAAATAAAATTAAAAATATTCATATATATTAGTACTGCCCCACAGAGCACTAGGGATTTCATAATATGTCATAACAAATTTCACAATAGTATAAAATAAATTGACTCAGGTTATAGATACTTAACACAATACACACCAAACTGTTTTTTTAACCTAACCCTAACCTAACCATAAAATAAGTTTGGGGTTTTAGTTTGACAATAGTCTGTTTAGTCTGAGTTGTATTGTGTAAGAAGCACAACATTATATGTGAGTAAGTATCTATGATTTTTTGATAAATAACAAATAAAATAAATATATATATATATATATATATATATATATATATATATATATATATATATATATATATATATATATTAGTACGGTCGCACAAAGAGCGATACATTTAATAATATGTTATGGCACAATTCACAAGTGTATAACATAAATTAAGTCAACTTACACAATACGAACTAAACTGTTTTTTTTTACCCTAACCATGAATTTACTATAAATTAAGTTTTAGGTTTATTTCGGCAAAAGTCGGTTTAGTTTGGTTCGTATTGCGTAAAAGCACACAGATATATGTAAGCGACAACTGGCTTGAGGATATCTATGATGACGTATCTCAGCGAATCGGAAAACATTTCTACAACTCTCTTTACAGGGTCTCTAAACACTATTGCACTAACTAACTATATATATATATATATATATATATATATATATATATATATATATATATATATATATATAGAGAGAGAGAGAGAGAGAGAGAGAGAGAGAGAGATAGAAGAAATAAGAGTGATAAACATGTAACGAATGTCCAAATTTATTTCAAATTTCGATTGTTCAATGCAAGGTATATTATGTAATAAACTAGTGTTTATTATTCTTTCCTTAAGCCAAGGCTTTTCAAAGATCGAGATCTTATCATCAGAGGAGAAATACAGATAGATAAGTTGGCTGTAGAAAAAGTCAAAGTTCAAATATTTGAAAAATATAATTTAAAATGTAGTGAAAGAAAAGTTCAGTAAAAAAGATATGTGGTTTGTCCAGGTGGTTATTGTCCGTTGAAAAGGATTCGCTTGCTCGAATACCTCACCAATAATACCATTCGCTTTTTCTATGGTCCAGGAAATTATCAATAATGGCCAGCTCTTCTCACATCAATTCCATTTAAGTGCGCTTGGATTTACTTCATTTTGAGTACTTTCTCCATACTGTTCCTACGAAAAATTATTTTCGTCTTCTCCAAAATCTCCTCTTCATTGGACACCTTTTCAACGGAGAATTACCACCTGGACAAACCACATATCTTTTTTACTGAACTTTTCTTTCACTATATTTTTAATTATATTATTAAAAAAATGTTCTACAGTCAACTTATCTATCTGTATTTCTCCTCTGATGATAAGATCTCGATCTTTGAAAAGCCTTAGCTTCGGGAAAAAATAATAAACACTAGTTTATTACAGAATACACCTTGCATTGAACAATCGAAATTTGAAATAAATTTGGACATTCGTTACATGTTTATCACTCTTATTTCTTCTATCTCTACAATTGCTCTATCTCGTATATTGAGCTTAACCTTTTCACTATAGGTTCCATCTACTAAAAGTTTTCTTTTGGTTTATATTTGATCCGTCTATATATATATATATATATATATATATATATATATATATATATATATATATATATATATATTTCTTATTTCTGTTGTCGTTAGCATAAGGACGGACATTCTTTTAAATGTCAGACGATCACCTGCTATTTAGAGGCTCCAACCGAGTGCTCTTTTAAGGACTTTGGCCGTTCACTCAAGTGTAATTATTTAGATTTTTTCGCACTTGGTTTTCCGGGAATACCTACCAGATACTTTTTGAATTGTTTTTTATGAGGATTTTAACTCCTATTATGACTTGGATAATGTTGATGTTTTTGAGGTCCCACTTTCTCTTCATATATGAGGCCGTTGTATTTTTCACTATATCTCTCTTTGTGTGTGTATGTGGAGAATGTGTCCATCAGCTTTTAACGTTTTTCTCAATCAATTCAGACCTGTAATTCAAATTTCAAATGTCAGCATACTTCTCCTTCACACAAAAAAATATTTAGGGAAATGCAAAATAGACTATATAAATATATAAATCCTGTACAAAAAAATCCCTTGTAGCTTTTATCACATTTACGTTTATATGGCGTCGCTGATATCACTTTTTCGATTGAAGGAGCCTGCCTTTGTCAAAACACGGATAGAATGTTTTGTTGAACAAGGTATAAACACTTGAAGAGGAGATTAAAACGAAATCACCAGGCTTTTCCTAGCGACAACTGTCTTCGAGGATATCTATGATGACGTATCTTAGCGAATCGGAGAACATCTTATCACTTCTTTCTTCTACAACTCTATTTACAGGGTGTCTAATAAATGTTGAACTAACTATAATTATCGTCTAATTGTGTTAAATATTGGGAGAGTATAGTAGGGAGCAGCTTAGTATACTAGGATGTCAGCTCGGCCTGTGCTGGAAGTAAATGTGACGTCACATGGCCCAAAGAGCGAGAGGGAAAGAATAGAGGGGAGAAGTCGTCAGTTCACTTAGAAGCATACACGCGTGAATTCGTTGTTTTGGCGATGCCTGAATAAGTTATCATTAAGCAGTAATTATCGACCTATCTCTGAGTCACCGTCATCTGGTCAGTGATTGAGAGCAAACGATCCCAAACGAATCCATCTCTTCTTCTCTTCAACCGTTTTTTCTTCTTGGTCTTTTTTTGCGTTGTACGAATGAACTTGTTGGCAGGCAATGTTTCCGCGTGCGGGCAAGATCACGTTAAGAACGAACACCTATCAAGTTATATTATGAGCTTTTATGCATTTTAATTGATTATGACTTGTGAGACATTAGCCTCCTTTAAGAGGGGACAATTGTATCATTTCTTTACAGAATAAGTAGAATCAATATAGCAACATCTGCACTATATATCCGATAGCATTTTCACAATTATGAAAGTGAATGAAAAATAAATTCCCAGGAACATAATTAGCATATTCGATAAGAAACGCAGTGGATTATGGAAGATCTCACTACACTCTACAAACTTATACACATACAAAAACTGCTTAATAGCATGATTGATGATTGTGTAATATCTAGAAGTACTGAACATCGATGAGATGCTGCCAAGTTTGCGACAAAGAAAGTAGGCTCCATT
>OY744530.1:54571148-54638648 GCA_963556195.1 Sepiola atlantica
AGAAGAGAAGTCCTTGCAAAGAAGGTCTGTACACTGAAATGTTGAAATAACGCTAGACACATGGAGGGAAAAACGAAAGTCTTTTTGGTTGTGGCAACAAAACGAGTTCTTGATTCGAATGTCTCACAAGGATGAACCAAAGACTAGAGCTCAGTCGGGCATCTTTTGATTATTTTATGGCTTGTTCTGTTATTATGGTTACATTCTTTAGAAGGGGTAACCAGACTTTGCGACCACCCTGTATTTTTCGTCATTGTGGATCTTGGTTTGGGTTGGCAAGATCCTCAAAGGATTTGTTTGTACTTAGATTAAACATTTGTATTCAATATAATTCAATATTAATACAATAATGGGATTTAGTAATTTCCCTAAAGAGTCGATTTTCTTTCTAGAATTATTTTGATGTTGCGATATCATTCATAAAATAAGTTAATTTCTTATCTCTTGGAAGTTATCAAAACTTTTACAAACAGATTTAATTATTAAGTGATATTCATCTCAATATTTAATAACTTGTAATTGTTCAATATAATAATTGATCCCCTTTCGAGTTTTCCTGACTACGCAGTTGTATTTCCATGAATCGAAATTGTGTTGCAAGAAATCAAAATCGGGTTTTTGTTTTCTTTGGTTAAATAACAAAAACATGGCGTATTTTATTCTACACCATGCTCGTTAGTCAGTTACAAGAATTTCATACTATATTGAGTGTACATTTCATATACACCTTCCAGAAGTCAGGATTTTATAAAAATAACATAACTAGTTTTCCAAAGGGTTGCTTGATTGCAGCAGGGTACGTTGCGTTCTCAACCTTGTGTAGTACTTTGTTTCTGTTATCCTTCCAGACTGAGAGCTTACCGTCTTCAAATAAAAGCTCCTTATTTATTCATTCAATAGGACGAGAATAAACTAATGGAAGACAGAAGATGTTTATTCAACTTGATCTTCGTTTCAAATTACTGACTAGTGAGGGGCATTGTTGGTCGACTTAATTCAATGTAGATAATGTTGGATGCGCTACGGCGGGTAGTGAAAGAGACGGGAGGAGGACTTGTAGATGTGAATCGGATTCCTTAATGAACCACTGGTCATAAAATTCGACGGGATCTAATATACTTAAATCTCTACTGAAAGTGTTTACGTCTGAGGAGCCTGGTTGAAGGCGAAATAAATAATCACGTTAGACTAACATGGTGTTTTAAGTTATTTCAATTCTTACTTTATTATTGCTCTGTACCTGCACTGAGCACTCGTACACAAGGTATTCCTCTCAAAATCAATACACCTAACTAGGATCTACCATGCTAACAATTAAAATGAAAGCCTTCTAGATCTCCTCTACACGTAATGTTTCAAGCAAACCATATATATATATATATATATATATATATATATATATATATATCTAGAGAGAGAGAAAGAGAGAGAGAGAGAGAGGTTATACTATTATTAAAGTAACCTTGAAAAATGTTACTCGGTGACAAATCATACAATTTGTAAGCCATCACACATCATTTTCAAATTCAAGAGAAAAATTATGTCGAAGGACATTGTATCAGACTAGGTTGATGTGAAAATACAAAAGTAGGCAACGTTAAAATGTCACCCACACCGTATAAAATAAGTAAATCCGGGTGAGAACTTAGATAGGCAGTTGAAACTTAAGATAAAGTCAGAAGTACAGACAAATAGAGAAAAAAAAAGATAGGAACACATGTGTCGACGGCTTTAGTCCGTCCTTAAACATGTACAGGTGTGGATTTTCTCTATTTTTCTCATTGGCTATACGTATATAAAATTTAAATAAAAATTATGTTTATTTAAAATGAAAATGTTGTTAATTATTTTAATCAACGTACTTAAATGATGACGACACGTCAGACGAGATGGAATATCGAAAGAAACCGAATACCCAAAAGCAGTAAAAGTTCTGAGAACATAGAACAACCGAATTACTTGTGTGATGGAACCAACAAGATGAAAGACATCAAAGAATCCGCCACAATAGCCCCGCGCCATAACTCCAGAACAGTTCCGTAAGAAACCAACAGTGGTTTACAAAGAACTATTTGCATTTTATCATTTCCCGACAATGAAAAAGAAAATAAATCGCCGACATTGATTTTAATGCACGATTATTTTACAATTATGCTTGAGTGAATACATAAGATTTGAAGCTAACCATTTGGAAGTATTCCTGCAGGAGAATTAGCGGGAAAACGCGAAGATATTATTGTGAATGACAAAACAAAGTCAGGAAATATGTTACGAAATTAAAGAAATTCAAATTAGCATACAGAGAGAAACCGTATAAAAAAGTACATAATTTAAGCGACTTGCAAGGTTTTTTTTACTTGAATAAACTTTGTATTTCCGTACAAATTAAAACAGTATTTTAAACTTACAAAAATCGAGTTGGATATGGATTTGATATCGCTAAAAATAAACACACACATTCTCAACCAACTTGATTAAGAAATCATGGTTTCAATTTAGCATGAAAGCAATACTCTTCTCCATAAAAAAATAAGTATTTTTTGTAATTAGTATCATCAAAAAATAAAATTACTATAATTTGGATTATTCAGACTCTCATCTTAAGTGTTATTCTCACAACGTTTCGGCCGCTGTGACCTCCGGCCTTCTTCAGCTGTATCTTTTCGAACTCGGGAATATTTCTATCAAACTCGGGAATCTGGACATAATTTCGAACGTAACCCTTTATTTAATCCACGGGGGTAGCATGCTTTCATTCACGGTGGATATAGAACTAAGTAAAATTAAGTTTTCACAACATTTATGCAGCTTTTTGTAGATTTTTTTCCTTTTTCTGTAGTAAAATAGAATAACATGTCGATAGTGCTCTGCTTGATCTTCCATTTCAAGTTCTGAAGTACAAGCAAAAACGTAAGAACTCCTCTGCTCGGAAGCTGACGTCAACATACTCGCCACACAAATTACAGGATTTTAAGAGTAGGAATATAACACGAGCTTTAGTAGGCAGGAAAGATGACGTTCAAAAAAACGAACGAAAATTTTGTCCAACAAAATATTTATATATATATATATATATATACTTCTCACACCTGACAATATACTATCCCTCTACAAAGCCACCATCCGCCAATGCATGGAGTATTGTTGTCACATCTGGGCTGGTGCATCATAAACCAGTCTCCCCCTCTTAGACAAGGTTAAATAAGTATCTAATGTAATAGGTCCCTCATAATCCACCACGCTCCAGTCTCTGTCCAATCGCCGCAATGTTGCATGATTGTGCTTATTTTACAAGTACTTTAATGGAATGTGCTCCGATGAACTTGCTGCTCTGGTGTCCCCTCGACGTAAATACACTCGACCAACCCGACAATCAGCTAAATCCCATCCATTCACTGTGGAAATCCCCAGATGCGGGAGAGCTTTTTACTGCAATAGCTTCTTTCCTCGAGCTACCGAGAGGGAGTTTTAACTCCCTCCGTTCTCCACGTTTCCCCAACCTTACCGACATACAGATATGTAAGACTAATGTGAACAAGCATCTCGCTGAAGAGCTCCCAATTTAAAATGACCCCCTAAACTTTCACCCTAATTCTCCTTACGTCTATATATATAAATATATAACTGATTACCTTCCACTCTGCCGTAAGGACTCTGACAAACATATGCACGGGCTAGGAGTTTATGTTCGAAACACTCTCTCCTTGACTAGAAAACATAGGTTAGAATCAGATGACCAAGCCTACATGGGCTTTAGATTGACCTTACATCACAGAGTTAGGTACTTATATTTCTTATACCGTTCTCCTTCGACCCAAGACTGTACCCTGCTTGACTATGTCTCTGAAAGCTTAGATAGAACACTCTCACTCGACTCGAATGCCCAAATACATGTATTTGGGGATTTTAATGCACATCACTGTGACTGGTTGGGATTCTCTAGCGTTACTGATGCAGCTGGCAACTTTACGTTAAATTTCTCCTCAGCTTACGACATCTCACAAAATGTTACTTTTCTGACCCGCCTATCTGATCTTGCGGACCAGCAAGCCTCACTTCCCGACCTGTTCCTGACCTCACTACTCAAGGCTTGTTTGGCAAATGCCCATATCCCGCTCGGAAACTCTTATCACGTTTCGGTAATGATACTTATTACCTTTAAAACTCGTCCAAAAGCTGAAGAGCTGTTGCTCAAAACGACGAGAAACCTTCTAACTCTCTGCTGATCAGTGTGCAAATGAGCAAACCGAATTGATCAAACCAGGCATTGATGCTTATGTCCCGACGCTAAAATTCTTCAGCAAACCCCACTCTCCTCAATGGTTCACCTCAGAATGTACAGCTGCTATTGCTGAGAGGCAGAAGGCATTCCGAAAATTCGACCGCCATAAGTCAACTGCGAATAGACAGACATTTATAGAGGCAAGAAATGTTTTCAAAGTAGTGATAGATGAAGTAAAGAGAAGGCATACAGAGATAACTAAAAAAAACCCATTCAGTAACAGAAACTAGGTACTCGTACTTTCTGGAATATCTACAATAGTGTAATGAACAATGGACAATCGAAAATTCCCCAGCTATCAAATCACAACGATGTTGTTTGCACGGCAAAACTCCACTTTAGACTCAGCAAACCACCCCTTCCCTAAATTCTCATTGCGGGCTGAAACCATACTTGAGAACCTGGTCATCACTCCATCTCAGGTCAGAGACATGATAAAAAACCTTGACACCTCTAAAGCCTCTGGGCCTGATCTTATACCAGTAATAGTAATAAAGAAATGCTCTGCTGAGCTGGCCCCTGTCCTCTCCAAACTATACAACAAATGCCTTGCTGAATCTTGTTTCTCTGATTGTTGGAAAATTGCCTCTGTGGTAACAGTCTTCAAAAATTCTGAAGATAGAACTGATCCTTTAAACTACCGCCCAATCAGTCTACTCCCGATCTTTGCTAAAATGTTTGAATCATTAATCAATCTAGCGACACCTAGTTAAGGCTAAACTTCTTTCTGATCAGCAATACGGATTTAGACAATCACGATCTACCGCAGATATCTTAACGGTCATCTCTGAATGCATATATCATACACTGGACAAGGCAGGTGAAGCTAGGGCGGTAGCGCTTGATATATCCAAGGCCTTTGGCAATGTCTGGCATGAAGGGATTCTTCTAAAATTGCACTCATATGGCATTACTGGACAAATATTTAATATAATTAAATCCTTCCTAACAAAAAGAAAGATCCAGGTTGTATTCGATAGCCGTTCATCTAAGAAACATGACATAAATTCTGGTGTACCCCAGGGATCCACCCTTTGACCTCTACTGTTCCTGATTTTCATAAATGACCTCCGTGATGTAATTGAGACTGAGATAGGAATATTTGCTGACGACACAAATCTCTACTCTCGTCATGTGGGCAAAACGACCGCACATATCTGAGGAAATAGTTTAACCCTTAGAAAATGACCTCCAGTCTGTCGTGGATTGGGGTAAAAAATGGATGGTAACTTTAAATGCCGCAACGACAAAGCTACTTTCCTACAATAACTACAAGAAACCTCTTCAACAACTGATTGTCATGGCAAATAACACCCTACCTGACAGTTCATCATTCTAACTCCTCGGCCTAACTTTCACATATAACATGAATTCGAACAAATACATTCAGAATATTGCCAGGGCTGCTGCAAAGAAGGTGGGCTCCCTCTACCGTGCTAGTAAACTCCTCACACCTGACATCATCCTATATATCTACAAAGCCACCAGCCGCCCATGCATGGAGAATTGTTGCCACATCTGGGCTGGGACATAATCCACTAGTCTCTCCCTCTTAGACAAAGTCCAAAAAAGAGTCGCCAATTGAATAGGTTCCTCACTATGCACCAAGCTGAAGCCCCTGTACCATCGCCGCAATGTTGACCCATTGTGCCTGCTTTACAAGTACTTCGATGGATTGTGCCTTGATCAACTTGCTGCTCTGGTGCCCCCACGACGTAAATTCACTAGATCAATCCGACAATCTGCAAAATCCCATCTATTCACTGTGGAGGTCCCTATATGTAGAAGAGCTTCCTACTCAAAAAGCTTATTTCCTCGTGTTGCTGGACTCTAGAACTCTCTCTCTGCTCCTTGTTTTCCTGAAGGTACTGACATGTAGAAATGTAACACTAATGTAAACAAACATCTCGCTGCGCAGCTCCCAATTTACGTTGCCCCCTCCAAGTTTTTAAATAAGGGTTGATAATTTTTAAAATTTTGTATATTCAGACGACTGTTTTCATCTTTGGTGTTTTTACCACAACGTTTCGGTACACCTGAAGAAAGTAAGAGATTGTATCGGAAACGTTGTGATAAAAACACTCAAGATTAGAACAGTAGTCCGAATATACCAAATTGTACATTATATATATATATATATATATATATATATATATAAATATATGTAAATATATAAATATATATATATATTTATATATATGTAAATATATATATAAATATATAAATATATATAAATATATATAAAAATATATATATATATGAATATATAAATATATATATATATAAATATATATATATAAATAAATATATATAAATATTTATATATAAATATTTATATATATATGAATAAATACATATATATAAATAAATATATATATATATTATATAAAATATGTGTTGGTCGTTCAATTTCAAAGTATTGCAGGGTTAGTTAATAAAATTGAAATATTATCCATTAGCATTACAAGATTAATTAAATTTTTAAATTATACTTCGTAAGGGGACATAAAGGTTGTGGAAAACCGTTTAGTGTGGGGAATTCATTTTTCCGTCTTGGAGCAAATATTGTTTAAGTATATTTATTACTAGATGTACCAGTCCGATGTTGCCTGGGAGTTATTAATTTCTTTATTTTCTTTTTCATATTTAGATACGTTTTAGATTATTAAAAGCCTACGTCAAAAAATATTTCCATCTAAGGTAGCGTAATTCGTCATACCCTCTCGGCGTTTTTCGGATGGTAGTTACCTTTCTTTCCATTATGGTTTTCGTGAGGCAGCCGCTTAAAATTGTAATTCATTTGCTGGAAGTTAATTCAGATGGAACTGTTGTTAAGCCGACACTAGTTGGTTTAATGTTGCATTAAAAGAGTCATTTCCTGTTCAAGAAACATCGATGTAAGAAAAAAAGAAAGTAATTATGAAAATAGCGCCTCCTATTTCCTTTCTATGTCTTGCCCTGTCTTTCTCTCCCTCTTTCTCCCTCTTGTGTATTTAGAGAAAATGTATTAGAGAAAGAGAGATACGGTCAGAGAGAGAGAGAGAGAGAGAGAGGGTTATAGTGACCAGCAAGACCCAGTAGAAATTCCACGGTGCTTTCTACATCAATCTATATAATTTACTGTTAATAATGATATTCAGGTACTTTTTTAGATTGGGCCCGGGTTAAAAGTTCTTCGACATCAGCGTTTTACGTAAAACGCCGGAAAGCCCCGAAGCGGTTAGTAAATTAAACTGCGAGCAAATGAATAACTGATTGAAATGACTAAGCAGACGACATGTAAACTTGATAACTGAATTAATGACGTCTGCAAGCGAGTCTGCCCAAACCCTAACCCCTAAACCTAATTGCTAACCCTGGCCAAACCTTAAACCTTGCCCTAAACCTAATTCCTAACCCTGTCCAAACCCTAACCCCGCCTTAACCCTAATTCTTAACCAGTCCCAAACCCTAACCCCAAACTCTTACGAAAGCAACAATAATAATCAGTAAAAAAAAATAATTTTCGTAAAAATAAAACAGCTAAATTAACACTTACTTGATTAACTTTTTAATGTAAACACTTATTTGAATCACTGTTATTTCTTTGTTAAAACTTTAAAATTTAAACACTTATTTGAATCACTGTTATTTCTTTGTTAAAACTTTAAAATTTAAACATTTATTTGAATCACTGTTATTTCTTTGTTAAAACTTTAAAATTTAAACATTTATTTGAATCACTGTTATTTCTTTGTTAAAACTTTAAAATTTAAACATTTATTTGAATCACTGTTATTTCTTTGTTAAAACTTTAAAATTTAAACATTTATTTGAATCACTGTTATTTCTTTGTTAAAACTTTAAAATTTAAACATTTATTAGAATCACTGTTATTTCTTCGTTAAAATTTTTTTTTTTTTCATACCAGATTTTTTTGCTGTAATTGCTTGCTTGGTTTCTTCTGCTTGTAAATTCTGCCTAGTTTCAGCTATTTTGGACGCAGGTAAGTCAACGGAATTTTGATTCGGCACTGTCCGGCATTTTATGTAAACATTCGGAAAGTACTGACGCCGAACCACTTTTAACGCGAGTTCTACGTAAAAAAGCACCTGATATTCCTTTTGAAATAATAAATGTCTGCCAGGGTCTATACTGTTCAAAAATGACTCTTTCATATTCTGGGAAAAATAAATGTCATTGTGAACTAAATATTCATCGAATAAACAAAACGAATATGCTTCTTTTTCTTTACTTACTAATAACTAAGAATTGCAATTGATTTTAAAAAATACATATTCTCTGTCTTATTACCGTAAAAATAATTGTCAGATGAATATTTTTCAAATCAATAAAAACTAATCTCAATATTTGAAATGTGTTTATAACTGTATTATTTTACGTGTCGGGACGACATAATTTGATTTTGGAACAATTCACTTCAAAATGTAAAAAACATCGGAATTTTTACTTCAATCAGATTAATCACGAATAATCATCTTTGTTAATAAGACGTACGTACGTACGAACATGAACTGCCTTAGCGTATTATTATGTAGATTGGTGAGGGATAGAGTGACTAGTAAGACCCAGGCAAAATTCCACGGTGCTTTTTACACCAATCTGTATAATTTACTAGGCCGCATGTATAGCTCATGTATGTAAAAATGTAGTTTCGAATATTATCAGTTAAAATAATTAGTCGAAACGAAATGGTAACTTATGTTTTGAATTATAAAAAATTGAAACATAAATTGATAATCAAAAATAAGAATTTTGTTTATTAACAAAATAATCCTCAGAAAATCTTTACCGGAAGCATAGGTGATCAGACGGAGGATAACATCTCAGAGATGATTAAACAAAATATATAGTCTATGTTTATTTTATTTTAGCCAATATAAAATACAAAGAAAGTTTTTTTTTAAATGTTACGTTGTAGTCATAATTCTAAACAAGCAAAATATTTCCACTTATTTTTGCAAACACGCACGTACACGCGTATGAAAGAAAGCGTACCTACAAGCATGAACGCGCGTGCGAACTTACGCCCGTTATTTTCTTTGTTATCGCGCTCACGGACAAAAGTATAAACGGGCGGGCGCATACAAACTCTTACAGACGCAGACACGCACACACATGGAGACACACTTGTGGTTTTAATTATTTAATATTTTATTTCTTATGATGTTTGTTGATATTTACTTGCAACGAAATAAAGCTTAGTTAACGCAAACTATTTTCATTTTAACGAAACACGTAGAAACGTATGGGCACACTTGTACATGGAGCTCTACCTGTACCTTGTACGGCATTCACCCTTGAAGGGAGAAGTTTCATTGGAGTATCAAATTCATAAGCGGGCCCCCAGTCGCATGTAGATCCCGGTTAGGGGAGATGTCAATGTTAGGTTTTTGTAGTTCTTGTAGGGAGGTATCGACCGCCTTCTACATACAGCGCCTGGTATTCCCAAACGTTGCTTAACTTCGGTGTTCTAACGAGAACCAGTGTTTATACGTGATTATATATATATATATATATATATATATATATATATATATGCGTACACACACGCACGCGTGTGTTGTTTACACACACAGGCATGTCCTATGTCGGCTTTGTACTATGTCAAGGCAATAAAGAGTGCTCTTAATGCCACCATTCTAGATAGGACAGAAACACGCTATTTTGGAATGTATCTGGCCTTTATACAGGTAGATTATTGCGTTAGAGGTCAAATACTTTCTGGAGCGGTAGAACGATCCACCCATTTCCCAGCGATTTTAGCAACAGAATTCGTGTAAGTTCTCAATTTAAACCTAGTTAAAACCAGGATTCGAGCGTTGGTAGTGAAAGGAGATAAACTTGGATTTAAAGGTGTTAAAAGTAAAAAGTCACTTTTCCATCAATGCGCAACGTGCTACAGGTCAGAAGAGAGAGAATAAGCAAGATCTTGGTCATCAATGTCTTCATAAGTGCTGACATAGATAATTGTGCCGTCTGCATAGATGTCAATGACTTATCTAAGAATATTATTTGGAAGATCATCGATGAAGTTTAAAAAAAAGGTTAGTCCAGAAGAGTTCATTGAGACACGCCGACATTGATTCTATGTTCTTCAGACTTTTGACCATTAACAACTACCTTTATAAACCTATCAGAGAGAAAGGATTTGATTGCTGAGAAGAAATTGCAGATATTCTATAGCTAGCAAGCTGTGGAGCAAAACTTTGTGTCAAACCCTATAAAAGGCTTTTGAGATGTCAAGTGCTCACGCCATAAAAAACGAACCCCCTTCGACAGATTAATTGATCTTGCACGATATTACAGTCAACACTTCAGCTTTTAGTCTTGCATGAATGAATCGATGTTGCTGTCGCCGTGTAAATTGACAACGTTTTAGTTGATCATATTCAAACAACCTACTTATGCCGCGCAGGAGACTGGTCGATCTGTACTGGGTTTCAGAAGACCGATCTGAAGCATTTTAAAATCCTAGGCAGACCGACGAAGTTTTCCTTGGAGATGGAAAGAATTTCCTCTTGAAGAAACGATTAAACGACTTTGGAATAATAGAAGCTAGTTAAGCTTTTAAATATTTAAGCAGACTGACTGTAATGTTGATATCAGGGTTCTTGATAATTTTGGAAGCATATCGGACAGATATAAGGATGTCGCTTAGAGTATTTGCAGTCATAAGGAGGTAATTCTGGTGGTTGGTTATCCGGATCTCAAAAAGTAGAATTTGATGATGGTTGGAACAGATATCTTACACCTGTTCAAGACTCTTTTTTTTATTTTCCAAATTCTGATAGGAACCAAGTCTCTACGCAGGAACTCTGGATTCAAAAGATTGAACAAAGGATTCTTTCGCGTTTTCACTAACTCTTTTGCAGCGGTTACGGGTAGAAAGACAGCTTTAGTTTCAGAGCATCTATTTCGTGGGGAGCAATTAAAATAGAGGTTTCTGTGTGAAATGGGGACGGAACACTCAAAAGTGTACCATGGCTGGCTGTTTCTTTTTTTTTGGGGGGGGGGGATTTTCTGAGGATATAAAATTATCAGCACCAGCGATTGATTAATCAGAGATATCGGAAGCGACATGCAACCTATTTTATGGTATGCAGAGATTAAAGATCTGAAGCCGTTGAGTATCGGTATGCTCTGCGATGGAAAAGAGAACCCCAGCTCACCTTGACAGTTCCCGGTAGGAACACCTCATGCGACTGGTAATTACTCGCTTCCTCATTCCCAGAAGAGGTAATGTTTGAGAGGGCGCATTGCTTGGAAGATAATGCTTGGACCAAGCTGGACAATACCTCATTAAGACTTTTCCGATCTGAACATAAAGAGGAAGCAAAAGCACACTTATATTATTTAATGGGTAAAAATATAACATTGCTATTTCACAAATATATTTATGGGTATCGCCTTTTGGATATGCATATATGTACTCAACTCTATAATAAAGATCAATGTGTATCTATTTGTATAACTATGTAAAGGGTTTGCAGTTTTTTTGTTTATAGTGGTTAGTCCTATGAAAGTATCAAGTAGAGATTTATGTTAGTGTAACTTTTTATTTATTAAAAAAATTCTGGCTACACATGTGCATACATATTTAATCTATGTCTTTATTCAAGGTCTAGCATCATCAGGTCATTGGCAGAGAAAATTTTGCAAAGACAGATCAGCCTTTATTTCTTTTTCAGAATCATCTCTGTAAGTGGTCTGATGATGCTAGACCTTGAATAAAGTCGGACCTGAAACATGTATGCACCTATGTAGCCAGTATGTTTGTATAAATATTAAAAAAATACAATACATATATAAATAAATATAGGTCGCACTAATGTTATCAAGTAAAATACGTGCCCATTTCTAGTCTCCGGACAAAACTATTTTAATTATTCAAGCAAGAAAGCAAATAACAAGTCAGACAACCCCCTCAGACTCACCTCGCCGCCTGAAATGAATTCATAAAGAAATCATCTGCCCTACAATAAAAAAGTAAATGGTCGGTGTTTTGTTTTCGTTAGGTCATCAGAAATTAAACTAATAATTTGATATGAAAAATTAAATTACTGATCTAATTCTATTATTTTATATGAATATTCTACTAGTATATCAATAGAAATAGATTTTTTTATTAATAAAAAACATTCTGGCTTCATATATGCATACATGTTTCCGTTACAACCTTATTCGAGTCTAGCATCTAGGTCGCTGGCAGAGAAAATTCTGAAAAGACAAATAAGGATTTGTTTTTCAGAATCTTCTCTGTCACGGTAATTATGTTCGAACACTGGCGAAACATACTTTTTTTCATCATTTTTACGGAGTTTGTACACTAGTGTGTGTATAGTGAAAAGCGTTTGAATCTTGTCGTTCCATAGAATCATTGTCGCTATGGATCAATATCTAAAGTGACAGTTGTGCTGTCGTATGTCAACATCTGTATACACTTCCACGTGGCCCCTCTTGTGAGTATCCGATTCCAGAAATAATTGCCGGCGAAACCAATGTCAAAAATAAAATCGAACTGGTCAAAATGTTGATTCATACGAATTTTAGTGTTTTACACTTTAGTTATTGAAACAATGGTTACTATGACACAATTTATAATAGCCGTTTCTGTCGTTTCTCAAAAATATTCATCTCTTTACTTATAAAGTTATGCCATTCCCCGCTATAACAGTGAGATTAAAACCCAATAGAAAAACAATAGTTTCTCATACATTGCTCAAATGAAAGTCATCGATCTTGTGAAGTTAACTGATTTGCAGATCGCTTTTCTAAGGGATATCTCATTAATTAAATACTAGTCATAGTTTGTGCGGTGTTGGTACAGTTCATGAGTATGTGAATTTCCATCTTTACCTAGTTTTTACCCTTAGTACGAAGAAAAATGTTAATGAAATATCGAGGGGAAAAAACACCCGCTACTTATTATTTCCATCAGAGATAAAGTAACTACGATTAATTTCTATATTCATTTAAATGTATTTATACATTGTTTTTATTGGCAAAACACATTAGAAAATATCTTTTTATTGAAAACAATCGCTTTGAACTAAGACTGAATTTCCTTTATGTGTACTTTTTAGAGAATTATCAACATAAAAAAGTCACTTAGTTAAATGATTTTCATGTTATTATGTTATGTTAATTTCTTTAAATTTATAAAACATGAATACAGTTTTAAAAATTCTTTAGACATACATGAGATTCGAACTCGGGTATTGGTATCGTAAAATTAATCACAATTCTTTTTGTATACGGACAGACCCCACACAAAAAATTACACAATGTTTTAATAGTATATAGATGGATTCTTTTCTATTGTTTCAATGTTGATAATTATCTTCATTTCAATCTAACACTTAATTCTATTGGCGAATATTTGCTACACTGTGGATAAATATTTGGGCATTTTTGCTGAATACAACCATTCAAGTCTTTTAAGGGCAATTTACTTCTGGATCGACTTACTTAACTTACGATCAAGTTATAAATTGCAATTTACACCCCCGAACACACACTTCGACGAAGCAAAGAAGTTAGAGAGAATCTCCCAAGCAAATAACTGGGAGCAGGAGTTTCTTGGTATCCTCAATTTTCCCGGACAATGCCGGGTCATGGGTCTCGCTACTTTAATATAAGCAATATATGTTTAGTAGGGCAATATTTTATTAAATGAATTAAGGAATTTGTTTTCCTATTGCCTGCTCACGATGGGTACAAGCAGTGGTCTACGGAATTTAGTGGAAGGGAGGAAGCATCATTGGTGGTTACTTAGAGCTATAATCACATTCAAATAGCTTTTGACATATACATCACTTACATGTATGAAATTCGATCACAGGTTTATTGAATAAGAAGTCGATCTAGAGAAATCGACTTGAAATAGAACACAATATTTCTTGTGTATTATGAAATAGCACACCTATCATCAGAAATCTTGTTAATGAAAAGACATCTCAAACGTTTGCTTACAAGGAAAATACATTTGTAACTATAAAATAATAATTCCCTCAGTCTAGAAAGATTTCTCTGAGGTTAGAAAAGATTAAGTGAAGTATCAGAACAGATACTACATTTTGCTCCTAGCCAAATGCTAAATTTATTCTTATTTTAAAATGGTATGACTCACGTCATTTATTATTCAGGCAGTGGTCATTGCTAACGTAGGGACTCATGAGTCCCTGCCCGTATCTACAATACGGTGGTCTTAGAGTTGTATAAGAGAAAAAGAGTCACACAGTATCTTGGGAGTGATATCACCAACGAAGGACAATGGAGGTGCTCTTGAATCTCTACATTACCCTGTATGTGCCGAATATCTTTGCCCACACCTATGAGGATAGAGGCCTGCCAACTTAGTCAAGTTTATCTGGTGAAGTCATTGATAGTGGGAGTAACCCACTATCAATGACGATCGGAAGTGCCCGAATGCGCTTAATGCGAATGTGTCCATCTGTCACCAGAGCAAGTAATCAGAACATACTAACGTCCATAGGATTATTCATTCACTTGGAAATCATTGTTTACTTGTTCCTTATTTCAAACGTATTTTCGTTTTTATAGATGTCAAGCGCCAAAAAAAATAAGAGAAAATTACAATATTACCTCAAACGATTAAGGCATTGCATTAAAGTTGGAATTTCAAGTCGTAAAAAATAAATTTCAATTTTATTTCGGAATAAAAATACACTTGTAGACTAATTAGTAAGTTTCATCAAAAAATGTGTGCGAAAATCGAACGAAATAAACGAAATATTCAAATAATAATATATTGTAAATAAACTGCCCGTTTGGAAAAACGCCCCACAATAATGACTGTTTTAATTTGATACAAAATCAGACTATATTGTAAATAAACTGTTTGTTTTAACCCCTCCCCCAAAAACATACATTTTAATTTATTTCAATAAATGTTCTATTAATTATTTTGAATTATTGATTTTGTGTCACTTTACTGAATTCGTAATCTGTCATGTTAAGTTTACTTTTAAGTTAAAAAAAATCAAGAAACATTATTTAATTTTTTCAGAAAATGAGAGCAACTCTTATTAAATTATTGAGCTAAAACTAATGATAATGATTCATATAAAGAATGAAACAAGCTAAGAATAGGAATTTGTCTTCTTGTGTTTATACACCAAGAGATATTTCCATGCAGCATAACTGATATTAGTCTTTTCATACGATGTAGTCCAGGTTGTCACAACACCGAACTCAAACATTAAAAATAATCCGGAAATAATAAATTTATTTAAAGAATGAATATATAATCAGACAAATTAATTTTCAAAGAAAAATTGTTCATGTTTTAAAAATTCAAAAATCTATGACAACACCATTTTATTATTACGTATTAATTTAATGTTTGCTGTCTAGTCTACGCAAATTACACGAACTAATACATTTGCACTAGGATTTCTAATTCAGTAATGGGTTAAATATTTTCTGTGATCGTTATTTAATAAATATTTGTTGATATTTTCTGAATTTTGATGAATTTTTAAGTCAAGGGATGGGTCAAAATGTCCATAACCTGACCGTTCGACGGATCTCGTTTGTTACTTTAGAGCAAGACGTCATTTTCCAGTGTTCATAATGACGACCATGGCAGAGCCCTCTTAACACTTCAAATACACATATCCGATTATAATACAATTTAGACTATATGTATGAGACACTAATTCAGAGAATTTTCATACATTTCATTTCTTCCACGTATGTTTTGGCAGTAAAAACAAGGAAAGTAATATGGTGTAATGAGCATAGTGAAAAGGTACACAGTAGTGATCCTCATCTAACCCCGGGCAACGTCGGGTCTTCATTCTAGTTTATATATATTTATATATTAATTGGCAAGAAGACCCGACTTTACTCATCAATATATTATATTGATGATAATATGAGTCGCAGATCTCATAATAATTCCCCTTAAATTATTTCCTGCAATCGTATGCACTTCACCAACATTCATTGTTATTTAATTGCTATCTTCATATATAATGCGATGGATATTTAAGAGAATATTTCTTGTAATCATGTTCGTAAGCATTATAATCATTTATAGCAGCTCCTGTCACGTTCGCGAATGACAAAATCATTATGCATAACATTCGGGGAAAAAGTGAGTCTGATCGTCTCGAAGGACACTGACACTGCAGTTCTAGCTTCATTGAGCAACAGGTTACGAACATAATTGGCGTCTCCCTGTCTACAGTCGTTCTTGAGTTAGCCTCGCCTCGCATAGATTGTGTCCTGGCCACGTCTCCATCTCTCTGCCACCCTTGGTACATAAACTCTACTGACAAGCGAACATGAGGGAGGCTCCACGGAAATCGTGGCTTGTCAGAAGTGATTTCACAATTCTCTTTTCTTTTGTTGCATTCTTGGTCAGGATTCCTACTTGATAATAATATAGAGCAATTCCAATGAATAATAATCGACCTTATAACGATATGCATAGTTTCTACATAGATGGTTATTTAATATTTCTGTGTGAAAGTTTTGATTTAGCAGGTTGTAAGCACATATTGGATTACAGTCAGAGGCTTAGGGATAGGACAAGTCTAGCGGAGAACTGAAAAGCGAATGTATCAACAGAGCTCTGGAGGGTTTCCAAGTTCTATCTCCTGTCTTATTAGCTAAAGTGTTTTCGAAAAAGATATATACATTAAATGTTAATGGAAACAACATATTAAAAAAAAGAACGAACGTTACTGCGCATGTACCAAATTTAAATCTCGTAAGACAGAATTCACTCGTTTAAAAATCACTATGAAACATTTGTATTCCTTATGAAATATGTAAATTATTGAATAAGTGAGAGGTGACCTTGTTGAATTGAAGATAATGGCTAGTCATCTAGCAGAATAAGAAACCAAACATCACAAAGGACGGGTGGACCGACTTGCAGAGCCAACGGCTATACATCTTCCCCATAAGTAATCAAACTTTGTTCATTCCATTCATTATTTTCAATCCTTTCATAATATTCTTCATAATTCTAGTTAAATTCATCCATCTTGTCTATTATTCTCCTTCAGTGACGCTTGACATTGATAAGTGGTTGCTCATTAATAAACAAAACCAAAATCTAGCTAGATAGATATTAATATGTCCATTGATGTATGTTAGGGACAATCATTGTAATCTGTTGAAATATGTGTATTTATGACTGAATCAGTAATATGTCTTATTTGTATTGTTTCTTCAAGAAGTCTGATTCCATAATCTTTAGGGATAATGAGTAAACGATAAAGAAACATACACTCGCCTTATGTCATAATTCCGGAGGAGTTATTGTACATAGCTACCATGGAAGAAGGCTTCCTTATGTGAGAGTTTGGTTAAATCATACGTTTTTTACTTCCACAACATACAGTTTATAGGGTTAAAAATATACGTTCGATGATCGTAACTGTATTGATAATAAATCAATTTCTAATACATGAGGTATTCGATAAACAATGTACCTTTTCTTTTTTTTCTTCAGCTAGACAAAAAGAAACTGATGCCTGATGTGTTTGTTTTGTGGCTGGAGATCAACGGTGCGTCTCGCTGTTCCGTCCGATTTAGCAGTTACCACAATTCTTGAGCACCGTGTTATTGGTTTATGTAGGCCAACCTTTTCAAGTATCCTAATTGCGACATCCCCTTCAAGGTCTACACGTACTTTTTTCTTGCAAGTGTATAGGGACTACTAGTATGTGAGCTGCTTCGAGTTTTGGATCCGAGTCAATGTATAGTCGCAAGGGTTCACTTGTCATCATTGGTAGGGATTGATGTTTACAAGTCTTCAAAGCAGTCACTTAATAGTATTTTAAGATACATTCTATACATTTAGGGATACTTTCATCAGTGCTTTTTTTCTATCTGGAAGGATTTTTGACATTTCGTGGGTGTCTTGCGTTCTTTTAGGACAGTGTAGGTTTTGTTGACATATTCATGGATTGTTCCATTTTTATTTTATGGGTGTCCCTAGATATTATACCTAATTGCCCAAGGGCTTCTCTGCATAGGGACGCCTTATTCATTTTTTGAGAGAAGTAGACGATTTCTTTGCATGATATTGCATACCCTGTTTCGTTTTTAGCCGAAATGTAACTGATGATCCACCCTTCTACTCCTAAATCTTTTTGTATGGCTCCGCTTATTGATAACCTGACTGGCATGCTGTCTTTATTTTTGTAGCCCGTAGAATAGACAATGGCTAGTGGTATAATATAATTTTGACAGCCAGAGCCAGCAATCATTGCGTATGTTCATCGGGTATGGAGTGCATTTTGGTTGTGGTTTTACAGGGTGGGGATCCATTTGTCTTTGTAAATATGACGTTCTACTGAAGCAATGACAGCTAATTGGTTAGAGAATAACATTTTGTCTTCTACTTGATAATTTTTTTGTCTGGATTCTCTTGGATTTCTTGGCGGCTGCAGAACCTACTGGGACTATCTCTGTTGCTTCAATTACCACATGCGCGGCAACGAGTGAAGCCTTTATTGCAGTGACCTTTAATGTTGCGCTTGTTGCATGTGGCTGACTATGCTAGGCAATTCTTGCTTCTAGTAGCCATGCAATTGTTTGAGCCGTGGCTGGGCCCTCTATATGCCCCACATTTCGCTTGTTGCATGTTTGATTTTGGTTGGGTTGTATGGATCTTGGTTTTTACTTTGTTTACCTAGGTCCTAGCTGATAACTGCTGTTCAGTCTGCGACCGCATCTCTGGTTGTTTTAAGCTGATTTTTTAAGCACAAGGAATAATATAACTACTTCTAGGTTATGATCTGTTTTTATATGGCAAGGGTATTCTACTATTTCTCGGTTTAAAATTCTTCTGATCAAATCGTCTTTAATAATTTCCTTACTTCAGTTATATGTATGAGTGAAGTCTGGTTCTGAAAATTTAGCTGTAAAATTATATAGCGATGCTTCGCTGCGAAGGTTATCAAGAAATGTTCTAATACCAATACCACGAGTCTGTGTAATCTTACCCAGTTTCATTCGGTGCACAAAGACACATTCTTCTTTCAACGCCAAACGTTTTATTTCAGCAAGCAGGTCGGTTTCAGGCATTATGGCAATATTTGTCTTAGGGTCTATCATTGCGACTTGTTTCAATTCTTCACAACAGCTATGGAAGAGTGCAATTTGCTTGTTTGGGCTTCTGCTACGTCTGTACACGTTTTGAACATGCCCCATTGTCTTTGGAAGGATTTCTATTCTTCCGGTGAGGCCCATACGCATATTTTAGGTTGGCCTATTTTTAATTCATGTGGTTTCTTCAATGGTGTATAGTTCGTATGCCCGTCTAATATGGCTACAAGAGCATTTAGCAGGTCGTTTGACTGACATTTGCCGTTGTCAATGGGGCAGCGAATTATAGTCATATTTGCGTTTTGACTTTGGTATTGCCCAATTTCTAAACAAATTGTTTCTGTTGATTACTACTATAGTGTAGTCTTTTAGGTTGTTGCTTGCTTTTATCATAGCTAAGTACAATAACTTCTGAATGAAAACATAAGACGAGTGTATTTTCCTCATCTATTCTTCATCCTAATTGCCCCTATGGACATAAGCATGCCTATGTACAAACCAATACAATAGCACTATGCTTCCCACACAACATGCAATCCTGCAATGAACAAACATTAAGGCAGAAAGATGCTGGGTGTCTTGGGTTTCCTCTTGTCACTTAATTTCACTCTCTTGTGTGAAAAAAGTGTTGCTCTGTCATGTGCACCCTTCGAGTTCTCATTGAGCACATATACACCCCGGCTTTCTTTGAGATTGGTACATTTTTGACTGAATAACCATATGAGGACTCTTTCTTAGCGGAGGCACAACTGTCATCGTCAGACATGTCGCACAAGGAAAGTTTGTGAAGATAAATCACTTCGATATCCTATTGCGATAAGAACATATTTATCTAGTGATATTAATATATACGACTAGGCAGTGACGGTGATTAAGTGCATACCAACACAAACTGAAGACTCGGCGTATCGTGTTCGACTCCTATAGGGTTCATAGCATCACGTTTATTAATGATCTTTGCAACCTTCACGTGCTTCCTTCTGTGAGTACTTGATTCTGAAAAGGAAACTAATACCAACAACAGAATCAATCCGGTTAAAAAGGAAAACTTAACATGCCGATTCATACGAAAAGAAGATGAATACATACGACGTTTAACGGCTATAACGCGTCACAGGCATTTACGACAGGGTTGACGGCAGATGACGTAAACAAAATCTTATTTAACACGGAGTATACAAATAGAGAAGAGAGTCTAGCAGACAAGGTAACTAGTGAAGAAGAGAGAGTCGGTTTGAGAAAACCAGCACACGATCGAGACCTGTTCACTTGTTATTTCTCTTATATGGAAACTGCTCCAGACAAGGCATGAAGCTACTTGATGTCAGGAGCTAAACACATATTACTACAAGGTCAATAACTAGCCAACGATAAGTGCTAAATGGATAGATTCCTACCCAGAAAACAGCAATTCTTCCCCACTATGTCAGAAACATCGTACAGAAAATGTGAGGGCTACATGACAAAATAAAGAAGACAAGAGTTACGAGGCTGCCGAAAGTAAACACAATGGCATTTTCTACTCTCCTGTAAGGAATGTAGTTAAATGAATCTAACTAGGAAATAAATGGATTCTTTTTATAAGAGAAAAATCTGGCTTGCTTTGTATATCAAGGGCAGCAACTCTTGCACCGATGGGAACAGAACAGAAAAGTTTTATTGTTCCCATTACACTGGACAGTTAGCGGTATGATTCAGGTTATAACACTACATAATGAACACATTTCCGACTTCTTCTCTTGAAGTAAGTCGTAATCTATACATATCATTTTAAAATCTTCTAAAATGATGGTAATCTGTAGGTGTAAGGTCCGGAGAATATTGTGGGTGATGCACAATTTCCCGCGCATATTTTTATAAGATCTTTTTTGCCGTTTTAGGGCTAGTGTTATCCTTCCTCATGATAACGCTAAGCCTCGCACTACACGTACTTTTTTCTTATTAGGAGTTTTTACATAAGTGATTGCCAGAGCTCGCTTAATGGCAAAGCAGATGGTGTACTCTAGAGTCTGAGTGACCACATCTCTCCTTAGATTTTCATTACTCTTCGCTTTTTTTTTGCAAACGGGCCTCGATCTTGCGCCGGTTTTGTACAAATCGACCCTCTCTTTTTTCTTCCGCGAGTCTCTCTGTGTCTTAGATCGCCTTCTCTTCTCGAGCACCAAAAAATACATGAAATAATCTTGTATTGTCATAAATGCTTGTGACCTGATTCCCGATCACAAAGTGATTTGCAACGGTGAGTTTTGATTAAAATTGGAATACGGATTTTAGACATTAAGTTTATCTTAATATTCATAAGAAGACATAAAAGTGGTGCAAAATGTTTCTGTTCGGAAACGTGTATTCTTTTAGTTTTTTTTGTAAAAGCTTCGGAGGTCATTAAACATGCTTTGTTACTTTTTCACTTATATGGATAAGAAATACCATATAGACTCGCGTATCATACAACTTTCTTAGATTGAATTCAACATGTTATTAGAGAAACGATTTTGTTTCTGAAACGGAAACTACGTCACTACGGACGTCCCACTTCTCGCTATGTTTCAGCTCGTATTTCATCTGATTTTATTTTAAAAAATTTTGTCATCGAAACATTTACATTCATTTAGTATGACATTTATTATTTATACTGTTCACCTAACCTATCTACTATATTATTCAATTCATATTCATCAAAGACTGAATGCTATGGCTAATAAACATAGTTCATTTTTAAGCTGATTTTACTAAATAAGTTACAAGTATTTACGATATTTGATGGTTTGTTATTATTTTAATATATATTGTCAATAATTTCGTGGATAAAAATTAATAGAAAACAAAAAAAACTGTAATTGTATGATCTACTTATTTTAGTTTTATAATTAAATTTAGTAAATTTTACAATGAAATAGGAGTGAGTGGAAGATTCAGCATTTCCATTGGTACAAGTTGAATAAAAAAAGGCGTCTACTTCCTTATTCAACGAAAAATCCTGCGAATTAATGATAGGCATATTGAAAGCGTGAGTCAGATACGTGACGTATTTAATTTCTAGAGGAATAAATACATAAATAAGTAAATAAATAAATAACACAGTTTTACTGTTTGAACCGCTATTACTTATCCTATGAGTAAGCATTAAAGTCCATGAAATGATATCGTTAGGAAAATAATATTGTATTAAAAATTAAAAGTATATTTCTGAAAGTGTATGTTTCTTAGCTTATCCTACTTCAAATGGAACTTGTTATGCACGATATATATAAAGAAATACTATTTTGGTGATAAGGTTTAATAGATTTGGTGATCCGCAAGTGTATACAATATTACATATTTCAGAAGGACATTTTTTTCAAATTAGGAAAAAATATTCTAGACGGAAATGTTTACGCCCTTTGCGAAGCGAAGCTAATCATTTTTGAGCACTTACTTTTGAAAAACGTATGAACTAGTGTTGGGACGATTAATCAGAATCGGAATTCGACAAAATCGGAACTTTTTGGGGTATCAGAATCGGAATCGCAATAATTTGTGCATATTTTCCGATGCAAAAAACGGTTCTTTTAATTGTTTCTTTTTGTTCAAAACTTTATTTACCATTACTGGTCGTAATTGTAAAATGATAAATATTTATTGATTTTAAACGACCAGAAACACGTAAATCTATAGATCACGCCCACAAGTGTATTTTTATATCTGTGAAAATCTATACGGTAATCCGAAACTAAAAGAAAATAACAGCTCTATAGATAAATATTTGGAGATTTTATAGAATCGGCATCCGGAATTGTATAGGAACTTCGAATTTCGAACAGAATCGGTAATTGAATCGGAACATATTGGAATCGTCCTATCACTAGTATCAACTAACAATTCTTCACAGGGGTATTGAGAATAATAGCAGCCTTTATTTTAGTTCAATTCACCCCCCCCCCCAAAAAAAAGCACACTGCAACTGAAACGTAAGGGGCTACTGTCAATTAAGGGTCAGATTTATAGAGACATCTAAGTGAGGAGTTGTGCAGCGCGATGCCTGTTTCATTACAATCAAATATCTGCATGTTGGTACAGTCGTGGAAGCAGGTAGCACGGAGGAAATTCCAAAGAAAAGTGGTTCAAAGAAAAGAAGCTATTAGAGTGGGAAGCTTTCCGGTATCTGGGAAGCCATACAGTGAAGGGGTGTGATTTTGCTGTTTGTCCGGTTTTACGAGGGTATTTATGTTGAGGGGTGTACAAGTGAATCAATTTTGTCAGAGCACATTTCGTTGATATACATTGTATAAGTGATCTGCTTGCGGCCTTATATAATTCAGACAGGTTGATTTGACATCAAACAGGAAAAGCAAATCAAACTAAAACACTTTTTAGACAATTTACTGGAAGATTTCTTTTTAATGTCAGCTGAAAGATTGACAACATGCACTGAAGAATTACTTCGATCAGCTAAAGGTCCTTAAAGCTTTATAGAGATTACGATAATGGAATATATATTTCTCTCTCTCCCTCCTTCTCTCTCTCTCTCTCTCTCTCTATATATATATATATATATAGAGAGAGAGAGAGAGAGAGAGAGAGAGAGAATGAGAGAGAGAGATAGAAAAAAGAGGCTACAGAAGAGTTGGCAGACAGAGAGAGGATGAAATAGAGAGAAGAAGACTCGTGGTTTTAGACTGAATGGGGCAGAGAAAAGCGGAGAAAGAGAGAACGAAGGAGAGAGGGAGAGAAGGGATATATATATATATATATATATATATATATATATATATATATAAGAGAGAGAGAGAAGTATAAACAGATGTGATTTAAAACTAAAACATATAGAGAAAATAGAAATGAGTAGATATATGGGGAGAGAGGAGGAAATTGAGCAACAGTCACCGATTGAGAGAGAGAGAGAGAATGAGAAAGCCGGAGAGGGAGAGAAGCGGATTTAAATTAAAGGTAAAAAAGAAAGAGAGAGATAGAAAGAAAAGCGGATAGAAAACAGGGAAATAAGGCGATATATATAGACAGTGAGAAGTAAGAGAGAGAGAGAGAGAGAGAGAGAGAGAAGGAGAGAGAGGTAGAGCGGGGAACGTTGCAGCTTAAAACTAAACGAGGCAGATTGAGAGAATCGGATTTATAGTAAATGTGAGAGAGTGTGAATAATAGAAAAACTAAAACAGATAGAGAAAATAGAAAGGAGGATAAGGGGATGCAGAGAGAGAAGGGGGCGGATTAGAAAGAGGTAGAGAGAAGACCGTTTCTGTTTAAACAAATCAGAAAAGAAATTATGAGAGAGAGAGAGAGAGAGGGGGGGGGAGAAAAAAGCACTCACTGAATGATACGGAATGATTGTGAAGCCGCCATGTTCGATAGAAAATAAGACCAAATAATACCGCATTGAGTGTGATTGAGAAGTGTCTTGCTACGCCGAGGGCTATAGTTCCCGAACAGGTTATCACTACGAACGATTTAAATGATGCTAAGTCAAAATCAGCCGCAAGGCATATCGATTATTATTATTATTATTATTATTATTATTATTATTATTATTATTATTATTATTATAGCTACTTTTATTACTATTATCATGGTTGATAGAGATGGCGTTTAAGAAAAAGGAAAATAGAGGACAGTGCAATACCTCGCAACTTGACGAAGAATATGACGCAACGAAGGCTTAGCAGAAACGGTAACTCTTTTTCCAATTTAGCCAATCTTTCCAGAAATAAGCGAGAGGAAGAAAATGAAATTGCAAAATTTTGAAAATATGGCCTTTTATGAAAGAAGTCGAAATTTTATGTGAGATTTACCTAAGGATATCGAATAATTTTCTTGAAGTTTTGTTTGCTTTTGAGATATGGTCATCCAATACTGAACTGTTCATTAGGATGAATGAAGAAGGACAAGATCTCTACATATCAAGACACATATCAAGGAGGTTTCACTCTGATTGATTCATAAATAACCATCTCTAAATTTCGAGAATTTGGAGATCGTTATTTTATGACCATATAAGATGAAGTACCCGTGTTAAATACCTAGGTTGCCAGTTTTATATCTGGCTGATGTGTCGATTTTGTCGACAGACTTACCAGAAAAATAACCAAGATGGCATATTCTCCTTGAGGAGAAAATAAACACACAAAGCTATGTTTTAACCGTCGTACACTGAGTTCGCCTTCTCTGCCATCGGTATATTGCGGCCTCTTTAAAGTTGTCAATAAACCACTACTAGTTTTCCTTTGTTCTTATCAAGAATGTATAACAAAACATTGCTGTAGACAGAATGAAACCAAAAGTATTGGCGAAATCCTACTTACAAGTGGTACCCCGACTTTATATCTGTTGATATGACACCCGAAAAACAATCGGTATAAAAACAAGACACATTCAGGCTGACATGTGAAATGGCCGAGCCATTTAAAATATTTTGTTTCTTATGTAAAGTTTTATCCTTTTTGTTTTCTTAGCAGATACTCTGTATTTTCTCTGGGAGGGGGTATTATAGGAGCCTGATTCTTGTAATACATCTGTTCTGAGCACCGCTAGGTTGTTCTCCTTGCTTGCCCCAAAAAAGGATTTGGTTATGTCATACACAGTTGTAGAAAGGTTGAGAAGGTTGTAGTGAGTGTTCCTGATAAAAAATGGTTGGATCATGCGACCGCTCCAGAAAGTACTTGTCTCCTGATGCAATCATCTACCTATATAACAGTCATAGTTCTAAGATAGAGTACTGCTTCCACATCTTAGGAGGTGCCGCTCAGAGAACTCTTTCTTGCCTTGTCTGAGTACAAAATTGTCTTCGTATTTTAGTGAAGAATTATCCTTTCTCTTCTTTACAGCCACTTTTTATACTCTATCGATATTTTCATTATAGGTGCTCGACTGAGTTCCAATTTCTGGTCCCCAACCCTTTGTCAGGAAATCCTTTTGAGCAAGTACCCGTCTTGCAATAAACAATGCAAAGCACTCCCCGTTATTCCTCTGTTTATGGAAGTTCAGTTTGATTTTAGGTCCACAGTGTTTCTTTACAAGAACGTATCACTTGTGGAGCATGTTACCGCTGGAATGCTTCCCTATATACTACAAAATAGTCGTTTTAAAATCCGATATCAACAAATATCTGTTGAGTCGTCTAGAAAATTAATCACACATCGTGCTCTATCATTTTATACCGCTCTTCCATGATCCAACTTAAAAATTAATTAACCCTCATTCTCGAGTTGCTTTTGGCCTTGGTAAGTGGTGAACGATTAATATAAAACAAGATGACAGTTTATAGTGAATATTTCAGCTAGATACAACAGTTTGTCACAAAAAAGCAAACTGTTGAACAGTTCTTTTACCGTAAATCAATGGGCATTTTAAGGAGGTCATATTCAGAAAGAGGTACTTGTATTGTACACATCACACTAGCAGGATTGAGCCGGTTTTCTATCGGGAAAGCACACGCATCGATCGTGAGATAGCCAATCTCGATTCCATAGTCGAAGACAAACTACTTCTGGGCCTGACAGCTAGATCACCTCTAATTTTTGTCACCTAGTTATCTAGCTAACCACCAGCACGTTTACGCAAACTAGGTAGAGAAGTATAGAAAAAGCCATTGTGGGTAAATTATCTCCCGAGTGCCAGGCTGTATGCCCGAACAATTTTAGACGACATTCGAGGACGAACGGAAAGGGTCGGAGATTCAGGTCTTGGCAAAGGGACGGTAAGGGTCGGAGGTTCAGGTCCTGACAAAGATCTTGAGTTTGTACACGATCCACACGGCGGCAGCGTAGATGCAGCGAAGACAGTTATTCCCGAAAACTTTGAGCCTATGTGTTGCATATATCTTTCCTCTGAAGGGAGGTTTAATGTATCGTGAGTCACAATTAAATGAAATCATGGACATACCTTGCTAGCCGCTCGTTCCATGCACGCGTCTTTTTATGAGATCCTGCCAGACTCAGGAAAGGTCTCCTGCAAACGAATTTTTTAATACCCCGAAAAAGGACAACATCGAGGCAACGGTTGAAGACAAGAGAAAGTTTATTCGATCGAATCATCTGTTCTTAAGGACTAACCAGATGGATACTGAAAGAGAGAGTGAGAGAGAAAGAGAGGGGGTGATTACTAGTCAATCACATTTTAACATACCCTTTCTAAACGCACGTGTTCGCATTACAAAGCTTGCGATCGAACTAGTTACTTTTCTCGACCCCTCTCTATCACGCTCGCTCTCTATTTGAATCATGTGACGTCACACCCGCTTCTGGCTACAGCGGATTGGGCTGATATTTGAATGCATACTCGCTGACCACATTCCCCCGGTTTCCTGTGTACGTGGTAACATTGCCCTGCGCCCAAATCATCAGATGAATACTAGTGAACGAGTTGTACCGGATCGAGTTAAGAAGACTTTCTCATGCCGGTAGCATGTGAGATATTTCTGGTGTTGTGAAACCATTGTTCACTTGCCATCCCCAATCAATGAGGTTTAGAAAATTATTTCTTTACTATAGTTTAACTTGGTAGTTTTACACACATATAATGAAATGTTTCCGCAGATTATGTTGAAGGCAATACATTTAAATCTACTGTGCATGGGTTTGGGGCCATCTTTTGAGAAAACTTACAATAGCGCAGTTTCCTTCAAGTTCTCTCTTGGCGTTTCTTTATCTACATCCATTATAGAATCTTCACCCGATGCATCAATATATTATTTGAATATAACAGTCTTGTTTCACGACAATACGAAAGGATGGTCGGCACTATATCCTGAAAGATACGCCATTTTGATATGTGTCAAAGTGACTCAAATTTAATTTATTCTTTTTTAGTTTTTATATTTTGTGTGTTTACAGTATGGCACCCGCCGTCGGCTCATTTTCTTACAACATCTTACATGTTTGTTTGATTTCCCTCTGTGAAGGTTAGACACATGTCAGGGTTTTGAGAAGCGAGTACACTACATTAGCGCGCTATAAAACATATCTGCGTAACCCCGACAGAAAACAAGGCCACATCAGCATGACCCAGACTCCGGCTAAATGATTGTCGAAAACAAAGACTCGACTGCTCTGAGAACAACTGAGGCTAGTTGTACATGTTTGTATATGATTGCTTTGTAGATTAATTTCTTTTGTGGGCGTATTAGTTTTTCACAAATAGTCTACTACACTAATAGGTGGGGCCCTGACAATTACTACCACACCAGATCAGAATGAATCTGGGCGAATGTATAACAGAGTGGTAACTCTACGTTTCTCAAAAAAATCATCAATTGTTTCATACAGACGACGGCTGTGTTAATATTATTGTATAGTTTACGCGTTCATTTTCTGGCAGTGGGAGAGTGTGTTTTGGCATTTTGTCAGTAAGTCTACGCTTCCACAGCTGGATACCGGATAACAATTGAATTGAATCCCCTTTAAAAATCTTTTTTGTACTTTTTACCATCGAAATACTGCTATTTAACAATATTTAAGTAAATATAAATATTAATTCATAGGAATTTGAAATATTTTATCTTTAGTGTAACATTATAAACAGTATTTTTTGTGGCAAAATATTCACGAATATTTGTGATAAAAATGTTCAGATATCGAATATATTTATTTATTATAAAAATAAAACAAATTGTAATAATATATATCTTTATTATAAAAATAAAAAAAGTTGTTTCTGATAATATATATCTTTATTATAAAAATAATTTATGTTTTCTTCATAACGTATTTAAAAAAATGTACTTTTTAATAACGAATATCGGTTTAATTTTAGAATAAAGACTGTCAGATTTCACTTCGTTTAAATGTTGGATAAAATCGATCCTTGGTTAAAACGAAACTTTTTGTCCGGACATCATTTCATAATGTAAATGAAAGTGAACTTTTGTGTTAAATAATGCCACCATTTTCTATAAGAAAATGGCGGCATTTTTGTTATGTAAGAAATATAAAACTATATTTTAACTTCTTCATTTCTGCGTTTAAATTCGTTAAATTCCGTTAAAACTTTTTCGTGTGTACAAAAAATGCCCAAATTCTATTTTGTATGTAAAAAAGTTTGTGTTTGTGTGTAATAAAATTTTAAAAGATCAAAAATATTTTTGGCCCAAGAAATACAGAACATTTTAAAAAGTAAATAGGATTTTTATGTCAGTGTTTAAAAAGGCCTTGTTATTTGTTGACTACCCCTCGGTCGGCATCGTGTGAATGTTAGCTCCTCTAATTTCAAGGTCACCAAGATCACAGAACAAACACAGGTAAGTAACCTTTTTAATTTTAGGTACGACAATGACACTGATCAAGCATAAGAAAGCCGAAATAAACAGAACAATAAAAACACAGAACCATGGAATGAAATGCACCACAAATGAGAATAAACTGGTAATGGAATGCTACTACAGAGGCAAACCCAACAAAATTGTTTCCGGAAACGAATGAAAAATATATTAGACATGTCTACTGACTTCCAGACAACTGAACAAAGAATTGCAGATCAAGCAAGATAGATCCTTAAAAGAGGGTAGTTCTCAGAGCTAGAACTAATGGGATCAAACAAAACATCGATGGTGTAACATATCATGAAACATCCCCTAGTGAGAACCAACAGGCAAAACACTGAAACCGGGAAGACTGAAGACTATGAAATCATTTAACTCACTGAAGATGAAGCAAAAAAATTAGAAAACTAGAAGTTAGTGCTTTTGGAATTAGAGGTAACTTACTTGTTGTTCGTCTGTGACCTCTTTGTTCCTGAAATTAGAGGAACCAACATTCGCAGTATGCCGACCGGTTCCTCTATGTCAGCCAATGAAGGAACACCTGCCAGTCATGACATTCAGATCATTCTTCTGAGTTTCACAGGTTTTATCGTTATTATGTATTATGTATTATTATTATGTAATATTATTATTATCATTATTATGTATTATTATGTATTATTATGTATTATTATTATGTAATATTATTATTATCATTATTATGTATTATAATGTATTATTATGTATTATTATTATGTAATATTATTATTATCATTATTATGTATTATTATGTATTATTATGTATTATTATTATGTAATATTATTATTATCATTATTATGTATTATTATGTAGTATTATTATGTAATATTATTATTATCATTATTATGTATTATTATGTATTATTATGTATTATTATTATGTAATATTATTATTATCATTATTATGTATTATTATGTATTATTATTATTAATTAATTATTCCCATTATGTTATTTGTTCACTAAATGAAACGTGAAAGTTTCCGTATTATTGTAGAATAACACCTTTCGCTACCCCTAATTTACCCAAATGATTTTAAGCGTTATGCATGAACATCCTGCTATTAGCACAATTGGAAGTTGTACAAAATTTCACGAACATGCAAATTCAGTTTGTAAAATTATCCAAAAGTAACTCATGTGGCTCCAACAAAAAATTGCCTCTTGTTTTAAAACAATGTGATCAAACGGTAGGAGCAATTAAATTGCATCAATTATCAAATAAAGAAGATACTACAGAAACGTTTCATTTTATTTTAAAAGATTTTACATTTTGGTAGATTGTCAGTGTCAAAAAAACTCATAGCAACATTTTGTAAAAATGACACACTGAAAAAAGTGATATCAGATATAAATGACGAAAACCTTATATTTCTTTCTGATTTTGGAAAAATGACACAAAAGCTGGAAAGTAAGCAAGCCAACAAAATTAAATCATTAACAAAGGAATACTAGTTTAGCCATTACCCATACATGCAATGGTTTAAGTTTGTAGATATTTGCTAGGTAACGGATTTAAATTTGTTATGCCTGGTGAATTTACCATAGGCTATTTGTGAAAATTGAGCTAATCTGTATAATTATTATATCGTAGAGAAATAAGTATATTTTATCTTCTGTAAAACAAATTGTACATGCAAAAAACATCACAAATTTTGTAAAAAATATCAAAATTATTAAACTGAAAATTATTTTGTTCATAAAGTATTTTTAAAGTTGAACTTGCTTCTGAGTGTATTATGTTATTATATTTTCTATAATTAATTAGTCTATATAAACAAATTTGCTCATAATTTTAGAAATATTTTAAATGTGCCTAATTCATGGTGAATAAAGTGAATTTTTGTGCATTTAGTTTTTTTATATTTTTGTTATTTCTTTTTAAATTTAATTTTGGGATAATAAGTCAATAATTTTAAGGTGCTTCCTAATATATATATATATATATATATATATATATCTATATATATATATATATATATATATATAGTTTCTTATAAACCAATTACTGGACGTTAAAAGTCATTTGTCAACTTCCAAAAATATTATCAAACTTCCGCCGTAAACCAGTAGAAATCAATTCCGCTTGTTTATTAATGGAGCAATGCACACTTTCTTTATTTCCGGTGCAAAATGAGAGGAAAAAATAAATAACTTTTCTACGTTTCGGAGTAGAAGCCGTAATAAAAGCCTTAATATTAAACATAATTCTTGCATTTCATAGCAATATCACGCTATCATGGCTATTTTGATAATCTGCTTCATAAAGAACGAATACAAACAAACAATATTCTCCAATCTTCAAAGACGTTGTGCCTATAACAATCGCTGGAAGATCCAGTATGCCTACTGAACATTTTCTCATTCCTACAAAGATCAAGAATATTAATACGTAATCTTTTTATGCTTGCAACATAACTGTACACGATCTATTAATCGTCTCTGAACATTTATGCGAGGGGATTTTTATTTCCACACCAATAACGCTTGTAAGCAGATAAGTACTCTTTTTCACAATCCGAATGTGATTGTGTATGTTTTTGTTCAGTTCTTTTTAGTTTATTATTTCATCACATTTAAAGTATTTATTGTTAAATACCTATATTCTATGTTTCTGTAAATAACTATTGTATCTTTGAAATCAAACATGTATTGTCTATTATGATTCATTTGTTGTGCTTATTGGTTGTTCTCGCAACTGCCAAAAGCGTCTTGAGATATAATCAACATTTTGAATGTTTGATACTTTTCTGAAACCTTTGGTTCGCATTTGGCGGAGGTGTGCAACCTCGTGTTACTTTCAGTTGAGAACGAGCTGTCTTAATCTGACCGAGAACATAACAGATGCTAAACCTTTATCCTAGCCTGAAGGTCGATTTTACTTGGTGATTGTTACCATTTTTGTTGTTTGTTGAATTTATTTCACTAACTAGTTGTATATATCCGTTTTTTTCCTAGAGTTTTTCTACTTTCATTTATGTTTCACTCATTGGTACCTCCGTCTTTTTGTCGTTTCTCTTAATTTATAGTAAGAAAATATACTATTAGAAATGTTAAGTTCTAGAATTAGGGTCGCGAGACAGGATATGACGTCACGGAACGTAAGTCAGCAATAAAACGGGAAAGAAGAGAAAAGAATCTGTCTCTTTTGACTGTGGGCTGACTGTATTAAAACGTTTTCCGAAACTATCTTCGTTCGCTCCTTTGTTTTTTTTATTTAAAGGATATATACTTGGAAATTACACTTATGTTGACGGAAGAAGAAAGAGTCAGGTTTTTTCTTAATCGTATCTACTCTGACATACAGTTCAAAAGGAATATTATTAACAGCAAATTCTACAGATTGATGTAGAAACCACCGTGGAAGTTCTACTAGTATACTATTGTATATTAATAATCAGATGTCAGAGTAGGTTCACCCCGTTCGCATGAGATTTCTAATTCTCTAATGTACTTAGTACCTTTGCAAGGCTATAAAATCTTTATCAGTCACATAGGTCAATCAAGACAAATAAAATAGAGATGAAGAATTAGCGCTTAATTACCCTTTCCACCCCAGTCTCCGTCTCCGTCTTCGGTTTACGCACGTATCGAGTGATCGCAGGGCATGTCTCATAGGAAATGTGTGAAGAAAACTCTTCGATAGTTCGTGACCTGTGATTACGAATCCGGACCCGGTGATTAGCGACTTGGACCTTCTGCCTTATCTGCTCATGTGGTCGGCAACACCGTAGGAGACGCCGCCTCTCCTCACTCCGACCCATCGTTTGCTGCCTTCGGGGCAGAGCTGTTTAGCCAAGAGCTAAGCGCCAAGACCAGCCTCATTAGCTGTTGATTAACGATCGCAGTCAACAGACTGCAGGACGAACATCGACTAAACAAAAAGCCGCGAAAAACTCTACTGGGAATTGTGCATTGAATTACTTCTTGTTTCGATCGGTTGCAGTAATTATTGAAAGATAGAAAGAAAAGCGAAACAATAAATAAAATAAAAAAGCCGGTCAGTGTCGAGAGAACGGAAACTTATTTGATTCCGAGTATCTGCTTCTGGATCTAAGACATAAATTCGTCATGAAAACAACTAAACAAAGTAAAAAAAAAACAAACAACAAATTCGGCTTCATTTCTTACGAAACCTTCCATATGCGACCACGCATCTATATAAGAGGTTATGTCCGCTTGCCAGTTCCTCAGTCTGTCATTTTTCAGCTGGAAATAATATTTTCGTCGCAAAACACACGTATTGAATGGACTCATCTCATTTTAGATGCATCCATTCGTCTAAAGTAAGAAGTTCTTCTGTCAATCTCTCATAATTTAATATAATCCTGTTCGTCGGTCTGCCATGCTTAGGTTTGAAATAGCATTTTCATCGCTAAACTCATATATTGAAGGAACGTAGCCTTTTTGAGACACTTGCAGTCATCTCTATAACAGTCGGTCGATATGCTAAGCTTAATTTGGAAATAGTACTTTCATTGGTCTGTAGCTCTTTAATTAGAAAAAAATATTAATTTGGTCTGTAACGCTTCAGTTTGAAATAGTATTTTTCTTTGGTCTGAAACGCTTACGGGTGCTTCTCTATTATTGTGACAGATGAATTCTTTTTCACCTTTAACTTAAGAGAGCCGTTGAAAGGGAAGATAATTCAAAGTGTTTTCTAAATTCGAATGTCTACAATAAAAAAAAACTACGTTAAAATTAAATACATTTATTGATTATAAAAACTAATTTTGGTACTTATGCAGTTTACGAACCGGACTAAAATAATAACGTTATAATTTAGGAACCCATTCTTAAGATGGGGAGGTGGGGGTAGATTAACTATTATGGACTTTCACCTACAGATGCAGGAGTCGGCACATGAAATTAGTCTGTGCGCTTTTAAGAAGTCTTAATTTTGTCTTATCTCTGAGTAAAAATAAAATGTCTTGTAAGTTCATAGCATTTAGATCCATTCTCAGAGAAATTCAAATTGAGAAAACACTCTGAATTATCTCCCATTCAAACGGCTCTTCTAAATTAGAGATGAAAAAGATCCTGTCCTAATAATAGAAAAGCACCCGCTTCAGTGTGAAACAGTAGTTTTATTTGTCTGTAACGATTCAGTTGGAAATAATATGTTCATTGCCTCTAACCGTTAAGATTGAAATAGTGTTTCAATGTTTCATTTATGAATAGTGTTTTCCTTTATCTGTAACGATTCAGTTTGAAATAGTATTTTCATTTGCTTGTAACGCTTCAGTTTGAAATAATATTTATTTTGGTATGTAAGGCGTCAGTTTGTAATAGTATTTTCTTGATCTGTAACGCATCAGTTTGAAACAGTATTTTCCATGGTCTGTACCCTAAAGTGTAAAATAGTATTTTCTATGGTCTGTAACGCTTTAGTATGAAACAGTATTTTCTTAGGTCTGTGACGCTTCAGTTTGAAATATTATTTTCCTGTGTCTGTAACGCTTCAGTTTAAAAAAGATTTTAGGGTTTGAAACGCTTAAGTTTGAAAGCGTATTTTACTTGGATTTGTAACGCATCAGTTCGAAATAGTATTTTTTTTGCCTGTGACAATTCAGTTCAAAATTATATTTTTCAGGGACTGTACTGCTAAAGTTTGAACAATTACTGTTCATGGCCTCTCATGTTTGACTTTGAATTATTATTTTCTATGGTCTGCAAGGCTTCATTTTTAAATAGTAATGTATTTTTCTTTAACGATTAAGTTTTGAAATAGTATTTTCCATAATTTGTACCGCTAAAATGTGAAATAGTATATTCCATAGTCTTGTATGCTCAAGTTATAAATAGTATTTTCATTGGTCCTTAACGTTTCTAGTTTGAAATGCAATTTTCCTGGGTATGTAACACTTCAGTCTTAAATATTATTTTCCATAGTCGCAAATGCTTTAGTTTTAAATAGTATTTTCTTTTGTCTGTAACTATTCAGTTCGAAATACGATTTTCCATTTTTTGTTTCGCTAAAGTTTAAGATAGTAATTACATGTGTATCAAACGTTTGAGCTTTAAGTAGTATTATTCGTTAATAACGATGCAGTTGGAAATACTATTTTCCATTGTCTGTACCGCTAAAGTTTTAACTATTATTTTCCATAGTATGTAATACTTCAGCTCAAAATAGTATATCTATTGGTCTGTAACGCTTCTGTTGGAAATTATATTTACTATGGTCTGTAACGCTTGAGTATTAAATAGTATTTTATTTCATCCGTAACGCTTCGGTTTTAAATAATATTTTCTTTAAACCTGAAGTCTTACAGACCAAATACTATTTTATTTAATCTGTAACACACCAGATTGAAAGAGTATTGATTACATATCTGTAACCGTTCAATTTGAAATAATATTTTCTATGGACTGTACTACTCACGTTTTAAATATTAATTCCCATAGTCTCTAACGTATAAGTTTGAAATATTATTTCTCTGGGTCTGTAAGGCTTCATATTAAAATAGTATTTTCTTTTGTTTGCAACTATTCAGTTTAAATGAGTATATTTCATGCGTCTGTACCGCTAAGGTTTGAAATATTATTTTCCTTTGACTGTAACGCTTCCGTCGATAAATAGCATTTATTTTGGCTGTAACGCTGTAGTTTGAAATATTAGAAATAATACTTTCTTTAATCTGGAACGCATCAGTTTTAAAGAGTATTTTCATTTGGCTGTAACGATTCAGTTAATTATAATACAATCTTTACCACTAAAGTTTGAAATAGTTTCTTTCTTGTTCTGTAACGCTTCATTTTCCAATATGATTTTTTTTTGTTTTTAACGATTCAGTTGTAAATAGTATATTGTCATCGTCTGTATCGCCAAAGTTTATAATATTATTAACCTAGGTCTGTAACGAATTATTTGAAATAGTAGATTTCTTGGTCTGTAACGCTTCAGATCAAAATAATTGTCTTTGGTCTACACCGCTTGAGTTTGAAATAGTAATTTCTTTGACCTGTAACGCTTAAGTTTAAAATAACATTTTATTTGGTTTGTACCGATTCAATTTGAAAAAAATATTTTTCTTGATTTGTAACACATCCGTATTTTCATTTGTATGTTACGATTTAGTTCGAAATAGTTTGGTTGAGAGGGGGGTCATAGTATTACTTTTTAGTTAAAACCTTATAATGAAATTAACTTCAAGAAATCTGTTATCCCCTGCTTCTTTAAATATATACACATGTACTACTACGAGCTTAGATAAATTATCTCCCTTTGATTTTGTGCATGCTTGTTGGAAAATACTGCTGTTCTACGGGAGGGACAGAAAGAAATTGTAACATAAAAAAAATATAACTGATACTAACACGTGCTCTATTGAGCACTGAATTAGTTTTATCTTTCCTCAATAAAATACCTCATTAATAGCCTTCTTCCTGTTTTAGAGTAGTTATTGTTAAGAGTGGTTCAAAAGTATACACGCCCTCTGGGGGATTGCTGGTAAGTGTTTGCAATTCGGGCACACAGAAGGATCAGATTTCGAAACACCATTTCCTTAGAGATTTATAGTTTCCTGAAAGATTGGTAGTGTAGACTTGGTGACTCGAAAGATACCCTTTAAAGCTAAGTACACCAGTCTTTTAAGTAATGTTATTTTAGGCTGTCTTCGTTTTTCTTTTAAATTGGAGAATTACTGTCTTATCATAGTTTTATATGCTATACGTTCAGAAACAGATGGTAGAATTTGAACAAAACTTCGCATGCGGATAGACAATGCAAATCCTGTTTAGGCTGACCCAGGAAATCCTTGAAAGGTACACAATTATATTCTCGATAGGCATTTCTTATAGAAGGCAGTCAATAAATGTATAATACAAATATAAAAGGACTCTAGAAATTTTAGACTATAATATGTTGAAAATATACTTGAAAATGCTTTAATAACGCAAAATAAGGGACAAGATATTGTTGTGGTATATCTGCTCTTTACATTTCATATCATATATAATATATATATATATATATATATATACATATATATAATATAGCTATTGATAATGGAGTTTATGTATCTGTCTGTCTGAGCCGTAACTCCATCAGAGTACTATGACTATCTCCTGAGCCCGCCAGCTTCATTATATACTATGAAAAAAAACGCCGCTAACCCTATGCGCGTTTCTCAATTTACATAATCAATTGCATTTGAACTTCTAATAAATTAGTATTCACAAATATACACTAATGATTGTTTCCTTCAAATTTTCTTCTATAATATATATATAATATATATATAATATATATATATAATATATATACATATATATATATAATATATATACATATATATAATATATATAAACATATATATGTAATATATAATATATATATATACATATATATACATAATATATATATATATATACATATGTATATGTATATATATATGTATATGTAATCCTCCCTCCCTCCCTCCGGTAAAAAGGCGATGTGATTAAACAGCTGTCGTTAATGTAGCACGTTAAATATGTAAACAACAACGCTGTCATTCACCGTGTCAGTTTCCCATTTTAAAAACCGTCCTAACTTTGTTTATTTTCTTAATCTTATTGTTTTAAAAGACACATTTATTGAATCAAATTGTTTATTTAAAATAATAATTGACTTGAAAATTACTATATAAAAACACGCGCGCACACACGCACATACACACACACACTATAATGAATTCAGTTTCCGAGAATTAAAAACCTATTCGTGTTTACTGTATTTGATTTCTTAATACTTTCATATCCAATATTATCATTTTTACACGACCTCAACTGAATTTATGATTCCATGTTTTATTTATTAAAAAAAAAGATATGATTTTTTTTCTTTAATGTCAACAAAATAAACTAACACATTGTACTGGAAAACTATACAACTGATTGTAGAATAAAATTGTTTAATTAATAAAAGGTCATTAAACAAACACACACACACTGTGTTCACTGTATTTGATTTTTTGGTGCTTCCACATTTTAGGACCCACGCTAACTATTTATATGCATTGGGGGGGGATAAAAAAATTGGGGGAAAGCGGTCAAAAAAAATTTTTTTTTTCTTTTTTAACTAAAAGATATTTCTATGAATGGTAATACAAAAAAATTGAGGGGGGGGGGTACAAAACATTTCTTTCTTTCTTTCTTTTTAAACTAAATGTCTTTCTATTTATGGGCGAGGGTACAACAAAAATCGGGGTAGGGTCGAATTTTTCTTCTTTATTTTCAACTAAAAATATTCTTGGTCATAAACACAGAAAATCAATGTCTAACCACCACAGAAATATGACTGGGGCTCCATCGGTTTACGCGTGAGCATTCATTTCTGATGCGGCAGCCTAGCAAAAATATGCGACCGGAGGGAGCATATATTTGCTAGTATATATAATATATATAAATATACATATATATATACATATGTAATATATATAATATATATACACATATATATGTATATATATAATATATATACATATACATACATATATATATATATATCTATTAATAATGGAGTTTATGTATCTGTCTGTCTGTTTGTCTATCTGTCTGAAGCCGAAACTCCAGTATGACTATTTTACTGAAACTAATCTTTTTTTACTGAAACTAATCTTTTTGAAATTCATTATATACTGTCATTAAAAGCCGTTAAGACACCAGATGGGTTTTCCTATTTACATAAGTCATTCCTTTAAACCTTCAATTTAATTCATATTTACAAATATACACTCATAACTGCTATTATCAAATTTACATATGTATTCACAATATTTTCCGATGAGGTTATATCAATACAAATTATTCATACAATTAATTACAGCCATTTTTATCATAACCGGCGTGTTTTCTAAACTATTTCAACGCGAGTACTGTTAAAATTGCAAAGTCATTGGGTGTTTAATCAGTGGTGTCCTCCCTCCCTCCGGTAATTAAATATGGCGATCTGATTAAGCAGACGATGTTAATATGGCACGTTAAATATGTAAATAACAATTCTGGTATTCACCGTGCTCAGTTTTCCACTTTTAAAACCGTCCTAAGTTTGTTTATTCTTAGCCATTATGTTTTAAAAAAATCAAATTGTTTAATTAAAATAATAATTGATTTAAAAATTACTATATAAAAACGCGCGCGCGCACGCACACACCCACACACACACAGTTCAGGTAAACTTTTTCTTTCCGAAAATTAAAAAACTTTTCGTGTTTACTGTATTTGATTTCTTAATACTTTCATATCCAATATTATCATTTTTTCACGACCTCAACAGAATTTATGATTCCATGTTTTATTTATTAAAAAAAAAGATGTGATTTATTTTTCTTTAATGTCAACAAAATAAACTAACACATTGTACTGGAAAACTATACAACTGATTGTAGAATCAAATTGTTTAATTAAAAAAAGGTCATTAAACAAACACCCCCCCCCCCACACACACACTGTGTTCAGTGTATTTGATTTTTTTGTGCTTTTTCATTTTAGGACCCATGCTAACTTTGCCCCCGTCGTTACAGTTAGGGTTAGGTTTGTTTTTTTTGTTTTTTAATTAAAAATATTTACATGTATAGGGGGGGGGGAGATAAAAGAATTGGGGGAAGGCGGTCAAAAAATTTTTCTCTTTTTTCTTAACTAAAAAATATTTCAATGACTGGTAATATAAAAAAAATTGAGAGGGGTACAAAACATTTTTTTTCTTTCTTTTTAAACTACAGGTCTTTCTATTTATGGGCGAGGGTACAACAAAAATCGGGGTAGGGTCGAATTTTTTTTTCCTTTATTTTCAACTAAAAATATTCTTGGTCATAAACACAGAAAATAAATGTCTAACCACCACAGAAATATGACTGGGGCTCCATTGGCTTACGCGTGAGCATTCATTTCTGATGCGGCAGCCTAGCAAAAATATGCGACCGGAGGGAGCATATATTTGCTAGTATATATAATATATATATGAATATACATATATATATATATTATATTATATATATATATATATATATATATATATATATGTAATATAATATATATATGATAACGTAGGGGTAGGAGCGCCGACTGTCAGCTTGACGGTTGAGTTTCAATCCCGGCTTGAGGCACTAACTGCTCTAGCTGCACTGAAGAGCTATAATACAGCGAAATAGAATGTATATGGATTACTACATGTGTGTGTCTGTGTGTGTGCGTATAAAAATGCTTAAAATATATCAATATTTATATATTTTATTTATTAACGCGTAGGAATACCATATATATCTTTTTATTATTCATACAGACATGTACAAAAAGCCGCTACACTGGCATGTTGATCTTATCGATCATTATTTATTAGAAACTAAGATATAATCAGGTCGAAAGGTCTGATCTTTTAATTAGATGTTCATATTGCAAAAGAACGAAAAAAAAAGGAAAAAGAAATGAAAAACATCTAAATTTAAAACCGGAATGTCACATGATAAAATTAGAAATAATTTCATATATATATATATATATATATATATATATATATATATGTATATACTAGTAGAATACACGTCCAATCAATGGTTTAAACAATAAAAATAGCATTTGTTATAATTTTAATGTTTTATCTTTCTTTGGTTCGTATGCTACTGTGATATATTTTAAGACATTTTCTAGTATAACTAAAAATAACAAGTTTCTTTACTTCTATATAACTATCAGTAATATTATAATATAAAATTTATATTACCCTTTATTATTTTAATATAGTATTAAACTTATTGTTTTGCAATGTAATATACACACGTTTGTGTATGTACAGACACACGTATGTAAACTCCATGACAATGCTGACAGAATAGAGTCACTCTTTCTGTAAATGCTTACGAGCCATAATTGTAGCTTAGACACAGCCAGCATATCAGCACCGAGTTTCAAAATTGTAACCATGATTATCGTAGGTCGACATATTTCCTCTGCCGACCGCTTCTACGTACGAGAAATAACAACCCCTTGACGCATTTTTTATTTGTTTACATTCTACGCTAGTGATAAGTTTAAATTTGTTGATGTATTTGCTCGTCAAAGAAAATTAAGATGATTAAGTTAATAGAAAGAGAACAAGATTACGACTGCCAGAAAAACGATGAAATTGCTCCGAATATTCAAAGTTCTCGCTCCAATGTAATGCTGTTTTTTTAGTAGCTTATAAAACCAAATCAAATGTCTTTTATGGAATATCTTTACTATTTTGGACTAGTTAAACAAATTATTAAATTCTTGTGATAATACTATTGTTGCGTCATATGTTTTATAGACATGTCAACATAAAAACAGTCAAGTTGAAGACCCAGATTGATGAAATTGTCAAATACACTGGGGATAAACACACTTAAACATACAAGTGGCAAAGAATAGAAAACTATCAACTAAAAGGTTGTTACAATTCTTCGAATGCAAAATGCGATAAAATTCTTTAATTACCGCTACGAAAAACGCTCCAAATTATTTTGTTAACGTAATGTGATAATTGCCTAGTGTAGCTAGGAGAGTAGAAAGTGTACCTTGGCTTTACTTTCGGCAGCCTCGTAACTCTCGCTTCCCTTATTTTGTCATTTAGTTCTCGCATTCTATGAGCGATGTTTCTGACAAAGGGGGAAGAATTGCTGTTTTCTGGGTCAGAATCTACCTATATAACACTTATCATAGGCTAATTTTTAACCTTGAAGTAGGATTTTTTTTATTTTTTAGCTCCTTACATCAAGTGGCTCTATGCCTTGTCTGGAGCGATTTACATAAAAAACTATTTTTACAGTCGAATTTTAGATTTTAAATATTCGTCTTTGTAAATCTTTTATCTTGTTTTGAAGAAATTGGATTTATTGCTTTTGATATTCAAACTTTCTAGTTGTGCTGTTTAAAGGAATCGAGAATATTCTTTTCAACATCATGCAATCTCGACAAAGGAAACGGATTTATTTTTAACGAATACAATCGTCTCCCACGCCATCTTAAAGGGGACATGCTACGTAAGAAAAGAACATGTTAGTAAGTGACGCTGTTGGACTCTTAGAGTTGGTGAAAATGGTCACTGTGTGAGAATTCCTGATCCCTTAATAAAAAGAAATAAACATGATGTAGAATTTTTCCGAACATATCAACTGAAGTAATACATTTTAAAACAGAAGTATATGTGGACAACTGGTAAAAAATGTTGTTGTAGGAAATAGATAACAACAATAAGTTAATCCACCGTTTCGTTTAGACTTTTTTAGAAGTATATATATATATATATATATATATATATATATATATATATATATGTATATATATATATATATATATATGTGTGTGAAAAAATGACAAACGGAAAACAAGTTAAAATGCAAGAGAAAAACGAAAACAAGAGATTTTTTGACCGGTTTCGTTCGTCGCGAACGTCTTCAGAAAATGAAGACATGGAAATAATTTTATTTTGAAGGCACACAGATGGGATGAGGGAAGGATGATCTGATTAGACCATATGAGAAGACATTAAGTGATGTTGGAATATGATAAGTGGGTGACACATTCTTCTATGTTTGTTATTCTTCTGTTTATATTTCTATTTATTTTCTTTCTCTCTTTTACTATCACACCTAATGAGCTAGTATGGGGAAGGCGGCGGGGAGGGAGAAAGGCGACAAGTGGGAAGAGAGGACAAAGAAGCTTGCTAAGGTTAACAAATGGGGTGGGCATGAAATTGATACACTGGATGTTAGAACCCAAAGATTAATAAGAAAGAATCAGGGATAGGCCTGCTTATTTGTCACACATCAGGTTTTTAAAGAGCAATTCATGAAAATGAAAAGCCGTGGTGGACAAAATGTGTGAAAAATGAAACAGACGGGAAACATAGGTTAAAGTGTAGGAGAAAATTTTTTAAAATATATGGATTTCAAAAATAGAAAGTATGGGTTAAGTTAGAGAGAGATGTATTAAAATGATTTGATTATCAATGGGAGCTTGCTATTATCACAAAATATATAAATACACACACATGTGTATATATATATATATATATATATATATATATATATATATATATATATATATATATATTTGGAGTCCAAGAGATTGAACGCTGGTGGTGAGATTTCTTTCAGGATGGGGTTGTCTTGAAGTGATTATACCTTACCCTCCCTTTATATAATTATAATTAGCTCCTCACATCACGTGACTTCATGCATTGTCTGCAGCGACTTCTATGAAAAAATGTTTACATGGTTAAAACTATGTTTAAATTACTATTTTCTCAGCGTAAAAATGTATGTAATTTGTAGTTTAATACAACTAGCAAAAATATTCGACTAAAAGCAGCATATATTTTCGATGGTATAGAAAAAATAACTTGCGTCTAATATTTAATGAGAAAAGAATTTTCTACCTACTCAAGATATATAGGTGTCTGTCTGATCGCAAGATGACTCTATTTATCATCTAGTTCTACAGGGTGGGCCAAAATAAGTGTCCTATCTTTAAATTTGAATAACTTGAATTTGAATAACTTCCACAAAATAAAAGTTAAACTCACCAAACTTTATGTGTGTGTAGACTGACCCTTCCGAGATTTTTTGAAATAAACAAAACAAATTTTCGCCGAAAAACACTTCTTAAAACTTACAAAAACTAAAGTATTGTTTTTTACACTGTTTTGAGTTTTTTAAGCAAAAATAATGTTTTCTAAATGAGGGTACGTTCCTTAGGGCTAATACGGCTCATGCTTGCTTCGGAAGGGGTCCTTTACTTATTCTAAAAAAAAAAAAAAAAAATCAATAAATAAAAAAGTTATGAATTTTTAAAAATAGGACCCTTATTTTTGCCCACCCTGTATAATCATGTTGACGCAATAGTCGGCCTGTATAAGAGCCAGATATGTCCTAAGGTGGAGTACTGTTGTCATACATAGGGAGGTGCCGCTCGGAGCACTTTTACTTGTCTTGACAGAATACAAAACCGACTTCACAATCTAGTTGGGGATAATCTTTTCTCTTTCCTACAGCTCATTTCCAACAGAAGAGATGTTGCTAACCTCTCTCTACTGTATTCGTATGCTCATGGTAGGTTTTCGACAGAGCGCCAATCCCTACCCCCATAAAAACATTCACAGCAATAACTCGCTTAGCTACAACCATAGCAATAGACTTTTTCTTCTTTATACCAAGAAAAACATACGGAACTTCCATGAACAACGTTTATTTCCTAGAACATCTCATATGTGTAACAAATATAACGAGCCTTCTTCCTTATTCCCAACCGACTACAATTTGGTCGTCTTCAAGTGTAATGTTAAAAAATACTTGTTTAGCCGTCCTCTTCGATAATCAATTGTTTTTAAGTAATATTCTGCCCATTCCACTCACCGATTCCAACTCTCCTGTGATGGCGTTTATCCAAATGAAAACTTCTTTAGCCTGCATCCTCGAGTGGCCCCGGGCCGTTATAAGTGGTGACCTATTAATACTTTTTTTTTAATAACTTAATTCCATACTTTCGTTGTTATCCCGTGTTGTTATGCGTGCATATGTTGTTGTTATTTTAATTTCTTCATTCATTGCTTTTTTTTTACGACAGCGCGTCTCTTACACTAAATATCATGCAATTAATCCTAGAAGAATGAAATATTTTTTCAACCATATGATCATTCAATGGCTGAAAAAGTAAAGCTCAGAAAGAACGTTATTTATGTTTTAAGCGCATCGCTTAATTATATAAACGTGTTGTTGATGCCATTCTGAAACGCGTTTACTCAATTCACTTGCTTCTTCTAAACTATCTTCCCACAGAATAATTTTGTTATCTCGAGAACCAATGATGTCATGTCCGCCCGCGTCATAAAAGTCCAGTTCTCGCGATTCAGCAAAGTCAATACCTTAACACCTTTGTGACTCCTGTTTGAAGCATTTCCAGTTTCCCAATATTACCGCCATGCATATCACAGCAATATATACTCGTTAATATATCTATTAGTAAACGTAATCCTATATATATTTAACCGCATTTATTTCCGAAAATCATATTTCTTCCCTTCCATGCTTCCATAGTTTAAAATTTCTTCCTCTTGTGCTCATCATTTGGCTTAATAATTTCTTGCTGCGAACAAGATGAATACATTTACTCTTTGCACTAATGCCTTTGTTTTTCTCTCCGGTTTTCTTCTTGATAAATAAGTAGTAAAAATGAATCCCAACCTTCCACCTCCTGTACAACTTGTTATTTAATGAACGTTTTGCATAGAGGTTATCTTGAATCGTCTTGCGGTTAACTTAATATTTTGGAGCCTCCAGTGCCACCACCCTCTCGAAACATTGGGCAGAACTGGATGCACAATTAATCCGTCAATTTTTATCGATCTTTTCTCGGCTGTTCGATAGAACGTCGCCATTTTGTAGCTGTTTCTCGAATGCATGTCTCTAACTTGTCTACTTTCAAAACCAAGCCAGCACTAAATTCAATGGCGAATTATAAAGTCTACTTAAATTAAATAGAAATGTTGAGACTTTTATTATAAAAAAATAACGAGAATGAACATGGCTTCGTTGAATGAATGAATGTATGCTTTTCAAGCACCGCAATTATAATGAAGCATTTTCCTTTGAGAGAGAATAAAAAGAAATGTCGTTTAATAGATCTTAAAGAAATATGCTGACCGCTGAATATTATTTTGCAAAACTAATGATCATTATGCTTCCGGTTTTAATGGTCTGAAAAAAAATCACCATTATTTTGTGGAATAAAATAAAAATCTTTTAAAAAACTGGAATGTCGATACTAGTTGAAATACACGTTTGAGGTAGGGTTAAAAATCTTTTTTACTTATATTCACACACAAACAAGGGGCTACTGTAAATTAGGGGTCAGATTCGTAGGAGAATCCTAAGTGAGATTTTTTCTCACATTAAATTACAATTACTGCCTGTTGGTACACACGGGGATACAAGGAGCAAGGAGAGAAGTCCAAAGACAAGCAGTTCGAGAAAAAAACTATTAGAGTATAAAGCTTTCTGCCATCTGGGGATCTCTACAGTGAAGGGGTGGGATTTTGATGATTGTCGGTTTAATCGGGAGTATTTACATTAAGGGGAAACAAGTGCAGCAAGTTCGTCGGAGCACATTCCATTGAAGTACTTGTAAAACAAGCACAAGGATTCAATATGGTGGCGATGGGACAAAGGCTGGAGCTTGGTAGACAGTGTGGGATCTATTAGATTAGAGGCTTGGTGAACAAGCCGATGGTACTTCAAAAAGGTGCAAGAGGTCAGACACAAACAATATTTTAAAATAAAAAGAATTAAACGTTAATCAAAACAATATATTTATACACATGTATTAAAAAGACGAAAAACAAGCTAAACACAGGATGAAATAATAAAAAACGAGAGATCACTGGTTTTGTTCGGATCCACAAACTTCTTAAGAAAAAGTTAAGATTTTAATTTTATTGAAAAAAAATAAATTTAAAAATAAATACAAAATTTAAACTTTTCTGAAAGGAAGGTTTGATAATTTATCCTTTTTTGATTTAAATCACATTAATTAACTACTGTTTATATCGACACAACTATTGCATATATATGCACAACTAGGAGAATAAAATGACGAATGAATAGCAAAACATATTAATTTATTCTGAACTGTTTAGAATATAATTATGCAAATAAGGCATTCGAAGTTCTATCTTTGGCCTTTCGTCTTTACGATATATGCACTATTTCAAAATACTCTGTTGTATTATTAATCAAAAACAGCTACATTTTTTTTATTGTAATATAGAAATGATAAATGAAAAAATACTTTCTTGTTTATTCATTTTTATATATAGACAGTAAACATAACAAAGAATACTACAAACGTTAAATAACTTTACTTATTTAACTGGGAACTTTTATAATTTCCGATGTGTAAATACGGTCTGCGAAAAAGTTAAAAACAAACCTCCTCACGAAGTAGGCTAAATTACCTTTTGCGATGATTTTAGCTATATGTTTTTAAATAATGCGAAAAACGTTGTTTTACTAATTGAATGCCCACATATCACGGCTTAAAGCAACTCGAGTTGGATAGATTGGGAGCTTAATGACGATGAATATTATGAGAGGATTACAAACCTCCGCATAGCACACATTAAAAATAACAGCTGAGTCCAAGACACCAATTATCCCCCCTTTATTAAAAAAACATAGCTCATAGAATGTCATAAGAAAAGAACAAAATAAGGTAAGACAACGAGAGTTACGAGGCTGCACAAGAAAATCAATGTTCCATTTTCGAGTTTCGATTGGTTTTCGATTATCATATTTTCGTTATTAACTCTCAGTTCTTAATTTGTTTCAATAAATATATTTATTACTTTTTAAAGGAGTTATTTACTGGCTGAATAAAACGCGGCTTCGTATTACTTTATCTATATTTACTTGCTGAAGTTGTGTCGTATCTTATAGGCAATCCTTTATTGTAACGATCATAAAGCAGGGATTGTATTGATTTACTTTTCTCCAGGTGTTAGGAACAAGGCCAGTTTTTATCCTACTCCCACAAGTAAGATGTGACCCAAGGTCGGGTCGGTAAAGTGGGGCTTGAAAAGCCAGCGCCCGAGAGGTGAGCACTCTGGCCATTTAAAAATTGCCTGGGCAGCCCCGTCGGCATTCCCCGGTAGGGGCGCCTCAGACAGTAAGCGATAAGCTTACTCCTCCCTAAAGAGGGGAGGCAAAGCCTCGGAGGGTGGACCTCCTAGAACTTCACTGGACAGACCCATTGACCGGCGTAAGTCAATAGACGAAGGTTACCATTACAAAAAAACAACAACGCAGCACAGCAAAATATATATGAATAAATATGAAAAATTTAAGTCATAAAATGTCTGAAGATTGAGAAATCTGGAGTTAGAATTATTTCCACATATCTAAAAAGTGATAGACATTATGAAGCCAATAGAAATAAAGGTAAATATTATATTAAACGCCCTCAAGAAAACAAGAATTATGACTGTAGAATAAAAGAAAACATAACTATATATATATATATATATATATATATATATATATATATATATATATATATATATATATTGTTTATTTATATTCCCATTACCATGATTTAATTTTTTTGAATATTCTAAAAAGAAAGTACATTTCAGTGTAATATATCTTTTATGACTCGTTTCGCTTGGAGTAAACCGACTAACATTATCATGTCAATATGAGTTAGTGAGTTTACTTCAAGCGAAACGAGTCGTACAAATATATTACACTGAAATGTACTGTTTTTTAGAAAGTTTTGAAACATAAAATTATGGTAATTAGGATATAAGTAAACCTTACTTATTTATAAATACTCTGTTGTGACCAGTTGACAATAATCGAGCTGAATTTTTAATAGATAGCTAAATAAAAGGTACTGATAGTATATGCTATAACATATATTGTCATAATTCATATATATATATATATATATATATATATATACTTACTAAGCGAATACCCGCCACAGTACGAGTAAAATGAATTCCCCGAACATAACAGTTTTGTATCACTTTTATGTCCCCATCCAAATATTAAAATGAAGATATAATGCTACTTAATCTTACGTCTTGTATACTAATTTTCGACTGTAAAAAATGTATAAGTCTAAGGTATAAGCTGAAGAAAATATCAAATTCGGAGAAGTTTGTTTAATTTTTGTCTATTAGTTCAATGCAAATCTGATAGGTTTGAATTTTTAAATGCAAGATTGTGACTATTGTATTACCTGTAAAATACATTTACACTACTCAAGCGTATCTACATTTTTATGGAGGGCTTCCGCCTTAGTTTTACCTCCCTTGCATCAAATTAAATGAAACTAAAAATAACCCACATTACCACTCCTACGCATAACAATTGTGTTTCAAAATGTATAATGATCGGATAATTAGCTTATGGCTGAATCCCCTACATACACATATATACACATATGTACATATCTAATTTTATATATGTATCGAGGCAGAATTTTTTCTCTATTTTTGTATAAATCACTTCCTTTTTCCGCTTATTTTTAATAATTATATATATATATATATATATATATATATATATATATATATATATATATATATATGTACGTACAGTGTAATCTCCTAAACTAATTGATATATGAATTTTGGAATATATATTCTAGGGAACACGGTGAGTAGCATAAGACAAATTATTTTTTGTAAGTGTTAATATTGAGGGAGTGCATATATATACAGGTTTTACTTTTTATTTTCATGAACCTATCGTAATGAAGTTAGCAATATATTTTCGCAACACGGTGAGTAACATGGGAACACTACTTGTTGTTGTAAACTTTACTATTAATAGAGTGCACCCACCTGAAATGGCACCAAAAAGACCTTTAAAATACGTTAGAAACAAGAAAATCTAACAAAGAAAATACTTACTCTACATCAAAGTTTGAGTAATATTACGTAATACATCTTTAAAATAATCGATGTGCACGCGTGAGCGTCAAAATACGTATGTTCTTGGTAAAATCCGAAACTATTGAACTTATAATTATAAATTATGGAATATGTGTTCTAGGTAACCGTATTAGTAATGTGGGTACATTATTTAGTTTTTGTAAACTTTAACATTTAGGGCCGTGGCAATGGAACATTAACCCTTGCCCCTTAAAGAAAGGAACACACTAACATTTTAAACTAATGCTATATATATATATATATATATATATATATATATATATATATATATATATATATATATATATATATATATATATATGATATTTTGGGGAGTACAAAATGTTATTATCGCAAACATGAAGGGAAGATGAGTTTTATCGTTCATGATTAAAAGTTAATCAAGAAGAAAAAACAGAAGTCAGCTGACCGGCTTCGCCCTTTCTTAACAAAGGCTGTATCGAGGGATTTGAAAAAACGAAGGATTTAAAAAAGGCAGTGAGAAGAGAGAGTAGAGACAAAAATTAAAATAGCGTTATGGTATATGTTAAATGGAGGATGAATCTTAGAGACTGATCACATCTAGTCCTAATAGACTCTCCCTTTGTTTACAAAGCGGGGATGTTTTAGACGAACGTGGATCGTCTCTAAGATTTTTAGATGGTATAGTGAGTGAGCATCACTGAGAATGGTGAAGGAGTTCATGCTTAAATTCCTAGCGCACGGCGAGTTTTTAAGTAAATGGTCTGTAATGGAAGACCCGTATGTGTTATTTTGAACGTCCGTTGACCGGAAGGTTCCATTCCTAATTTTACTCGGAATGTGTTGTTGGACTCTAATATCAAATGTTAACGTCGTCCTAGCCACGTTAAAATGATAAGTTTACCTTTCCTTTGTTAGGACAAAATGAATCCCAGCGAGTATATAGTCCTGTAAACGTAGGTTACGATAGATTGATGGGGTTTTTGTTACCGATACATCTAGGAAAGCTAAAGTGGAATTACGCTCTCCTTCATAGGTATATTTTAATGCGGGATGCATTTTATTGAGTAAGGAGAATAATTTATTTACCTCCGTTTTATGATTAAAAAGGTAAAATGTATCGTCTAGATATCGAAAATAGACTAAAGGTTTAATGGATAAGAAAGCTTTCTCATAGAAACTCACAAAAGTATTCGCCATATTCGGTCCGAGGACTTAGCCCATAGATACACCGTCTATTTGCCTATAGATTACATCGTTAAAACTGAATTCAACGGATGTAGTGGCAAATTTCATCAACTGCACGAATATGCTTTCGGGAATGGAAGGAAACGATAGCTGGTTACGATATAAAACACCGACACATATATCGATAGTTTCCAAAATAGGGACACAGGTAAATAGGTTGCTAATATCGTAGGAACACATCAATTTATTAGCAACCTTTGAATTTCGAATGTGATTTGCAAAATAACATGAATTTTTTAAGCAGTATTTACTATAGTACTTCAATACTGGCTGTAAAATATTGAAGATCCATTTTGCAACCTTCTGCTGCTCGATAAGCCTTTGTTAAGAGAGGGCGAAACCGGTCGGCTGGCTTTTTTTCTTAATTAACTTTTAATCATGAAGAATAAAACTTGTCTTCCCTTCATGCTTGCGATATATATATATATATATATATATATATATATATATATATATATGTGTGTGTGTGTGTGTGTGTGTGTGTGTATGTGTGTTTCACGACTGATATATTTGGGCCCTATGTTGTATTTTGTGAATTTACCAGCGGTAGAAGTCGGCTTATACAACTTCTAACTGCGCACTATTAAGATTTAGATAGTATTTCCATGATTGAAACATATTCGACCTCCAGCCTTGAAACGTAGTCGTTCGGGGGAATCCTATTTCTACGATATATATATATATATATATATATATATATATATATACAACAGTGAAGACATAGGCCTTCGAACCCAACTGGCAACTATCTCAACCACATAACTGAACATTTTATCATCTTCTTGATTAAATAAATATCAATTTCTAAATCAATCGACTCCAAAATTATAACCAATCTTTTGTATTGTTTTTTATCACCAGCGACTTTGGTCAGTTCACATATCAATACACCCATTAAATAAATCATATATATTTATACAATCCATTGTATCACTGTTGTTTCTGCAACATATTTTGTATAATGATATTTTCTCTGAGAACAAAAGCGGAGTTTTAAAATGGATAACTATTTTGGTAAACTTTCTGTTCTTATTCCCCTTTGAATCTGGGAAATAATTATTAACCGCTGGCGATAACGCGTTCTTTTGCGTGACACGGCATAGCCTGTTCGTGAAACTATGTGTTAATTGTATAAATAACTGCTAAAATGATATATATATATAGAGAGAGAGAGAGAGAGAGAAAGAGAGAGAGAGAAAGAGAGAGAGAGAGAGAGTGAGAGTGTGTGTGGTATAGTACGTTTATGCATTTTTTCAATAACTCGTGATTTGTACAATATAACCTATGTTCTGTGTTCTCCTCAGGTATCCATAGAACGTAAATGCTACTTTTGACTTTATTTAATTTGATTTAGAACTTGAAAATTATTACAATCAAAATAAAATGGAAATATGCGATGCATGTTTGTACCATGAGTACGCAGAGGCCCTCATCTATCCCCGAGAAACGTCGGATATGCCTTGAGAGGTTTAAAAAATGTAAATGTACCAAACATTATTCCAATAAATATCATTGTACTTATACACCTCTTATACACTCTATAGTAAGTACATCTTTGGGCCCTTCGCCCCCAAACTGAATATTATAAAATGTAAAACTAAAAAGAAAAAAAATAATATGATGTAATGGTCTGGTAGAAGGAAGAAATACGGTTCTTATTCAATCCCTGGCAAAGCCGAATATTCCGGTTAGTAAATAAAATAAAAATGATGATAATAATAATTAATTAAAAAATATATATAAATAAAAACAAGTTAAACATCCAATAGAGAATAAGGAACAATGTAGTTACATATTTATTTACATTGTACATTTTTAAAATCTCCTCCTCCTCCTCCTACTACTACTACTACAACTACTACTATAATAATAATAATAATAATAATAATAATAATAATAATAAACAAATTTTAAAAAATAGATACATAAATAAAAAATAGTAAGTTATGAAAATATATTTATGACAAACTACACAGAGGCTTCCGCGTTTCATCACCATAAGAAATCGTTAGGCTAAAATGGCGATTCTCTACGGGGATGAAACGCGGAAGACTCTGTGTAGCTTAATAGCGATACATATATTTACATAACTTACTACCTAGCTCTACTCACGTATTGAGCCATGTTAAGTAAATACTGACATTTGATACATAAAAGATGATATCCCCTTATAACATGTTAGGTGGATAATTGAAATAATAAACATAAAATAGATAGCTAGATAAGTAAAAAATAAAACAAGAATAGAAAACCGGAAGTCGGTCACAGTTGATATCCGGTAAAATGGCGAAGTGGTTATTTTCGTGACGATCGTAAAAAAAACATGATTAATATAACCGTAAGAAAATGAGTTAAAATGAAATAGAAAAAAAGGGACAAATTTATATTTGTATGTATTCACTTGTTGACAAAATTAATGAACGAGGATGGGTAAAATCGTATGAAAGAATACAGAGAAATGCAGCTTTGAATTTTTCTTTGATGTTTTTAAATATGTAGGAATCAAAGCAGATATAAGTTTGAAGTGAATTTCCTGGCACGCCTCGGTTGACGGTTTTTGACTTTTCTTGGCTGTATTTGTTGTAACAAAATTTACTGAATAAGTCTTTGAAACATACGGTAAGCTAATAAATATGAAGTAAATTATGTTTTTGAATAGGTATGAACGAAACGCTCTTATGTATAAAAATGTTTCGCAAAAAGTAAATTCGAAACGTTTATATATATATATATATATATATATACATGTGTGTGTGTGTTTAAATAATACAAAATTTGATGCTTTTCTTGCTTGATTTCTTTATGTAATGTTATAAGGGGCGCGGATGAAGACATCTTTTATAATCATCTAAAGTATAGTACAAAACACACTTGTCCAAGTTGTTTTAGAAACGATCGTACGCCAAACATTTGTTGTGTTTAAATTATTAGAACTTATATTAATAATGTCCTAATTTTGTTTATTTTAAGTATATATATATATATATATATATATATATATATATATATATATATATATATATATATATATATATATATATAACTATTAGTCCTCCGAGCAGCAATTTATCTAGCTCTAGTCTTATTTACAGAAAAACGAATAAAAAATTTTCATTTCACAATTTGTAAATTTTTAGAAAATCAAAAAGATGATTGTCATGATGTTATTTGAGGCGGTGTTTCTTTTAGCCAAACCCAGGTACTGTTTCTTTTAGAATTAGGTTAGGCACTGCTTCTTTTAGGGTTAGGCGGTGTTTCTTTTAGCCAAACCCAGGTACTGTTTCTTTTAGAATTAGGTTAGGCACTGCTTCTTTTAGGGTTAGGCGGTGTTTCTTTTAGCCAAACCCAGGTACTGTTTCTTTTAGAATTAGGTTAGGCACTGCTTCTTTTAGGGTTAGGCGGTGTTTCTTTTAGCCAAACCCAGGTACTGTTTCTTTTAGAATTAGGTTAGGCACTGCTTCTTTTAGGGTTAGGCGGTGTTTCTTTTAGCCAACCCCAGGTACTGTTTCTTTTAAGGTTAGGTTATGGTTTAGTATCGTTTCATTAGGGTGAAGTTAGGGTTAGGTACTGTTTCTTTTCGGGTTAGGTACTGTTTCCTTTAACAAATGTTCTCTGACGTTGAAGGAAGTTGCTCGACTTCAGCGATGGGCTATCTAATATGGAGACGAAAGGATTGTTTCTTAATTTCTGTCTCCATATAAATTCACGCAAGTATCTGTCGATTAGATTGCAGTATTCTCATCACATTTTCCAATTGTCGGCTTCTGAAATTTTCGTCGGCTAAGCGTTTCGGCACCTTCCGGCGGTTTACGTAACCTGGCGAAAATTTCCGATAAAAACGTGGTTCGTAAACTGTATGAATACCATTAATATTAATATTTACAAAACTATTTATATATATATATATATATATAAACATATTAGGATACAATTACAAATGAATCATACAGAATATTAATTTATTAGAAATTGTTTATAAATAAGCATTAAAATGAAGCATAGGCATAGCTATGTTTGGGTATTTTCCGATCAGTATATATAGAGTATTTGGAAATATTTTGTTGTATGATTGAATCAGCCTAAGATGTTTGGGTATACATATAGTTTCGATAAATGGAACACAAAGTTCCGTGATGATTTTTCCTATATACTTTAAAAACACAAAATACATGCTAAAAGATATCTAAGTTCTGGGATTGAGTTATGTGTTAAAGAAATCTTTTAATTAGCCGTAATCTACAAATTACCCAACTTTCTCTTAGCTATCTATGTATCTCGGAGCCTGTCACTCTCGGTTGTTTCATCATCTCTCTAATATTTATTAATGTGTCTGTGAGCATTTAGAAAATAAATAGCTTTTTTTTTATAGTGCCCATTTAATTTACATACGTGTGTCTGTACACCCTACAAAACGTATGTAAATTAAATATGAAAGTTATGAGTTTTTTTAATTCTATATAAAAATAAAAATAATAATACATCTATATAATAATCATAATGATACTAATAATAAGCCTAATATAGAAGTAAAGAGACTTATCTTTTATGACATTGTTTTGCATAACTAAAAATATGTGACAGTTGATGAGTTTTCGGATAAAATCATAGTATAGCAAAAACATAAATTTGTCGTCAGACCGCATAGCCTCGACTGACAACGTAATAATGGACAACAGTCTCATCTGGGCCTTACTTCTTCAGATTGTATTGAGTATTCACGAAGTTATGCCATGGAAACTTTGATAACTCAAAATATATTTATCTAATCAAGCTTAGATTTTGCAGTTGTTACCGTTATCAAAGAGTATCAGATAACCTAATCAAATTTGAAAAAAATAGAAGTTCAAATTCAATTCAAATATCGACCTCCACCGAATTCATAAAGGTTAAAGGTCATATAAGATGCGAGACTTCATTGGCTACAATATGGGTCAGGTAGCCAACCTCTACGATGAACAGAACTGAAGTATTCACCAAATATGTGGCTTTCATGTTTTCTCTCACTTTGCCCTTGCTCTTGTCCTTTGACATACATATCTCAACATTAAAAAATAAATAAATTAGACCATGACCGATATTTTGCCCAAGTTCTGTAAGGATTGGTCAAGCGATGTGAACGCTAAGATGTACACTAACAAACTTAGTGAAAAAACAACTCACACCTGAGGGTATTACTTATATCTACAGAACCACCATCCGACCATGCATGAAGTAGTTGTTAACACATCTGGGCCAGTGCACCGTACACTAGTCTATCATTCTTAGACAAGATCCAATAAAGAGTCATGAATCTAATGGGTCGCTAACCATCCGCCAAGCTCCTAGCCCTGTCCCATTGCCTCAATGTTGCATCCCTTTACTCGTTTTTACAAATACTTCAATAGTCTTTTTCCTCGATAAAATGGCTTCTCTGGTGCCCCTTCGACGTAAATACATCCGACCAACTCGACAATAACTTAAATCCCATCCATTCACTGTAGAGGCCCCCAGAGGCCGGACGTTTTCTACTCTTATTGCTTTTTTCCTCGAGTTTCCAGCCCATGGAACTCCCTTCCTGCTCCCAGGTTTCTCTGCATCTATCGACATGAACACATTAAAATGTAACGTGAACAAATATCTCACTGCATAACTACTCACTTAGGATGCCCCCTATAATTTCTGGCCCATAATCCACAATATTCCATTACGTATCAGTTGTGGTGAATTCAAATAAATAAAAAAAACTCAACCGAAAACATAACTTCCTTAGTTACGATTATAAATAGTAGTAGATCTTCTGACCCAACGGATCAGAAGTACGTCTAATGTATATATATATATATATATATATATATATCCATTATGTTAGGCGGTGATTCACTGAATGCCCTCGCTTGTTAGTGCAGCTCTTTGTAATATTCGACTCAAGTACAGTCTACCGGCTTCATATTCTTCCTGGCACAGTCATTAACTTTCTTCACAGGATATGCCTCTCTGACTTTCTTATGGCTTCATTCCTTCCAGACACACATACACACATATTTATGATATACATATGTGTGTATATATATATATATATATATATATATATATATATATATATTAGTAATTCTATTCTATCAACAATGACGACATTTTCTAGTTATAGACCATACACTTTACTTGTCTTTTATCAATAATTGTTTACCTGAAGGTGTGTGCCATATTCTCTTTTTGTGTCTATTTTACGGCGTCTTCATTATTTCCCGTATTTTTTAATGTTGAAACGATACCTAGCGTAAACGCTTCATTCTATATGTATAATTAAACACGTTTCTATTTAATCCATAGCCGGGGTGAACTGTTGAGAGCATAGATTTCACAACCCTATTATACGTAAACAACCAAAATAGATTTGATAAGATTTGAACCCAACATAGCCGATTTGAAAGGTCACGACATTTTTCCATTAGCATAAATTATCTACTATGACTGACAGCTACATTCCTAGAAAACGGGCTTTTAAACCTAGAAAACGGGTTTTTAAACCTGACATAGTGATATGGGACATAAGGGGAGAGTAGCAACCCAAGTTGAAGTCAGGGACTCTAATGATGCTGATTTAAAAAGAGCTGAGAGGGAGAAGATAACTAAATACCAAATTCTTATATACGACACGGAACGAAACTGGAATCTTAAGAAGATCTCCATCATGAAAGAGAATTAAAAAAATCTACCTGTCGAATATATCCGATGAACAAAGTGACAGAGAGATCCAAACAATTGCACTTTAGAATTTTAAAATAATCTCTTGGTTTGAGATTCCGAAATAGCGGGTTAATGTCCGGCATCTGAACATCTCTAGCACAAACAAAAAGAAAAGAAACTTGTGTCAAGTATGTATTGTTTATTCTTAGTCGGATGTGCGTAATTAACCAAATTGTTATATTCTGGCATTATGGAATCAGCTTAGCGGAAACATTGTGTGCGTTTCTGCACTAAAACTAATAGCGTTGAGAAAAGTATAAACTCACAATTTCCCACCATAATAGGCAAATATACCATACACGTGGAGCATGTTAAATGGTTGGTACCAGGATGGTGACAGGTCTGTATAGAATCGGTGCACGTATATACGCCATAACGTTCAAAAGCGGTAGAGATATACGATTTCTATCTTTTATTTTAGAGCTTATCAGGAGGTACAGAAACAGAGGAATTCATCAAAAATATGTTAAACACTTGTGCAAACAGGTTTTAAACGAAAGAAAATTAAAAAAAAACTTGACGTGATCACCAGACAATTAAAGTTTTACAGTTTATAGTAGTTTATGTAAACATCACGTACTTAAACTCACTTAAAATTAGGTTACATCTAACTTAGTGGAAACGGCTAATATGTGATTGGTTGATGCTAATGAATAGGGAGAAAAATGCGTAAGCCTTTCCAGAGGCAAAAGAAAAACTAAAATCTTTTCATAGGTAATCCAAAAGTAAAAGCTTTTCATAGGCAATCCAAAAGTAAAAGCTTTTCATAGGCAATCCAAAAGTAAAAGCTTTTCATAGGCAATCCAAAACTAAAACCTTTTCATAGGCAATCAAAAAGCAAACGCTTTTTATAGGCAATCAAAAAGTAAAAACGTTTCATAAGCAATCCATATATATATATATATATATATATATATATATATATATATATATATATATATATAAGTAGATCTTTTGTAAACTTATTTACAGCATGATCATTTTTAAGCTCCAAAAATGTCAACATAACAGCAATTTGTGTACGATCGTTTCAGAGACATGAGTTTTTATTAATATTGATTCTCTTCATCAGCATAAAGTATAGACACAAACGTAGAAGTCAACAGCTAGCATCAAGCCCCTCATATTTTAGCAATTAAGTTATACAGGAAATTAATACACACAGACATACACACACACATATGTACATATATACACACAGGGTGGCGCAAAAGTCACGCATTAGTTTGAATCAGTAACAACTGATTCAAACTAATGCGGGACTTTTGCGGAACTGTTTGGCAAGATTAGCAGATTTTCTGATTTTAACTGGCCTTCACATTCACCGGATTTAACAGCCCCTGACTTTTTCCTTTGGGGTTATCATTAAAAAAGGGTATATGTGAACAAGCCTACAACGATTCAAGAGCTTAAAAACAATATCAGACATGAAATCCAAGAACTAGAGCCAGTTATTCTAAGGAGTGTAATGGAAAATGCCCTAACTAGAGCCCGTCTTTGTGAGGCCGAAAATGGTGGCCATTTAAAGGATATTACTTTAAAAAAGTACTGCAACAAAATAACCAAGTAAATGTATCATTTATCAGAAAAGCACCTACACAAACCAATGTGCGACTTTTGCGTCACCCTGTATATATATATATATATATATATATATATATATATATATATATATATATAAAACTTTAAAAAAGCGGTCAAATTCCTTAATAAAACATGTAGTAGATGCAAATATTTTATTAAGATCAAAATAATTTTTATTTTTACCTTGACCTTTCTAATAATTTCGCTCAGTACAACGAGCCTCATCAGAGCTTTAAACAAATAAAAAAGGTTAATACCTTCTTATTTGGACGTTATTGTTTACAAAATACAATATGCACACTTTTTTTCGATTGTGGTGGGGGTTGCTAAACAACAACAGATGTCGACAAAAAATAAAATGTTAAGCGTGGTGGTTAGTAGGACCCACCCAAATCGATCTAGGTATTAGCGTCTCACTGTTTTCCGGGTTATTTCAGGAGATAAAAACATATAATACAGTTTATTATTGGAGATAACAAAGAGAAGAGCTGGATAGGATTCAGGGGCATGGATTGCGTGGTTTCCTCCAGGATATGTACCATTTCTTAGGGGTGGTAAGGGACAAAATAAAGATGGGGATTGGGAATCTCGGAGGATCTCTAATACCGAAAAAATAAATAAAAATGATAATACATTGGGTCGTAGTGCACCATGCCTAGGCAGGGAACACGTACTCAAACTTAGTTCGTCTAAACACACATAAGCTAACGGCGTGTATCTACCTTCTTCTAAATAGTGCAGTGTGTAATCCCCTCCTATCACATCTGATTTTAAGTGCGAAATCAGATCGTAAGCAGAAGGCGATTCCACCCCACCCCATAGTCTAAAAATGAGGTCTACACTATTTGTCTAGCTATGGCTAGGTAGTGAGAAACACCATTCGTTCCTCCCTGGGCCACGAAGGCATCACATTGTACACTACAGATGTTTCATCTAGGGGTACCAACTGCTCGGGAACGATGCGAGCCGTCACCACGTTGACAAAACCCATACAGCTTGCTGTTATTAAAGAAGGCGTGTTCGGTCGTTTCTTCTTCAACATCCGCGCATTGTTGATGTTCGTATGATTTATCGTCACATAAATCTCAAAATAGCTGACCTCGTGTTGCCAAAAGCATCGATATACTGCAACATGTTTTGAAATAAAAAAGACTTTAAAACACTTTCAGAACATTAAAAGTATACTAGGTAGAAAATTAAATTTTAATGCGTTTAGTGAAAGTTATTAGTTGTAATGTGTTTTAATTTTATTTTCGATTTCTCGGCTGTTTAATATAAGATGTTGAGGCTGGACAAACAATGTAGGCAGTCATGTTTATTTTTTAAATGGGTCTGAGAGATATTGACAAAATATTTTTTTAATAAAAAACAAACATTAAAACAGTTTCAGAACGTTAAAAGTATAAAAGTCGGTAGAAAATTAAATTCTATTGCGTTCAATAAAAGTTATTTGTTGCATATTTTCTTGTTTTGTTTTTATTTTTCGGCTGTTAACTATAATGCAGATTGCTAATAAAATTAACTGTTCTAATTATCACTTACCGGGGATGCAATTGAGGATTAAGTCGTACATACAGATCAAAAACAAGTTGTTACTGGTTAAAACTTCGATAGGAATGAAATGTAAGTATCAGTTGCCTTTTTCACAATATCATGAACTTTGTGTTGTCGTCAAATGTTATAAACCGATACGACGCTGTCTTACTTAGTTTAGGAATAACAAATATAAAATAAAAAAATGGAAGATGGAGCCCGGGGCTGGTATATTGAGTACACATGCATTGTCAATACTTACAGGACAACACCGGGCCCTGCTTCTAGCATATATAACCTAAGATATGAATATTCGTCATTAGAATCGGGTTCTCTCGATAACCAATAATATAAACAAATATAACACCATTATTTCATTCACTTTCGTGGTGAGAAAGATAGCGTGGGCAGAATATTGGTAACTACCTTACAAGCGGTTGGGTTTCGAGTGTCTATGTAAACAGTATGTCTAGCCAATTGAGAAGCTGCAATACAGCGGAACCGCTGTCTGTAGATGAATATATATGCTTCTGTATGTATTTGACCATATATATATATATATATATATATATATATATATATGCGTGTGTGTCTCCGAAGAAGAATTAGTGTGCTGAAGCGTAATTGCATTTGGCGATTTACATGTTTATATAAAAATATGCATAAATCTCTACCTAGTATTGAGCACTTATGAAGAAAAATATTTTAATTCATCTTCTTAATATATTTGAAGGTGTTTTATTCGTACACACGTATATATATATATATATATATATATATATATATATATATATGTATAAAACTGAATGTCTGTATGTTTGTGTGTCTGTGTGTGTGTACTTATAGAAAAAAAAAACGTTACAGAATATAGATAAAATCTAAAAGCGTATTCTGATGTAAAATTCACGGAGTAAGTTGATGGGCGTATTGCTGAATCTCTAAACCCATCCCTTAGGGATCTAAGAGCAGATTTCATCGGGGGGGGGGTCGTTTTCAGTTATTTTTCATTCTATTTTATAGTAATTAAAAATGCTGAGTCATATTTTACTTTAATTACGTAATACTTTGAGATAACGTTTAATTTTATTTAACGTTTTTTAGCGTCAATTCTATTTACATGGAGGGGGGTAAGAAACTACGTGAAGGTCCGTCACTAGCCGCCACTCTGTACGTACACAAATACATGTACATGTACATTTTATAATATCTTATATATGAAAAGTATTCGGCGTTGTCGAAATTATATCTCAAGTACATAAAACAATTCATGGTTTTTAATGAAATTATTTGTTAGAGGATAGCTAAAGAAGAACGATAACTCACGTTTAAAAACACAATTTAGGTTTGTTTAAAAAAGGTTAGAGAATATAGATAACCTATAAAAGTGTATTCTTATGTAAAATTTACAGAGTAAGATAAGGGGAGTATTGCCAAATCTCTACACCCACCCCTTAGGGGTCTATGGAGCAGATTTTATCAGGGGGTCGGTTTCAGTTATTTTTCATTCTATTTTATAGTAATTAGAAAATGCTGTGTCATATTTTTATTTAATTACGTAATAATTTGAAATAACTTTTAATCTTATTTTACGTTTCTTAGCGCCAGGGATGCGCCTATACATTTTTAGTTCTTTGGTATTGTTTTTTAAATAAGCGACGAACTCTAATAAAACTATTGCTACTATTTTACGAAAGAAAATTATAGGAAATTACAACATGGACGCCAGCGATTAAATCATTGCATACAAGTTCGATTTCAAAGTCTTTAAAAAATAAAATATAATTTTATTTCGGAATAAAATATACAATGTAAGAATAATTAATAACTTTCATCCAAAATGTTTGTTTGTTTGTTTACATAACATATTTCTTTAAGAAAATCCACAGTTACATAAAATACATAATTAGTAAATAGAGTTTACGCGTCATTAGAGGTCTCCGTTGTTTTTTATGACTGTATTTTCGGACATCCATAATTAAACAACGTAAAAAAGAAATTAATAAACCATTTCATTGCTTAAAAAGCAATGAAATGGTTTATTAATTCTTTCTTTTTTTACGTTGTGTAAGTATGGATGTCCGAAAATACAGTCATAAAACACCCATAGAAATAGAGGGTTGAAGGAGGGAGGGAAATAATGGGGACCAGGGAAAGAGAGTCGGCTAGAGAAAGAAGAGAGATTGAAGTTTTTATATAAAGATGTTACACACACTCTTTAATTTCTACTACTTTGTTTTTTATCGCCCCGGTCAACGCCGGGTAGCCCTGCTAGTATATATATATATATATATATATATATATATATATATATAACTATTTCATGTATCCACATAAACTGTATTAAGGAGATATCATTTTTTATGCATCATTTTTCAGTATTTACTTCAACAGTGCTCGATACGTAAGTAGAGCTAGGTAGTAAGTTATGAAAATATATTTATGGCAATTAAGCTACACCGAGGCTCCTGCGTTTACTCCCCGCTGAGAATTTAAGCCTGAAGATTCCTACCGGGGATGAAACGTAGGAGCTTCTGTGTAGCTTAATTGCCAAAAATATATTTTCATAACTTACTATATATATATATATATATATATATATATATATATATATATTATAATGAAATTATTAAAACGTACATCCACGTCGAAACACTTGTCGTATACATCTTTCAATTATATTTTAGTCGCTTGGGGTTTTCACGTAGTTATTTTTAATCTGTTTTTATGCGTTTTATTTTTAGAAACTTACATCATAATATGACATCATGAAGTATCCCTAACAAGATGACGGTGCCCATTATACTGTAATATTAATATAGAAAAAAAAGCAGGAAATGTCATGACCCTCCAATAAAATATTATTTTCTTGTTTTCCACTTGTTGTTATATGACCTCTTTGAAATTCTAGGTTTCAGATTTTGAAAAGGAAAAATAAAAAAAAACAACTTAAACATCATAGGATCGTTAAGTTTAGTGAAACACACACACACACACGCACAGACACACATGCACACACACACACACACACACATATATGTATATATAAATCTAGATAAAGTTTGTATCCACAGGGTAATGAATAAATGCGAACGTTTGGTCGATTTAGAATTTTCATATTACCATCTAAGCGGGTTACTGTTATTTAAATCAATAACATACATTACATTTCAAACACGATATAATATATATATATATATATATATATATATATATTATATGAGACTTATAGTATACTTTTAAAGAATTGAACCAATATACGAGATAGAGCAATTATGAAGATAACTGAAGGAAGAGAGATAAAGATGCGCGGATGACACATTTAATTCATCTTCTATTATTCAAGGCAAAGTGTACTCGACTGAGATAAATCCTCAGTAATTCGCAATTCTTCGTATCGCCCGCACCAACGATTAGAACATTCAACCTTCAGATGACTATCAATTGGAAATGAATTTAACTTAGTACTATATCCCCTGCGCCACGGGTCCTTGCAAAATTCCGTCTAGATTCCCGAGTTCGACAGAAATATAGCCGAGTTTGAAAAGATACACCTGAAGAAGGCCGGAAGTTACAGCGGCCACAACGTTGTGACGATAACATTAAAGATGAGAGATATAGTCCGAATAACCAAAATGAGCAAATTATAAATCCTCATCCAAAAAATTCAGGAATATAAAATGAAAATGGTAACTTCAGAGAAACTATGCGTATTAATAATAATCATACAAATGCTAATAATAAAAATAAGTAAATAATAATAATTAAATAATAATAATAAGTTTTCATTTAATAATTTTTAAACACCAAACGTATAGAAATGTTAGCGACCAACTCCCGCATTCTATTGTTTTTCATATGATAAGAAATAAAGTAAGAGGAAATAAAATCATACAAAAAAAGAAATACAGTACAACAGACTACACTAAAACAACAACATTGGTAATCAATATATTTAAACATGTGCGAGACACATACATACAAATATGCACACACATACACATATCCGTTCATATCTAACCTTGTTCTTCATATTTAAAATGTAGTCCTTCTCTAAACAGACTTACATTGTTATAGTGGTGAAGCGAAACAATTACACATGTTCTGAAATTTTTAAATTGATATATATCCCCGGTGTTAAAGTAACCACTGAGTCGTTGTACAGTATTCTCCCCCTCGACACCCACCAAATAGCACGGGATATATATATATATATATATATATATATATATATATATATATATATATATATATATATTATATATAAATACATATATATCTATTATATAAATACATATATATCTATTATATAAATACATATATATCTATTATATAAATATATATATAAATATATATATATCTATTATATAAATATATCTATATATCTATTATATATATATATATATTATATAAATATATATCTATATATTTATTATATATATATATATCTATTATATAAATATATATCTATATATTTATTATATAAATATATATATATATCTATTATATAAATATATATATATCTATTATATAAATATATATATATATCTATTATATAAATATATATATCGATATATCTATTATATAAATATAAATATATATATATTATATAAATATATATATATATATATGTAAATTATATAAATATATATATATATATCTATATATCTATTATATAAATATATATCTATATATCTATTAGATAAATATATATATATCTATTATATAAATATAAACTGTGTCCATCGCTTTATTGCAGATTACAAAATAATCAATATTTCAGTAAATATAAGTTATAAAAAGCTGAAAATTACACCATCCAAGGACTGTATTAAGGTGAGATAAATCCTAAAATTTCATCAAAATTCATGTCATATTTAAAAAGTTATGTTATTTTTTTAATATTCAAGGAATTTTCACCGTCCATTGCTTTATTGCAGGTCTTATAAAATGCAAAAAAAAAGGACGTTTAACAGCTACCGAGAAGCAGAGGATTATTGCAGGACAAGCAGAAGGACTCTCGATCATAAATTTAGCCACAGAACTAAAAAGGGATCCCCGAACTTTAGCTACATTCGTCAAGAACCCCAACATCAAGTCCAGGAAAGATAAGGGCACAAGGAGGAACCTTTCTGATCGGGATCTTCGAAAAATTCGTAGAGAGATTGTGCGCAACCCAAACAGCACCAGTGCAACAATTTTTGCGAGGGCTGGAGTCATACCAAGGTCCAGACAAGCCCGATGCAATGTACTGAATGAAATGGCAAGGAACATCAAACCTATTCCAAGGCCTTCATTGAGCCAAACCCACAAAGAAAAACGATTGGCTTGGGCACAAAAATATATGAAAATGGATTGCCAAAATGTTCTGTTTACAGACGAGGCTCGTGCTACCCTTGATGGACCGGACGGATGGGCCAAAGTTTGGAATCCAAATGGAACTCCAACGCCTTATAGATTTCGTCGCCAACAGGGAGGTAGAGGCATAATGTTTTGGGCGGGAATTATTGGGGATAAGCTATGTGGACCATTCCGAGTGCCAGAAGGTGTCAAGCTCACCAGCAATGCCTACACTGCCTTTCTAAATGAGAATTTGTTACCATGGCTAGATGATCTTCCCTTGTCACGTCGTTTTAAGATTATTTTTATGCATGACAATGCCCCATCTCATGCTGCTAGGGCAACTACATCCTTCCTTGGATCTCAGGGCTTTGTTGGAGAAACCCTCATGTCCTGGCCACCGTGTTCTCCGGACCTTAACCCCATCGAACACCTATGGTCAATATTGAAACGATGAGTTTATGAGGGAGGAGAGCAGTTTTCTTCGAAGGATGCCCTTTGGAACAAAATAGTCGACGTTGCCAGAACCATTACTCCATCTCAGATAAAACAATTGACCTCCTCGGTGGACAAAAGGTTGTTTAATGTAATTTCAAAACATGGGGGATATGTGGACAAATAATTCGTTTGTTTGACACTTAGCCCTCGGGATGTGCCTTTGTTTTTGTTACTTTTCCCCAGAAAATGTGTTCAATATAAATTTATGATGCTTTGGTATTGTTTTATTGAGCTAAAACATTATCTTAGAAGACTTGCAATAAAGCGATGGACGGTGAAAATTCCTTGAATATAAAAAAAATAACATAACTTTTTAAATATTACATGAATTTTGATGAAATTTTAGGATTTATCTCACCTTAATACAGTCCTTGGATGGTGTAATTTTCAGCTTTTTATAACTTATATTTACTGAAATATTGATTATTTTGTAATCTGCAATAAAGCGATGGACACAGTTTATATATCTATATATATCTATTATATAAATATATATATATCTTTATATATCTTTATATAT
>OY744530.1:54641148-54648648 GCA_963556195.1 Sepiola atlantica
ATATATATTATGTATATATTATATATATATAATATACAGGGTGGGCAAAAATAAGGGTCCTATCTTTAAATTGGAATAACTTGAATTTGAATAACTTCTACAAAATAAAGGTTAAACTCACCAAACTTTATGTGTGTGTAGACTGACCCTTCCGAAATTTGTTGAAATAAACAAAACAAATTTAAACCGAAAAACACTTCTTAAAACTTACAAAAACTAAAGTATTGTTTTTTACACGGTTTTGAGTTTTCTAAGCAAAAATAATGTTTTCTAAATGAGGGTACGTTCCTTAGGGCTAATACGGCTCATGCTTGCTTCGGAAGGGGTTCTTTACTTATTCTAAAAAAAAAAAATTAAAAAAATCAATAAATAAAAAAGTTATGAATTTTTAAAAATAGGACCCTTATTTTTGCCCACCCTGTATATATTATATATATATATATATTATATATATATAATATATATATCATATATATATAATATATAAAGCATATATATATAATATATATATTATATATATAATATATATATTATATAAATATAATATATATCTTATATAAATATAATATATATCTTATATACGATAAATATATCATATATATAATATATATATCATATATATAATATATATCTTATATATGATATATATATAATATATATATTATATATATAATATATATCTTATATATGATATATATAATATATACATAATATATATATTATATCTATCTTATATATGATATATATATAATATATATATTATATATCTATAATATATATCTTATATATGATATATATAATATATACATAATATATATATTATATCTATCTTATATATGATATATATATATAATATATATTATATATATATAATATACATCTTATATATGATATATATATCATATATATATAATATATATATTATATATATAATATATATATTATATATATAATATCGACCTTATATATGATATATATATAATATATATATTATATATATATAATATATATTATATATGATATATATATATAATATATATATAATATATATTATATATGATATATATATATCATATATATATATTATATATAAATATATTATATAATATATATATATTATACATATATATATATTATATATATTATGTATATATTATATAATATATATATATTATATATATATTATGTATATATTATATATATATATTATATAATATATATATATATACATATATTATGTATAGATATATGGATATATATTATGTATATATATAACATATATTATATATATAAATATATTATAGATATATATATATATTATATATATATATTATGTATATATTATATATATATTATATAATATATATATATATTTTATATATACATATTATATATATGTATTATATATATACATATATATATATATTATATATACATATTATATATATATATTATATATACATACATATATATTATATATATACATATATATATATTATATATGTATATTCTATATTATATATATGTATTATATATATATTATATATATATATATATATACAATATATATATATATATTATATATATATATATATTGTATATATATATATTATATATATATTATATATATACATGTATATATATTATATGTATATTCTATATTATATATATTTATTATATATATAGTTATATATATTATATATATATACATATATATTTATTATATGTATATTCTATATTATATATATATATATTATATATATAGTTATATATATTATATATATACATATATATATATTATATGTATATTCTATATTATATATGTATTGTATATATAGTTATATATATTATATATATATATACTATATATATATATTATATGTATATATATATTATATATATATTATATATATATTATATGTATATATATATTACTAGCAGGACCGGTGTCCCGGCGTTGCCCGGGGAAATATAACAGCCTGGTTTAAATTTTTAAGTTAAATGAATAGATTCAGAAAATAAATCATTTCACTGGAAGTAATGTAGGTAATTAAAATTGGATTTAACACGGAGCTGTGCTCTAGCGTTCTTGTGTTTGTTCCGACAGATGTCTCCTTTATAGTGGTAAAAGTTATTCGTACAAAGCTCTTAAACATCATACATAAAACTGCCCATGGCTAAAGCAAGGTGAAGTCAAGTTTAGACCCACCACTTTCAATGATTGTCCTTGGGACTTGTTAATTGTCATGGCAAATTACAATTTAACTGGGAACTGAAGCCTTTTAAATTTTATTGCAGAATCCGACGGAATAATGGGTATTCTGAGAAGGAATGTCAGTTTGCCTCTTGCCACACCAGTTAGTATTACAGCTTCTATCACATGAGGTTGCATGCATTTAACACAGTCTCGTTCCATTACATAGCCTTGGAGCATGAAGATTCCGGAGTAACATAATTGGGCATCCAGCTTTCAGCTGTGTGTTGGCATACCAGGCAATTCTAATGAATCTAAAAATTCTGTAGGGTATTGTACAGCGTTGACGCGATCGAGAATAGAATCCACAGAAGTGAACGTTACAGTTTTAATGTACTTCCACAAATATGGCAATTTAATGCAAGCATTAAGCTCATCAGGGGGACTTCTACGTGGAACAATAGGAAGCGTTTGTCGGAAGTCACCTGATAATAATAGTGTTATGCCACCCATAACAGCATCACGTCTCTTGAGATCACGCAATGTTTTATCTAGAGCCTCGACCGCTTGTTTATGTGCCATTGTACATTCATCCCATACGATGAAGGAACAATTCTGTAAGACTTTGGCTGAATCTGACCCTCTTTCTATTTGATAAATTGGATCAGCATCTTTTGTTAGATAATGGCAAGTTAAATGTGGAGTGAGCTGTCCTACCACCTGGAGTACCTCTGGGTGCATCAAGGAATATAAGGCCACCTTGCTGATCTTCTTCAGTATTAACTACAGTACGAAAAATATGAATTTGCTCATTATTTAGTCGTGCGATACCATCTCGAACAATTGATGCTTGCTCATGAGGTTGATAACTAATTTCACGCGTCCATGCAGTAATGACCGGATGTGTATTAGATCGATTAGGTGAAGTAAGACCCAATTTTGTCAGTGGTTTACCATTGATCTTATAAGTCATATCTTCGATATGAACTAAATCCATATTGAAGATGTCGTCTTAAAATGTTATATCAACTTCAGGCTTTTGAGTGTGTTTCCTAAGAAGGAAATCTTCACTAAAAGCTTATTTGTGTGCATCCCAAAGTCGTTTTGGATGAGACACTGCACATGATGTCAACATGATGGCAAACAAATGCCTCAAATATTCTGCAGATTCAGATATAGATGCTTCCTGTAATGTAGCATCCCAGTGGTTATCATCCTCAAGTGGTTTACCATTGATCTTATAAGTCATATCTTCGATATGAACTAAAGCCATATTGAAGATGTCGTCTTAAAATGTTATATCAACTTCAGGCTGTTGATTGTGTTTCCTAAGAAGGAAATCTTCACTAAAAGCTTATTTGTGTGCATCCCAAAGTCGTTTCGGATGAGACACTGCACATGATGTCAACATGATGGCAAACAAATGTCTCAAATTGTCTGCAGATTCAGATATATATGCTTCCTGTAATGTAGCATCCCAGTGGTTATCATCCTCAAGTAGTCCATGTGCACTACATGCATCCCTGAATGTAGTCATAACTTGACCATTGATCGTTTTTAGGTCATTAAAGCTCTGTGAACCTCTAACATTGTGTAGAAGCAGTCTCAAACAGAAGCAGTCAAATTGATTCGGATGCACGGTGTATACCCTGCCCCCAAACTTCTGTTCTTTTAACGCACGGATAGCCTGGAACTGGCTTACCCTGTAACCGTCGCTTGAAGACCTTAGTTTTAGTGTCCCAGGTATAATAAACTGGAACTTCTCAGTACAAAAGTGTACGGCCAAAACATCTGTTTGACACAATGTGAAGAAAGTTGTTAGAGTGGTTGAAGGTGGATTTGCAACTCTATCTGCTGCAGTACTTTCAGTAAAGTATATACGCTGTCCATTTTCTAGATGAACTGATAGGTGAATAACTGGGGGGATTATGTATATGTATGTGAAAGTTAAGTATTCTCCAAATGGCTTCATTGGTTGATATGTAACGTCCCGTATCGTATCTCTTAACTTCATCATGAGCATTACTTTCAATTGTGAAGATAGCTTGATAACTACCCTTATTTACATATTGACAAATGTATTTTATTGATTTCATGCTGTTGCAATATTCAACATTGATATGTGCATCAAAAATCTCACAAAGCAGTTTATTATGTGGTACAACCCATCGGTTATCTACAGGAACTGTTATGTTGGCAGGTAGAGTAAGTGTCGTCTCAAAACCTCCAGCTTAAGGAGATAGTCGTCGATATTGTGAGTAACCATTTGTATCCGATTGAGTTTCACTCAAGCTCTTACTGAAGTGTCCATCTTTGAGACAGAGTGAACCTCTGTTTCCATGAATCATATGGTGCCTAATGAAATCATGTAAAACCGGATCTGCCACTGGATCTTGAATTTCCGCACTGATAACTGAATCTATGTCAGAGGATTTCAATTTTTACCATCTTTTCTGCCATTCAACAGTGTACATGTATGCTATGACATATAAAGGCAGCATTTTTTGTCGCCGCCACCTACTGCCACTAAGCACAATCAAGGATTTGGTTTACCCGACTCAAATTAAACAATAGCAAGCAATTTAAAGTAAAGATGATTGTCTGCATGTTATGTTATAACAAAAATGTTTTTTTACTTATTGTTATGCCCCCCCCCCTATCCATGGTGGACCGTACATTTGCTCGCCAGAAGGTGAATCGTAACGTATTTCCCGGTCGACATCGGCATTTTGCTCACGTGACTCAATCGCAATCATGAAAATAAAAATAGAGAATAGTCTTCATTATTAAAAATAAGCATATAATCGTAATTTTAGTGCCACCCCCCATGCGTATACAAATTGTAATGCTCTGCAGCCTACATTAATTATATTTGTGTGTTTCAGTGGATTTTAATGGGGCTATGTAGGCCTCTGTAATTTTCCAAGGGTCCTTATCACAGACAGAGCCGGTGTTTAAAAAAAAAAAATTTCTGGTGAAATCAAAGTAAATTGCTTTCAGTATATATCGGGCAGGCTTCGTTTAACTATATTAATTTTCATATTTATATTATATTCCCCATCGGTGGGTTAGTGTTTACGACGTTACAGTTTTTGGCGTTCGATCCCATTCTACTAAAACGTTTTTTTTTTAATGTTAAACATTTGTCAACACGGTAGCACGGGGGACTTAAAATTCTATCAGAATAGTCAATAGTGATCGTATAAAACGAAAATTTATAATGTAAAATGAAAAATGCAGTCTGACATTTCAGGTTGACTCGTTGGAATGAAGTTGTTTTAACTTTATGTAAATAAGGAAAACGTAAATGTTTTTATTAATTGTTAGAGTTGAATTATATTTTGAAATTATTATAATATGAAATATCAGAATTATTCAATTTTTGTTTCGTATCGTAGCATGTTTTCGATTGTGAAGGTGGTCGGATTAATGTAATCAGTTATTCGATTACTGTGAATTGTTACGAAAGAAGAATAACGGAATGATATTCGTCTAATCTGTAGCGCGGTGGTTTGTTATCTTTCTTAAAAAAATGTATCTAATCGGTTTGTTTGTTTTGTTACTTGTCTCAAAGTATTTAACGGTGAGGGAATTCTTCCCAAATAAGTGAATCGATTTCGACTATGTTTGTTCTTATGAAGTAAAACTTTCGCAAAGTAGGTAACAGTGAATTTTAAAAGGAAAATGTTATGATTTTAGATCTCGTTTTTATCTGAAGACGCCGTCATACTGTCTGGCATGTGTTACCATGACGACCGCCACCCAAGTCGGCCTTGTTTACATGATTCCCGACCGCTTTCGTGTTGGTAGTTCATGTGCTATGATCACTGTGGCCAAAAATTTTCACATAAAAACAGCTGGGCCCAGTGAAGAAGAAGGTTTGTTTTCCTTATACAGGAAGGAGAGATTATGAAAGGTGGGGGGAAGAAAATAATCTCGGATCATCCAAGAACTTTAACAGTGACGCTCGGTTGTTCTCCAGCAACAATAACAAAAAGAAGCAGACTTAATCCTTCAACAATAACAACACCGAATATCGCCGACAACATATCGTCTGCTACGTCAACCAATTCAACAACATAAACTATTCGTACTACTGCTACGATCATGCCAGTCCTACCAACGTCAAACATTCAACAACAACTATTTGCACTACTGCTACGACCGCGTAGTCTTACTAACGTCAACTTTCAACAACAACTATTTGCACTACTGCTACGGCCGCGTCGTCTTACTCACTAACGTCGAACTTTCAACAACAACTATTTGTACTACTGCTACGGCCGCACCGTCATTCCTCACCAACGTCAGACTTACTGTTACTGCTACTACCGCTGTCATTATTAAGACGAACTACGTGATATAAACAATTTGATCTCTCCGATATTACTCACGGAAAATTCTTTCCCATTGTTTAAAAAATAAAGTTTTGAGTTCCAATTTTAATCCTGAGTTGTCTATTACTATCTGCTTGTCACCATACGCTTTCTATATGATACGTGTAAACTGAGGTCACCTCCCCCCCGGCAGAAACATAAAAGTTATTTGGAATATTGTTTAGTATGTACTTTAATATGTAACTTGTTACTAATGTAAACTGATCTGATTGAGGCTTGCGAAGAGTAAACTAATGGAAAAGTAAGTAATACATATAAAATCGAATAAGTAATGTTTTACTTTCTGTCAGAAGTGTACTAATGTATTTATTAGTACAATGAAGGTGAATAAATCGTCGTGTTTGCGAGTGTCATTGTGTTCAGTTTAATGTAATCTGTTATTCGCTAACGTGTAAATGCTACGTAGCAAGAATAATAGAATGTCAATCGCTTAATCTGTAACAGGTTTTTTAACATAGTACGCTAGTATTGTAGCAGCAATTGTAAGTGAAGTAGATGAATGTATAACGGAAATAGCAGAACAGGAACGGTATATTACCTGAAGAAAAGTTTGATCGTTAAGGGGAATCGGCATAATTGTTTAAGGGTAGTGAATAATTGTTTAAGGGCGTATCGTGATCTGTAGTTGCTGGTTGAGGCTTAGAGTAGAAGCCTTAAATCTTTTTTGGCGGAAGTGACGTAGTCAGATGTATTGAAGGGAGCGTCTGTTATATTTTCTGTGCAACTTATGCTACTGTGTGGTGAGGTGAAGGCATATTTAACGTAAATAATCAGTTGTAAATTGTGTGCAATTATCCGTTGTGTATTTGTTCCCGGTGTAGACTGGTAGCGTGGGAGGAGTAACATGTTAGAGAGAAATGTTCTTGCTACTACCTGTATGGTGTCTGGTTTGGGGAGAGTGACTGAGTG
>OY744530.1:54651148-54698648 GCA_963556195.1 Sepiola atlantica
TGCCTCGGTCATATCAAAGACTCATGTTTAAATATGGTATTGAAGGCGCCTAAATCATATCAACGAACCAGTTTTGTTACTCTTCCAAAATGGTTACCCATTTACTTATGGCTGAGATATGTGTTGCTTAACTTCAATTTACAACAAGTCACCTTAATGAAAATGAAGTATTATAATGTGAAAAAATCCTTTCACAATGACGTCACTTCCGGAAGGATGAGTCAGCAATTAATTCTTCAAAAATGGTCACCCATTTAGTAATGGCCGGGATATGTATTGTTTTACTTTAATTTACGACAAAAAACCTTGTCTTAACAACGTAATAGAACATAAAGAATGATAATGTGAAACAAATCCGCTCAAAATGACGTCACTTCCAGAAGGATGAGTCAGCAATTTATTTTTCCAAAATGGTCACCATTTACTAATGGCTGAGATATTCCTTGCTTAACTTCAATTTACAATAAAAAACCTTGTCTTAACAACGTAATGATAATCAAGGATTATAATGTGAAACAAATCCTCTAAAAATGACGTCACTTCCGGAAAGATGATTTTGCAATTTTAACAGTACTGGCCATGCACAGTATATAAATATCTATTATATATATACATATATATGCATATATCTATATATATACATATATATTTATAACTCTCTATATATATACATATATATATATATATATATCTCTATATGCATATATCTCTCTATATGCATATATCTCTCTATATACATATATATGCATATATCTCCTTATATATACATATATATATGCATATATCTCTCTATATATACATACATATGCATATATCTCTATATATACATATATATGCATATATCTATATCTATATATACATATATATGCATATCTCTCACTCTCTCTATATATGCATATATCTATATATATACATATATGTATATATAGATATAAGCACATATATGTATATATATATAGATATATGCATATATATCTATATATATACATATATATGCATATATCTCTATATATATACATATATATACATATATATGCATATATCTATATATATACATATATCTATATATATACATATATATGCATATATCTATATATACATATGCATATATCTATATATATACATATGAATATATCTATATATACATATGAATATATCTATATATACATATATAGGCATATATTTATATATATATACATATATGTGCATATATCTATATATATACATATATGTGCATATATCTATATATATACATATATGTGCATATATCTATATATATACATATATGTGCATATATCTATATATATACATATATGTGCCTATATTTATATACATACCTATATGTGCCTATATTTATATATATACGTATATATGCATATATCTATATACATATCTATACAAATAGGTATTATATATCTATACATATATATGCATATATCTATATATATACATATATCTATTATATATATATATATATCTATTATATATATACATATATCTATTATATATACATATATCTATTATATATATACATATATCTATTATATATACATATATACATATATCTATCATATATATACATATATTTATTATATATATATACATATATATATCTAGTATATATATACATATATATATCTATTATATATATATATACATATATATGCATAACTCTCTCTATATTTACATATATATGCATATACTTCTATATATACATAAATATATATGCATATATCTCTCTCTATATACATACATATGCATATATCTATATATATATATACGTATATCTATATTTATATATACATATATATATATGCATATATCTATATCTATGTATACATATATATATGCATATCTTTCACTCTCTCTATATATGCATATATCGATATATACATATATATGCATATATCTATATACATATATATGCATATATCTATATGTAGATACGCGTATATCTCTCTATATATACATATATGTATATATAGATATAAGCACATATATGTATATATATAGATATGTGCACATATATTTGCATATATCTATATATATACATATATACGCATATATATAGCTATATATATACATATATATGCATATATCTATATATATACATATATATGCATATATCTATATATATATACATATATGCATATATCTATATATATATACATATATGTGCATATATTTATATATATATATACATATATGTGCATATATCTATATATATATATATATACATATATGTGCATATATCTATATATACATATATGTGCATATATCTATATATATATACATATATGTGCATATATCTATATGTATACACATATATGTGCATATATCTCTCTATATATATATATGTGTACATATATCTATATATATACATATATGTGCATATATCTATATATATACACATATATGTGCATATATCTATATATATACATATATATGCATATATCTATATATATACATATATCTATTATATATATACATATATCTTTTGTATATATACATATATCTGTTATATAAATACATATTTACATATATCTATCATACATATATACATATATCTATCATATATATATATACATATATCTATTATATATATACATATATCTATTATATATATATAGTATATATGTATTTATTATATGCATATATCTATCATGTATATATATATACATATATCTGTAATATATACATATATCTTTCATGTATATGTATATATATACATATATCTGTTTTATATATGTATATATATATATATATATATATATGTGCATACATCTATTATATATATACATATATCTATTATATATATATATACATATATCTATCATATATACTAGCAGACAGACAGATACATACACTCCATTATAAATATATATATATATATATATATATATATATATATATATATAATATACTAGCGAATATATGTTCCCTTCGGTCGCATGTTTTGGCTAGGCTACCCCGTCAGAAATTAAAGCTCACGCGTAAACCGATGGAGCCCTAGTCATATTTCTTTGGTATTTAGACATTGATTTTCTTTGTTCATTACCAAGAATTTTTTTATTGGAAAATAAAGAAAAAAAGAAATTCGACACTACTTTCTTTTTTGTTTTACTCTCCCCCATAAATATATATTTTTTTATTTTTAAATGAAGACACATTTTTTTTCACCCCCTCATTTTTTTTATCGTACCCTCCCTATACATTGAAATATTTTTTGTTAAGAAAAGAAAAAAACATTTTTTTTGACGTCCTTCCCCCATTTTTTTTTATCCTTCCCCCATACATATAAATATTTTTAATTAAAAAGGAAAAAAAAGAAAACCTAATCCTAACTCTAACCGCCACGTTGAATCTGACCCTAACCCTACCGACGGGATCAAAGTTAGCGCTTGTCCTAAATGAAAAAGCACCAAAAAATCAAATACAGTGAACACTGTGTGTTTGTTTGTTTGCTTAATGACTTTTTTTTAATTAAACAATTTGATTCTAAAATAAGTTGTATAGTTTTCCAGTACAATGTGTTTGTTTTTTTGTTGACTATAAAGAAAAAATATCGCATTTTTCTTTAATAAATAAAGCATGGAATCATAAATTCAGGTAAGATCGTGAAAAAATCATAATATTGGATATGAAAGTATAAAGAAACCAAATACGGAGGGAGGTCGTTTCAATAGATTAACGCTTTTTAATCAGTTGGGTGTTAGATGAAATAACTACATAACTCATTAATCTTTAAATCAATTATTATTTTAATTAAACAATTGATTCAATAAATTTGTGTTTTAAAACATAATGGCTAATAAGATTAAGAAAATAAACAAACTCAGCACGTTTTAAAGTAACACGGTTAAATGGCAACGTTTTGTTTTCATTTGAAATTACGCGCCGTCTTGCGTCCGTATTAATTTGACGGAGGGAGGTCGTTTCAATGGATTAACGCTGTTTAATCAGTTGGGAGTAGATGAAATAACTATGTAACACATTAATTTTTAAATCAATTATTATTTTAATTAAACAATTTGATTCAATAATTATAATTCATAAGTAAGATTATTAACGAGCAAAATAGCTTAAATACATGTGGAAATCCGAGGAAAACAATCATCAGTGTATATTTGCGAATACTAATTTATTAGAAGTTCAAATACAATTGATTATGTAAATTGAGAAACGCCCATACCGTTTGCGGCGGTTTTTTTCATAGTATATAATGAAGCTGGTGGACTAGTTTCGGCTTCAGACAGACATACAGATACACAAACTCAATTATATATATATATATATATATATATATATATATATATATATATATATATATATAGTGTATATAGGCAGCATATTTTCATTTAGGAAAATATCATTAAATAACACAGAGTGTTTTGTCTTGATATTACTTTAATTTTCCGAATAGTCTATTTAGTATTTTAATCAACTTGGTGTATATAAGTTCTGTTGGTTTGTTATTGGAAAATGGAACACAACCCCACGGAACATACTTACACAAATTTTACCTAAATACTAAATGGATTATTCGGAAAATTGAAAGAAAAAAAATGATCAAGTAAAAACACTCCTTGTTATTAAATAATGTTTGCCTACATATATATATATATATATATATATATATATATATATATATTATAGTAGCAGTACCTGTCCAGCTGAAATCACAAAAATTAGGCTACGTTACGCTGAACCATTGTATTTTGGGATCACCAAAGTTAAGAAAAATATTATGTATATAATAAAAGTTAACGTACGTTTGTCCAGCTAGCTTCCAAAGTCACTTGCCCATTTATTTTTTATGGGCAAAGAAAGAGAGACTTAATATTTATCTTAATAATAACTGATAATAAAAAGAAAGAATTATCACGTATGCAAATTTGATTTTTATAAGCAAAGACGAAGGGTAATCCTAATAAATGCTAATAAAAATAAAGGAAATAATATTTTTCACTGTATATTTTAAAATATACAAAGAAAATATTGCTTTTTCGTAATGGTTTTGTGACTAAAATAGGAATGAATCTATGGGCACACATAATCTTTATTGAAACATTCAGGAGAGAGAAAGAGAAAAAAAGTTAGTCTATTGTTTTGTTAAACTTTACTCGCGTTTTGTTCTTTAAGATTCAACTCGCATATTTGTTTTGAAAATTTTGACCTCGATTAGTAAGATTTACATCGCGTGTGATAACAGTAGAAGATTAATAGTTATTGATACAAATACATTTCATATTACTCTACTGGGCAACGCCGGGTCGCCTTGCTGGTACAATAATATAAATATTATATGATAAGTGGGTACGTTTGCTAGTATTCATCTCGTGATTTTGATTCATGGACTGACAACGACACAACACAGGTCATCGGGTCAGCGAGTGTATTAAAATGTTATCTCGATCCTGGTTGTACTGAAAACGAATGTGATGTCAGCTGGGGGAGAGAGAACGGAAGAAAATACAGTCGCGTGGAAGTTTTTGTGAGGCAACGACGTGCGAGAATTTCTGGACATCGACGACAGGAAAACCAACGACCCGTAGCCCGGTAATGCGCCCCCCCACGCTGCTGGCAGAAAAGAAGGCCCATCAATGCCGTCAATAATAGTTCTTTAGTCAGATCGATGATTTCTTCATTTTTCGTGGTTGTAATTGCAGGTGTCCTCAGTCAGAGGAGGAAACGACAACGCAGTATGAACATGACTGGCGTGTGATAAGATATGTTTAAAATCTGGTATATTCAACTTGATTGTGATCTGAAAGATGTTTGCCTCCACTGAAAGAGGAGGTACGCCACAGTCATCATCTCTAGCTATGATGGAAGAAAACAGACGACACGAGGCGCAGTTATAATTGTGATCGGCATGCGGTAATAAGGTACGTTTATGAACACGTTTATTCAATTGAGTGTAAGCTGTAAGGCGTTGGGCCTCTCTTGAGAGGGTAGGTACGCAACATGAATTGACTGAATCTATATAATGAAATCTCATAAGTTATACGTTGATATATGTTTGTTAATATTGAATTGTTTATTCTCTACTAGTTTATACTGGATCTTTGAGTTATGTTGGTACATCACTTGGATATGTTAATTTCCATCTTTACCTAAGTTCGACCGATTTATAGCTAGTACGAAAAACATTTGTAAAATTACGTGGAAAAATACACTACTTGGTATTTACATAAGAGAGTAAGTAACTACGAATGATATATTTACGTATTGTTTTCATTGACAGCAAACATTAGAAATTATGTTTTTAAGAAAAAGTAATTCGTTTTGAACTAATGCCGAATATCCTTATGTCCACTTTTTGCGTATTATCAAACAGAAGTTACTTAGTTTAAAATTTCAATGTAATGATTTTTAATTATATTATTATGTCATGTTAATGTATTTAAATGTATAAGACACGTATACAGTTTGAAAAAATCCCTTAGACTTAGATGGGATTCGAACTCAGGTATAAACGTCGTTTTACATATTTTCTCCTCTAAGGAGAGGTTTAATGTATCACAAGTCAAAATCAATTAAATTACATGAACATCATAACAACTTGCTGGCCGTTCGTTACTTTTATGACCGAGGAAACTCTGCCTGCTAACAATCTCATTCATCCTCCGAATAAAACGAGAAAGAAGAGAGAACGGTTGAAGAAAATAACATGTTTATTCGCCTGGGATCGTCTATTCTAAATCACTAACCAGTAAGGCGATGGACGCTTTCTAGGCTACGGATAATTGTTTATTTTAGCCCCTTAATTTATCGTCGATGTTAAGACATTTTCTACACGAAGTGCTTATCTCATAAGCTCCCAATGAACTTTCTACTCCTCTTTCTCCTTCTCTCCTCTAACCATGTGATGTCACGTCCGTTCCCAGTACACAGCTAGGTTGAGATAAGATTGAATGCATTTAATAACCAGATGACTACGATCCTCCGTGTACGTGTCAACGTTGGTCCGCGTATTTAAATCATGAGATGAATACTATCAAACGTACCTCCTTTATTATTTAACAATCGTAACAAAAACACTCATAGTAATATGTGCTTCACCTATTCCTTTTTTTTTGTTAACCAATCTGACGTTCCCATTTGCGTACGAACAGACAAATTCCAAAAACACCATGTTTTAATAGTATAGCTATTAATAGACGTTTTGCATGATTTGCTATTAATCTCTTTTTCTTATAATAAAAGTCAGCAATACATTATTAAATGAAATTTTTAAATTTCATTAAAAGAATGTAAAACATTGTTGATGAAATGACGTTGCATTTTGATATAACTTGGTAAATAGTTATAAGATCTAAATAACCAAGGGTGTGAAGGTATTAAAATAGTACGGTTTATTCCAACGTACATATCTTGTACACAAAATAGTAACTACAGGTAATACGAAATGATTTAATAGAATACAATCTAATTACCAATACTACTATTCGTAGTGGTATTTATTGTCCAGACTAGTTCACTTATGTAGGGTATCCCATCATAACACATTAACAAAATTCTACTGAAGGGGAATGTATTAACCCGTTGCGTTTTTCAGTGAATCGGCGTTTCTCTTCTCTCTGCTCTGCCACATTCTCCTCTTTCCTTTTCTGTGTTATACTGTTGTTTATCTTCCCACTTCCCCCTTTTCTTCATATAAACGCCATAGTATTATGAAATTAAGCGGTTAATTTATCTATAGAGCTTGGAAAATGGACGATTATAAAAAAACAGATTCATGCAGGATTCCAACCTGTGCACGCAAAACAGTGGTCTTTCACCAGCGCCATATTGACCAACGAATCAACAGTGAAACAAACGTTATTTTTTTCTCTTTTTAATACATAAAAGAGAACGTTTATTTGCTTGATTTTTTGGCTGTTGTAGAAATCGATATGTCAACAGTTTGAATATTAAAATTAGCATGAAGAATGGTGACAATTTTTCAAATAAATGTAATCACTACGTCTTGCTTCATTTTAGAAATTAAAAAAATCAAGTGCAATAAAAGCGATAATATGGCTGGGAAACTGAATACACGTTCTCATTACTTACCGGGCAACGCCAGGTGTCCCTGCTAGCATATATACTGTTAACCCGTTACTATTCGTAATTAAAATATTCTTCTATCGCTCGACAACAAATGTGAAAACATAATTTATTTTGTGGTGAGCGAGATAGCATACGGTTATAATGAGATGCACAGATTCTACTGTACAAGTGGTCGGGTGTCGAAATTCAATTCAACGTTAAACACTCACCGTGACTAGCCAACTGGAAGAGCCGGAATAAGGCGAAACAGTTGTCTAATATATATATATATATATATATATATATATATATATATATATATATATATATATATATATAGAGAGAGAGAGAGAGAGAGAGACAGAGTTAAAGAGAGACAGAGAGATAAGGAGAGAGCCGTTTTAATGAGATTATTGAAACGTACATCCACGCCCAAACACTTATATACATCTTTAAATTATATTTTAGCTTCTTGGGGTTTTCACATAGTTATTTTTAGTCCGCTTTTAAGCGTTTTATTTTTAGAAGAATACATCATAATATGACGTCATTAAGTCATCCTCACGTGATGAGGGTTCACATTATGCTGTAATATTAAAAATGAAATAATAAATGAGAAAATGTTATGACTCTCCACGGAGTTATTTTTATTCCAACTTATTTATGTTCAATCTGAATTTTTACGTTTCAAATTTTGAAAAGAATAAAGCAAAAAAAAAACAAACAACATGGGATTTGTAAGTTCAGCGAAATTATATATATGGGATTACTAAAAAACACTCAATTATTTAAAACAAGGCTACAAATGTAGAGACATAGGTTATTGTCGGGTCATTGAAGTCAAGAAAATATATTAGGTTAGCCAAAAGTTCGTTCGTTTATTTTAAAAATATTAATGCAATTCATTTTCCACGCCTGAGTTAGAAATCTTAAGAATAGATGAGATTTGTCTGGTTGTCAAACGGCAATGTTGTGCAACAACGGCTTTCACTTGGTTACTGTCGATCATATTTGTCCAGCCAGAGCGAGGAGCATTTCTTACTGAAAAGAAAAGTTTCCTTTTCGGAATCGATCAAACCATTTCTGGCGCACCCATTCTGTAAGAGCATTCTCCCCATACACATGCCATATCTTTATGCCGGTTTCTGTAGCTTTTTTTCTTTTTCTGTAGTAAACAAGCATCAGATGTTAGTAGTGCTCTGATTGATCCTGCATTTCAAAATTTTAAGAATAAGAATATAAAACGGTCTTTAGTAAGCCGGAAATATGACATTAAAAAAAACGAACGAACTTTTTGGTCAACTCAATACCATAAACTAAGTGGACCTACGCAAATAACAAAGTATTTAGAAATTAGTACATACAAATCCGTTTCGTGCACAACTTTACAAAAAAAACCCAGAAAATCTGCTTCATTGAATCCAATTTACGATGTAACTAGTTGGAAATTGCAGTAGTAAAGTAATTCCGTAATATTTACTTTGATATGTTTGTTACGGTTCAATTACTGATCTCTATATAAAGTTAAGTATGTGTACATTTTTATATATTTGTATTTACATGATATACTAATTAATCGATCATGAATACATGTTGCAACACAGCTGCTATGCTTAAAAGGTCATAATGTGGGGTATATTTAGTTTTATGCAAAAGAATAAAAAGAAACATTTCGTGAAAATTTTAATACATCGAATTTTTGTTAAATTTTAATACTAGTCATCAAACATCAACTAATAAATATTCCTCAAATTTTAGATTTATATCAAATTTGATGTATGCTTATTAGACACAAATGTAACAACATTGCCTGAATTTTACTTTTTCTTAAAACTCCTTAAGCTTAAGCCTTTTTATTTAGACATTTTCTAGGGTCAAAGTAATGTAATGGAATTTGATCAAAATTGGAATAAGGGATCTAGACATATGGTTTAGTATTATTATACATCGATTTTAATCTTCGCAAGAGGACATAGAAATACTGATAAGAGGTTTGTTAATGTTGAATTTAGTATTATTTTGTATATTGAATTTAATATTATTATACATCGATTTTAATCTTCACAAGGGGGCATAGAAATACTGAAAAGATGTTTGTTGATGTTGAATTATTTATTCTACTATAAATAAATGTTTTGAATGGTTGTTTACATCGTAAAGTAAATGTCAGAACATATTATTTTAAAAAGTTATTAATAGAATTATAAACATTTTTGATGAGATGACGTTCCATTTTTTATATTTTACTGAAAGTAAACATTTTAAATTGTTGCATTTTTCAATAAACTAGCGTTCTTTCTATACTGTTCCTGCTGTGCTTCCTCCCCATTAAGGCAATCCTCTATTTTTCCGCCGACTACACATCCTTCATATAAACGCATGATAAAAAGAGGTACCTCTGTATTATTCGCTTAAATAATAACTAGAAGAATGCTCGTTCCAGGACAGGTAAAATTAAATGCTCGGACAAAACATTTTTTGCACAACTTGCTTAATTCGTATCTAATGACTATGGATAACATTTAATGCAAACCTGAAATGTTTTTATTTCCAAATTGGGGTCGTGCTTATATCATGCCCCTTAAACACCTTTCAGTACGTCAGAGAAACTGAAATTTGGTGAATATTTATTAATTAATGTGTAATGCCTATTGTTTAAAATTTATACAAATCGAAGGTTTCTTAATCTTCGTGAGATACCTTTGTCCTATATCTGTTCCTTTTTGCTTAAAAGTAAATTAAAATAATTATAGCCCACATTATCCACACTTACGCGTGTAAATTATTTTAGCAGAGAACCATGAACATACACATATAAAGAGATACACATACATAACTTAAAATAATAAAAGATAATACGTGTTTTTCTATGTTAAATAGATATTTCTTTATTCATTTAACATTACAGGGAAGTAATTCATGATATTTTTCAGCGACTACAAATATCAGTAGTTAATCGGAGTATAAGTATTGTTAGTAATATACAAAACCTGCTTTTAGCCGGAAATGAGCTCCACCTATATCCAGAAGAAATAGCATATCTCTGATTGCTGTATTCCATTGTCTCCGGTCCGCGGAAGTATCGGGGATTATTTGAAGTCAGTCCCTTGTCCAACGTCTGAGACCATAGACCTGGCGTCCAGGGATAATTTATATGTCTGCTTTGATAGTGACCAGCCAGATTTTTAGCTGACTGCCCCTACACTTATCCCATCCGAGCATAGGTTCAGGAGCCACAGCTCTGAATATGACTTGACTATTTTCGCATCATCGGAGAGTGAAAGCCAGCCAACGAAGACGTATTGTTGTAATCAACTGGGAGACATTATGTGTGTGTGGCAATGACGTTGGACTTTGACATTGGCGATTTTGTTAAGTGGTCTGATGTAAACCAGTTGACGTCAGCAGTTTTGATCGAAAACCTTAGTCTGTGCAGATCCTCCAAGCTTCACTTCTTTAAACAAAGATGGTACGTAACAGTGCATGATCAATCCGGGAATTTGTGTCTAGTTTTATTTCACTACGTGACTAAAGACGAGCCTGCAGAAAAGAAAAAGCTGAAATGGAACTGCGAATATGATGCTGAAATTCATCCTTGGCTGTTGTGGTACTCAAGTATTTGAAGGTTTCGACCATCTCAATGGATGTTCCATTCAGGTGAACGGAGATAGAATTGGCTGCAAGAACACCAGACGTAAGGCGCTTCGTCTTCGACCCATTGATTTGTATTCCCATTTTGGAGGCGAATTCATTGATTAAAGTGATACGAACTGGATAGCTTGATGATTATCGCTGAGCATAGCAATGTCGTCAGAATATTCGCGGTGGGTGAGAGATAAGTTACGCCCGACAACTTCCCCGGAAAATCTTTGTCTAGTCGATCGTGTAATTAAAAAGAGATGTGGAGAGTGCAAATCCCTGTCTGATTCCGGATACGACTTCGTAGAATTCCGAGTCTTTACCTAGCAGCAACTCTAACGTATATCGAAAGATGATAGGACTTAAATAGAGCAGTTCAACTGGCACTCTATTACCTTCCATCACCCTCCAGAGAGATGTTTATCCAGGATTGAGTCGCTGATCGCCGGAGTAGACTTCGGGACTGACATCAATAACTGGTACACTTTCACTGAATCGCCAACCGATACGACTTGCTTCATATTGGTAACAACTGTACGCCAGAAACTGTTACGATCTCTGCAAGTGGATCAGGTGGTCTTGTGGCGCAGATGATGGTAATCAAACGATCAAGAGTTGTGGGGTCTGTTTCTTACATGGTACTCTTGAACGCGTGCCACATTTGTTGACTGGTTTCAGGTAGGGGGTGACCACGGAATCGGTTACTTAAGGTGACTTGAAATTCCATCGTCGTCTCCTCAAATCCCAGTTGGAACACATCGTATACGGCCTTTGAGTTGAGCAGGGTTTAGCTTGTAAAGAAATCCGAAGTTACGTCCTCATACCGTCGTGATCAGATCCTCGCAGAATTCCAGTCTTAGCTAACCAGTATAAGCGGACGTTGAACACTTAGCTGGCCCACCTGAAACACCGGAATATGATCAATCTGGTTCGATGTAATACAATCGTTCGAATCCCAGGTAAGTAGATTATGTTTGGGTTGGTGGAAACCAGTAGTAGCGACGATGTGTCGACTATGTGAGGACAAATCAACTAGTCGGTCGCCAACAGTAAAGGAGCCCGGAATCTGTATAGTTGTAGCCTCAGATTAGAATGCTTACCCGGGAAAAAGCTGACGCCAATGTACAAAAGACAACAACTTTTGTCAAATCGAATTAAATCATAACAGTATTTGTTAAGTTGGTAACAAACTGTTGTCCATGGAGAGAGTGTTTGGATTTGTTTCATAATATTTACCAACTATATGTCTTTTGTGAAAATCTAGTAAATTTACTATTTACGTATGTATGTGTCAATTTTAGTGATAAACTATGTTGCCATCTCTATTTATCTATTCGCTAACTAACATAATACCAAGCATAAGCAGCGGGGGACTTGAAGTATTGGTATTGTTTCTCGAACACTTTTTACCAGTGACGTTAATTATAAAAGTTACAGGTAATTCTAAGTTTTAAAGCAATGAAAAACGTATGTAGTCATTTTCAACGGCATAGGCACACTATTTTATAGATAATATGAATAACAGAATATACATACAATGATATAATTGATATAAGTAACAGGTTTTTAGATTGAAGGTTAAATTCTCAGTATTCGCGATACTAAGAACACAGCAGAAGTTAATCGGTCAGAATGCGAGAAGATGAGAACAATAGTCTTAATAAAGTAAATGATACAAATTATCAATCCTCATGTAAAAAATTCCGAAACATAAATACAGTGTAATAATATTTACATGTTAATTCCGATAGGTGGAAGTTTTTAATTCCTTATAGTTGATGTCATCCAGTTAATGATCTGATCGAAACATGTTTTAATGTGAATAGTCGATTGCAGTAGATGCATTGAGATTTGGGCTTCGATCAGATCGCATATTTATTGTTAGGGAACATCTCATACTGTTTGCCATTTTCCCTTGCAAGTTTTCCCTAGTTTTGTATAATGAGTTTTAAGATTTTTACTGTCATTTAAAGTTGCTTCTTTCAAGTATGTCAGTCCTCTTATTTCCTGTGATGCCTACATGACTTTGAAGCCAGGCCAGGACTACCACTCTTCCAGTGTTCATTCGACCGGCACATGTTTACAACCTATTATGTCTGTAAGGATTATTTGAGAGACCTCTCTCAATCACTGTCAAGCTAGACAAAGAGTCGGCGAAAATTAGGGATTTCCTCTTCCTGAATCCCTTGAACAATTCGGTGGCCATTATTATAGCCTGTAATGCAGCTTTGTAGAGGAAATCATTATTTGGCAGTTTCATATGTTTCTGTATGTTTGTGGCTGCTGCCCCCTCCTTAATCCAGGGTTTTTTAACCCAAAAGAGCGGTATTTGTTTTAGAGTTCTCATAATTCACTTTCGCTTATGACGCTGTAAGTTATTTTTCTTTTTGTTGTTCTAATGTTAGATCCATGTGTTACTTTGTGATTGACCATGAAGGCATCTTGCTTATTGTAGTTGGCGTTATGTTGATAGGGTCTTTGTTTACGTGTATTAGTGCTTCTTTGACGTTGTTTCTACATGAAAGGATACTTGTTTGCTTCTTACTATAGAATTGTGTATATTAAAGGTGATGTTTTTGATATGTTGGAATATTTGGGTTGGATTTTTTAATGCATACTGGATTAATAGTTTTTCACATCTTAGTATTAAAAGTGGCTCGTTGGCTTTTGTGTAAAATCTTTGCATTACTTAACTGCTGAAGGCTCCTAAGCTTAGTCTGAGACATTAATTTTGTATAGGTTGTTGTTTATGTATAATTCTAATTTGCACCGACAGAGAAGAGTTTAAAACAATAAAGATATCTGAATTTCGTGTGTTGATAGAGAATTGCTTTCTGATGGAAAAAATACTGCTCAATCAAAGAACTGGATGCATAAGTTTTATTCGTACTCTGCTTCCTCAGGTTAGGATGTAGTATGCTGACTTTAAACGCAGACGTACGGACACGGATAAGGGAGACGAAAAACATAAAACTGTTAACAAACTCGTTTTAGCCGATCGTGAATTGAAGTTACGTGTAAAAGCTGAGGAGTTGAAGATATGATAAGGTAGCGTATTCACCATTTTGCATGAACATTTGCCAATGAGAAAGCTCTGTTTAGTGTGTGCCGCGTTTGTTTACAGCAAATCAAAACAACAACGCGTCGACGAGTTACAGAGTCGTTTACAACTTTTTTTAATGCATCAAAAAACAGTTTTATATCAATATATGACAATGGATAGAGTATGAATCCACGACTTCACTTCGGAGTCTAATTGGCAGTCAGCTCACTGGACAACCGACGGTGAAAGCCATCCAATACGACCTAATACGCAAACATCAACCGCATTTTAAAATAAATGCGAAATGTATTTTGTAAATTAATTCCCTTGATAAAGAAACAGACATATCAATAGCGAATTTTAAATAACATTATTGGTGCGTTTAAAGGATGAAAATGCCCTAAAACGGCCACAAATGAAAACAGAAAAAGTACTCCTTTACAACGACTATGTACCGTGTCAAAAGTCAATAGCAACGATGGCAAAAATACATGAATTGCATTTGGAATAGCTTCCATACTCACCATATTCTCCGGATTTGCCCACCAGTTACAACTGGCTGTTTACAGACCTTAAAATAATGTTTCAGAGAAAGAGATTAGGCTCTAATTAAGAAGTGATATCGGAAACTGAGTCCAACGACACATTGTTCTACAAAAAAGCATTGACTTTTTAGGAAAGCGTTGGAATCAGTCTCCTTCTATGATGATACATACTGTTGATCACTGAAGTCGAATTTTGTTGTTATTTTCTTAGTTAGGCCTTGCACTCATGTGTTCTATTACTTTCTAAACTTAGCAAGCGATTTTCCGAGTATTAAACTTTGTGCATTAAGATCCCAACGTATAAAAAATCCTGTGAATGCAAATAGGAAACAATAATTTATAAGAGCAACTCTGAGCGACGCTTAAATGAACAGATAAATAACTAAAATTAATAGTATTATAATTAGTAGTAGTAGTAACAGCAGTGATAGCAGTACCATAATTAACTAATAAATATGTTATATACAATGTAAATAAAAAAAACCTACCTACTTCTCAAAAGAAAATTCCTGGTTTCATGTTAGTGAGACAATAATGACTAAACTGAACCAGAAACGAGTCAATCATTGAAGAGAAGAGATCGTTCGTATATAGACCTATCTTGATTAGACGCTTTTATAAACGAATTAAGGCCATTTTTGTACTAAAGCTTCTAATCGAATAGTTGTTCCTCATAAAAAGGTTGACAGATAAATGGTTGAAAAACTTGTATTATATTTTGTAAATTTATAATTTATGGTGTAACTATACAAACCATGTAGAAATAAAGTAGAAATAATGGTCTATGTTGATATTTATAGTATACTGACACTGTGGCCGGCGTGGTCTAAGTATTGGGGTGACTAAAACACGACAATAGTGTATTCTTGATAGAGACACATTTTATAGTTCAGTCAAATCAGTGAAAAAGGTCAAACTAATTGCAACACAAGTGTTTCTTTGTACAATGCATTTCTATAAAATGTCTATATGAACATATTAAAAGGCTAAAAAAATCAACCGTTGCGAAATATGAAATGTTTACAGTTATCGATCTGCGATAATAGCGTATGTTTATGACAAATAAATGCAAACAACCTCATTTTCATTTTGCTTACTTTTTTCTAAAATGTTGAATAAAATTTATTGCTGGTCTTTAATGTATTTCTTGTCTTGAAATAAAGTTCTAATTTACTTTGTAAAATGGGGAAAAAGCAGGATGGTCAGAAGTTCTGGAAGATATATATGGCCACAACTCAGTGTCAAATATGCTTAGTTGAAAAACCCTTGCTAAATTATGAAAAGGTAATTTCTCAATAGATGGTGCACTTAATACATTACTTCTTGCAGACACATTGGAACTCACTGAGCCACATACTTCTGAACCTGAAACTGAAACCCAAAGTGAGGAAACGACTCACACATGAACAGAGAAATATAATATGATTTAAGTTAGAGGTATTTTAGCAGAAAGTTGAATAATGTCAACTAAAAATATTTTCAAAACTCATTGCTAATTCAAATACAATGGTAGATGAAGAATCTATGATAGCAGCCATGACAAACTATCTATGAAGAGTTAGAACAGAAAAAAAGAAAAGTTGACTAATCGTACTTGCTGCTTCTGGTTGCAATATATAAAAATGCTAGACATTTCGAAGTATTTTCTCTGGGCTGAAAGAATAAGTAATTGGAGTATCCATCTTGCTTCATTGTATGATATGCTACCATGCTTTGTTACTACAGGTTATCATTTGTATACTAAGGCAATATTTTAATATCGTCAACAAATGGCTACCGTATTACGAGACCATCCTGATTTGTATTCTGTTTTTAAAAATAGTTTGCATGTTGTTTGCCACAGTGATATTGGGCACGACTTTTCACTGATCTTATTGTTTATGAGAAGTATCAATCTCACTGGTAGACTCACAAGGGATAGAAAAGCAGCGAATCATGTGGATTAAATCTGTCCGGTTCGTTCGGAACTAAATAACCAAGTTATGTAGCAGTTTATTGGTGTTAAATATTAAATTAGTAAACAGCACAAAGAAGTAACTGACACACGACAAAAGACAAGCTACACGGATACAAAAAAAAACTGATCAACTTTTTGAAAGCCAGAAATCTCCTCAGTAAATATGATGTCACTGTACAGCATAATCTCACGTATTGTTGTATAGGATTCAGTAAATTTAGATCAAGCAGAAAATGTAGGCTATGAGATTCTTCAATCTATATAAGGCAATGAGGTATCTAACAATTCATTCAAGTGAAAAGAAAACATGCACTTACCCTTGAATCAAAAACAGATGTAATTATGGACAAAAGTTGTGCATATTAATCTACAAACACTGTTTCAACGCCTAACATCAGTTGCAACAAAAGAAACTTTAATATACAGGACCTCCTTTAATATGAACTGTGTCATTAAACAACATTTATTACTTCTTTTATATCTGCAAGCAAAGCAACTCTAGGAAATTCGATATGGAACCAGCTTCGATGCCAAGAATATAAACTTCCCACTGGTAGACACTTTGTTTTAGACGGAGGGGCATAACAACATCAGATCATTTCGCATCATGGTCTTACATTAAGATAAATAGATTATGTATATATTAAATACGTACTGTGCAAATATGACAAATGCGTTATTATATTTGATTATTACATTGAACAATCTTCAGTAAAAGACATAATTTATTTGGGAAAGGGAGTAAATGCTGTATCTGTATACTGTGAATATACTATGCTTCCAACAATGAAAAAGGACATTTTCTTGGTAAATAAATCTAATAAACATAGACTTATCCAGATGTTTCTGAATGTTTGGAACACGCAGGGTGTCGGTGTATCCACGCCAATGGTGGTGCTGTCTTGTTATTGAAACTGCTGTTAAAATATACATTGTCCGAAAGAGTACCATGGCCCCAGCATATTATTACATTTAACATTTCTTCAAGCCTTACTTGGATGGGACACAGCGTCATACTTATCCAATGCAGGCAAAGCAGTTTCCATTAAAATAAAAGTCAAGATTTTTAGCATTGTGCTGAAGTCTTCTGTCAGTGTGAGGCATTAACAGAAAGCATTATTGCATCTGAAAAACGCGAGAAGACCACGTCAAAAATTTGCGCTATCATCGGTTTTCCCAAAAGATACATAGAAAAGTAATCACAGTGGATTAAATATCTTGCCTCCAACAACAGCTGCTGTAAAATTCTATTCTATGCATTATACTAATAAGTACAAATATGGTTAATAACTCGTTCTCTAAATCCAATCAATTAGTTATGACATGTGATTGATGGTGTCATCATACCAGAAATGACTTATATTCTTCCAGCACCAGAAAGTCTTCTTAATTTGATCCGGTGTAACTGCAAGAATAATGCAGTACAGCATGGTGTACATGTAAAAGTATGGAATTAATTGTTTCATACACTTTAGGAGAGTGTTGTGGTGCAGCTTGTGTTTATTTGTCAGTGCCTGAAGATAACATTGAGTTAGATGTTTGCAAAATAATTGTATAACAAAAGCACAACCATCCGCCAAAGTTTGTGTTACCCTACTATGCAGGTGAAACTTGATAATGTTTTTGAAAATAAGATACTATATAAACATAGGAAAGTTTACACAGATTGATTAAGAAATACTAGATTGACGGAGATTCATATAAAGTTGTTAAATCGAATGTTCTATGTTAAAATGAAAAATGCTGCCAAATCTTGACTATTTTAGATCTAAGTGAAATATGATCAAGTGATATGTAATAATATCTGGTACTCTTGTTTCAAATTTCAAAAGAATAGACAAGAAATTGACTGAGATGTGATTTTATTTTAAAACTTTGACAATGATGAAAAATAGGGATTTTTCGAATTTCAAAAAAAATCTTGCATCCAGATACTGAACTGGACCAGATTCAGAATTTATTATTGGACTTCCCTGGGTCAAGATACAACTTTGGTAAAAAAAGAATTGGAATCTGGTAATAATTTTTACATAAAGTTGATAACAAACGGATAAAGAAACTAACAAACAAATAAATAAAGATGATTAAAACATCACCTCCTTGTGTGTGTAGAGGGTAATTTATAATATATTCATTTTTTTTTTAATTGAAACATAATATTTAATAAAATAATTCCATGAAATATCCCAATAATTTGATAATGGGAAAATACCCTTTAGTGCACACAAACAAAAACGGTGTATTTTAACAAAGAAAATTATCTCAAAACTTAAGCTTTACCCTAAAATACATTTTATATAGGTTAATTTTTACTGTGAGATTAAAAAAGCATTTTATATACATCATTTTATATCCTAATTTTTACCTATAAATTTCAAATGATACCTTGGTGCGATTGGTAGGATATATGTTCACTGACAAATACTAAGGACCTGTTGATAAAAAATGAAAAATGTGCATATTTCGAATCGATATATGTTTCTAGACTTTTAGTATGTAAAAATAGAGACATTATAGAAATGCATTCTGAAAAAAAACCTTGTGTTGCAATTAGTTTGATCTTTTGCCAAAATTAAGTCTTATTTGCCTGGACTATTAAGAATTGCTCGTCGTTGGTTCCATCTTTTAGCATGACCATACGCCCCCACCACATCCCGTCTCCATTCATAAACTTACTTTGCTAACGTTTTCGTGTTCCGCAGTCAAACTTGCTCTTCCCACACGTGCTTCTTCCTCTGGTAACATAAGCAGCCTAGTCATCACTATCATCATTACTACTATCATCATCTTAGCGAACGGTAATGAGTGAATTATGGCATCGTAACTTATTACCAGTGGCAGCTGGTGTTGAGCTAGAGCTGCCAAAACTGTGGAGGAGGATTGGGAAGCGGCCCTTCAACTTATTTACAGTACAGGAGCCACAGTGGCAGAGGCAGTCAGCTTGGAGGTAGAAACATTGTCGTAATCGTTATTTAGTTAGTCCTGTTTATTCTTTGCTCCTACCATTTCTTTGTTGTTGGATTTCGTGCAGCACTACAATAAAACATTTAAAAGTGTAAAGGTTTTTAAAGAAAAAGTTGCGAGTTGAGTAAAACTGATAAAAAGAAAGACGACAGTTTATTGTTGCGAGTTACTTAAAAGATATAAGCAGACATGGACGCGTAGAAAAAAATCTGTATTGTCAAAACCGGCGGGACAGTTATAAAAGTGGTGGGGGACTCTCCGAAAAAGTAGGGGGCCCGGTTAAACACATGCATATATAAGTTCATTATTGATGACCGTAAAGTGGGGGGGGGGAGTCTAAAAATGGCAGGGGGCTTGCCCCCCCCCCCTGTGCCGCCGTCCATGATTGTTCAGATTTAATGTCAGTACAAACAGTCGATTTTTATTGTAATCAGTGTCAGTGAAGTATTACTTTAAGAATAAAACAAGAAACAAACGCGCAACAAAAAAATAGCAGCTCTAAAATGGCAAATAGATTTTACGAATACTAGATAATTTTGTTTTTATTTCATTATTTAAAATTTTTAAATACCAGCTAATAAAATAATTATTTAAATGTTAAAACCATTTTGAAAATACATTTTTCACTGAGATATTCTTTTATTTATTTTATTTTTATGAAACGAAGAAATCTATTTCATTAACTTAATTCCGATTCTTTACGTGATAATAAATTTCAGTTATTTTATGGACCTAGCCGATACTTGCCCCTAGTTACGTCAGATGAAAACAAAGGAAAATATCATTGGAGTCTTTAAATACTGTGGAATATTTAACTCTTATTGAAACTTATTTGAGTGTTCTACTCGTTAACATGACGATATCTATAACGCACAAACACATTAAGCTTTATAGATAGAGAACATTTACAGTTTTATTACTAAAGAATTGCATAGGTAAATGCTATAAAAAGCCGAATTACGATCAAGGAAATCTTTTCTTTTTATTAATAGCGAAAGTTGGTGCAAGTTACTACCCCTCCCGATCGGAGTGAATGTGGGAGTAATGGTAAAAACGGATGACTTCATACTTCCTTAAGCTCCCTATTTGGGGTCTTACCACTGGATGCAGTTCAATGTCATAGATATTTCATATTCTATTTAACACATAGACAGGACTCTTACAAGTGCTACCACTCCAGGTTAAAGTGATCCTGGGAGTAATGCTAAGAAAGGGGTAACTCCATATTACCCAGATATCCTAAATTGAGGCCTCACCACTAGACGCAGTTTCATGTCACACGCAGTGTTTGTTCTATTTAACCCATAAGTGAGACCGTGACAAGTATTACCACTCAGAGTGGACCTAGGAACAATTAAAGAGGGTGGTTTTATACTTTTCAGACTCTCAAATTTGGGCCTCACCATCAGAGGCACTTTCATGTCATATCCAAGACATATACTTTTTAAACCAATCAATGATACCTTGACAGGTACTACAAATCCCCGTCATAGTTGAGCTGGGAGCAATAATAAAATGGTGTAGCTTCATAAATCTTAGGACTCTCAAATTGGGGCCTCGACACTTGATTGAGTTTAATTTAATAATTAGAATTATTTTAAAATCTGTAACTCGTCGAATTTAAAAATCTTCGTGATATATATATATATATATATATATATATATATATATAACTAACTATCTGTGTGTCTGTGATGTGTGTGTGTTCCCTATAGAAAGGAAGGTTTGAGTATCTATATAAAATCTACACGTATATTATTATTATGTCAAATACAATGGTAGTGTTTCCGGATAGCTAATTGCCCCCCTAATGGGATATGACGGCATAACCCCCTTGAAAATTAACATATCCTATTTTTATGAAATTTAAATCATATGTATACAATTTTCTTAGAAATACAATGAAAGTGGTCCCGAATCTATACGTTACAATCTATGTGCCGAATATCTACGTGCCTCCACCTCAAAGTGACCTCTGAGGACAATCACCTTTTGACTTCAAATAAGTATACCTAATGTTAATGAAATTTAAACCATATGTATAATACACTAATTCAAAGAGTTTACCATCATTTCAGCTGCTTCCGACTATATTATCATGCAAAACGGGAAGAGGGATCAGTTATTTATCTACCTCCCACAGCGGTAAGATGTGACACAAGGTCGGGAAAGTGGGATTAGAAAAGCCAGCGCCCGAGAAGATGAGCACGCTGGCCTACAAAAAGTGTCGCCATTCCCTGGTTGGGACGCCTCAGGCAGTAAGCAATAAACTTACTCCTCTCCAAAGAGGGGACCCAACGCCTGGGAGAGTGCACCTCCTAGAACTGCACAAGACATACCCATAGACCGGCGTAAAGCAAGCCCCGAAGGCCAAGACAATACCAGTCGATTAGGTGCAGTATCCATCGGAACAGATACTACATTTTAATCCCGACCAAAAGGCCGAGAAAGAAAGTAATATGGTGTTATGAGCATAGGGAAAAAGTACACAGTAGTGGTCTTCGTTTAATCTCATTCAACGTCGGATCTCCCTGCGAGTAACTTATAATTCTATGTTTTCATAATTCTTCAATATTAATTCTTATGTTTACTTCTAATATTTCCGCTTATAGAGATAAACAAAACTGTAAAGAAATAGAAGCTTACTTCTTTCAATATTTTTGAAATGTCGCGGTCTTTAAAAAAGAAAAGAAGAAAACTGGTGAATCTCGTAACATCACAAGAATGGGAATCACGTATGGCCAATAAGTTAGGAATTATGTTCGTGACTTTCTATTGAAATATACCGACACGAACTTAATGTCTGACCTTTAAAAAAAACATGCCATCAACACACAATGAAGACGTCGTTATGTTTCTTCCAATATCATTGGCTGTCTGCTTGTTTACCCGATAGACACGCAAATATATAAAAGTAATTTGTAACATTTTAAAATTATTATTTTCTTTTTAAGTAAAAAAATATAAAATCTCCCTGTTATTCGGTACGATGGAATAGATAAAAAAACAAACTAAAAATGTTTTCATTTCGAAGTATCATTTTCAGATAGATATGAATTAACAAACGATGAACTAGGATTATTGACGTTTCGGAATAGACACGTGGCGCAATGGATACAAGAGATGAGTAACAATCAGTTATAAGTGGATATCTTCTAAAGATTGAATGGTTCAATTCTCACTACAGGTGATACTAACTAAAAATAAAATGTATCCGGTCATAGCTAAACAAGAACAATTTATCCCCGTGGATTAAATAAAGGTATCTGTTTTAAATTCCGTATCTTAGACTTCGATACACAGATTCCCGAGTTCCGAAAGATGTAGCTGAAGATCGGTGATAATGTTGTGAGAATAACACCCGAGATAAGAGCAGTAATCTGAATAATGCAAATAATATATCGAATTATGTAGCCTTAACTTACCTGAGGAGCACAAAGAAGCATAAAACTTCAAGTTCACTATTTCATGAACCCAATTAAACCAGATGAAAGGTTATAGGTAACTATATAAAACATTAGATTTCCTGATATAGTTGTAAGAATTATTACTACAAGTGTGCTCGCTTCGCCAGAAATTATGGCATATGTTTTTCAACTGCTTCTGCTTCTTGCAACATTCAAAACCAGCTACGGTTATGGTCGAAGCAGGAAATAAAACGTGCAACTAAATCTAGATCCCCTCACAATATCTCAGGTAGAAACCAGACTATACCTGTGGACTAGACGGCTAGAAAATTTCACCCCTTTTACTGATATAGGAGTCGCCATCTCCTGAGCCCCTCTCTCCTAGCTCAGAACCAACTTGGGTTCAGTGGAATGAAACCGCCTGAAAACTGGAATGTGGCAATCAAAAGTTACTATGGCTAGATGCGGCTAAAAAACGACCCAACTATCTGCGAATGTGGAGAGGAAGACCATAGGATAGAAAACTGCCTTGCCTTGTTCTAACCAGTGCAGCTTGAAAGATTTTGCAGAGTACAAGATATGCAAAGGCCCGTGCACAAAACTGTGAAAATGTCGTATGTCTACATTGTATTAATTGCACTCGATGTATTCTATGAAATCACAACTTTAGACCCCTATTAACATTTAGAACAAACAGACTGCAGAATGACGGGTTTAAAACCAAGAAACACCCAAAACGTTTTACACTATTATTAAATAAATCAATAGAAGGCATAGCACTCGGTGAAAACTCAGAGTTTCCAACCCTAGCAGCCAAAACCCTGACCTCTCTCTTGATTAAATAAACAGCAATAAACTAGAAAGAAAGTGGAAAAAATAAACTATCGTGCAGTCAATATAAAACCCAAACCGAACAAGCTCATGTTAAAGGTACTTTTTAATTTTTTTGACTGGATTAATTTTGTTTTATTTATTTAGTGTTTTTATATTACCTATTACCTACATTGTATTCTATACTTAAAGATTTAAGACCATAACGAAAAAGATGTTTTTTCACTTTCTTTTAACGATCGGTGTGAAATAATGTTTAAATTGGAGAGGGTAAAAGACAGCTATATCACTGAAAATTGGATCAAAAGTGTTCTTCCGTGTACGATTAAAGACTCGAGCATATATCATAGTATTTATTTTTTACATAGCACCATATACCCTTTATGTTCTATGTATTGACCCTAGTAATCGGATCCACAAAGTTAACGGAATGGTTAATACGTTAGTGAATATATTTGTTTGGCAACTGTTGAATAGAATTGCCGACTGTCCACTAGTCGGAACTTAATGTTGTTCTTGGAAGTATATAAATCTGAATGAGAGGAATAGATTTGTGGATGCTCTGTCTGAAACTGCACGCACAAACCTTTTTTGTTTCCCCGGTATATTCCGGCGAAAACCCATTGTTATTTTGCCATTCTCCGCTTATTGTATTTACGCCTTACAAAAACGCGGTCGTCGATCTCCAATTACAGTCTGATATTTGATTCAGTAGGTATTATATTTTTATTAAGAAATTGGGTACAAAAATTAATATAAAATATCGGGTACAAAAATGGCTTAACATTGTTGAGAGTAGGTAATACAAAACTAAGAATAACCGAAACGAAATTGATCCAATGAAGAAAGTTGAAAAGTGCCATGTTAAGAGACCACACATTTATCAGCGGTTCTGTAGTTCAGCACTCAAGACCGAAACGTAAGGTTTCATCCTTGCTGCACATGACAAAGGTCGATATTCGAAAATCTATCAGGTGAATATCCTAAAAAAATACCAGCGATCCAAAATACAGATATTGTAGGAAGAATCAAGAAAATATTGATCAATTAATGTCAGGTTCCATAATATGAGCTGTAATTGAATACACAAATAGACAAAAATAGAATATTATGGGTGAATATCTGAACTAGAAAATATGGTAATTTTATAGAAAAATAATAAAACAGTATAAAAATCACTCTGGTCCTGTCATTGACATCGGAGTCATAACCATTTCATATAATTTCACTGTAGACACTGGAAGAACATTTAAATTTTAATCACACATATATTGTCATAAGAGTAAATTCCTATGGATCAGCATAACACGCCATTTTGTTTCCAGTTTCACGATGTTGGTTTCACCGATTTTTATAGAATCAGGTGCTTACAGGAGAGACTACGTGAAAGTTACTAACATCCATACTTGAAAGTGGTATTATTGAACCGAGTAAATTCGACCTTGGCACGCCCAGATCGTCAGATCATGTAGTTACCCGCTTCACCGGGACCACCTCTTAGATATTTTGATAACAGAAAGGAAACTTCCCTGTCTTTTGATAACTGCCGATTGTAGTGTATCACTTACAAAGGTTTAGAAACTTGCTTAATTTAAGGACCTATGATGTGACTAATGAAAACCAGAATAATTTCAGGTTTGACTAATACTAGACAGACACACCTAGTAAAACGAGATCCAGGATGTGTGTGTACCAAACGTGCATAGACATGGAGGAGGACATTTCCTCTAAAATAAAAGATAAACTGTTGAAAGTATGTCGTTGGTTGAGGCACGAGCAGTAGAAGGTTTTAATACTGAAGTGGTGGAATAGAAAATTTAAAACTCCCCTTTTCCTATGTGTACTTACTAGTACAGAGAACTACATATAGTGAGCACCGTATTCACTGCTATCTTGCTTCGGAGATTAGTAATGTCTTACTAATTTCTATTTATCTATTCATTGAACTTTATTCCAATAAACTTTTCTTTATTTCATTCTACTACAGTTTTGTTTGTTCGTTCCGCTTGAGTAACATTTGAGTAAATTGCACCTTTTTCAAAGATACCAAGTTAATGTAAGTTACTAGTATTGAGTCATACTCTTTACACTTTTACCATCCTCTCCTAAGTGGGATTTCGTTTCTGCATCCCTCTCATCTTCAGCAAAATCATGCCGTATTTCTTTGAAATAGAAAAAAAACATTAACCTAGGTTAAATAGCAATACACCGTTCGTTCTTCATTCTACTATCGTGTTGGTTGTTCATTTCACTCAGGTAAAAACCTGGTAACCCTTTAAAAGATACAAACATGGCGACAAGGATTCGAAGGACATGTTGAAACACACAAGTGGCACGACTATTGCCCGAAGATTGCCTCAGTGGTCGTGCTTCTTTAAAAATAACACAAGATAATTGGGTGCATGTGTGTGATACCATCGTGGCTAAGGACCCCAAAACGCTGTCTGTTTATTGTCGTCCGGTCGTGCCGACCCCAGTGACAATCTTCTTTGCCCAACGCCGAGTCGTTGACTCTTGAACTCTCTCAGCGTACTCTCCAAACCCAACTACTCTCGACAGCAAATTCCCTAAATATATTTAATATTGACCGGAAATCTTAAATGTTCGGTCTTCCGTCAGTCACATTCAAGCCGACTAACGGGACTGGCCACATCCGTTTTTTCTCAGCTTATCGTTATCCGGCCATCCAGAAACTAACAACCAACTGTCAAGGCGCCATACCGTCTAGGGAGTTCAATGGATTCACCGGCCTCTCTATCACCGTACATTTATCTCATTTCTAAGTAGTCCCGGCTGATTCCGAAAAAAAAAAACTCATGTAAAAGTATTCGACAATATTGTTTAAAGCATAGTAATAACGAAACCGGGATTCGAAAATACCTATTTTAAAAACGGCTAGAAGTACTTTTTCGAAAATTATTTAACTTGCTTAAAAGTAAGATTTATTTTTTTGTCTCGCTTGAGTTATAAACTAAAGAAAGTTAAACACTTTAGGTTCGTCTATATTTTTGGTAAACGGTATCAAGTTTGCATGGGGTGGAATTGTAGAAATATTTTTAATTCGCGTTTGAATTTTCATCTGGATAAAATACTTTCATATTTTTACAAAATGAAACAATTCGGGCAATTGATTGAGGTTTTATTTGTTTGATCAGGAACACTAACAATTCGAAATGTCAGAAAATATTTTTCAGGATAAATTGATTCAATTACACAAACAGAAAATAAAAGGTATGACAAATGCTTTTAACTCATAACTCAATAAGTTACGGGCCTAACTAGTAAAACAGCAACCTTGAGTCAAAATTGTATTTTATTCATCAACATAGTCTCCTTTTAGGCTAACACACTGATCCAATGCTTCCATAACAATTCAATACTATTTTAGTAGAAAAAATTGTCTTTGGCCTAAAACTATGCCTCAGTATCTGATATCACTTCCGGGACTGATATCACTATGAAGAAAAGACTAACTTTCTTTCCTAGATAATTCTTGTTAAGTCTGCAAACATCCATTAGTTTTGGGGGGCCAGATCTATAGAATATAGTGTGTCCAAAAGCAATTCTAAGGGAAATTAATGTAGTTTTGCTATCGTTGTGAACGATGTGTTATACAGTGCTATGCATTAGTGAAAGAGCACATTTTTCTTCTGAATTTGTGGCCGTATTTTGGCGATTTCTTCCTTCAAATGAACTAATTATGTGATATAATATCCGCTATTGATGGTTCTTCCTTTCTCGGGGTAATCGATGGTAAAATTGCTGATGTTTGCGTCTTTCGTCGCTGTGGACTACTTTCCCATGCTGCTGTTCCCTCAGATGACTGACGATTTGATTTTCAGGTGAAGTGGTGGATCCATGTTTTATCCGTCTTCAAAAATCAACGCAAAAACTCGTTGTTGCGTTGAAACAGTTGCAAAAACTCTCTAAATCGTCGACGCGTTGTTGTTTTTGATCGACTGTAAGCAAACGCGGCACGCAGCCATCTGCTATCTCATGCACTTTCACTTGACGGTCGACCAAAATCAATTTAGAGACTTTTTCGATGTTTTCTTGGACAACTGCTGATTTTGGTTGACTTGAGCATTCAGCATAATCTGTGTCTGTTCGACCGTGGTTACAGTCAGTATACTCTATCTTAAATATTGTTTTACTTAAACACTATTTTACCAATCAGAAAACAATGACTTATCAAAACAAAATTCAGATATTTCCATTTTTTTTGCAACAGTAGCTAGAGTTAAATAACTGTAATTTGTAAACTTACCGATCGGGATCAAATTTTGACACGTACGATTTGAAGGTTAGTACTTAATAAAAATCATATTGATTTCTTTATTAATGATGCCATCTACATATCAGGCCCGGGATTCATTGAGTGCTGTGTTGATATAGGAAAGTTTAAAAGAGTGTTAATTCCGACAAAATATTAAGAAACAAAACTTGAAACCCACAAGATCACCATAACAGTGCAAATAGTTCATAGTCATCTGCATGATTAAATAACTCTGGAAAGGCTAGTTTCAGTAATACTCTAGAGGCATCCTTATTTTTATTCAGTATATTCATAAAGTGTCTCTAGTTATATAATCATTTAAGAAAAAACATCTGTGGAACATGTTACAAGGGGATTGCTTCCCTATGGGCTACAGCATGCTAATCTTCAAATGTCAATAAATACTGATCATTGACCACTCTCAAAAGTAATCAAATTGTATTCATTACATTCATAATAGTCTTAATCGTTAACCTAACTATTTATTTATTTTATTAACTCATATCCCCGAGCGGCTTTAGCCTTGATAAGTGGTGTCTCATTTGTAAATAGACAAAAACAGAAGGAAGGCAGAGGTCAGAATGAGTAAACACCGAATCAGTTTTAAGTGAATAAATCTGCAATTTAAAATGTGTGAAGTCAACAATATCTATATACTCCTAAAAGCTCTATTGATTTGATATTTGTCTGTCTGACGCCGAAACTATACTCTTACTATATTTTAATGCTCGATACAGCTTGCTATACGATTTCAGACAAATGTACTAACTTTCAATACTCAATTCTGGTGAGTAGATTTTGCAATATCCGTTGAGTTTTCATAATACCATATTCCCAGGCATTACCACCTCTTTCTGAAAGGCATGTAGTGTGATATCTGTTCTGTTATTATAATACTATCTACTCAAACATTACTTCTTTTTTTTTTAGGGGGGGGGGTAAATGGATTGTAGCATCTGTTCTGTTGTCTTAATACCATCCTCCCAGGCATTACTTTCTTCTTTTTAGAGAGCAGGTAGTGTAATATCTGTTGTGTTGGAATAATACCATCCACCCAGGTATTACCTCCTTTTCCTATAATATATGTTATGTGGTCATGATGCCATCCTCCAAGGGAGGATTACCTTCTATTTTAAGGGAAGAGGGTGGTAGTGTAGTATCTATTCTATTGTCATGACACCATTCTTCCGGGCATTACATTCTCCATTTATTTTTGGATGGTGGTAGTGTAGTATCTGTTCTTTTGTTATGAGATTACCCTCTCAGACATTCCGTTTTCATTCGCAGGAGTAGTGTAGTATATGTTCTGTTGTCATATATTCTAGCCAAAATATGGGACCGAAGGGGGCATATTATTGCTAGTTTACCATACATTCATGTAGATAATAGCGTCTACTAAGATGGACAGCTTTACTAAAAAAAGATATTAAATTCCTTTGAATTACCAAGGAACAGATTTCGTATAATGCTTGGCAAAAATAGTGTATCGGGGGTCTGGGATTCGTACTGTTTCCGTGTAAAACTCTCATTCCGACACCTATGAATGTCTAAACGCGGCGGAATAAAAGATGTATGTCCGGCATTTCCATCCTGATTTATTTCATTCCTATGTCTATGGTAACATTTATAGACGAACATGGTCAAGATTTTACCATATTCCATCGTCCAAATGCGCATAAACAACACACATTTATGTTTATTGCATGTCTACATAGGTATCGGCGAGATGGAGAGATTGCAGATTGGCTTGATATTTTTGTAAACGGATATTTTATATGTTTCTAAGTTTTAATGCCGATGAAGATATATCAGGAAAGTATTAATGGACTTTAAGTCTAATTTTCCCAAATGTCAGTCGTGGTTTAAATCACTGAAGGAAGAAAACAATCGTCTCTGTCAAAAGTAAATGCTGTATGGACTCACTTGAATATTTTTTGTTCGAGTAGTTTGTAAATGAATATATAGATAGTGGAAGAAATGTGACCCATTGAGTCAGCGATTGAACTCGGTTTAGATTGTTTTAATAAGTTAAAAGTGCGTTTGCAATATTAGTCAAAGTAAAGAGAAATACAAAGACACGATCCAAAATTCGTATTCTTCTGTTCTCTCTATTTGTCTGCGTCTCTCTCTCTCTCCAGCTACGAGTTAAATAATATTAATAACCTTGGTGATATTCCCTTTGGGTTATAATGGACGATTCCAATCTTATTATTCTTTCCATTTTTTATTATTACATTCGACTGTTAATAAACAGAAAGAGACCAAGGAAGAGAGAGGGACAGAAGCGATAGCGATAGACACAGGATAAAGTAACAGCGGAGCGTAAACTACATACAGTGAGAGAGGGTGAAAGTGATAGATAACAAGTTAGTAAGAAATAGGTCACTTATTGAGTTAACTGAGATAATTGTGATTTATTAGGACAATTTAAGATTTTTCGAGCATTATTCTATGCCAAAACTGCATGTATTTTTGATTCCTGTTATATAAATGACACGGTGGTGGGTATTTATTTAGCTTATATATTTGATTTTATTATTCTATTGGAAAATAACTACCACCGTTCCATCGATATAACAGGGATTGTATAGTGGTAATGGTAGGACTCTTTAGTCCTGGTCAACCACCTTCTTAGAGCTCGAGACTCAAACAAAAACATTCGGTTCGCTAACCTAACATTGCTTAAGGAGTATATAGGTCTTACCCATCGTCCGGCTTTGCACCCCTTCTTTGTCTATTAGCCAGTTGCAGAGGTACTTTCACATGAATTCTTCAGACACCTAGTGCTTGGCATTGTTTCCTTACTAGGACAATGAACGCTGTATCATCCCTCTCTAGTTCTCTATCTAGGCAACTTGGAGACAATTTCTTATCACTTAGCTTTACATGAATAGACTGGGCCGCTCGTGTTTGGACATACTTAAGGTACAGGTTTGACAGCTTGTCTGGCTGCTGTTTCCGACTAGTAGTACATAATTCCTTACTCTTAGCTAGCGCTAAAAGCGGTTGCTCTATCAATGGTTGTATAATATCGGGGTACTGTAGTGGCATGTCGCGCATGAAAAAAAGGACCCTGCACTAATCTCCTGTGGGCTTTCCCGACACCACAACTCTATAGATAAAGACTCAGCTAATAGTTTACTTGTGTGAGCTTACTGGCATAAAAACACCAACTTTTTCCAACCCACTATGTCTAAAAACAAAAATAAAATGAAATTACAAACTAAAAAGAATACGCTAAAATCAGACGCCCACATAAAAACAACCAATTCGTTTCTCTGATTTTACCAATATGCAGAAGTTTAAATCTAACGTGAACAAAGATCTTACTACATAACTCCCCAGTTAGGATACCCCGATAGATATGGATCCAAATTTACAGTATCCTCTGACGTCTCAGAGTGGCAATGCGCCTTGATTTAGACGAATTATAGTAAATAAAAAATAAAATATCACCTTCATTTGACTAAATAAATATATAACCAAGGGAGATAATTCACCACCAATGTTTTATTTTAATTATGTGACCAAAAAAATCAACAAACTATTAGTAAGATGGCAAAGACGCAAACGAAAATTGACAGAGGTATTCAAAGAGTTTACAATACCAGGATATACATTTCTAGGACTGGGAACAGATCTAAAATGTATAAGATACGCACCGAGAGTTAATAAATTAGACCAAGCAGCAACATTACTACGAGGGCCAAAATATATCAACGCAAAAAGCCGAATATACATTCATCATAGATTACTGAAAGCCGCGAGTGGAACAGTTATGAAAATTTAAATATATAGGAAAAAGGGGAATAAACGTTGATTAACACAGCTTTAGTATAATAGATATAAAACAAAATAACACTCTCTCAATAGATAAATACACAATCTAGCTTAATAATTTATGCAGTTCTAGGGGACACCGATTATCAGAAGTGTACTCGACTTACATTAAATAGCGAACTGAAACAACAGTATTTATTCACGTAACGTCATCTTTCTAGTATATTTCATCCTTATGTACTAGTGTAAGTAGTCGCTTTTTTCGGGTTGCTAACTTATAAGCTACGCACATTTAATTGCTTTATATATATAAGTTAAATAAAGGAATTTTCAGACCAACATTTTTGGTTGTTTGCACTATAATTTATTTCGCCCGGGGGAACGGGGCTTGGTCAGGGCATATTGGTTTGCTTTCCATTCGTTCTTTGCGAATTCCCAACCCCTGGACGAAATGTTGGTTCATGTTTTTTCGTATTTTAACTTTATTCTCGCTCTGCATTGCATTACGCTCTTGTAGAATCTCCTAAATAGAACAAGCCATCCTTCACCTATGGATTCAACATTATATATATATATATATATATATATATATATATATATATATATATATATATATATATATATTATTGTGATTTTTAAAATAAGGGATAAAAAATATCAAGAACACAGATGAAAGTGCAAGCACAGCTTTTATTTCGAAGAAAGAAACGAGGAAGGAAAGAGAAAAATGTGTCTTGCAAATAACTGGTATATGCGGAAACTTATCTCAGAAGATTCGTTCTTATAACAGTCTTCAGTTTTCTTGTTCTCCTTGTTCGATTTGCTGGGTTGTAGAAGCACGGAGCTTTGCCTTTCTGTGATACTAATGCAGATGAATACCGCTGCACGTGTCTTGCTGTGTTGTCGGTGGAGAGTATTGATTTACTCCTCTCCAGGGGTTAGGCACAAGGCCAGTTTTTATCTTACTCCCACAAGTAAAGTGTGACCCAAGGTCGGGTCGGGAAAGTGGGCTTTAAAAATTGCCTGGGCAGCCCCGTCGGCATTCCCCGGTAGGGGCGCCTCAAGCAGTAAGCAATAAACTTACTCCTCAAAGAGGGGAGGTGAAGCCTGGGAGAGTGAACCTCCTAGAACTGCACAGGACAGACCCATAGACCGGCATAAATCAAGCCCCGAAGGCCAAGACAATACCAGTCTATGGGATGCAGTATCCATCGGAACAGATACTACACTTTGATCTTTGCCAAAAGGCCAAGAACCGAGAGTAGCAGCAGCCGAACTTCACGTCTCGGAGATTCGCACCATTAGAGTAAAAACGTTTTGAAAAACAAAACACGCTCACATGGGATTCACTGGAGGTTCTAAAAGGTCGCCTGTTATTGGATCTTTTCTCAGCCAATCAAAAGGCATGTAGCAAACGACTCCGTTAATAATTTTAAACAAGCCGCGCGTGCGTGGCCCCCCTCTGTATGTGACTCGATGTGGCGAGTGTAAAATGCAATAAATTTGGGCAATTTGGGGCATTTTTGATACCAATTGTACCCCCTGGGGGCGCGAACCAGATTTTTTCTGAGGTCAAGGATGCTCATTTCATATCCAGAACAATTGCCTCTATATTTTGGCCAAGTTTAAGAAAAATTGAATGGATGGATCAAACGTTATTGGAGAAAAGGATCATTTTTTGCCATTTTTTTTTTTACCTACTGGGGGCGCGAACCAGATTATTTCCAAGGTCAGCGATACTTATTTTCTATTAGGAACAATTGCCTCCATATTTTGGCCAGGTTCTAGAGAAATTGAAAGGATGGATGAAAAGTTGTGGGGCAAAAAATGTAATTTTTTGCCATCTTGGGGCCTTTTGTACCCTGGGGGGGGGGGGAGGGGGGGGGGGGGCTAACCAGATTTTTTTTTAAAAATCGGAGAATGTCACTTTCTCACCTGACAAAAGTTACAACTTCATGCAAAATTTCAGAGAAATTCAATGGATGGTTGCGGAGAAAAATCCGGACGGACGGACGAAAATGCCTCAAAACATAAGTCCAATAATATATATATATATATATATATATATATATATATATATGAGAACAGGATTAAGAGTAAAGAAAACGAGGGAGAGAGAATATAGTGGATGAGTACATAGAGAAGGGAAAGAGAGATAAAAAGAAAATAAGAGAGACTGAGACGTTGCTTAAAGAGTAAACACAACGGGGAAGAGGTAAAAGATATATATAAAGAGATACAAAGGACACAGGGATAAGCAAGAATTATATAAGGGGGGCAGACGTGACAGAAAGAGCAACGGCTGAAGAGTAAACAAGACAGCGAAAAGAGAACATTAAAGTGAAACCGAGAGATGTGACTTTAGAATAAACGAGATAGATAGATAGATAGAGGAAATAATAGACATGATGGGAAGAAGAGAAAATAAAATACAAAGGTATAAAAAAATTTGAAGAAAGAAAGGAAAATAATTGCATGAAAAAATCCCCCCCCCCCAAAAAAAAAAACAAAAAAACAAAACAAAAGGGAGACGAACAAAAAATAGGCTTCGTTCGCATCTTCATTGGAAAGTGTCGTAACACAATATCAATTTTAAACAATAGAACACATTTGTTTTTTATCCAGCGCTGTGGTGGTGGTGGTGGGGCATTGCTCATTGATAACTTCAGAGCAGTATTAAACTACGATAAGGAGAACAAGAAGAAATTAGAGTAGGTAAAAGCAGGAGAAGATAAAGCAAACGGGGGGTGGGTATTAATAAATCAAACAAAATGAGAGAAAGGTTTGGATTTAAGAGAAAACGAAGCAAGCATAAATAGTTGGTTTTGATTGTCTGGTTTTACTGCTTATCAAACCCTTTGTCCGTTATTTTTTCCCCAACACAATTCAATTCATAATGTCAACGATTTAATATATGCGATGAATTGAATACAAGTTGTTATTTAGGAAGGAGTTATGGGTGTATACATTTCCCAACGGTATTAGTGCGTAAATGAGACAAAACAGAATTACTTACGTGAGAGAAGAAGAAAAAACAAAGTCTAAGAAAAAGCAATGGAAATAATTGGCTTTGTTTTTTTACGGCATATCAACTATTTTGTAGACAGTTAACACTGAAGTTACACATTGTAAACGATTAATTGTATACGATTAATCGAACACTATGGTTTTATGTGAGTGGAAATCACTCAGTGTTGGATCCTGGGTTGCACGACACTAAATATAGTCGGATGCTACAAGGACCGCGTGCGTTGTAACTGGTCCCTCTGACAATCATTTTACGCCCATGCTGTGTTTAAAACATCCGCAGAACTCTGAATAAAAAATAAAAATTGGTATTTGTTACTGTATCTAACAGAACAAAAAGGGATAAAAAACAAAATAGGCTACAAATAAATGTTACCAAAGGCAAGATGAGTTACTCTTCTACCTATCTGGATATTTTATCAATGTCACTTATTTAAAAGTGTGTTTTAGTTCAACACAAAAGTATAGTACATACGGAGGAAGCCCGTTCAACCCGCATATACTGAATCCCGTACCAGGTAGGGTATAGTACAGTTTGTTAAGTTAGAACAAATTATATCGGCGTAATGACGTTCACAATGACCACGATAATCGCTCAAAAAATCTAAAATTAAACACAAATACTGGTAATAAAGTATACCGTTCGATTTAAGATTCAATTTACGCTCGATTGGTGACAGTTATTAGCTGTGTTCTGTTTAATTTCCGATTTTAGAGCAAATATCGAGGCTCCATGTAGACGTCATTATTGTTTTCATTCTAACTTAACCATTTGTTGTATTGAACTAATACACGCTTTAAAATAAGTTAAAACACAAAACACCTTATCCATGTAGGTAGAATAGTAACTTATCTTGCCTTTGGTAACATTTATCTGTTGCCTATTTGTTTTGTTTTACCTCTTTTTTGTTCTTTTATATACAGTAACAACCCCCCCCCCAATAATGTTGCACTTGTTGAAGAATAAAGCCGAGTTAAGGAATTTAACTGTTGCGAAGTTTTGCTTCAAGGTTTTTAAAATTTACTTTGTGCTTTTGTTACATAGACACATCGGCTGGAAATTCCACAGTTTGTATCATATCAATTTGGATGTGTGGGTTTAGATTAGGTCACAACTGGAATTCAAGGCACATTGCCACTGAGACGGGATGGGCTACTAAGAATAAGGGGCCAGATTAATAGAGGTACCCTAAGTTAGGAGTTGTACAGCGAACTATTATTTCACATTACATTTAAATTTCTGTATTTTGGTATAGTCACGGAAACAGGGAGCAGGGAGGGAATTCCAAAAGCTATCAGTTAAGGGAAAAAATCTAGTAGAGTAGAAATCCCTACGGCATCTGCAGACCTCCACAATGAAGGGATAAGATTTAGCTAATTGTCGTGTTGGTCAGGTGTATTTATGTTAAGGCGGCACCAAGGCAGCAAGTTCGTCGGAACACATTATATTTAAGCACTTGTAAAAAAGCACAATGATACAACATTGCGACGATGAGACAGGAGCTGGAGCTGGAGCTAGAGCTTGGGGAACAGTATGGGACCTATTAAGTTAGACAGGGTCCCAAAATGAATCTAAGGAGAGAGAGATAGACTAGTAGTTGGTAAACTAGCCCAGATGTGATAACAATACTTCATGCATGGGTGGATGGTTGCTTTGTAGAGATATAGTATATTGCCACGTGAGAAGTTTTCTAGCACATAGGGGAGCCCACTTTCTATGCAGCCGCCTTGCAAGTATCTTCCATGTATTTGTTGCAATTCATGTTACCTGTGCATTTTAAGCCGAAATGTATGACTATCGAGTAGGGTACTATTAGCGATGGCAATCGGTGGTTAGTAGCATTAAATGTTACCATCCATTTATGTCACTATTCAACTCCAGACTAGAAGTAATTTTTTAGGATTCAGACATTGCCATCAGGAATGTCGTTTATAAAAATCAGGAACAATAAAGGTCGACCCCTGGGGTCGACTCGCATTAATGTCAATGTTGTTTGGATGTACGAACATCGAGGACAACATGGATCTTTCTTTTGGCTAAGAAATATCTAATTATATTAAATATTCGTCCAGTAATACCATGCGAATTATCTGTCATGATAGGATTTTCATGTCAGACCTTGTCAAAATCTTTAGATATATACAGCTTACTACCCTAGCTTCATCTGTCTTGTCCGGTGTATGATATATGAATTCAGAGATAACTGTTAGGATATCCGCAGTAGATCATGCTTTCGTAAACCTATGCTGATGGTCAGAAAGAAGTTTAGCATTAACGAGCTGGGGGACTATCGCTAGATTGATTAAAGATTCAAAGATTTTACCGAAGAGCATAAGCAGACTGATACGCTATAATTTAGAGAGTCAGTTCTTTCACTATAATTCCTGAAAACTGGTACCACAGAGGTAATATTCCAGCTATTAGGGAAGTAAGATTCGGAAAGGCATTTTTTGAAGTGTTTGGAGAAGACAGGGGCTAGCTCAGTATAGCATTTCATTATTAATATAACACGTATTAGATACGGCCCACATGCTTTGGAGGTTTCAATTTGTTTATGATATCCCGCACATGGGAAAGGGCGATGAAGAAGTCATCAAGTGTGGCTTCATTCCACAATGTGAAATTTGGAAAAGAGTAGTTTGTGAAGTCTATTGAAGATTTAAGGCGTGCCACTGGGCAAGTGGTTCACCCTTATCGGTTTCCGTGCAAACGACATCATTGTGGTTGGATAACGGAGGAATTGTTGATTGCCCATTATTCACTATACTATTATAGATTTTCCAGAAACCGCGTGTTCCTAATTTATGTGACCCAATGCGTTTTCTGTTCATCTTGATATACCTACTCTTTGCTGTGGCTATTAACATCTTAACATGATTTCTTGATGCTATAAATGTCTGTTTATTTGTAGTTGACTTATAGCTCTTGAATTGGCGGAATGTTTGTTGCACAGGTTGAAATGAACCGTAGGGCTTGCTATAGAATTTCCACGCGGAGACATGTGCTTCAATGCCTGCTCTGACACATTTAGTTACACAATTTGCGCACTGATCAGCAGTGAAAGAAAAAGCTTTACTCAACCTGCTCGTTTGAAGTATCTCCTCATTTTGAGTAATAGCTGTTCAGCTTGGGGTCAAAACGTAAAGGTGATATCACCCGTTATAACAAGGTGATCAGCGTACCCGAGTGGGCTATAGGCATCCGTCACACACGCCTCGGGCAGTGTGGTCAGGAATAGGTCGAGAAGTGAGGCTTTCTGATCATTATGATCTGGGAGACGGGTCAGGAAAGTAACAGTCTGTGGAAGAGTGCCTAATGAGAAAGTATACGTCCTGTTAGCTGCGTCTATATATCTCGAGAATCCAAACCATTCACAACAATGGATATTAAAATCTACATATACATGAATCATGGGGCTCGGATCTAATAAGAATGATACATCTATGCTATCAGATACAACGTAAAGTAGTGCACAGTTCTGGACCGACGGAAAACGGTAGATGAAATATAAGTAACTAACGCTGTGTTGTAAGGTTACTCTATAGAACATAAAGTCTTTATCATCTGATTCTAGACTATGTTCTCTATTCAAGGAGAGGGTGTTTTGAATATAAACTACAAGTCTGTGCATATGTTTATCAGAGTCCTTACGGTAGAGTGAGATGTATCGAGTCATGTAAAAACGATTAGAGGAGATGGAGGAGTGTAAGTTAGTTTCACTTATTGTTAGAATATTCAGGGAGTTAAATAAGAGAAAGGATTCAATGTCATCTATGTGAGTTCTAAGGCCGCTGATATTTGTGAATGCAAGCCTCAAGGGAAGATGCAAATTTGTTGTTTTTATTCGGAACTCTCGTTTTATCTTGTTGCTTTTTTAGCGACATTTTATTTTTTAACATAGTTGGTTGGGAAAAGTGTGTGTTTGTTTGATGCCAGTAATCTCACAAAAGTGGACTATTAGCCGACTATGAGGATGTGGCCTCTGGAAAGGCCACATGAAATAAGGTCAGGATCCTTTTCCATACACGACATAGCATTGCAGTTAGCCCGATGTTATACAACTGTTGATAGAGCAGCTGCCCTTAGCACCATCTAAGATTAAGGGATCATGTACTGCCAGTGGGAACTAGCAGACAGACAAGCTGTCAAACCTGAACCATTAACCTGTCAGAATAAGAGCGACCCAGACTAGTCATGTGAAACGAAGTGACATGAAGTGTTCCTCATGTTGAGCAGATAGAGAAAAAGAGAGACGACATTCGTTGTCCTAGTTGGGAAATAACGCCAGCACTATTCAAACTTAAGCGTGACAGACCAACATAAATTTTATCTGCAATTTAAGCAGAAAAGATCGATGAAAAGTCTTAGTCAAATGTATGTGTGTCAGACAAACAGGCGGACAGAATATCATATATAGATGTTTGGACGAATCTAAACTACTATTCATCCTTTTAATCTGTTCGTTTATTGAAATACAAATACGTGTGAGTGACCGACGAAAATGCTATTTCCAGCTTAAGCCTGACAGAATGACAGGTTCTCATGGAAACCTCTAACATCCAATAAAAGAAACAAATGAAAGAAATATTAGAGTGAAAAGTTAAGCAAAGAACAGAAAGTAATATGGTGTGAATAAAACATTAAGAAGTCCGTAAAAATAATAAATGAGATAATATTTTATTAGAATAAAAAATGGCTCCATTGAATGCAAGAAGCGAACATAAAAGTAAAACAAACGTAGGTAGACGGTTTGAGAAATAGATAAAACTGTACCGGAAGTTAACACTCAATATATCAAAAGGAACTTTTCATACGGACATTGTTATACTTCTAAAATGAAAGAAAGAAAAAGAAAATTGACATTTTCTCCCGGAAATAATAAGAGAATAGATCATTTCAATTTAATATACTGTGAAATCAACTTTTAAACCATAACAGTCTGGATTATAATGACACTTTTTTTTGTAGATATATTGTTTTCAGTTTTTTACATTATTCTGTTTGATATAAACTAGCAACACTTAAATAACGTTTTCAGAAATGTCCGACTCCTGGTGCAATCGTCAACCTGAATGAGAGTAAGCTACGTTCTTAGATTGAGTATTGCTGTCACATCTGTAGAGATGCCACTCTAAGATTGTCTTCTTGCATAGCTAAAAAGAAGCACTTTATTTCTATATTATCCTTATTAATAATATAAAAATAAAAATAGTTATTTATTTTGCTATCTAATTTACATACTGTGTTTGTGGTGTATACAAACACTACGTAACTTAGATATCAACATTTAGAAAGAATTACACTGTCTCTGGGAAGCAGCCCCGCAGTATCGTGTTCCATAGACGGGGTGTTCTAAGGAAATAAACTCTGCTCATAAATGTTCCGCTTAATTTTCGGTACACAGAGAAAGAAAGGGAAATTATTGACTGTAGTTGTAGCTAGACGAGTGTTTGTTGTTAATTATTTTACATGAAAAACCATAGATTGACGTTCAGTCGAGCACCTACCATGAAAATAAAGATAGAGCCGAGAAAGACTAGCAACATTTGTTTCTGAGAAAGTAGCTGTATTGAGGAGAAGAGGACATCTCCCACTAGATTTCGATATCGCTGTTGTACTCTGTCAAGGCAGGAAAAGATGCTCTGAACAGTACCTCCCCAGATTTAACAACAGTACTTTATCTTAGGATGTATTTAACTTATGCAGGTAAACGATTGCGTCAGGCCTGACATACTTTCTGGAGCGATAGAATAATCCAACTATATATATATATATATATATATATATATATATACGTAAAATAATAATACGAAGTAGAAGATAAAACTTATAAAGAAAAACACAAAAGACGAACAAATTCGAAGTATAATAATTATTTAAGGTAAAAGACATAGTAAAAAATAAATGTTAATAAAGAATTAAAAATGATTGAAAGGTTAAAAAGAAAATTTTACTAAATATTGTATATGTCTATGTTAATAAAAACCCACATATACATTTACATATATATATGTATATATATATATATATATATATATATGTATATATATATATATTCATATAATATGTATATGTATATATATGTATATGTATATATATATGTATATATATGTATATGTATATATATATATGTATATATATATGTATGTATATATATATATGTATATATATATGTATGTATATATATATATGTATATATATATATCTGTATATATATCTGTATATATATGTATATATATGTATATATATGTATATATATATGTGTATATATATGTATATATATACATATACATCGATATATGTATGTATGTATATATTTATATGTGTATATGTATATGTATATATATATATACATGTATATACATATGTATATATATACATCGATATATGTATGTATATATATTTCTATGTATGTATATATATATCTATGTATATATGTATATATATACATATAATATATATATATGTATATATATATACATATACATATATATATGTATATATGTATACATATATAATATATATATATATATATATATATATATATATATATATATATATATATATGTATATATATATATGGACAGTGAAAAAAGAAAACCAACAATTATTATTCCTGTATTTATCAAAGTTTCGTCCGTATTGTAAAACTGTGTTGCCAGCAGGCTAAGAGCTGCGGCCGTTTTGACCAAATAAATCAAAATTCTTGTCTTTATTATATATATTTATATATCTATATATATATATTCATATAACCTAGATGTTCACAGGAGATACATTATCAATGTACATATCAAATCTATTAATAATGGAGTTTATGTATCTGTCTGTCTGTCTGAAGCCGAAACTCCATCAGAGTACTATGACTATTTATTAAGTCCGTCAGCTTCATTATATACTATTAAAACAACCGCCATAAACACTATGCGCGTTTCTAAATTTACATAACCAATTGCTTTTGAACTTCTAATAAATTAGTATTCGCAAATATACACTTATGATTGTGATCTTCAGATTTCTACATGTATTAACGCTATTTTGCTCGCTAATAATCTTACTTATAAATTATAATTCTGTTATTATTTATTTATACATTGAGTTACGTAGTTATTTCCTCTACGTCCAACTGATTGAACAGCGTACCTCCCTCTGAACGGTCGCGTTATTTAAAATGTAAACAAACCGCTGGCATTTAACCGTGATACTTTACTGATTTATTTTATTTATTAATAACGTTCTGAGGTTTTTTTCATTTTCTTAATCTTATTAGCCATTATATTTAATCAAATTGTTTAATTAAAATAATAATTGATTTAAAATTACTTTAAAAAACACACACACAATATTATGAATGAGTCACGTAGTTACGTACAGCGTTCGTTATTTATTTTATTAAAACGTTCTGAGTTTGTTTATTTTCTTAATCTTATTAGCCATCATGTTTTAAAACACAAATTCACTGAATCAAATTGTTTAATTAAAATAATAATTGATTTATAAATTACTGTTTAAAAACACGCACACACACACTATAACGAATTCACTTCAGGTAAACTTTTTCTTTCCGAGAATTAAAAAACTATTCATGGTTACTGTATCTTATTTTTTAATACTTTCATATCCAATATTATCATTTTTTCACGACCTCATCTGAATTTATGATTACACCTTATACGCTATTAAGCTTTCATTTACAAACTGTTTTTATTATTCCATGTTTTATTTATTTAAAAATAGATGTGATTTTTTTCTTTACTGTCAACAAAAAAAACTGACACATTGTACTGGAAAACTATACAACTGATTTTAGAATCAAATTGTTTAATTTAAAAAAGGTCATTAAACGAACACACACACATCGTGTTTACTGCATTTAATTTTTGGTACTTTTTCACTTTAGGACCCGCGCTAATTTTGACCCGTCGTTAGGGTTAGGGTCAAGGTCAAAGTGGAGGTTAGGGTTAGGTTGTTTTTTTTCCTTTTTAATTAGAAATATTTATATGTATGAGGGGAGGATAAAAAAATTGGGAAAATTTGTTTTTTTCTTTTGTTAACTAAAAATATTTCTATATATGGGAGAGGGTAAAATAAAAAAAATGAGGGGGGTTGCAACAATTTTTTTTTTTTTTAAACTAAAAATATTTCTATTTATGGGGGAGGGTAAAACAAAAATCGGGGTAGGGTCCAATATCTTTTTTTCTTTATTTTCAACTAAAAAATATTCTTGGTCATAAACAAAGAAAATCAATGTCTAACCACCCAAGAAATATGACTGGGGCTCCATTGGTTTACGCGTGAGCGTTCATTTCTGACGCCGCAGTCTAGCAAAAATATGCGACCGGAGGGAGCATATATTGGCTAGTTCTCTTAAAGGCAATTCAAAGATATATCTTGTTAATTAAGATATATTTTATTATATTAAGATATATCTTAATTCTTCCAGTTTATTATTAAAATAATGTACACGAGTGCTATTACAAACCATATTAGGCAATTATTCCGAAAAATATTACTATTAAAGTGTGTTCAATTCAGTGTTTTAATTCTTTGTCAATAAATTTCCATTGTGAGTAGAGATATCAAAGAAGCGTGTTCCATATTTAGAACTCCCATCAATTATTTTGACGACCTCAATTAAATAACCTCACATTCTTCTCTGGGGTAACAAAAATCTCATTATTGACTTTGTTTACGTTATCGGTCGCAAATCGATAAAGTTATTATTTATGGACAACATATACATCTACGATTCAATTTTTTTGCACCCCATCTCTATTTCGTTCTATGTAGGGAAGAAATAAGTCAGCTCGTGCACATTAGTTTTACTTTTCTATTGCTCTCTAAATGAAATGAATAAATACTCACTGTTATTTTAATCAATAATGCAACAGTCTTATTACGCACTGTAGACATAGTATGAACCAAATAACCAAACACAGTTAGTTGTATGTCTAATTTACCTGTTTTGAACAGTTTATAATACATTCATCTTTCGTGATATTCATTTATAATTGTTATTGTCATACTTTTCTTTATATATTCAATAGTTTTATCCACATTAAGGTGATTTAATAAAAACAAGCATAAATTACCAAATCATTTCTTGAAAACACCATGTCCATTAATCTTTTAGGGAGGTAATTAAAATAAACTATTAGTTTTTCAAATTACAAGATTAACGTTAAGTTATACATTAAAACAGGATATTCCGAGCTAGAATAATAGCTGACAGATGGCATGTTGTTTTTCTTGCTTGTTATTACATAAAGTTTTAATGTATAGATATTCGAAATGTAACCGTGACCTTTTTGGGTCACAGCCACTATCAGGATTTATTAGACTTTTATTTCATTCGAAAATTCATAAACGGCGACAGATCTGTCAAAAAATCTTCTTGCGTGAATCAAAATAAGTTTCTTTACTTCTTTCTTATTATTAATTATTATTCTTATTAGTGGACACCGTCTGTCAAAAATGACGGAAAATATTATGCTTTGCTAGTGTTCACACTGTTATACATATAACACTCTAGAATTACGGCATATCTCTGAAATGTGAGACAAGACAAGAAATCCTACTTTACTACATAACAAAAAAGAGAGAGAGGGGAGAGAGAGAGAGGGAGAGATGGAGAGTTATTAATTGATGACTCTCTCTTCTGCAATTTCTAATCTATCATGAAGAAACGAGCTGGTAATTTCGTCTTCAGAACCTAGCCGGTTATATTAAAATAGTTTATTTACTCTGTGAACTGAAAATATTTTTCGTCACTTACTGTAACGGAAATGGTATTACATTAAGTTTTATGTAATTTTAATTTTATTTAATTGGGAACTGACCCATCTTCAAAATTTATAAAGGCGAAGGTTTTTTCATTTATCATTCCATTTATTATCATCAAACAGGTTACTATTATTTAAATAAATAATACAACATAATATTATTAAATACGATATATATAGTACTATAACACTGAAATTAGGAATCCTAATTTGCATGTCGTTTATGTAACCGTTAATGTTTGGTGTTATTTATTTTAAATTATATTCTACCTACTTTTCTCATATACATGCAATAGTTTCGTCGATATTAACAGTATTTAATTAAATTTATTTAATTAAAAAAGATGAATTAATTAATATTCAAAGAAGGTCAAGGCTATTTAAATGAAACTTATTTACTTTATAGAAAAATATATATATCAACGTATCGAGGTGAGTGCTCCTCATTCCCCCTTCTTCACATCTCTCTCTCTCTCTCTCTCTCTCTCTCTCTCTCTCTCTCTCGCGACGCTGAAGCAACATTTTCTTCTTTATTGTTTTTTTTCAAGAGCTTCGCATCATTGTCCAAACGAATTGAATTCTTTTTTTCTATGCATTTATTTATTTCTTATTTAAACGATGAATAAATTTGTATCGAAATAACCAAAATATTAATATTTATATATTTCATGAATAAATGTGTGTCCCGTGTTTACAATACACTTATGAATTAAATTCTTTAAACTTAAGCATACATCCTTAATTGTTTTGGGGGAAAGGGAGGCGATGGTCATACAGTTTTGACAATACATCTTTGTGGGGTCGATAGTCATACTTTTTGTCCCAAATACCTTGGACTTACTCTACGTTAGACACTCTCACCAAAATAACGCATTCACTCTGTGACTTAATCTTTACTTACTTTGCGAGCGATAAATTTATCTCCAATAGCCAAAAAATAGTTCCAGCTAAGCGAGCTGAAACCATTTATTTTGCTATTGGAGATAGATTCTATGGATTAAAAAAAATAGGGGGGGGGGGTAAAATTTTAGACGATTACATGTAGTTTTACGACCTTGCCAGTCGGACTTAGGGTTAGTGTTAGAAAATATATTTGTGGACTGCTCTAATTAGTTAAAATACCATAAAACGTAAACCTTCATTTTTTAAGGGATAGATAATTTATTTGCGGGTGTTAATCTACAAATTTAACAAAATTTGTTAATTTTGAAATAAGAAAAATAGTTTCATATTTAAAAAAAATCGCCATTAAGTTTTATTTTTATTTTTCTATCTTTAATAACGAAAGGGAAACCCCAAACGAACTATTTAAAATTATTCAGGAGTATATAATTCCTTTATTTGACCAACTGACTTTCCGCAATTGTTAAAAATGATCAGCAGAAAAAAAGAGCGAAAAAATAGTTAACAAATGTTACCTAAGGCAATACAAATTACTTTTCTACTATATGCCTAATTGTTTTGTTTTAAAGCGATTTGTATTTCCATAAAAAGTTCGGTAACATATATTACGTTTGACTGAAAAACGAAGATGGCAGACAGTCAATCGCCGGACGTCTACGAAGTTTGATGATTTTTTTTTTACTTTCCTTTTTTCAATCACATAAAAAGTACATTTTGGGACAGTTACTTGTTGACTGTTTGTTTCACCACAAACGACGAAAAACTCCTTAAACAAATTTCAGAGACGTTCGCTTTGACCCTCTTAAAAATTAAACTGCAATGCGATCGGATTGGGACGAATTATTAAAATGCAATAAAAACGCTTTAAAATCCTTTAAAACATAAGAAAATAGGCAGAAAAGTAACGTTATCGTCTTTGGTAACAGTTATTTGTTTATTATTTGTTTTTTCTCATTCCTTTTTTTCTGTTGTTTATTCTTGACAATCGCCCCGATTGTTTGTTTATTCCTTTTATTATGAGGAATTCATTTTTATGCTTATACCCAATCAAATCTCAGCATTGAAACATATCAAATAACACCATGGCAATCATCTTTTTGTTGTATTTCTAAAAGTTACAAAAATGTGAAAAGAAAATTGTTTGTTTTCTGTATATAAGGCTACAGCTAGATTAATAGTTGCCCGGAGAGCGGGTAGTTTTTTGCTAGTTTTTTATTAATAAAATTGAAATAAACCGTTTAAATGTATTGCTATAGCGTTATGGTGATCTATATGGACTCTTCTAGATATTATGTATAAGAAGAGCCTTCG
>OY744530.1:54703648-54726148 GCA_963556195.1 Sepiola atlantica
ATACATCTTCTGGCGATATAGACGAGCCGACTTCAGATAATTCAGATGGCCAGCGGCCGCAAATATTGACAGGCAAGCTGAGGCAGCACTGAGGTTCATCTCCGAAGACCTCATTCGATCAGCTCAAATAAGTGCCTTAGCTATACTTTGCATGTGCTGATAGTTTATCCATAATTTGCTGGTGTTCGAAGTCCTTGCCAATTCATTCTTTTTCTCAGTTTAAGAGTTTTGAATTCTGTCTATGCAATTTGATTCCATCAATGAATCTACATCACGCTCGTCAGTCTCTATCAACATGTACAATCGCTCAAGTTCCTCTACTTGGTTCTGAAAACCTGGTTTATGCTCTATGATCTTGGCAACAATCTGGCGTGAGACACTGATCCATCATCAGGTAGCCACGAAATGCTCGTTGCACTGTTTTCCCCCCATCATGTGTACGACGTCATTTTTACTATATACTGTCTCGATGATCTCGTTGAGTTCAGTGCCATCCATCAAAGTCCCAATGGCACCAAACAGATTCATGAAGGTAAAGAAGGTGTCAAGCAAAAATATCACATCCTTAATTGGAATATCATCTGTAACAGCGTTCACAAATTTCAGACGCCTTCCAAAATAGCGGTTGATCAAAAGTTATAATAGTCGGCATGTATGTTTTGACGATAGACTTCATAGGTAATCTAGGGTGGACAAGATACAGGTTTTATTTCCTGGGTTCATGTCTACGATTGAGAGAAATTGTACCGAAGATTTGCACTCCTTATGCAGCATGGGTATCATGCCTTGCCAATAGGGCGTACTCTTGTGAAAGCAAAAAAACATTTCCAAGAAAATGTCCACTTTGCGATCGTAGACATCAGATGTGTATGGGGCCGACAGAAATTCTTAGCAACGGTTGACATGCTTTGAAAATCAATAATCTATAATGTCGGTCTTCGTCATTTCGACAAGTTCCAAGGCGGCGATTTTTTGTCGTGGTATACTATAACTGACTTGCGATCATTCCCATCCCATGAAAGGTACCCTTTCCGCCCAATGTTATAATGTTATGATCCACGTTGTCTCCTGCAAACAACAGTGACTGTGTTACATTTACACGTTCTCGACCCCTTCGTGGAATTGGGGAATCGTAGAAGTAGAAGAACTCTCGCCGCTTGCTCGAAACGGGCTGATATGTCGTCGCCGCCATACTGCTACATCGTGCGCGCTTTTCCCTTCGCCGTCGTCGCCACTGTTCGTACTACCTTTGGCTGTGCTTCGTTTCTCCGTGTGTCGATTGCAGGGAACTATAAGCGCCAATAGTTCGCGCCTCTGCTTACACCGTGCGTTGCGACTATTCGCACTACTGCTTGTCGTCGCCTCATCGTGTCGTTGCTGTGTGTACGCTTGTCGTCTTTGTACAACTACTATTCGCCGCCGTAAACAGTTTCGGGCTGTAATCTTCACTCTGAAATAAATTTCTTAACAAGCACAACAAAGTCCCTTTCTGTTTTAAAGAACCGTTTTTATTTGACTATTTTAATTAGCCGACTTAAACGAGTTCGTTTGGATCGAGAGAGAGGTTACGCCAACTAAATTCACTAGTTAATATTCTTACGTTAGTCTGTAATCACTTAATTATTTGCAGAGGAAGGAATATGAAAGATTCTACTAGATTTCACTAAGGCTCTTATATTTTTCCGCCATTCGGAATCTTTCTCGTACCCGCTACATAATTGGGTTGTTGACTCTTCGCTCCCAAGTCAGTAACTGATTCATCAAACCTCGTGATCGCAGAGGTGCAAACTGAACCCTTAACCTTTTCTTAGACTTAAGGTCAATCAACGTCACCGCGATCGTGGGAAACACATCGAACTGAACCTGCACGGGATGACTCCGCTACAAATCGCGTAAGTCAAACCCGTCTTGAATAGATGCGTCCATCACAAGCCATTATAAAACAACTGACCAAGAATGCCCATGTCACCGCCTAACACATCTGGAGCAAGTGATGATGAAACACATCCCATGGTTAAAAGACTATCAAACAAGAATCGTGATCTATACAAGTGGTTCATTTGCACTGCGAGACCAAGCTATAGAGGCGCAATAACAGCTCTTGGGCGCACTGCTTTAACGACTGCTTGTCCGATGCCAGCAACCTTTCTGGACTGTCCTTCGCAACAAACAAATGTTGCAACAAGAACCGCAAACTTGCTGGGATAAAATCTTATGCAGCTGCTAGTTTCAGTTCGGCGGTTGTTGGATACGTATCCACCATTTGCGCAATTGTTGTCTTGATATCAATTTTGATGAGTTTTGTTGTGGTTTGGAGAATTGCTCGTTTCTGTGCTTCCTCATCGTCATTCCGAGGTGAATTGTAGTATTCACGAAAAATTGTCACCGGATTTTTTCCCTAAATGTCACAATGTTTTTGACGCCACTACAACTTTCAGTCACGAATATAGAGTTCTCATATCGACTTAGCAGCTTTTTCTTTGAGGTATTAATATCCGTACGCCGTTGATTTACTACCACGCAAGTATTCTCCCATTTTAGTGACAAGGTCCGATATCGTCGTCTGTTCTTGATCGTTTTCCTCTAGAAACTCACAAACACTCTCGAATACCTCATCCTGATCGCTGTCCTTTGGTCTTCCACTTTTTTGTCGTTTGGTGGATCCAGCTGACGTAAAATTGTCTTGGAATATTCTGCATTGTATGGTAGTTGATGCTACATGACTGGTGGTAAACAGTCTGCTGCATGAAGATCACCACCAAAATATTCGATCCGACTTTGAACAGCAGTGGCCCAATGATCCTCTGTAGTTTTGCAATGGCACATGTAGTTTGAACAAATGCGTCTGTCTTCGCATATAAAATCCTTTAGTCACTTCTCTTTTTTCGGATCTTTTTATAAGGATAACAATTCCAGAGAATAAGCAATGTGTTCTACTGTCATATGATACCAGAGAAACACGAGCACTTTTTCACTGGTCGAGCAGAAAATGTCCTTTTTGTTGATGTGGTTTACCCGACACATTTTGTGAACACGAGTTCCTGCTTTAACCCGGACTTTCAGATCTCTTTCGATATTTGCATTGTTGATGCCATCAGCTCCTTTTGCTCGAACCACCACTGTCTCTACACCGTCCAAAGCTCGTTCACATAAAAGACAGGTTTCTGCGTTGGCTGAATTCACGTTTTACTCTGAAAATATATGCATAGAGTATATTAATATATGCCTGTATGTGAATCGGGTTGAGTGCAACACTACAAGGTGGGCCAAAAAAGAAGAACATCCTCCTCTTATCTCAAAGGGGGCCAGGTTTTAACAGCAAATTCACATCATATAACCTGGGATCAATATCGTAATTTAAAACAAAAAACGGGGTTGTTGTTATGATGTCTAACGACTTCACAGGTCGCATTCTCGGCTGTTTTTAAAAAATTCAATTGGTTTCTCCGACCTTTTGTTTATTTGAGTTTTTGTCACCTAAAGATGATTCGACAAAGCATAGAAAGTCCTAGTGATACTAATGTAACATTTATTATTATTTTAATATTTTGACACAATAAAGATTAGAAAAATTGAAAAAAATAAAAAAGTATAATCAAGCAGATAGTTCTGTTAAGTTTAACTATATTTGCTTAAAGGAAAAAATGCTACCTAATTACAAGCAACATTATATATATATATATATATATATATATATATATATATATATATAATACATGCACACGAGTAACTATGTCGTCTGCCTCCTCGACATTAATAGGATTTATTTCTCATAACGCTGTGTAACGGTTGGATTAGCTTCAATGGTTAAAACGTTCGAAATCGAGTTAAATGTAACTCTTGTTCTGAGGTCCGAATTGTGTGACCAGATTTAGCAATTATCTTTACATTGAAAATTAACAAAAGTTACTGAGAAGATGTCCTCTCGCACACCCCATAAATAAAACTCTAACGTCATTCATTCGCGGTAAGTTGAGCTGGTCCCAAATGCATTCAATGCATCTCGCGTCAGGGCGGTCCACTTACACCGATCGGCAGATGAGTCCTTGGCATACTTTAAAGATTCCTTGTTCCAGCGACGAACACAAAAAATGCTAAGGCCAGCCACCAGCTTCATGTCCGTATTCGCTGTTCCATTCCAAGACTTCAGTTGACCACCTCTACGTTTCATCCAGCCATCGGGTGCGATTGGGGCTACCAACCTGCTTTTTTAATTGTAGAGTGTTGTTTTTCACGAATATAATGACATTCGAATTTCCTAAGTAGTTTTAGATGAAGAGTGGCAGTCTGCCTTCTAATCTGAGTCCAGTAACTCTCTCATAATTCTGGTACTTCTATGTCACATCAGGTTTTTTTCTATATTAAAGAAAATTGCGATCAAGTGTTTTTGTTTAATACCCCTTTCTCTAATACGGCTTTTTACTTCGATTAAATAATCGGTAATTTTTTTGTTCCTGAAACCCAATTACAATTTTTCTAGTGACGTTTTTCGACTTGCGGTATGAAATGAACAAGACATTCATATCCTTCTAGTACGACACAAGGACAATTTGTGAATGCTATGGATCTATGATGCAATGAATCATTACAATATTTTCGGCATTTGGGCACATATATTACCATGGATTACTTAAAACTTTTGGAAAATATATGCCGGACGATATATTATATATATATATATATATATATATATATATATATATAAAGTACTAAGAAGATACTTGAGATTATTTATCAAGCATCGGTTCCCTTTTAAGTTTGATTTTTACGGCGGGATTCTATACAATGTTTGGGAATTTAATGATTCCAGACGGTCTCCGGTAGCCAAACGGAACATCGTAAGGTAAGGTAGTTATGTAGATATTCAGATGATCGATGTTGATTTAGTCTGCGCGATAAACTAAAAATTTTCAAATTCTAAAAATAAAAAACTACTAAACATAGAATAAACTTTACTTCGTGATAGCTACTAAATAAAAGCATTTTCAAGAGCAATCGCCGATTGTCATGGCTGATAGCACTCTTCCTGAGAGTCCGACGTTTAAACCCCTCGACCTAACACTCACAGGCAACTTAAATTTAAATAAATACATAGTAGATAATGCCAAGTCTGCTGCAAAGAAGGTGGGCTCCCCTAACGGACTAGAGAACTTCTCACACTTACGAGTATACTATATTTCTACAAAGCCATCATTCGCCCATGGATGGTGTATTGTTGTCACATCTGCGCTGATGTACTAACCACTAGTATGTTCGTTTACACAGGGTGAACAATAAAAGTCTTTAACCTAATAGTGTCCATACTGTCTACCAAGCTCCAGCACCTGTCTCATCGTCGCAATGGTGCATCTATGGGCTTGTTTTACAAGTAATGTCATGGAATTTAATACGATGAACTTATTGCATTTTTACCCCTAAACATAAATACCTACGACTAACCCCACAAGCAGCAAAATCTCACTTTTTTTTACTGTACGGGTCATCATATACTGGAGGAGTTTCTACTCTAAAAGTTTCTATCCTTGGACCGCTTGCTTTTGGAATTCCCTCCTTGCTTCCTGTTTTCCCGACTGTACCAACATGCAGAAATTTAAATGTAATGTTAGCAAACATCTTGCTACATAACCCCCTTATAAGTATACACCCTAATCACAGTAGCCCCTTTCGTCTCAGTGACAATATTCTTTGTTTAGGGTAAAAAACGTAAATAGAAAAATAAATAAAAATGTCAACGGAACCTGAGTAACCTAGTTGTGAATGAGAGGTTTAAGACTTGGGAGAAATCGGTTAAACTTTAGTGCCAAATGGGAGTATTTTTATATAGATAATAAACACTAATAACTTTAAGATGAACCGAGCTGATCGGTAGTAGTGGTGGTAGATTGGTGTAAACGTTTTGAACAAACAATAGGAACAACTCGCCTTAAACCGACTATACCAATATATTAGCTAATGAAAAAGCATGGTAGTATTTCAAATGTTGTAGTTAGTCTAATAAACTCCTTAGATGGAATGAAACGCAAACGTTTTTGTATAGCTTCTCAGCTATAAGTATATATTAAGAATACTAATAACGTCCATTCATCTATTGAGCACGGTGGAAATAAATACTGAATTAAAACCTATATCATAAAATAATACATTAGTATAAGTTCCAACCTAACGTTACCCTTGAGTATTGGTACTTTGATTTTTGTTTGGTATTAGAAGAGGCAGCGGTCATTTGCAATGTTCGTATAAAAGGCCGCTTATATCAAAGCACTAAGAAAAAATGGAAGTAGGTTGTTTAAAGTAAAGTATTTTAACTATTCTGTTAATAACGGCGGTTGCTGCTTTTTTATTTTTAGGGCATTATAGATTTTATTGATCTACTGGGCCGGAATAATTAGTTTTAAAAAGAAATCGAAACAAAATATATATGCGTGAAAAGAACATGGAGTAAAGACAAAAATAAAAGTAGAAATCGCTTGTCAGAATAAAATATCGATCCCTCAGATGAAATGCTATTTATGTTTAAAAATCCAGCCTACTTACTTTTATATATTAAATATATCAGGTAGTAACGAAAAATACGTCGGATTGTAAAACTGAAAACAAAAATAAATTTAAAAAAATCATTATATCAGCTTAATTGAATCGTCAACGTAGCCACTATTTCCATGAGTCAATAATATATTAATTGCACATTCATGAAAGTTTATAGTTTCCCTTTTCAGTTTAATTCCTAACTCATTTTCGTGAAGTAAGCATATATCTATTTAAGAGATAGTAATCTGCTCGTGCCATTTCAAGTGAACATGGTATTCAAAAAATACTTATGCAAGCGGAGTTTTTATTTATATCTTGGGGTTCTTTCTTATACTTCCACTCATATTTTCTTATTCTGTTCGTCCTTTCGTTTTCCTTATTCTCCTCTTCTCTTTCCTTATTCTTCCCCTTCTTACTCTCTCTCTTCTTTTTCTTTCTTCTACTTCCTTTTTAACTTTTTCCCATTTTCTTTTTCTCCTCCTCCTCTTCTTCCTCTTCCATTTTATTATTCTTCCTTTTCTCTCCCTCCCGTTCTATTTTCCTCTGTTCCTCTTCTCCGTCTTGTCTTCTTCCTCTTCTCTTTTATTCTTCCTCTTTTGTTTTTCTACTTATTTTTTCTTTTTCACTTCTTTATTTCTTCTTCCCTGTTTCATTTTATCCTCACTTCTTTCTTTTTCTTATTTTTCCTTTCTTCTTCTTCCTCTCCTTCTCTTTTCTTATTCGTCCTATTTCCTTCTTCTCCCTCTTTTCTTTGTTCCTCTTCTTTATTCCTCTAGTTTTCTTCTGCTCTTCTTCCCATTTTCTTCTTATCCTCCTCCTATTTTTCTTTTTGTCTTCCTCTTTTCTTCTTCCTATCACTCCCCTCCGTTTCTTTCTCCCCATCTTTCTCTTCATTCACTTTTCTCCGTAACGACTTCATATGCAAATAGTAATCTCTTGGTTACATCGATTTCCCTCTAATCCTTCAATTGTCATATGTGCGCCTACTGAAGTACCGTAAGGCATTCTGAGCAAGTTTTGATTTTATATATCATTTGATTGGCTTATGACGAAAGACGACGCATGCGCATTTATGCCTCCAACGGTTTCCGATGAAAGTAGCGCACAGATTATTGTAAACCTTTTGTTCTTTTTATTCCGATTAGAAATAAAAAAAACAGTACAACACACTAGTTAAAAAGAGAAAATGAATGAATGAATCATCATGTAAGGCAGGGCGAAATAATATATAAGATAATATAACAAACGCAAGCCAAAGGGGGAACCAAACAATAATAAAATTGCAACCAAAAACACAAAAGCAAATTGAACCTAACTCTATGTACTCTTTCTTTCTGCTTGTAGTTTCTGTAAATCTCTAAGGAATTCTCTTATCTTAAATCGCCTATTTTGTTCTCTACCCCTTTGCATGCATTATTTTATTTTTGTATATTTTAGTTATTAAATCTTCTTATTTTTGCTTTTAAGAAAGAAAAAAAAACGCTCGCATCTAATGCTAAACTCAGCATCGAACACTTACATAATGATGTACCATATGTGAGTTTCCCGCCAGTGTCTGTTTGTACATATTGGCGTTAAACCTTTCAAATCTCGACAAATGACTGCATAATAACTGTATTTATTTATCACGAGCTGTCTTAGAGCAGACTGCACCTGCATCGAATGTATCGACCCTGGTAGAGATGAAATAATAATTTCAGCAGTTGTATGAAAGCTTCCCGAGTTTTATGTTTTGTCTCCTTACTAAAACTGTTACCGAATTTAGCTTTTAAGAGTAACACATTAAATGCCATTTATACTGGGATCTTTACTTATGTAATATTACATTAGTAAACAGCACGGGGAGGCTGCGTTACTCACTTTACCGGTCGGGAAATAAACAGTTAAAATCATTATAATTAAAAATTATTACTGCTCTCTTTCAGTGTCTTGAAGTTCATGCGCCTTGTAGTAATCTTACCTGATGTTGGACGATTCGGATCTGTAATCAATAGTCGGTAACCACAAATGGGTGATGCGTTAATTAAGAAATTAGAGAACGCATGCTTACTGGAAGAAGATAGGTTAATTTTGCCGAGTTCATAGTTGCTGTAAAACAACAAGCAGGACACAGCTTCGTTCATCCGAATCTTAAGGCATCTTGAACATGCTTGGTAGCGGTTTACATTCCATCCAGACTGAGGTATTTCACTCTCTCACATCTCTCATTCAACCACTGGTTTACACAAAGTAGCCTCCTCGTATCGATCGTATACTTGATTTATGAATTAAGCCCATGAGCCCCTAGCTTTAGAACTGTGTTGTCTCGTTAGCTATGTCGGTACTGATATCGCATATGAACCAGTTTCCAGGAACTTCGCGTCGGCAGCGTTTTGGCATGTTACGTAAACACCCGAGAGGTGCCGAGGCGATTAGCCAATCAGCTGTCAGCTGGCAGACGACATGGAAAGAAAAGCGGCGTTGGATCACCGAACACGCAGTTCAGCGGCCCAGGGCATACGGTTGAGATAGACGAGTTTCTGTTTAACCTTAACCCGACTGATTAAAGAAGACACTGCCTAAAAGTATCCCCCCCAAAAAACACATACAACAAATTTCTTTTTCAGTCGTAATAAACACACAACAAACTATTTTGTAACCAGTTGACTGAATACAAAAAGAAAGGAAAAAAAAATAGTAAAAATGTATTTATTAACAATTGTTTAGCATTATTTCGTTAAAATAAATTATTTATTAACAGTGATTTTGCTATGCTTTGTTCGTTTGTTTTTTTGTTATTAGCTTCCTTCTTGAAAAAAAACTGAAAAAATACGACACAGCAACGTATCGAAGTTATCGTCTATCAACATTCACCTCAGCATCTCTCGGGTGTTTACGTAACATGCCCGAACGCTGCTGACGCGAAGTTCCCGTTAACCGATATTTCACACAAGGAGAGACAGAGAGAGAGACTGTAGGCTCTGATTAGTTGGACAAGGTTACCTGTTAGGAGAAAGAGATGGCTTTTCCAATACTTATCAGTTGACTAAAAACACAACGGGGTCCGTTAGGTAATTCTACTTCTCTATGGGAAACCTGGAAACGAGAATGGACAGCGCTAAGTCTTTGAGAATTATGATGCAATTACACCGGTCGGTGATGACGTGAGAATGAATGAAATAACATTAAAACTATTCTACATCCTTTGTCGCCATTGATCCCAAATACTTGATTAATATGCTGAATATACTTCTCTACTATGACAATATGAAGTGTGTCTTTTTTACAAATGAGTCATCACACATAAAGACAAACAGCTAATTGAAAACAAGAATTACTAACATAGCTAGATTAGCAGTTGACTGATTATGACTATTACTATAGCTGTCCACCTAATTTGACATATATAGAGTTTATTTCTCATCTCGTCTGTAACCATTTACGTTAGCCTCACTAGTTAGCGTGCTAGGAATTGGAGTTAAATACGAATCTTGTTCCGATGTTCGAATCGTGTGACAAGCGTAGAAAAGTTAAATCTATACTGATCAGTCCGCAAGGATGAAATGTATACTATGTAGATAATATTTAAATATTTATTATAAAAATAATTATTTTTAGCACATTTTCAGCTGGACGCTTTAATAAGTAAATAAAAGAAGCTGTACGAAGCTATAATGCATGTTTCTTTCCGTTGGACACTTATGACGGCCGACAAAAGCTGTCCGCCTCCGTTAATAAATCCAGGTTTTATTTCTCATCTCGTCTGTAGCTATTTACGTTAGCACGCTCAGAATTAGAGTTACAAATGACACTTGTTCCGGGGTTCGAATCGTGCGACTGGAGTAAATGGTTATTTATACACTAATGATTCTGCAAGAATAAAACGTATACGTATGTAGATAATATTTAAATATTTATCATCAAAATAGTATATATATATATATATATATATATATATACACCTTTTATCCATATATATATATATATATATACACACCTTTTATCCATATGTATATATATACACACCTTTTATCCATATATATTTATATATGTATGTATATATATATATATACACCTTTTATCAATATATATATATATATATATATATATATATATATATAAACACACCTTTTATCCATATATATATATATATATATATATATATATATATATAAACACACCTTTTATCCATATATATATATATACATATATATACACCTTTTATCCATATATATATACACCTTTTATCCATATATATATATATATATAAAACTTTTATCCATATATATATATATATATATATATATATACACCTTTTATCCATATATATATATATATATGTATATATATATATACACACACCTTTTATCTATATATATATATATATATATATATAAACACTATATATATATATATATAAACACCTTTTATATATATATATATGTATATATATATATACACACCTTTTATCCATATATATATATGAACACACCTTTTGTCCCTATATATATATGTATATATATATATATATAAACACACCTTTTATCCATATATATATATATATATATATATATACACACCTTTTATCCATATATATATATATATATATATATATATATATATATATATATATATATATATATATATAAACACACTTTTTATCCATATATATATATATATATATATATATATATATATACATACATATATATATATGGATAAAAATGTGTTTGGATGTTATATATATATGGATACGGGTATGTTTATATGTGAAACAATATATGTGTGTATATATATATATATATATATGGATATGGATAAAAATGTGTTTGGATGTTATATATATATGGATACGGGTGTGTTTATATGTGAAACTATATATGTGTATATATATACACACATATATATACAGGGTGTTTCAAAAGTCTTGGGAACATTACAAATGCGTATATCTCATGAACTATTCCAGGTAGAAATATGAAACTGGTGCCATTTTAAAGCTTGCTTAATCAAGTTTTTGGTCATGCTAATGATTTTCGTGTTATCTTTCCAGGTGCAGTAATGGCGTTCTCTAAACAAGACAAGGCATTTTGCGTCCTCCAATTTGCAAAGACTGAATCGTGGACATATATATATGTATATATATATATATACACACACCTTTTATCCATATATATATATATATATAAACACCTTTTATATATATATAAACACCTTTTATATATATATATATATGTATATATATATATACACACCTTTTATCCATATATATATATGAACACACCTTTTGTCCCTATATATATATGTATATATATATATATAAACACCTTTTATCCATATATATACAGGGTGTCTCAAAAAAATGCACTCACTCGTAGAATGACGAGAAAACGTTTATTTATGAACATAGAGTGTAATGAAATAGCATCGAATACATGAGACAGATGTAATTGAAGAATCATGTTCGCAAATGTTCAAACTGATGACCATTATTGTTCAAACAAAGCTGATAACGCGCACCAAGGGATTCGCAAACGTCGCGTCATTCTAAGAGTGAGTACATTTTTTTGAGACACCCTGTATATATGTATATATATATTTAGATATATAAAAACACACCTTTTATCCATATATATATATATATATATATATATATATATATAAACACACCTTTTATCCATATATATATATATATATATATATAAACACACCTTTTATCCATATATATATATATATATATATATATATATATATATAAACACACCTTTTTATCCATATATATATATATATATATATACATATATATACATACACCTTTTATCCATATATATATACACCTTTTATCCATATATATATATGTATATATATATATATATATAAACACTATATATATATATAAACACCTTTTATATATATATATATATATATATATATATATATAAACACCTTTTATATATATATATAAACACCTTTTATATATATATATATATATATATATATATATGTATATATATATATATACACACCTTTTATCCATATATATATATATGAACACACCTTTTATCAATATGTATATATATATATATATATATATATATATAAACACACCTTTTGTCCCTATATATATATGTATATATATATATATATATAAACACCTTTTATCCATATATATATATATGTATATATATATATATTTAGATATATATAAACACACCTTTTATCCATATATATATATGAATATATATATATATATATATATATATATAAACACACCTTTTATCCATATATATATATATGTATATACATATATATTTAGATATATATAAACACACCTTTTATCCATATATATATATATATATAAACATACCTTTTATCCATATATATATATATATATATATATATATATATATATAAACACACCTTTTATCCATATATATATATATATATATATATATATATATATATATAAACACACCTTTAATCCATATATATATATATATATATATATATATACATATATATATATGGATAAAAATGTGTTTGGATGTTATATATATATGGATACGGGTGTGTTTATATGTGAAACTATATATGTGTATATATATACACACATATATATACAGGGTGTTTCAAAAGTCTTGGGAACATTACAAATGCGTATATCTCATGAACTATTCCAGGTAGAAATATGAAACTGGTGCCATTTTAAAGCTTGCTTAATCAAGTTTTTGGTCATGCTAATGATTTTCGTGTTATCTTTCAAGGTGCAGTAATGGCGTTCTCTAAACAAGACAAGGCATTTTGCGTCCTCCAATTTGCAAAGACTGAATCGTGGACATGTGTTAAGCGTGCATTTCGCAGGAAATTTAAAAAAGAAGCCCCTGAAAGGAAATCCATTGTCAGATGGCATGCTAAATTTGTGAAAGATGGGTGTTTGTGCCCAAGTAAGCGAACAGGTCGCCCTTCAACTTCAGAAGATGCAGTTGAGCAAGTTCGGACAGCCTTCTAGCGGAGCCCCCGTAAATCAGTGAGAAGAGCCAGCAGGGAACTTCAGCTTGCTCCAGCAACTGTCTGGCGTGTCTTAAGGAAACGACTGCAAATGGTACCTCACAAGCTCAAGTTGGTCCAAAAGTTGAAGGACACTGATAAGCCACTTCGCCGTGATTTTTGCATTGCAATGCAACAGAAGTTGGAAGATAACGGCTTTGTTGACCGGCTTGTTTTTAGCGATGAGGCGACCTTCCATCTGAATGGCAAAGTTAACAAGCATAACACTCGCATATGGGGTACTGAGAATCCTCATGAACTTCTTGAGCACGAGCGAGATTCACCAAAAGTGAACGTGTTTTGTGCAATTTCCAAGAAAGGTGTCTATGGACCGTTCTTCTTTGAAGAGGCAACTATCACTGGTGAATCCTATCTCAACATGCTGGAAGACTGGTTAATGGCTCAGTTGGAATAAGCAGAATCTGATGACTTCATTTTTCAACAAGATGGTGCACCACCACACTGGAGTCTTAGAGTAAGGCAGTTTCTTAACACAAGGCTGCCTGGTAGATGGATTGGGAGATCTGGGCGAGGTGATGACGTTCTCATGCCCTGGCCTCCTAGGTCTCCAGATCTTACCCCGTGTGACTTTTTCCTTTGGGGCTTTGTCAAGCAACAAGTCTATGTGCCGCCCCTTCCAAGAGATATTGACGAACTAAAGGCTCGAGTAACGGCAGTTGTGGGAACCATTGACGTCAAGATGCTGGAACGCGTTTGGCAGGAAATGGACTATCGACTAGATGTCTGCCGTGTGACGAATGGTGCTCATATTGAGCAACTTTGAAGATTCCCCACAAAACTTGAAACTTTAACCTTTCCAACGGTACCAATTTCATTTTTCAACTCCTAATAATTTTTGAGTTATTAAAAATCGTTATGTTTCCAAGACTTTTGAAACACCCTGTATATATATATATATGTGTGTGTGTGTGTGTGTGTGTGTGTGTATCTGTGTATATGTATGTATGAATATGTACATATAGAAGTGTATATATATGTAAGTAGGTGTATATAGATATGGGTTTATATATATGTATGTGTATATATATGGGTTTGCATATATAAACTGCGGATATGAATAACGTTTATATATAAGTCATCTCGGAAAGAATAATTTGACTGCCGGGTATTCGGCAAAACCTGACAGTCGAACTTTCCTGATGTGGCTATTTTGACAAGGAGAGGTGTTTCCTGAAATATATAATGATTTCCACTCATCCAGACACGTTTACTATGTAAGACTGAAAGGAAAAAATAAATAGATAATTGTAAGTTCCTTCTTTCGATTATTCATTTTTGTTCTTTTCAGCTTGTCATCAATCCAGCTCCCTGCCTTTTTTATACACACACACACACATATATATATATATATATATATATATATATATATATATATATATATATATATATATATATATATATATATATATATATATATATATAGTGTGTTGCAGAAACATCCCATCATTGACAAAAAAGTAAAAAAATAAACAGGAAGGGCTGAGGAACGTGGTGAAGCCCTAAATAGACGAGACTGTCACCGGACGATCCTACGTCTTCCAGCAGGACTCCACTCCTGCACACAAGGCCAAGACGACCCAGGCATGGCTGCTTAACAATGTTACTCACCACTGGTCGCCTGACTTGTGACCGCAATCTTCACCCGAGTTCAACCTCTTTACTATAGCTGCTGAAACGTGATCGAGCCCAAGACCAACAAGCACGCCCACAACACGATCGATTCGCTGAAGGCTGCTATCGTGGATGCCTTCACCGCTATAGACAATGACATATCGCCTAAGCGTGTGACTAATTTCGCGCCCGCCTTTAGATGATCGTTTCCGACGGCGGCGGTTACATTGAAAAATAGTGTAGTATGTAACTAACTCTTGCTAACTAAACTGTCGGGTCTCTGCATATACAACTTTTGTTATTATTGCCTATTCTTTTTTCTTTTTCTTTTTATCAAGTGTCGGATTTGCTGCAACATTTTGTATATATTTATAGACAAGAAACAGCTGAAGAGCGTAATTTACATCGACCGAAACATTGAAAATTATAACAGTAATCCGAATGATCCAAATAGAAATTATCAATCCTCATTTCAGAAATTGCAAAATAATGTGTATTGAGAATAAGTATCATCGAGTTAAGTATTAAAAACTAACAAAGAAAACAACGATTTCTAAAAAAAAATGTCACAAGACGTTGCAGAACTAAACACAACATCCGGCGAAATAAGTCTTAATCTTTAATTCATCTCTTTGTCTTGCAAGATCCTCAGCATCATCGCCATAACAGACTAGAAAAGTCTGGGCGGTAGGTAATATGGTATTACTTTCGTTTAACCCGTTTGCCATAATTAATTTTTTTAAATTCAACAGAGGGATTGGAAATTTATTCCATAAAAAACACTTTTAACCTAGATAGTCAAGTTGATAGATTTGGGATGATCCGACATAAACTGAGAATACATAGAAAATGAAACCTACCGTCAATAACATCGTAGTCTGGCTTCGCTAAAAAATAACAAGTACTTTTGAACAATATAAGTTAATTGGCTGCACATCTAAGTTCAAAAGTCAACCAATGGGAAAATAGCAATTCCATATTAGAGAAATACACGCTTTGTGCTCAACACGGTTGCATTTGTCGAGAATTCAGTTATTATCAGCCTTACATCACTGTCTTTGTGCTGAATACTCGTTATCTACGATGGGAAATATAATCGATACTATTCTCTCTATATATCTATATATAACTCAATGTCTGTGTGCGTGTTAAGTTTGTGTTTTCTCTATAATAAGAAAAGCTAGATAATTTACGTAAAACTACAAGTGTATTCTTACGTACTATTGATCGGGGTCTATGAGGGCATAACCTCTTAAAACTTCAAAGATATCTTATTCTAATGAAATTTATATAATATGCATAAAAGTCTCCATACAAAACAATGGAAGTGGTCCCGAATCTCTACATTACTCTCTATGTGCCAAATATCTACGTGCCTCTAAGTGATGTATTGGGACATATCCGATGTTAATGAAATTCTAACCATATGTATGAGAACCTAATCCAGGGAATTTTCCTACATTACAACTATATTTTGCGGCAGAACGGGAATATAGGGACAGTAAAGTCAAAGTATTATTGTGTTTTAAGCATGGTGAAAACAGTAGATAGTAGTGCCTCTTATTTAATCCCGAACAACGTCGGGTCTTCGTACTTACTTCATGTATAATAAAGTAAGTAGGATTTTCCACCGTGCTTTTGTGATAAATAACTTAATTTTCTCCACCAGCCACATGCAAAAGTAAATGATTTACGACAAATATTTGCTCGTGTTGGTAAAACATTTTCTTTATTTTCAATCGATTATGATATTTAATCCTGATATATATTTCATTTTATTATTCATAAATAAAAGAAGCGGAGAAGTTTTAAGCCTATGACTGCTATCTACGCCTACTGTATTCACATTTTTAATAAATAAATTTGAGAAGATATAATGTTATAGCTATATGTTCGCTATTACTCCTCCTTATTGTTCACAGAGAGAGAGAGAGAGAGAGAGAGAGAGAGAGAGAGAGAGAGAGAGAGAGAGAGAAAGTGAGAAAGTGAGAAAGTGAGAAAAAATAAAGACAGAAATAGAGAGAAAAGAGAGAGAGAGGGGAAGGAAGGGAAGAAACAAATAAAAGATAGTCTTATTTAAGTATTTAATCGCGTCACCATTTCGTACTTACCACTCTGGATCAATTGTTTATCGTGCCGTAGTTAAAAACGTGGGTTGTGCGTTCGAACCTCACCTGGCGCCTAATTGTGTTTATTTTAATATTGTTCCAGAACGTATTTAGCTATTTGCAATTACATTTAGAGTTATTTTATTCTGTAATCAACGTAAGACAGTGCTGAGTATTTATTCACCTCCTCTCAAGGGGAGGGTAGACACAAAGTCAAGTTGGATTTTGAAAAGCCAGCGCACTAGGATCAGCGCACTCTGGCCTACAAAAATGCCTGAGAAGCCCCGACGGCATTGCTCGATTAGCCATTACATAATCCCTTTTCAGAGAGACGGTAAAGCTTGGGAAAAACTGAACAGAACCTTAGATGAACAGCAACAAAGTTACCGTCCAACTAGTCGTCGAGGACGTATCTTTGACTGGTACGAATACTTACTCAGCTGTACTAAGTGAGTAGTTTATCTTGTATCCAATATTACGAAAATATGTTTTTTATTGAGTCTTAGTAGTTTAATTTCGTAGGTCTATTTTAGAGAGGAAGAGAAATTTAGAGTTTTAGAGACAAATACGTCCATTCTGATTCGTGTCCGGGTTTATTTGTCTCTTTTTTTATTCTTTTATGCATAAGTTCAGCTTTTGTTATTTCACCTTTATTCCTACGCGTTTTCTGTTTATACCCTGTGTATATCTATATAGTTGCTTTCCTGTCCGTTGTACTCAACGTTTGCACTTGTCCTGGTTTATTTAAATGACAATTGTAACAAGCGCTGACTTCGTGTCATAGATTTTATAAACAAATAATCTATATTATTTACTCTAACTAATCACAGTTCATGTATTTGATATTTTTATCATCAAAATCGCTCAAGATAATGCGTACAGCCATTTGATGTAAGGGGCTAAAATATACTACTTCAAGATCAAAACTTAGCCAACGATAATTGTAAGATGGATAGATTTCGATCCAGAAAACAAATTGTTCACGCTTTGTCAGAAACATTGCCCATGAAATGTGAGGACTAAAGGACAACATATTATAAACGAGAGGAACGAGTCTGTTGTCTTCGATGCGAAAGATTGGTTATATTATCCCAGAGATTGAGATCAAATTTAGTCACATGTAGTGTCGAATTACGTATGTATACCATTACAAAAATCGTGTACCAACACTATCCTTTTAGCATAGATAATAATAACAACTAGTATTTAATTAGAGGATTTCGACGTGAAATCACCAAGAACGTTTGGGTATATCGTCAAAAATACAGTGAACAAGAATTCGATATAGGTATTTTACTAATGCGGTTAGTGAGGTTAAACTTACATTTTATTTTTTATTTTTTAATTGATTAATCATTTTCCACGAGTTGGCATGACAGTACCATTTTCTTTTTTTCCGAATCTACGAATTATTAAAAAACTCACTTATTATAAAATCATTGTCAATATGAATATATATACATCACACACACGGTCATCACATATATATATATATATATAAACACAAATACATGTTATATATAATACGTACATACATATGTATACATATATATATATATATATATACAGACACACACATATATATATATACACACATATATATATATAATCATACATATATATACATATATACATACATACATACATACATATGTACAATCATACATACACATATACGTACATATATTATCAGTTTTTATTTTATTTATTAAACATATATATATATATATATATATATATATATACATATATTGAAAAAATTATTTTGTTATCATTTTATAATAATTTATATCCAAACATAGTCATCCGGTTTACAATTTTAAAAAAAATCTGCATAATCTGGACAAACTTATTTTTGTTTGCATTTTGGTTCTGAAGAGAAGAATTTGTTAGTATGGTAAATTATGATTAAATATGCTAAATTATGGAAAATACTCTTGATTGTTTGTTTACTATTTGCCCTAACAAACGGAAGGTAAACAAAATGTGGACCCTAACACACATACCACTTATAATTTGTTCAAAATCTAAATTGGACGAAGAAATAAAAACTATTACGAATACTATTAGTCATATAATGACTATCCTCTTGATGTGATTAGGTCAGTCATCAAAAGGAAAATAAATAATTTTTCCAGAATAAAACTAAGTACGGTTACACAATGTTCGATTTACATTCGTTTACCTTGGTTACGTACAATAAGTGAAAAATTCGCAAAGCAAATTAGCTCAACAGTTGACCATTGCTATTTTGCTTTGAATGTGCGTGTTCTCTACAAAACCCTCATTGGCGTCTTCTTGAAAAGACGATTCACCCCCCCCCCCCCACACCACCACCATGAGAATAATATAATTTATCATTTTACATGTGGTTGCACTGCTGACTGCGTTGGTAGGATGACGTTGAGATTGGATACTAGAGTCCAACAACACATACCTAGTAAAATTAGGAATGGAACCTTCCGTTCAACGACGTTCAAAATAACACATACGAATCTTCAATTACAAACAATTTGCTTAGAAACCTGTCGTGTGCTAGGAATTTCAGCATTGACTCCTTTAAAATCCTGAGTTCTGCTCACTCACTATATCATCTAAATATATTGGAGACGATCCACGCTCGTCTAAACAAAGGGAGTGTCTATTGGGGTTAGACGTAATCAGTCTCTAAGATACATCCCCTACTGAACAGATAGCATAACGCTGTTCTATTTTAAATATGTACAGTATTTTTCTCTAGGAAATCTATTGTCACCCCTTTTTTGTAAATCTCCCGATATAGCTGTTGTTAAAAGACGACGAAACCCGTCGGCTGGCTTATGTTTCTTGCTTAACTTTTAATCATGAACGAGAAAACTCGTCTTCATGCTTGCGATAATTTAATTTTGTACTCCCAAAAAAGGCATGAAATGTATATATATATATATATATATATATATATCATGCATACTTATATATAAATATCATTAGGTATTTATATAATCAAAAAGGGTGTTTGTTTTGATGGCTGTTATGGAATAGATGATAAGTCAACAATTAGAGAATTAAAATCAATTTTAATAAGAAATACAATTTCAAAGAAATTAAATTACGTAACACAAACTTTTCTACGATTAATTGCACAGTCACAGTGGATCAGTTCTCGTTTACCTATATCAAAATTAAAGAGCTTTTCTTAATTGAAATGTAACGATGAATCAAATTTTGTATTATAATTTTTAACAATAATATCGTGGATTCCACATTCGTGCTGGATATCTATACGCAGTACAAATCAACATTAAGATATAAAATAGTTAAATAAAGTTCAGATCTGCGAGTATGAGTATGTAAAATGTCATCATTTCCCGAGAAACGCTGGTCATTCCAACTTTATATATATATATATATATATATATATATATATATATATATATAAACAGAGAACGCCGAATCAAAACAGCACTAGCAAACCACTAATTGGGAGCTCAAAGAAACTGGACGCTCACCAATTATTCAATGGAAAATAACACGACAGGCCAGTACATGTAGAAATTTAGGCGACCCGTGTAGATTATTTCTGAATGAATAATTGTAAATCCTAAACTTTAAAGACCTCCCGAAATCTATTAAACTGTAGAAGTGAGATAGCAAACAGCTGCCTACACAGAAATAAATTAATCTTACGCTAACGGTACATACATTAATAAATTAATAAACAATTAAGTAAAAAACTAAACTAAACAAAAACTTTACAATTTAAAAATTAAAACCTAAAATAGAAATACAAATGACCACGTGTTAAAATAAATTCACCCATTATATTAATACAACAATGAAACAAGATATAAACAAATCTATAGAAAACAGAACAATAGAACATGATATATGAAGTAACACTAACCACACCTTTGTTCGTGGGAAGCCCAACGATTGGCTGAGAGAACAACATAGAATCTGATTGGTTTACTAGCCAGCCGTGTATATAAAAAGATCCGGGAAAAATAACTCCATGCATTTTCGCCTGAAGATTCCCCCGGTGATGAAACGCGGGAGCCTCTGTGTAGCTTAATTGCCATAGATTTTCATAGCTTACTACATAGCTCTACTTACGTATCGAGCACTGTTGAAGTAAATACTCAAAATTAATACATAGAAAATTATATCTTCTTATAAAATTTCATGTAGATACATGAAATATAATATATATATATATATATATATTTATATATATATATTGTATTTTCTTTTTAATTAACATGTATTGAAGTGATGATTTTTTGTTAAATCCTGTACTATTGTTTTTTCTATTATATTCTTTTATTCTTTTATTTTATTTCGTTTTATATTTATTTTCATTTAGTATTTTTTAAGTTTTATTTTTATTTTATATATTATTATTATGATTATTATGATTATTATTATGATTATTATTATTATAGTTAAGTTTATTTTTCATACATAATTATCTTTAAACTTACTTCTACTTCTACTTAGTGCAATTGTTAAATAGCAAATTATATTACTGCTTTTTCAATTTTTCATTAAGATATTTTTAAGATAATGTTTCCTGAAATAGTTCTATTGAAAGATTATCTCTTCCATATTATTAATGGCGAAATTATCTATTAATCATTTTTTTCACTATAAATTCTCATATTTTTTCATTTTTCCCTTTTGGAAAAACGTTTTGTTTACTTAGTTCATCCCCAAAAAGGCAAGTTGCCACTGTAAACGTAAGGGGCTACTGAGAATTAGGATGAAAGTTCAGGAAGTCATTCAAAATTAAAAGCTATGCAGCGAGATGCTTGTTCACATTAGTTTTAAATTTCTGCATGTCGGTACAGTTGGGGAACTAAGGCGCCCTGAGGGAGTTTCAAATGGCGGCAGCATGAGGAAAAAAGCTATTGGAGTAGAAGGCTCTCGGGTATTCGATGATCTTCACAGTGAATGGATAGGATTTAGGATATTGTCGGGATACTCGAATGTTTTTACGACGAGGGGCACCAGAGAATCAAGTTCATCGGAGCACATTCCATTGAACTAATAAAACAAGCATAAAAAGGTAACATTGCGGCAGTGGGTCAAGAACTCCAGCTTAGTGGGTTGTGAGGGACCTATTAGATTATATACTCTTTTTTATTGTCAAGTGTGAGAAGTTTTCTAGCATGGTAAAGAGAGCCCATTTTCTTTGCAACAGCCTTAGCAATGTATTCTATTTATTGGT
>OY744530.1:54731148-54736148 GCA_963556195.1 Sepiola atlantica
GTCTAGATTGATTCTGTGGCAGGGGTTCGAACCGTGTGACCGTCTGAAATTATCATTCACTACACTGATGATAGGATAAGTTTGAAACGCTAGCGTATTTAAGTAAAAAATAATTTAAATTATTTACTTAAAATTAATATTGTTATACGCCCTTTTAATAAGATTACAGTTTAGCCCTGTTCGGGGAAGTTAAAAATAGACGGATACGTAGGTACAAGGCTTATCTCCGCATCGCGTTCCGCATTATCTCTTTTTACGCACCCTCTAAAAAACAGCTGCACTTCGAAAAGTTTTGGACCTGCCGGAATACAAACCTTTTTAAATCGGTTGAAGCACTCCTAAATTTGCGTTACACCTATCGCCTCTTCTCACAACACCTGCCGAATCTAACGCGACGACAAAGATGGACACCATTCCAAAAGAAGACTTCCAGAGGTGTTTCCGGCAAAGGAGGGATCTGTGGGCTAATTGTATGCAAGCACAAGGGGCCTACTTTGAAGGAGATTAGAGTCCCAACCCCGTCACATATTTGAAATATTTTTTCTGGCCTAATGTCGGATACTTTTTAGACACGCTTCATATATATATATATATATATATATATATATATATAGTCTGGAGAGACACATAATAGCGTATAGTCACAATTAAGATTCCCATCATTCCAGTAATTATAGGAGCAACCGGGCTCATAAGAAAAGAATTTCAAAAACTATCTGACGAATATACCCGTTGAACCAAGCGCAAGAGAGATAAAATAATTTCGTTTACCAGGACAGTTACAATCTTAAAAAAAGACTTCTCAGTTGGAGTCTCTGAAATAGTGCAGGGATGTCTGGCCTCTCATAGGATGCATCGTCCCCAGCAAAAACAGAAAGATAGGAAAATTGAACAAAAATAGGAAAACAATGTGCTGTGCATTATGTCTCTAAACTATTATTCATTTACGCACTTTACTATAAATAGAGCAACTAACAACTATATTTAGTAAATGCATATATGCATTGTCTATAGAATGGAATATCATATACATTATATATATATATATACATGAATAAATGAACGGATAAAATATTCCGACGGTATGAATTAAACAGGAAACAGCGGAAAATCTAAGAACTCAATGTTTCGCCCAAATGTTGCGTTGGCTTTTTCAAATGCAATAAAACAAAAAATGTGCTTCTGTTATGTCTCGCTTCACCTATTTAAAGCTACTATTACTGAAAATAAAACATATTTAGATACTGGATTATTCCCTGCTTTTAAATTAGTTTTCCTTTGGATACAGTTTTTCATTTTATTGTCTCTTTTTTTTTGTCAATACTTGCTTCTATCCAAATTTTGTATATATATTTCGAGTACATATATATAAGTATGTATGTGTTATATATATATATATATATATATATATATATATATATATATATATATGTGTGTGTGTGCTTATGTACATATTTGAATATCTTCTCACTCTAAATGAATTTACATTTTATTAACACTATCACTATGTATATTCCCAACATTACATATACCCTCGTTCTTTACCGTTTTTAGCATTATTTCGCTCTTGAAAAAGCCCACGCAACAGGTGGGCGACACCTTGAGTATTAAGTATTCCGCTGTTTCATTTTTAATTCATCAATATACATATACACTTTAACATTTTTATGCCTTACTTATGTTTCGGAAAAAGTTTGTTACAACAACACCCAAGTTGATGTCCTCGTGCAAATATGCTCGGATGGATACAAGAGTCACATGTAAACATTTCTTCACCTCATAGCCTGTACTTCTTCTCTTGCTACCAACACCCACCGTACACACGCATACCTCTCAATACACTGAGAAAGGCATGAGGAACGCCCAAAAATGTGGTTCTTTTAGAAAAAAGAATTAAAGGGTATTTTGCATTCTTGTACGTCAACAAATGAGAAATAAATGGAGAAAAGATATACACATTTATATATGTTTGTACATACACACACATATATAAGGGGAGTTTGAATTACCTACTAGATATTACTTTTGAGTATATTCGATCTCTCTGTACAAGGAGTTGTCAGGACACCCTGATATGAGGATACTTCATCCTACAAGTCCACATAGTATTCGCAGCACAAATAAGATCTCCTCAGCACGGCTCTACACTTGCTCATACGAGGAATAGTGAACCTTCCCCTAGTGATGTTACCTCAAGTAACAGCACTTAACTGGATACTCCACCAGACTAGATCGATTCTTATCTTGGAATCCGGTAAGACTAAGAGACCATTAGATAGACATACTACAACATAGTTAACTGGCCAATTGAGGAGAGGAAAATTAATGTTCTTATCTTCTTTACTAACTGAACGTTTCAGAAATAAAGGATAAATTTAATAGAATATTCGAATAGCTATGTATCTAATAATAAATATTCAATATTTTAATACCTACAGACATCGATGTTTCATGCTAACACAATCTTCAGTGCAGGAAGCTAATTCTCAACGGTCAGCAGGCGCGAACCCCGACAACAAATCGCCACTGATTCGTAGTAAAACGTCTTATACCATCGGCCATAGACAATTAGTTAGTAATTAGAGAGGAATTCAAATGTAACTAGCGACTCGGCGGCTTGATTTACCAAGCAGCTAGAGTTATCTACGAACGTGTTCGGATCGTGCATGTAGCTATGTGTACTGCTTGTTATTAAAGTCACTCAAGAGTGCCCAGCCTTTGTTGGAGGAGGCTGATAATATATGATATAAATATAATATGTATGTGTAAAAAAATGAAAGACGGAAAACAAGTCACAGTGCAGGATAAAAAAAAACAAGAGATCTTTTGACCAGTTTCGTTCGTGGAGAACGTCTTCAGAAAATGTAGACGTTCTCCACGAACTAAACCAGTCAAAAAATCTTTTGTTTTTGTTTTTCTCCTGCACTGTGACCTGTTTTCCGTCTGTTATCTTTTCTCACATTTTGTCTATCACGACACTTCATTTTCATGAATTATCGTGTACCTTACCCCATATAATATATATATATATATGATATATGATATATAGATAATATATATATGTAATATGTATATATAATATATATATACATAATATAAATATATATATATAATATATAAACATAATATATATATATATATAATAAAATATATATCATATAAGATATAATATATATTTATAATATATCTCTATATAATATATATAATATATATCATATAATATATATATATAATATATATATAATATATATTATATATATATATAATATATAGATAATATATATATATAATATATATATATCATATATATAAGATATATATAATATATATATATAATATAAATATATCATATATATAATATACTTATCATATATATATAATATATATAATATACATATATAATATATAATATATATTATATATATATAATATATTTTATATATTATATATATATAATATATATTATATATATAATATATATATAATATATATTATATATATATAATATATATATAATATATATCACATACATATATAATATATATATCACATATATATAATATATATACAATATATATATATATTATATATACATTATATATATATATTATATATATAATATACATAATATATATATAATATATATGTATATGATATATAAATAATATATATATATATATATACATATACAATATATATGTATATGATATATATATATATGTAATATATATATACCATATATATATCATATATATACCATATATAGATATATACCATATATATATATATACCATATATATATAATATATGTAATATATATATAATATATATAATACATATATATATATAAACTATATGATATATATATAATATAAGTGATACATATATATATCCATAATATATATAATACAGATATAATATATACAAAATATGTAATATATATATAAAATATACAGGGTGGGCAAAAATAAGGGTCCTATTTTTAAAAATTCATAACTTTTTTATTTATTGATTTTTTTTTTTTTTTTTAGAATAAGTAAAGGACCCCTTCCAGAGTAAGCATGAGCCGTATTAGCCCTAAGGAACGTAACCTCATTTAGAAAACATTATTTTTGCTTAAAAAACTCAAAACAGTGTAAAAAACAATACTTTAGTTTTTGTTAGTTTTAAGAAGTGTTTTTCGGCTAAAATTTGTTTTGTTTATTTCAAAAAATCTCGAAAAGGTCAGTCTACACACACATACAGTTTGGTGAGTTTACCTTTTATTTTGTGGATGTTATTCAAATTCAAGTTATTCGAATTTAAAGATAGGACCCTTATTTTGGCCCACCCTGTATATAATACATACATTTATATATAAACTATATGATATATATAATATGAGTGATACATATATATATATATATATAATATATATCTCTATATATGATATATATACTATATATGATACATATATAATATATATAAATATATGATACATATATAATATATATAATACATATATAATATATATAATATATATATCATATATAATATAAATAATATATATATATATATAATATATATAATACATATATAATATATATAAAATATACACTATATATTATACATAACATATATATATATAATATATATATGATACATATATATATAATATGTAATACTTATATATATATAATATATATAATACATATATATAATGTATATATATAATATATATAATATATATAATACATATATAATACGTATATACTATAGATATATATATATAATAAATATATATTATAGATATATATATTATATAATACATATAATATATATAATAAATATATAATACATATATAATATACATAATATATATATATAATATATATATATATAATATATATATAATAAATGTATATGCTATATATATAATATATATATATGTATATATATAATATATACATATAATATATAATATATATATAATAAATGTATATGCTATATATATAATATAT
>OY744530.1:54741148-54758648 GCA_963556195.1 Sepiola atlantica
TAAGTATCGACTCTATATGGCGCTACGAACAGGATATATGGATCTTGAAGATTGGGAGACGTACCCCCTCAAAGCAGGGATCTCTGCTAGCTCAGCTCGAACTTATGCTGCAACATTTGCAAGTGAAAAGCTGACAAAAAAGAACCTGCAAATGATTGATCGGGCCATGTTGAAAGAGCTAGGGATCGCGACAATCGGAGAAGCTCTCTCAATCCTTAAAGAAGCTAAGGAACTCTTTGCTGAGGTAACATACGTTAAAGCACCAGCCGCTAAACTGCCCCAGCTCCATCTTGAAATGACCCCCCAACAATTCAGAAAATTCAGGATTGATTGGGAAGTATTCACCAAGATGACGGGTATGCAAACATCTCAGGCCAATATACAGCTATACAGTTCTGCTGATGAGTCTGTCCAGAATGCTATAGTCAATACTCACCCTAAATTCTTCACCACTGACCCAGACAAGCTACTAGGAATGATAGAGGCATTGGTCAATCAAAGGTTGAATCCCATCGTTCATCGCCTTACTTTTGCCTCCATGTCACAGGGTGAGACTGAGACAATACAGAACTATCTCGTCCGCCTCCGGGCCACAGCCCTGGACTGCAACTTTTTATGTCCCCTTTGTGAGCATGACCTGTCTAACATGTACATCAAGGACCAGCTCATCAGGGGAATAGCAAACAATACCCTCCAAGCAGACCTGCTGGCCAAAGCTGGAACACTTACAACTCTCGAATAAAATGTTCGCCATTCCGAGGCGTTCGAATCGGCATTGAAAGACCAAACTTCAATGACTGACACCTCTGACATGACTATTGCACGGATATCTACGTACCGCAAGCAGAAAACCAGTGCTCAAGCTAATAAAGGTCATGTTAGTATCAGCAACTTTGCCAAACGTGATAACTTTGAAGCTTGCATGGGTTGTGGTAGTCATTATCATGGTATCCCAGGAACAAGCTCTAGCCAGTTAAAATATCCAGCATGGGGTCAAACATGCAGCACTTGTGGGAAACTTAACCACCTTTCAAGAGTGTGCCGAGCAAAGAAACCCTGTATTAGAAGTTACGAGGCTCCCATGGATTCTCTTATCGCTCACATCACATTTAACCAGGCAAGGGATACATATACGACCGCAAGACAAAATCAAATAGCAGAAATAGATGCGTATGTTATCCCATTTTAACCAAATCCAGATCCCAGACAAGCGAAGAACATCCCTGGTGACTACCGAACAAAGCTGAAGATTTTCCCTGATAGTGGGGTCACTATATGTCAAGGGGGATCAAAGCATCTGTTTAACATGGGGCTCACAATGAATAACTTAGTACCATCAAGAAAAATCGTTCGGACTGTGGGGGATTTAACACTTGTGTGTCAGGTACGGTTACCTGTGAAATTCGAAGTTTGTGGAAGAACAACCAAGCAAGCCCTTTACATATGTGATGGTATCCAGCGACTTTATTTGAGCAAGACAGCATGCATTGATGTGGGAATGCTGCCTGAAGATTTCCCAAACCCTGCGGCAACATTTTCAACCCAGGCAAATATCGCAATACAACACATTGAGTATGTGAATCAATTGCCAAGTCGCCCCAAAAGACTTCCCTTTAACCCAACGGAAGAAAACATTAGTAGACTTAAGGATTGGCTCCTAGAGCATTTTGCCAAGAAAACATTCAAACACAATGGGGTGTTCCCATCTATGTCCGGCCCCACCGCCCATATTCACCTTAAAGAGGGAGCGGTCCCAAAAGCCAGACATAACCCAATTCCTGTTCCTTATCATTTCAAGGAGCAAGTACGACTCGCACTTTGGGATGATGTTAAAAGAGGCATTCTTTCTCCAGTGCCCGTTGGTACCCCTACCGATTTGTGCAGCACTATGCTAATCACTGCAAAAAAAGATGGAAAACCAAGAAGAACGGTGGACTATCAGCATTTAAACTCGCTGTGCAAACGAGAAACACATCGCACTAGCTCGCTATTCCAATTGGCATTACAGGTGCCGCCCAACAAAAAAAAACGTCTTAGATGCAATGGATGGTTATCATTCAATCCCTCTAGATGAGGAATCTCAGCCACTTACAACTTTCATCACGGAGTGGGGTCGTCTCATGTATCTCCGCATGCCTCAGGGATACTTAGCCTCCGGTGATGCCTGTACGCGTAGATATGATGAGATCATTAAGAACATACCTCGCAAAGTCAAGGTCGTTGATGATACGCTACTTTTTGACAACAGTATAGAAGATGCCTTCTATCATACATTTGACTACCTATCGCTTTGCGCAAAAAACGGTATTGTCCTTAACAAAAATAAATTCCGATTTTGCAAAGATGTGGTTCAGTATGGAGGCCTTCAAATAACATCATCAGGTGTAGCCCCTTCCGAGAATTTACTTAATGCAATTGCCAACTTTCCTATCCCAAAGAATATAACTGATGCAAGGTCTTGGTTTGGATTAGTTAACCAAATAGCATGGGCACATTCCCTAAGCACCATAATGTCTCCCTTTCGAGACCTTGTCAAACAAAATTCATGCTTCATGCTTCATTTGAAATCAGGATCTCGAGAATGCATTTTTCACATCCAGGCAAATCATTGTGAATTTGGTAAAAAAGGGTGTAACGACCTTTGATATTAACAGAGCAACCTGCCTTGCTCCAGACTGGAGTAAAGAAAGTATGGGTTTCCTGCTATTACAAAAACACTGTATATGTTCCACTGAGAAAGCACCGGTATGTTGTCCTGAGGGGTTGGCACATCGTATTTGCAGGCAGCAGATTTTGCACAGATGCGGAGCGCCGATATACACCCATTTAAGGCGAGGCAGCAGCAATCGCCTGGGCATTAGACAAATGTCGCATATTTATTATGGGCTGTCCTAACGTAATAGGAGTAACAGACCACCTCTGAAGACATCCATCTCTCGGATAAAATAGATGCTATGGTGGAGGTAGCAACCCAGCAGGCCATGAACGATTTTAAAGACAATGATACAATCCTGTCAGCTGATCACATACGTGCATCAGGCCGAAATGATCCATCTTACAAGACTCTGATCAACACAATACAACTAGGTTTTCCATCCAAACGTTCACTTACTGAACCGGAAATCCGTAACTTCTGGGATGTACGCCATCGACTAAGTACTGACATGAGCTTAGCACTGATGGATGCGAGAATCGTGGTACCCAAATCTCTCAGAGGAAAAGTACTACGTTATCTACACTCAGCCCAGCAGGGCGTCGTTGGCATGAAAGCCCGTGCCAATGAATCGGTGTCTTGGCCCGGTATGAATGCATCAATATGCAACTTTCGAGCGAATTGCCTCATCTGCAAAAACATTACCCCAAGTCAGCCACCTGAACCACTGGTATTAACCCAAGCTCCAGATTGGCCCTTCCAGCAGATAGTGATGGACCTTTTTTACGTCGGACACATTGCATACCTTGTCTGTGCAGACAGACACACTGGCTGGATTATTTTGTATCATCTTAAACCAGGTAATGCCATCACCTCAAAACTAATATCTATTTGTCGGAAACTATTCCACACATATGGCACACCAGAAGAACTCAAAACATGGTGTGTGAAGCACAGACAGTCCTCAGTGGCATATCCTCAATCTAATGGCCGAGCAGAGTTAGCCGTAAAAACAGCGAAGAGGATAATTCATGGAAATACAGGTCCCCAGGGCTCATTGAATAATGACAGTGTTGCCAGAGCAATCCTACAATATCGCAACACCCCTATCCAAGGCACAACTCTTGCTCCACCGCCGACTTCGTGACTTCATACCATCTAAACCCGCACTATATAAACCACATGCAAAATGGATAGCTGCAGCTAGGAACCGGTAGACAAGCTTACCACAACCTCACCGAGCGGTACAATCGCACAGCGCATACTTTATGCCCACTCCAAGAAAGAGAAAGAGTATCAATACAACGTGCAAACAATCGTCGATGGGACACGACAAGTCGTGTTGTCGAAACTCTCCCTAACCGTCAGTATCGGATCAGGATGTATGGGTCAAGCAGAATCACTTTGCGAAACCGCAGATTCCTCAGAAAACTTGCAACACCTCTAATTCTAGTCCCTATTCATAGTGCTTCGACTGAATCTCCCAATCCAACGCCTTGTGATTCCCATACACCTGGTACACCATTGCCGCATAACAGAGGAGATGTAATGACATCGCCGAGGCACCCAACATCACCCGGCACTGCTAAACCAATGCCAGCTAAATCTGCCCGGGCATTGTCCAGGTTACTCCCTCACAATCAACCAGGCCAGAAGGAACTCATTCTTCCCCAAAGACCATTGCGTTCGCGTACTGAGGGGAGGGGGGAGATATAGAATTAAACTAACACTTACTGGCATAAGGGCCTCAATTGGTATCCATCTCATGGAGGAGTGCTTGTTATAATGGATGAACATTTATAGACTAAAATGGCCACATATGAATCTCAGCCAATCAGAACACAGAGAATGGACTTTCCCTATCGGAGCATAATGGAACATTCTAGCCTTGTTATAAACAGGCATTTTGATGTGCTCAACAGTTTGACTTATCTTGCTGCTCAACTGGTCGTACAGTTGAGCCCTAAGCATCGACTCTATAGGGACCTTGAGGAGGCTTATTGCCACCCAAATCTCAGAGAAGACCAATTGTCTTTACCAGCGAGAAATCAATAGTAAACAGCTTTTGCGATACTGCAAGGTTATTTACGGTGGCTATCAAAAAGAGGTGGAGAATACTGGACATCTGGGAAGACTAATTGTCACTCAGACTCAAGGGAATTTCACCGGTTGTCGGTGAGCAATCACTGTTGACCTGTGTGAGAACTTCTAGTGAATACACATCGTAATATATTCTGAGGTTTTGCGATTGTTTGAATAATGTTCGGTAAATATGGATGGCCAAAATTGAAAATATTTACCTGTGTTGTGTGTGAATTATTACTGGCAGCATCGTGAAAAAAAAGATAATACGAGCCACCATAAGTTTTCCATAGGCAATTGGATGTTTTTAACCGAAGACCTCCGTTTGTTTTACGCTGTGATTTGTTTTAAATTGAGTTATAAGCCTTAAAAGTGTTTATGGCATAAAGTTATTAGTCTAAGAAAGAAATTATACGTATAACAATGGAAAATCTGTAACTTAAATGGATTTATTCGATTGAATTGATAGGTACGTGATGCCATTTTGCAACAATGTACAATAGATCTAATTGTGTTTGTTAATGTAATCCTTAAATTCCGGAATGAGTGGAGGTTTATGTTAAATAGTTGTAAGTAATGACAGGCAATAAGTAAGTATGTGCAATCCGATATTGTGGAAGTAGCAAGGAACATGATGGAGCGTTTATTATTTGATTTATAAATCTGGTATATTATGTATGACGTTATGAGAAGAATGAAATTACGGTGTATAAATTATCCGATGTAATTTATTTACCGGCGCTAATTAAGAGAGTGGGAGTAGTGAAATGTTAGAGACAAAAGTGTTTGCTATCATCCGTAGTGAGTATGTTTTCTGAGAGTCGGTGATAACAGTTTAAATGTAATACTTATTTTTAGATGCTGAAAATAATCATACATTTTTTGAAACACGCTCGAGAGAATAGCTGAATAGAGTATTGAGTTTAGTAGCCTGTAATGCATGTCGATATTTTCTTACTCACGTCAAAGGTGCATGAGAAAACACGTGTTAACTTTATATATATAAATAAGTAAGCCACATATTTAATCTCTCCGATTTACAATTTGCTATATGCAGGTGTGGCGTTCTGCAAATACAATTAGCCATAAGATAAAACAGTTTCACCGTCAATTGATGGATAACTTGAAACAAGAAAAAAAAAAAAGTAGTAAATATGCAAATATTGTCATATGTGATTTACCTTTTACGTACGCTTCATGAAATCTGATAAAAGGACATTTTTGATATAATTTCTAATAGTGTGCTTCTTAAACGATTATTGTGTGTTCGGAAAATACTCTCCATTAAATTTCTTTTAATGACGGGGTAGGTAAACTGACTTAGAGACGCTCTAACCAGTTCAGCTTGCTGTAAATGTATTGATGGTAAGATGTTATTCCCAGAAAGAAATCTTACCAGGCAGTAATACTATCATAGTACAGAAAGGGTAAAGGCAAATGCATTTGATGTCGTCTGAGGCGCTGGTAATTGTGAGGGAATGCTGAGGAGACTGAAGAAAGTTTTTATATCTGGCCACCTGTTTCCAAGATACGCTCTGGTTATCTCCCATAATAAACTTGATAACGTGTCATATATAGCACCCATGCGCGGAGAAACATTTATTTTAGTTATAATTTATTTTTTCTCATCTGATATTAATCCTTATTTAGGTGAATAATTAATGGAAAAAAGTTAAATTCTTCATCGGATATTTTGTTAAATTGAAGTGAAATAACCACTTTCGCTACAAGAATGATACAATTCTCTCTGCAGTCCATGTGTTTTTCAGCATGATACAGCAAGCTCGGCCAGCCATGTGATAACACATTATTAATCCATATTTTCACTATAAGTATCTTGTCGGCATATCTCGTGCCTTCACTGAAAATATAAATTTTAAAGTTCGAGATATCTACAGAAAACTCGTAAAGGGGTTAAACATTGAAAGTGAATTTTAAGATAAAAACTAAATCTGCTATATTTTCCCTCAAAAGGAAGGAAGAAAAAGCCAATGACAAATCCCTTGAACAGTTCGCATGCTTACTGTATGGATCCGATATTAAAACAGTGTTTACTTGTTCCATGAAGTGACAAATTAAATACGTACATGAAAAGAAAGACACAAAACATGTGAGGGAGGAGATAATGTAGAGAGAGAAAAACTTGCAATAAAATATCATGAAAAAATAGAGATAGTAAAACTAATTTAAGAGGGGAAAGTGTGTGTAAAAGAGACACATAGAGATAACAAGGGAGGGGGAAGAGGAGGCAGATATAGATATTCAAAGGACGGAGATACAGAAAAAAGAATTAAGAAGTCGATGATGAGCAAATCAGGAAATTCCTTACCAAGACCAAGATTTTTTTAAAAATGCTTTGAATTAAAACAAAATTTAACTCGGTCTCATCACTACGATTCCAACGAGTGCTCAACTACTTTATGAAAATGAAGGAACGAAGAGTTATACTTTTTTCCCCATATCTATTAATTCTGAATAAACTGTGCTTCGGCTGCCGCATCACCACTACGACTAACAGAAATGCAACTTGCTAATTCTGTATGTGGGAATAAAGATCCTCCCAGCTAAACTACAAGGCTAACAAATAATGCATTTATTGTTTGTACAGATCGGCATGCATCAAATATTGGTTGTATTTCAATAAATATGACCGCAGCGTGATCTATATTAAATCTTGATAATATTTTTTACTTCAATATTCTGTCGTGCTTTATTTTCATTAAGCTAACTAGCAAAGATATGCTCGCTGCGGTCGCATATTTTCACGATATATAATGTAAGTATTGCGTTTGCTAATGGACAGACGATCGTGACAATTTATTTTAGACATATGCCCCCCCACACACCCCAAAAATGTTATTCATAACTATATAACATATACTCAACTATCCACAAACCCGTAAAAAATAGGGTGCAATGCCTGGGAGGATTTTATCATAGCAATAGAAGATATATTACATTCCTCTTATAAAAACGAGAAGGTAATGCCTAGGAGCGTGGTATTAATGCATGGAAGGATGATCTCATGACAACAGAATATATACTTCACTGCAACCAAATGAAGAGGTTATGCCTGGAAAGATGGTCTGATGAAAACAGAACGAATACTACACTATCCTCCAAAGGGAGCAAGTGATGCACCAGGGGGATGGGCTAAAGATATCACATACTGGCTATCCCCCTGAAATGAGCATTGAAAGATAATACTGTCGGCTTCAGACAGCTCTCCATAAGTAATAGATATAGTTGGGATTGTCATGACTTTGTTATGCGTATTGGTGATCTAGTGATGTTGCCATTATTGTTGCATTGAATAAGTTCATTTGGACGTTCACGTCTTTATACGGGATCTTGACGTTTATCGCAGTAACACACCTCGCCATTCCTTGCATTGGTATGGATGCAGCGATACGACGTATATATTCAAATGAATCGAATCACACAATTTTCTTGTTCTTATGCGCTCACACGCAGGTATAGGTACGCGTATCCATATCTTGAATTCGTCGTCATGCGATTACGAAGAAATTGGCATCATAGATTATTCACAAATATAATAAATTCTCGGCCCGCTAAAGTGTGCATAGTTGATATCAGAACATCGATCATTCAGTTTTCTTTTTTTTTCATAAACAAATATATATATATATATATATATATATATATGTACACGCATAAAATTGTATAGACACGCACATATTCATCTATGTTCATAAAAACTCATATAGCCCCCAGTATATGTATATATTCATACGTTCACAGACATGTGAGCTTAGATGATTCAAAACACTAATGTAAAATCACACACACACATATACATTTAAATATATATATATATATATATATATATATATATATATATATATATATATATAACTTTTCTGATATTTTGTTTTGCTGGGGATGGGGCATCCTACTGGATACCAGATATGCACCCGCAATTTCAGACACTCCAGCCGAGAGATCCTTCTAAGATTCTAACCGTCCCTTTAAGTGCAATTGTTTGTATATCTCTTGAACTTGCTTCACCGGGTATATTTGCCAGGTAGTTTTTAAAATTCTTTTTCAGTAGTTCGGTTGCTCCTATAATTACTGGTATGATAGAGATCTTCCTTAGATTACAGTTTCTTTTCATGTCGTACATAAGACCTTGGTATTGCGTTATTTTTTCCATTTCAGCTCTGTTTAAGCCAGTATCATTAATGACACAAACTTTACCTAGTGTTGCTACTTTCTCCCTTTTGTCCCATATAATTATGTCAGGTTTAATAGCTCCGCCTTATAGATATGTAGCTGTAGTTATTGCATATTCATAGTAGATGATGTATAACACATTTCAAACGTTTTTCTTTCTGGTATAGGCTCCCAGGACTTGCCGCTACACTGGCTATTAAACTTTTTACATATAGTCCAGTGAATGTATTTACACACTCCGTTGTGTTGTATTGTATTGTAGCCATCCTCCAGCGAAACCTTTCAACTGGATGTAAGGTGACTCCCGCTCGCCACTTCTGTGTGGCTGAACCTGCATTTGTTATTGTTGCTGAGACCAGTCATCTTTTAAAGGGCATTGGTCATCAAACCTTGATCTTGGGCAGCCATTATCATTCTCTCCTGATAATAGTTGAGCGATCCTATTTTCAGCCAGCTTACAGAGCCTCCTTTATATTCCTGGGATAGTTCATCTAGGAATTATTTAGCACGTTGTTGATTGGCCCATGTTTCCAGTTTTCTGCAATGGAAGGTCTTGGTGTATTCTCTGCGGCTCTTCCGGGCTATTTCTGTGGAAGAATTGTTGTCCGTTTCTGCCTCATTTGTACGACAGTCCTGTTCAAAATGTTTTGCCAGTTTTGTGATAGAGGTTGTTCTACTTGCTCTAGTACTTGGTGTTGGCGTACCATTATAATGTTTGGGTTCTGGGAGCTCATCAGTGACTCGATGTTGATGGTCAATTTGTGAAAGACACATACACCCTGCTCCTCTTGGCAGATACAACATTGGTAGACACTGGTTCCTGTACATTACTCTGTACATTGTCAACATTTTTCTCATTTTAGTGTCTAATCTATTAATGTTCTTTTGTTGATAATCAATTATTCCAAAGCTGTATGTTATCACTGCCATAGCTAGTTGGTGAATGGCAGTTACTTTGTTTTGTTTGTAAGCTGTGTTTTGCAAATTCTTGGGACACGGCGTACATATTCTCTGAACTAGTATACAGCTTGAGGTGATTCATGAAGAGCAGGTGGTTGCCTCTCTATTGTTTGAGTCTTGTTGGCGGCCTTGGCTCATGTTGTAGGCACTCTAGCTTCTGTTTAATAATTAACTGAGAGGATCAATCGCCAGGCAAAAGTGCAGAAGAAATAAGCTATCTCCTTGGAAGATTCCTCTTCTGATCTTGACATCAGGGATTGTTATTGTTCCACTCGTGTGGCTTAATATCATGGTGGTTTGCCACATATTTATATGTACTGTTGATGGTTTTCTTATATAGTTCAAGGCAGCGCAGAAGCCATGTATAAGGCACACTATCTTATACCTTTTGGTAATCGATCCACGCCATGCTTAGGTGTCTGCCTCTCATTACAGTCATCAAGCCTGATCTTATTGATCCACAACTAGTCTTTGGTGCCTAAACACTCTCTCATGCACCCTGCTTGCTCTTTTTCCAGGTATTCCAGAAAAGAAGTGTTCGTAGATTCTATCTACAACCAGGTTAGTGAAGAGTTTGTGTCTCACTCGTTTTGGGTATGAGGGTTTTATTACCCTTTACTTCACCCCGCAAGAGTCTAGTGAAGCACGTACTATAATGGCTATGAAGTGCTGTTAGTTTCTTCAGCCAGAAATGATGTATATTATCTAGGCCAGGGTTTTGTGATTCTGATACTCATCCAACTTTAGTTTTATCATTACATACGTTATCTCTGGCTTTAACATTTCTGGCTTGCTTTCATTACTGAGAGCTATATCTAAGATTCACTTGGCCTCTTGATTGCATGGTCTCAATTCTAAAAGAGAGGCCTCCAGTAGTCTTCTAGCTCCTGCTCTTCCGGTGGCTTTTCCACCGTGAATATCTTTCTCACCAAATTTCGGTAGAACAGTCTTGCGTTCTTTTTTAACTGTTTGTTTTCAACTTTCGCCCTGTTAGTGCTATCCTTTGCTTCGATTCTTTTGTCAGTGCGGAAATCCTGCTTTTAAGTTCCCCCGCAACGTTTTCAATTTCCTCTACATTTTTTGCGTATTTAAAACTGAATCTGCAGATGGTGTTCCTACGTATATACCCATCTTTATGGAATTAAGTATGCTTATATGTTCATATATTTGTATGTAAAGGATTCATTCCTTAACCAATTAACTGATAATTATGTTTTTAACACAGCTGTTAGGCGTAAGGGATCCAAATGTGGGCAATATTTAATTTAATTTCGTTTTGTTAACAAAGTCGGTTAAATGGGATGGAACCCATTTGTGAAAATTTAAATATCTCCAATTTTTGTTAAACTTTAATAACATGTATTACATATCTATTAATAAATATTCCCCAAATTTCCAGAAACCTTGCCTTTAGAAATATGTTGGATTATCATCGAATTTGATCGATAGTCATTAGACACCAATCAAGCAAATTTCAATTTCTTTTTAAGACTCTTTAAGCCTTAAATTCTAGACATTTACTAGAGTCAAAATCATCTAATGGATTTTGATCAAAATTATAATAAGGATCTAGACATCAGTTTTATATCGTTATATCTTGATTGTAATATTCTTAAGCAGTCATAAAAGTCGTTTGTCCGATGAATTAATGTTACTCATCCACGAACGGCTATATATATAATATATATATATATATAATTTAATTATCCACGGACACGTGTTTTGTCGTTTACGACAAATGAAATTCGAAACACGGAGCCCAGGGCCTGAAGCCTCAAGCCTGAAGCTCTACCACTGAGCTAACTCGCGCTAGAGCTGAAACGTATTGCGGTTTTATAAATATCATTTATTTGTTTGTGTTTTTTTTTGCGATACTTTCAAACGAATTCAATTTTTTATACGAAATAGAAAGATCATTTTTACATCATTGTTAGTTGTTTCTCTTCAATAATGTGATGCCTTTAGGGAGGGACATACGTATTTTCTAAATGTAATGATTTACGGACATGTGTTTTGTCCTTGACGATTAATCAGCGTGCTGAACCTAGTGCGATTTGTAACCAGAACCCCGGAGTCTTAAGCCTGAAGCTAATTAATAAGCTAGTGTTGGCATGTATCGCGTTTTCATGGATGTCATATATTTTTTTATGATACTTTTGAACGAATTGAAGGGCGTTTTTACTTCCCAACTAGCATTAAGGTAACACTTTTCTTTCTTAATGATAATTGAATTCGTTCAAAAGTATCGCAAATAAAACTAAACAAATAAATGACATAGCTATCTCTCTCATATATATATATATATATATATATATATATATATATATATAGAGAGAGAGAGAGAGAGAGAGGGGGGGAGAGAGAGAGGGGAAATACTTAGATTTAGCTTTAATACTATTCAAATAGGAGATGGTTGAGGCAGTGGAATAATTTATTTAATTCTGTACTTGTCTAGGATTATTTACATGCACAATGGGTGAGACAAATAACAAGTAAACCTTCATATTTAGCATATGCCATACCAAATACCTTGCCTGAAGAATTGGGATACTTTTAAATGAACCACTCCATATTATATTTAATAAATATAGAAAGAATGAAAACGCACACACACAAAACAGCGATGAAGTATTTTAAGGAAAGATCATGTAGATTATAAGCCTCCATTCCAAATAATTTATCTTTTTTATTCATCTCAAAAAGCAAAACGAGTAATATAGATCAGTAGATAAAAAAGGCTACGACTCAGAAGAAATATTTACTCGATATTCTGAGAAAAAAAACGCACACCATGAAAAGAAATAAGTAGTGAAATAATCCGCTCGCGATTAAAATGACAACGCATTTGATTTACTCGTCGCTGATATCAGTTATGAAGAACCCGAATTATTCAAGGAAAAAAACTGAAAATGCCAGTGGAACGATAATTCAGAATGTTTTAGATTTTACTTTCACACATTGTTCTTTGTAATTTTAAAAAATTCTTTATAAGATTCGAAAAATATGCAAAATTTTTCTGAACCAAATACGATTTTTTCAAGTCAATTTAAGCCCTCAATTCGATATTAAGTTCCGCAGTCACTCACAATATAGGAGAATCACTATGTGAATAATGAAAAAAGGAAAAAGTTGATAACAAACTTCTATTATGCAGATTTAAGTGTTAGCTATCTTAAACTTATTTGTCAACTTATGTTGGTAAGTTTGTTTTGTGTTATTTTACGGCATATCAACCATTTAGGGTTATTTAATGCCGATTCCATTCATATTGGGAAAAGGATTTTATGCTTGGTATTCATAATATTTTAAAATGTTTAACAGATTTGGATGAATTTCTTTTATATGTGTAAATTTATTGAGTAAACAGTCTGTAATTGATTAATTTTTTCTAGGAAAATTTAGTTTATTGAACTTATAGATATTAGATTTTGGGATATAAATCTACCATTTTCAGAAATTTACATCATGATTTTCACTCTGATGTCTTTAAATTGTTCCTTCATTGTATCAACATTGTAGTGTTTTTATCGCATGGACGCAAAATCAACACGTCCTAACATAAATTGTAACCTCTGACTTATTTCAAGACATTTCAACAGTAATGAATATACGATATGGCGTTCGATCATGAAGAAGCAACCTTATATACTACTAGAAAAATACCTGTCCCAAAACAAATAAAATTCTCCGAACAGAACAGTTTTGTACAATTTGTTTGCCCCGTTATGAAGATTAACATCAACATATTATGATACACAATCTTATATCTACAATCGTTATTCCAAATTCTACCAAAATCATTACATAATTTCAATTCTGCAAAATGTCTAACATTTAAGGCTAAAGCTTAAGAGGTCTTAAAAAGAAACTCAAATTCAAGGCATCTTGCTAAATTAGACAAAATGACTATAAATTAAATTAAATGCAAATCTGAAATATTTAAATTTTCAAATGGAAGGTTGTGTCCATATATACCTGCCACTTCACAACACTTTAAAATACTCTACTTGGATTTAGAGAAATATTTATTAATTGAAGTCTAATACAGGGTGACTAAAAAAAAAACGGGCCCCGTGTACACTTTATGTGATATCTTCTTTATTTATTCACCGATTGCCCTTATTTTACAGGACATGGCAGAATCAACGACTGTGAGTACACCAAGACCTCAGTGGGAGCTGGGACAAAGAATACACTGTGTTAAATTGTACAAGACAGGCTCGTTTAAGAAAACCCAGGACAGTTTCATGCATCAATTCGGATGTGAAAAGGCTCAACCCAAAAGTAGAATTAAGAACTGGCTGGACCACTTCGAGAAGTATGGGACCGTGGAGAACTTCAACGCTGCCAGTGAGAACCGTCCAAGCCACTCGGCACGTCCCAAGAAGCGGACAGCCGAGCTGGTCGAAAGTGTGAGAGAGTCTCTCCAGGAGAGTCCGAAACGCTCTGTGCGTAAGCGAAGTCAGTCCCTCGGTATCTCCCGTGAGACTTGCAAGTGCTGGTGAACGATATCAGGGCTTACCCATACAGAATACAGACGCTGCAGACCTTTACAGCCTAAGACAAGAAGCAGAGGAGCGCTATGGCAGTCAAGATGCTCGATAAGATCGAGGGGACACCAGGTTTCCTTAACCTCCTTTGGACCTCAGATGAAGCCCACTTCCATCTTGACGGAAAGGCGAACTCCGAGACAAATGTCTTCTGGGGGTCCTCCAGACCCAATGAAGTAGCCACCAAGCCGCTGCACTCTCTTAATCGCACGGTGTGGGCTGCAATCTCGGTCAGAGGCATCATCGGACCAATCTTCATCACAGAATCTGGCGCAGCAGTGACAGTCACCAAGGATCGGTATCTGGAGGTCCTCAAAACCTTCAAGAGTGAGCTCCAGACACTCTACCCGTCGCTCATGAGCAAGGTCTGGTTCCAGCAAGACGGAGCAAGTTCTCACACCTCAAACCTGTCCTGAGATAGGCTGAAAGAGAACTTCGGAGGCCGAGTGATCAGTCTCAAGACTAATTTTGAGTGGCCACCCCATAACCCTGACCTAAGCACCCCAGATTATTTCCTTTGAGGCTATCTTAAGGACAGAATGCACGCAAGGAAACCCAGAACCATCACGGAACTCAAGGAAGCAATCAGGGAGGAGATGAGAGCCATTTCCAATTCAGTCTGTAAGAACGTCATGGACAACTTCGTTCTGCGCCTCAAGAAATGCACGGAGCTAAAAGGAGTCCATCTAGAACACATGCTGTAGAATGGAGAAAAAAAGGCCAAATACCCTAGTGTTTTGATATGATGTTGTGAATATAATAAACTAGTTATGCCCCAAAATTCATTTAATTCGGACAAAACACTAAGAAACAGGGCCGTATTAGATGTGGGACCCGTTTTTGGGGGGTCACCCTGTACTTATTAACATTTAAAAAGAAATCGGAGCTATCTGAGTTTTAACAAAAGGCTGCCACTCCCTCTTTGTCCTCTTTGCTTAAAATTAAATTTAACTAAATATTGGCCACATCACCCACCCTTACACCTAACAGCTGTTCCAAATTTTATAATGAGCTGTTAATTAGTTTAAGAGTGGATCATGTTCATACAAATGTATAAACATATACCCATACCTAACGTTATATAAATATAGACATTCTCAGAAGTTCTGAAATCGCAGAACATATTAGTTTAATCATGTTCAGAAGGCACCAATGTAATGTGAGAGATGGCAGCAATTCTTCACTTTCTACCAAGTCAGAAATTACAGCCTTTTAATCTTCGTAGAAGGGCCTACAGGTGGTGCAAATACATGAGTTGAAATCTTTTCATCGCTTATTTTCTTCAAATGCGCAGGTCGAAAGACCATGAGGCGTGTAGCGGATACCCTCAGGACGCAAACCACTTTGGGGATTTGTCCATTGTTGAGGAGTTGACCAGTAGGAAATTTGGCTTGATAGCATTAATGGGCAGATTCAACCAGTGCTAAATAACCATATCATGGCGAAGTGGGGCTCGCCATTTAAAATGAAGCGTGGGGATCGAAATTTCGAAATGGTTCCTTATAATGATAGTGTAGTGCTGGATCCGTTAGCGGAGCTATTAGCTGCGAACCATAAATAGATCAAGTTTTGTTCAAATTAAAACTGGCATAACGTCTTGTTGCTCTAAGCGATTACGAAGTTGCCTCAGATTTATTAATGACGAACATGATGCGAAGCCTTATAAAATGTAAACTGTGTATGCCAAATGTTTATACAATTCTACACCACTTGTAGGTGTTGAGTTCAGAATGAAAAATTAAAAAAAAAAAACTAGACATTTATTTTTGTAATAACATAAGAAATCATTAATCTACAGAAACATAAAATAGAAAACAGCTTCTTTGTCGAGGGATAATGTGTTACAGGAAAATCTAATATTTTCTTAAAAGACAAGTTTAAAATATGATATACTATATATACCTAACAAGTGTTGTTATTTTTTAACGATAACGTGTCAGTCTCGTGAGATGTTATTAATATAGAGATAAAAAAAAAATAACCGTTACGTTAAAATATGAGTTATCTCCCTTACACGATTTGAGATATTCTTAGAAATAAAGACACTGTTTTCAGATGAAGTCCGTCGCTTGGAGTAAAACAAGTTTTTTCATGCATTAACGGGTCAACACTTATTAAGGCTCGATGGCCTCTCCATTATAAGGATTAATGAGTGTGAAAGGGGAGAGAATACCGTAGAAGATTAGAATCGATGGTTGAAATTGATCAGAATTTGATTATTTAAGAGAACAGCTAAAGAAGAATATGTTAAAATTGGACTTGTAAGCGACCATGTTGTAATCAGTTGGGAAGCAACACCGTGGTATTGTGTTTCACAGACGGGTATTTCTTAGAAATACACTTTGCTCATGGAAGTTCCGTTTAGTTTTTGGAACACAGAGAAAAATACAGTGGTTGTAGCTAGACAAGTTTTCGTTGTCAATGTTTTATAGAGGAAATCATAGATTGGAGCCCAATCTAGCACCTTCCATGATAATAACAATAGAGTAGAGAAAGACTGGCATCCTATCCTCTGTGAGTAAGCGGTTATAGTGAGGAAAATATTTCGAAGTCAGTTTTGCACTGTAAATTAAGTGTTTTAAAAGAATAGCACCTACTGTCATGTTGGTTAAATTATCGTAAAAAATGAATATAAATAATACAATTGATTATCTGATAGCTATAATAGATAGGGAAACACTTAGTTTCAAGAGATTAAACATTTTAATTAATTATCATAAGTTGATTTTTGTTATTTTATAATTAAAAAAATGTCATCATTTTATAAATCTCCTGGGTAGAATCTGCATTTGTTTTGACATGAACTAAAGTACGTTTCTATTCCAAAGAATATGGTACGTCAATAATAAATACTATATATATATATATATATATATATATATATATATATATATATATATATATATATATACGCTTACGTAAACATATACATTCACACTCGCATATTACAGTTGTATCTGTTAATATAAACACATTTTAGTATACATTTATACATTCGCATGTTATATATATATATATATATATATATATATATAGCAACTTATAGATTCAAATGAGCACT
>OY744530.1:54766148-54796148 GCA_963556195.1 Sepiola atlantica
TATTGAATCCCGAGCACCACCTTATAACCCTGCTAGTATCTAAATAAAGCTGAAAGAATCAGTGCATTGTATCGATACTAAGAGATATTTTCATGTTTTGATGTGAACATTCGAATGTAGAGACCTGATAAAACAAGCACTGGGCAAACTTTACATGTTTTTTTCCCGGGGAGAATCAGTGCAATTTCACCGGCCTAATGCCATGTAAGTTTATCGGACATTAGCATTCAACCAGAATTTCTCGTACAGCGGAACGACAGAAGAATCCTAGCTATATTGATCGCCTGTCATTCCTAATAGAGGCGATGCCCGCCATTTGTCTAAAAACAATCACCACCTCATCCATTTCGCTCTCAAGCTAATTATTTATTAAATCCCTTTACTTTGATGCGAATCTCTTCGATTTTACTGATCCCTTGTGATTCCTTCAAATGTTCACGGTTATTTCTATTTTCTCTTAGTTTCTAGATTTAATAAGACCAGCCACTATTTGTGCTTAATTCAGAACTACTATGAAGCTTATATATATATATATATATATATATATATATATATATATATATATATATATATTTGTTTTATATATTATCTATGTACGTATACGTTTCGTCGTTTATAATCGGGACTCATCAGCATAGAAATATAACTATTCAATACTAGTCGGCTTCGAGTATTTTACAACTCAGATCCCTATATCTAGTACAACTCGGCCACCGCTGAATAACTAAATAAACAGTGATAATTTTAACACTTTATTCGGCGGCTTTGACGTCAAGAAAGCGTTCTACTTAATTAAGGAACGATGCATTTATAGCTAGCGAAGTCATGCTGTAAATACTATATATATATATATACATATATATATATGCTTATTTTATTAATACAGACATGTACGAAAAGCGGCTACACTGGCATGTCGATTTTATCGATCAATAGTTATTAGAAAGTAATACCTCACTAGACGGAAAAAAGTCTGATTTTTATCCAGATGTTTATTTTGTTTGATTATGCCTTTTTTATTTCTTTTATTTTTCTAATTATTTTGTTGGTGTCAATGCAACTACTGTAATAATAGTGAAGCTAATAGATACATTGATTTTACAACATCTCCTCTCTCCCGCCGTCCCACTATGCATATTGTCAACTCTTGAATTTCTAAGGGGGCTCTGCCTCCATGGGCCACCTAGAGGTGACGTCACAGAGATATTTGGCACATAGAATAACGTTGATATTGTAGAGATCCGGTGCTACTTCCATTGTCTTCAGCGGGGAATTATATATATATATATATATATATATATATATATATATATATATCATATATATATATATCATATATATATATATATATATATATATATATATATGATATAAATTTCACCAGAATATGATATATTTGAGGTTTTAAGGGGGTTATTTCAATATAGCCCCTTGAAGGACGCACTTAACGATTCGAAACCAGTTCCATTGTCTTCCTCGGTAAATTTTACATGAGAATACACTTTTAGGTTTCATGTAGATTCTCTAACGTTTTTCTCTATAGAGAGCAAAAAACATCACATACACAGACATTGAGTTTTATATATAGATAGATAGAGATATAGAACATGAGCACGTACGATACCCATCACACAAAGTAAACAAACTAAAGCCGTGACAAACAACCGGCCAAGTGTTTATCATATGACGTATGTAGATTTTTTAGAATTAAGTTTACATAACTGTATACTTTGTATTGCTTTAATTTTAGATAAGTAAGTACTTAGTGTGATTACCAATTTATTATCTTGAATTTGTTCCCGTGTCGACATCGTGAACTTTACTTACTCTCTCGATCAAATATATTATCGTATTCATACTTCAACATTTTTATGTTCTCCTTTAAGTACATGCGACATCTTTGGTTGAATTTATTAGAAGTGTTAGACTTCCATAGGACCGACTAGGGGTCTATTATAGTACGATTACTTTATTCGGTAACCTATAGTATTTTTTACACAACCGTTTGATTTTTTGAATAACCGGAATTGAATAAGGACAGATGACTATCCTAATATTAAAAAAACTGTTAGCATCTTTAATGCATGTGCTTTTATTTTCATACTAAGCTATTTTTTGTTTTAAAATTTGAATAAATTAGTCATTTTTAGGCGGGAACACATTTTACATTACACCAAAACTATGCGCGGATTAATCATATAATACATACATATATGTATATGTGTGTTATTAACTAAATTTGACATAAAATTTCGACTCAGTTTTAATTGTATTTAATACTCTTTTCTCAGTCTAGGTTCCAAATTCAAATTCACAAAGACGGCAAGCAAGTACCCGATATAGGTACATAGATATTAGCACAATTTATTGTTATCTTGGTGAAATTTGTTAACTGGTTTACGACATGACGTCATTAGACGAAAAGAAATAAAATGCGTATGAAAGAGAGAGAAAGGGAGCGGTGGAGGAAAACAAAAGCACGGAAATGTTTGCCTTGTGTTATTTCCGACCCGAACGTCAGTGACAATAATTGCCGAAGGAAATGTAATAAGAAAATGTGAGGGCAATGTCAGAGGAATAGAAAGTAAGAAAAGCACTTAAAAAAAAGATAACTTGATAGATAAACGGAACGAAAGGATATTAGTATATTGCAGCTTTATGTTCAGTTAATAAAGAATGAAAACTGAGATGAGAAAAGAGCGGGTGGGAGAAAATTAAAGGATCTGTAAGCATGAAGAAGGGCCTGAGACAATAGGGGTCAAACAAGAGTAAGCAGAAAAGGAAAAGGGTAGGTAAAAAGGAAATACAGAAGAACAAAGAGTAAGAAAGAAATGATGAGGTGTAAAAAATAAAGAGAAAAATAAGGAAAAGAAGTGAAAAAGAAGACATGTGAAAGAAGGGGTAAAAGAGAGGAAGAAATAAGTAACGGGAGTAAATAAGGTAAGTGAAAGTAAAAAAATAAGGATGGAGAAAGGAAAAGAGAAAGGGAAAGGAAAATACCAAGAAAGAGAAGAAAAGAAAAATACATGAAACGGAACGAGAAAAAGGGAAAATTGGAAAAAATGGTTTACAGAAAAGAAAAAAAAGGATAAATAAAAGAAAAAAGATGATTTAAAGATAACAAATGAACAAAAGAAAGATGAACGAAAAATAAGCATAAACAAAAGAAAATAAAGATGAACAAAATATAAAACAATGAACTAAGGAAAAGATGAAGAAAAAAGAAAAGAAAAAGAAATAAGGAAGAAAAAGAAAATAAGGAGAAAAAAGAAAAAAAGAAAAAAAAGAAAAAAGGAAAAAAGGAAAAAAGAATGTGAAAAAAAGAAGAAAGTTGAGGAACTTTAAGAAATTAAGGAATACGGAAGGAAGAGGAAAAAACGAAAGGAGATAAAAAGGCACAGAGAGCGAGAAAGAGAAGAAAGAGGGAAAATGAAAATAAATTAAGAAATTAAAGAAAATATAAGAAAAAATTAAAAGTAAATGGGAGGGGAATATTATGGAGATGAGGAAAGTGTAAAGAGTGGTAAATAATTTTTTTTAAAATGACAAAGAAAAAGAACAGAGGAAAATGTCAATTTGTATGAATAAACAAGGTACGGCATATTTGACTGGCACGATTCTGTTGGTTCCATTGCTTTCTCAACTTCTTTCGAGAACCAGGTATTTACAGTATTGACCAGATGAAGGTTGCCAACATCCACACTAACAGTGGTACTGTAGTACGGACAGGATTCAAACATGGCAATACCAGGTCGTCAGTGAACGTTGGTAACTATTTCACCACGGCTATCCCCTAAGACAAGAATATTAAGAACTAATAGGAAATAATGACGCGAAGAAAGAGAAAGGGGTGAAAAGAAGAAAAGAAGGAAAACCAAGAAAGGGAGGAAAAGCAAGAAAGGGAGGAAAAGAAAGAACGGGAGGAAAAGAAAGAAAGGGAGGAAAAGCAAGAAAGGGAGGAAAAGAAAGAAAGGGAGGAAAAGCAAGAAAAGGAGGAAAAGCAAGAAAAGGAGGAAAAGAAAGAAAAGGAGAACAGCGGAGAAAACGAAGGGAAGGGTAAAAAAGAGATGATAAATGAAATCGGTTAATGAAAAGCTCGAAGAAAAGCAAGTAAAAAGAGTGAGGGAAACGTCGAAGAAATGGGGAAAAATAATGGAGAGGGGACAAGAGGAGGAAACTAAACATTAAGATAAGGGGGAAAAGGACGGCAGACAAAGGGAATACAAAGACGACTAAATCGCTAGAGATTATGAGTTGAAGAAAAGCTGGAAAGGACAGAAATTAGGAAGAAAGAACTTTAAAGGAGAGAAGTTTGAAAAGAGAAACATTGGAAAAGAGAGAAATTGGAAAAGAGAGAAATTGAAAAAGAGAGAAATTGGAAAAGAGAGAAATTGAAAAAGAGAGAATTTGGAAGAAAGAGAAGTTGGTAAAGATAAAAGGAAAAAAAAGGCTCGAAAGGAGGGAGGTTGGCAAGGGGAGAGGTTCAAATGAAAAACAGCACGAAAGGAGATATGTTGGAATTGAAAAGAGAGAAGTTGGAAAGGAGAGAGGTTTGCAAGAAAGAAACGTTAGAAAGAGAAATGTTGAAAATAAGAAATGTTGAAAAGTTAAAAAGAAGAAAAGTTGAAAAGAAGAAATGTTGAAAAGAAGAAATGTTGAAAAAGAGGAATTGTTGAAAAGAAGAAATGTTGAAAGAAGAAATGTTGAAAGAAGAATGGGAAAGAAAAGAGACAAAAAAAAAACGGGGACACAAAAAAAGAGTGAAGGAGAGCACGTAAAAAGCAAACCGAAAAAGCAATGAAGTGTGAAAGGAAAGAACGAAACGAGAAAAAAAAACATGAAGATAAAAATTGTTTCCAAAAATGTCTGACTTTTCTTCTGATAAGAGTTGCAAAACTGTATAGTGACGTAATCAAAACGGTATCTGAAAGAAAGAAACTACAGAAGGACGGATGTGTTTGCCTCGCGTTATTTCCGACCAAAACATCAGAAACGGAAGAGCAAAAACAGATGCCGTAGGAAATGTAAAAATAACAAAAACGTCGGACAGAGAAACATTATGGTTTAAAAGAGAGACACGAGACAGAAAGACAAAACTGTTAATAACGTTTTTTGGGGAAAAAACGACTAATCAGATTGTTGCATGCTGGGAATAGATGTGAAAGTACTGCGGCTTATTGTCGGTAAATATAGATAAGTGAGAACGAGCGTACATGAAAGACGGTAAAGGTGTTATTCGGTTTATGGCATATCAACCATTTTTGCGATATTTACTACCGAACACTTACTATCTATAGTATACGATCTAGAAATATAACCTGGGCCTTTTGGCTATTTGTTCTCGACCTCTCCTGAATTGTATTTCTCTTGGAAGGACATCATCCACTCTCAAAACTCTCTCGTTTTCTTTGTTTTCTCACACTTAGATCCCACTCCCATTTAGAGATTGACCTGCTTGTTTTCGATTTTGAACAAACTGGAAAGCAGTGGGCGGCTAATTAGTTAAAAATGGTTGGGAGGGTCTTAATAAGGGAGTTTTTTGTTTTTCCCCACTCCGTATCATTCCTATGAATTCTTGTACATACATATAATTTTGAAAAATAAAATATAGAATTCGATACTTAAGGCTCAACTGTACGACCAGTTGAGCAGCAAGATAAGTAAAGCCTCAAGTAACCAACAAGTCAGTGTATATAAAAGCTTGCCTGCTCCACTATGCCAAGTTGGACAAGTCCATTATATTAATTCTGATTGGTTGCCAGTCTGAGAATGAATAATTCTTTGCATAAATTCTTCTTCATTCAAGCAATATATATTTGTCTGTTTGATTCTATATAAAATTTCCAACAAATTTTTAGATATTTTAATAGGACGGCCCTAGAGTAAATGTGCTATTGTGGTGACTGATATGATTCTAGTTAAAAGTAAGATATACATTTTTATCACTTTAGACCGTAAATGATCAATAACCCCCTTGTTTTCCTTACACTGTTTATGTCCTTGGCCTTATTTGTTTTAAATGTAGTTTTTAAATATTTTCTGCAAATAAATATTTGAAAGTGTAGTATCTGTTCTTATATTGCACTTTATTTGTTCTGCCTTCTGCTTATTGTCGGTGAATATTAATAAGCAATACATAAGGAATGGGAGAGGGAGAGACAAATTGGAAAGAGAGAAGAGAGAGAGTGGGAAAGGGAAGGAGAATGATAAAGGGAGAGTGAAAGAGTGAGGGAGAGTGAGAGGTGGAGAGAGAGAGAGTGAGACAGATGGAGAGTGAGGGAAAGGAAGAGTGAGATACCGAGAAAGGGAAAGTGTGTGAGAGAGAGGGGGAGTGAGAGAGTGAGAGAAAGGGAAAGCGGAGAGTCAGTGAGAGAGAAAGGCAGAGTCTGAAAGAGAGAAAGAGACGGTTTGGTCTTTTTGTTTTTGTTTTGCGGCATATCAACTCTTTATGAGATATTTAATGCCAAAACAATTATAGTATACGTTTAATTTAAAACAACCTGCGAGGAAATTGAGGATTTATATATTAGCTGACAATATTAATGCTTAAATGACAAGAAGGTTGATTAGATTTGTACTTCGGATTGCTGATTTCATACCCTGCGACGGTATCGAGTAGCTTAATCACGCTCCTTTCAGAAATGGAAGCAATGGCAATAGAAAGAAGATAGTGATGACGTGAAACGAAAGCAGAACGAGAGACACAGAAATGAAACCAGAAAAAAAACCCTGTAAATAACTTTATGGGAATGGTTAAAAAAGTAACAAGGGAATAAAATGAATGAGGAATAACAATAAATCAAGGGAGACAACAGAGAAATTAACTCGGATCCCTATATTAACTCAATTGAAATTAATTGCTCTCTCCTTTTTCTTTTCTTACTGGCCCCTTCTCTTTACTTATGACTTTCTTGGTTAATTTCGTTTTTCTTTTAATTTTGTTCTTTCTTTCCATTTTATTTCTTTTTTTTATCTCAGCTTTCATCTTCCTCTCATTTACATCTTATTCTTTCCGTCTCCATTTCATCACCCATTTTTGTACTTTCTATATGTCGACTTCAATTTAATCCTTGCTCACTTCCTTGCCTTAATAAGCTCGAAGAACAAACTTTCCCCTCAGACTTGAAAATGAAGACTTACATAAAATTTGTTGTTAAGGTGTTGTGGACCCGTTTAGGGGTACCAACAATAAAATAAAAGAACAACAGGTTTAGAGATAATAATAATGAATTGTATTGAACAGGGAAATTATACACAAGTCAGTGTTGGCAGTGCTAGTGCCAAAAAATGTGCCTCCAAATGTTCTCCCGGCAAACCCGGTATTTATGGTAGCCGGTTTCTACCATTTTGTTATTATAAAAGGGTAGGTAGGTTCACCCACAACATAAGGTTACTATGGAATTGTTGGATCTTCTATCGTTCTATCCAGTACCTGATTGCTGATACAATCCTCTACTTATATAAGAACTAGATATGCTGTAGGATGTAGTATTTCTGTCACATTTATGGAAGTAGCGATCAAAGCAGTTTTTCACGCCTTGACAGATTCTACCCACTCCACTCATCGTTCCTAGTTCTCTTATGGTATTGTTCATCATCCAAGTAATAATCTCAACCCCTTTCATCAACTGGCCATTGAACTTGGTAAATGATAACTCATATGCATAACAAAAAGAATAACGAAGTAAAGACAGAAATAAATGGAAGTCAAAGAGAAAAATAAAACATATGAAAAAATAGAGAAAGAAATGATGGCAGAGAGAGAGAGAGAAAGAAAGAGAGATTGAAAGGAAGGTAGAGAGATTGACAGGAATGGAAGTTGAAAGGAATGGAGGGGAAAGAAAGCATGCGTAGAAGGAAAGAAAGGGAGGGAGATTGAAAGAAAGGAAGGGAAGTTGAAAGAAAATGAGGGCGATAGAAAGCACGCGGGGATGATAGAAAGGAATCGGTGAAAGACAATAAGGGAAGGTTGAACATAGAAAGGGATAGTGAAAGAAAGGAAAGAAAGGAGTATGAAAGAAAGGAAAGAACGGAGAATGAAAGAAAAAAAAGAAAGGAGAATAACAGAAAGGAAATGAGAGTGAAAGAAAGGACAGGAGTGAAATAAAGGAAAGGAGTGAAATAAAGGAAAGGAGTGAAAGAAAGGAAAGGAGTGAAATAAAGGAAAGGAGTGAAATAAAGGAAAGGAGTGAAATAAAGGAAAGGAGTGAAATAAAGGAAAGGAGTGAAATAAAGGAAAAGAGTGAAAGAAAGAAAAGGAGTGAAAGAAAGGAAAGGAGTCAAATAAAGGAAAGGAGTGAAATAAAGGAAAGGAGTGAAAGAAAGGAAAGGAGTGAAATAAAGGAAAGGAGTGAAATAAAGGAAAGGAGTGAAAGAAAGGAAGGAGTGAAATAAAGGAAAGGAGTGAAATAAAGAAAAGGAGTGAAAGAAAGGAAAGGAGTGAAATAAAGGAAAGGAGTGAAATAAAGGAAAGGAGTGAAAGAAAGGAAAGGAGTGAAAGAAAGGAAAGGAGTGAAATAAAGAAAAGGAGTGAAAGAAAGGAAATGAGTGAAAGAAAGGAAAGGAGTGAAATAAAGGAAAGGAGTGACAAAATGGAAAGGAGGGTGAAGGAAAAGAAGGTAGAGTGTAAGGAAATAAGGAAAAGTGAGATAAATAGATAAAGAAAGAGAGAAAGAAAGTGATAATAAGATAGAGAAAAAATAAAATTTTAAATATGCGAATCATGAAACATTTCTCTTTTTGATTCTCGATTGAAGCAAATAATAAAAACTAAATAAGATAAATCAAGAAAAAGGAAATGCAAAAAATAAATGATAACATGAAAAACGAGAAAGAAACAACAAAGGACCAATGAGCATAGATAAACCAATCAAGAAATAAATATAGTCAGTTAGGAAAGCAAGCATCAAAGAAAACGAACGCAAGCAAGTATTATGTAAAGACGAGAAAGCCAGCAGGAAGGGAAGTATGAAATAAAATAGGTATGAAATAAATAATAAATAGAGCCGAAAAACTAGCAGGAAGAGAGCAAGTATTTTATAAAAGGGGATAGAAAGAAAGAAAAAAATGAAGGCAGAAAGCAAGACATAAATAGAAGGATGAAAGGTGATGAAGACGAAAAAGGTGAGATGAAAAAAGAAACAAAAGAGACAAAAAGGAATACATAATAAGAAAGCAGGGAGTAAACCAAGAAATCAATAAAAAGTGAATGGACCAGCAAGAAACTGAAGTATATCAAGCACAAAAATGAAAGCAAATGAGAAGAAAATGCAACAAATATATAAATAAAATAAGAAGGAACAATGTAAAGTAAAGACAAGAGCAATGGATGAGGTTTAATAATTGGAATCTAGCGGGTTTTAAAGTCAATGATATGAGATCGAAGGTAAGAGATTGAAAAATAAGGCGAATATCAGATTTTCTTGCTGGAGGCGATCATTTCAGCCAACGAACGACACAATTTGCATTAGAATACAAAACGTTCGCCATGCTAAGCTTCTGGCTGATAATAATGAGATAAGGGATAACAAGAAAAAGAAAAAGAGGAAAAGGACAACAAAAAAGAGAAAGGGGAGAAGATCAGAACAAGAGGATGGGGAGTACGAAAAAGAGGCTAATGAGGAGGAGTACGAAGAAGAAGCTAATAAGGAGGAGGACGAGGAGGAGGATGATAAAGTAGAGGAGAAGGAAGAAGAAGAAAACAGAGGAAAAAAGAAGAGAAAAAAGAAAAAGAGGAAAAAGAAGAAGAAGAGGAGAAGCAGAGGATAGAGAAAGAAGAAGAGAAGGAATGAAAAGTAGACGTTGAAGAGGGAGAAAAAGAAGAAGAAAATGAAGAAGAAGAAGAAAATGAGGAAGAAGAGGAGTAGCAGAAGAGAAGGAGGAGGAAGTTTATCATGATGATAATGACGAGCAGAAGTAAAAAAAAGAACAAGACGAAGAAAAAGAGAAAAAAGAAAGGAAGAAAAAGAAAAACAAGAAAGAAGTAGGAATAAAGTAAACATCAGCAATAAAAATCTACAGTCCCATGCTGCCAAATTGTCATGAAAGCCGAAGTGTTTGCCATTCCTGCTGTAATCAAGTGACATTGGCTTTTTCTCCAAACAACGAATCGCTTACAGCCGATTACATTCGTCTTCTGAACTTTTTCTTTTGCCAAACACTATGGCCTCCATACCTTTTGCATGTTCAATAGATGTTATGGATTAAGATAGGTATTAGTATATATAAACACATGAATGGCTCGATCTCTACTAAGGACAGTACGCGTTATGCACACGCAAAATTCGAGACCCTATTTATGTGTCTTCCCAACAAGGGCAGAGTTGGACAAGGTCGGTTTTTCATGTGGGAAAAATTAAGCAACCATAACAGGGGCATTCTGGATTAGAACACAATTTAAGATTGTCTCAGTCAAGATCAGTCAGATGAAGTATAGTATCGGAACAGCTACGTCAATTTGATCTTAGTCAAAAAGCCAAGAAATACTAATCTTTCTGATATCAATATTAGTAGTTTGCGGATAAACTTATAAAAAGACAATTGCGCAAAAGTCTCTAACTAGCATCTCGGATCATATGCATATATATATATATATATATATATATATATATATATATATATATATATAATGTTTGTTGAGATGAAAATGATTTTAACATTGTTCCAAGAATTCAAAGCCAACTACCATTCGGCGATCGGTGGTTTCTCTAAGCCTCTTTTGCTGTATACTTTAATAACGCAAAACACATGTTAAACTATGCCTTAGTTTTGGGATAGAGTTATGTTTGAAAAAATCTGTTCTAGCAGTTATAATTAGCCATAGTTTATATTTAACTAATTAAGTCACGCATTTCTCTCTCTTAGCTATCTATGTAATTTTCTCAACATGTATCTTTCACTATAATGCTTCAACCATTCTTCTAATACTTCTTCATGTCTGTATAATCATTAAAAAAAGTGTTTTTACCAGGAATTTCGAGCAGAATGGCAACAACTGATTAACTAAACGTGCCCCTGCATTTGTTTTCATCCGTCCTGTTGATTCCGCTTTAATCTTATTTACATTTTTGGGAGTACATTTCGAAAATATGCTAAAGAATTCTATTAACAAGATTTAAAGTTAAAAAATAATCTTACTATCACAGAAAAAACTTAAGCCATTTAAATTAATTATGGGATTACTGACGAAGATGACGGTAATCGAAACCATAGAAATAAAAAAAGCGAATCCCTTTCTTAAAAGATAGTAAAATCAATTGTCTTATAGCGACAGTCTTGGACGATGTATATAATAGTTTATTTGTGGTAGATAAACAAAGGAATTCTAAAGTATATCCGTAAAATTCCGACCATAACATATACTTGGTTGGAAACAAGGAACATGAGAAAGAATGTTTATTGACGTCATTTGTTATGTAAGCAAGAGAAATCGAAATAAATAGACAGAAGATAAAAGACGAAAGATACAAAGAGATGGCTAGAAAGGTTTTGGCCAAGCCAGGTTCACATATGAAAGCAGTTCGTCGTAGTTCGCTTGTAGCATTACACACACGCATGTTGACATACACTCAGAGATTCGAGGCAAAGTCCTTCTACTAATAAACTAACAATGAGAATATTTCTATTGTGTTACCTACAATAGTAAACGAAAGTAAAACTTTTAAACCAAACATATAATTGTACATCTTGCCTGTGTGTATATTATATGAAATAAGCAACAACACGACAACGGATCAAAAGATTAAAAAAAAAACTCTTAGATTTTGACCCTCTGGAAACATTTCATAATAATTTATGCTCTTCGCCTTTAAGGTGTTATGTTACGCTACAATACCCGCATCTTTTATATTAACATTCGATTTTTGATTTTTATTATTCGGTATTTTCATCAATTAAAATGTGTATCTGAAGAAAGAAAAACATTTTCTGTAACAAAATACAAATGTACGATATATTTTAATGAGGATTTTATTTCATTTATTGACGTAAAAAAGCAGATATTTACGACAACTTCTCGCCGCTCTCAATTCGATATTAATGATTAATTTATATAGGCCAAATAGTTTTCAAAACTATTTGGCATATTATAAGTTAATCATTATATTTTAATATCATTTTGTAAACAATATCTATTTAGAAGTTTTTTTCGGATAAACAACCATTAAATTCCACAAGCCTGTCCAATAATTAGTTATTTTGACTAAAGAGAAAATAATCAGATTTTTCCCCGATATTATTGATAAACTTTTGTTAATATATTGTTTTCAATTTCCAAACATAACGATAGAAACAGTGGCGGTTATCATAATTATCTTCACAAAAAAATAACTAATATTTTTGATTTCAAAATATAACTTTAACCAATGACTTTTCAGTCATATTTTTTTTTAATTGTTAGCATTTTTTCCAAGAAAATAAATTTAAATTGTAATCAAATCCCCTGAGTATATTTAGAGAAAAAAATGACTGTTAACAATTTATCGTCGTAAATAATTAAGATATAAGCATCTAAAATTTATTATAGTATATCTAAAATTATATTAAATGTTATCCTTGACATCATAATATCGAGCTTATACGACATGGAGTAAATTAATTTACCATAGACTGAATTTTTGTTGTAAAAAAAAAAGAATAACGAACTAATCTTTTAATAGAGATGTCGCCAAGATGAAGTCCAAATGGCAGGGAAAAAAACCGTCTCTCTCAACTGTATATATAAAAAACGTCATTCAAATCAACATGAAAGAAAATCCAGCACTCTTTTCTTTTGCTCGCTTTCCAATACGCCTTCAGAACGATATCCACGAAAATACTGACTGACTCTTAACTTTTCGCTCTCTTATTATAACGAAAATCCCACGCATGCAAACAACCTAATTTGCATGATCAAATAAAATAATTAAAATCTTATTTCACTTTCTGACGCCTTTCTCCTCCCACTCCTCTTTCTTTTTATGTCGGCAACGAGGGTTTTCGGGTTCGCCCCACACACAAAGCATAGCAGACGCTGCCTCTTTGAACGGCGCCGACAAGTGTCTGCATCTACTTCAATCGGCTGCTCTCCGTTACAACCCCTCTGATATCATGATCACACATGTGGCAACCGGGTGCAAGTTTTTTCGTCTGGTGCTTCTTCGCGGTAATACTGTAGCGACTTCTTCCTCAGATAACTCGTCCGCAGGGGGAGCATCCGATGCATTTGTACAAAGCCTTGGACTCTCTGGCCTTCTCCGCGGTGATACGACCACAACTTCCTCCTCCGATGACTCGTCTCCAGAAGAATCACCCGATACATCTGTGCTAAGCATGGGGCTATTTGCCCCGCTCATAGTGATCACTCGCGCACTCTGAGTGGACGAATCACTGTCACTTCCACTGTCCGATATAGTTGAGCCTATAACGGGTCGTAGGTCCCTTACATGTCGAGGTATCCCATCAATGAGGACATTCTGTGGGCTAATCACACCTGTAACGCGTCCAACTGCATAGGGGATGTACACCGTGAATTCGGAATTCTCGCCCAAACACGATCTCCTACCTCGTAACACAAGTGTTGCTGTTCGGGCTCATCATGGGACACCACATGATGCCCTTCAGTCTTACTGTTTAACTATGGATCATGTTAGCAAGAGCTGTCAGGGGTGACACATCGTCCTTTGGGGTAGCATTGTACCAATAAACTGCTTCCATCACTGAACACAGTTTTCTTGCGGCAATCCGTATCACACTTCGATGGCACCGCTCTGTAATACCATTACCTGATGGTATATGTGCACAGTGAAATCGCAGTCGAACTCCCCACTCTTTCATAAAGTTTTAAAAACTCTTACTGCAGAATGCTGTGTCATTATCCAGGAGTATCTCAGTTGGTGGCCCGCGCTCGCAAAACACATTTTCTAATTGGTCCATGATGTTTGCTGCGTCTTGCCGTCAAAGACAACGCCAAATAGTAAACCGTGTAGGCCCACAGTCGATGATCGACAGATAGTGCTTTCCCTGATAATGCGTTATATCTATCCCAACTCGATACCAAGTATCACTGACATTCAAGTTCCCCTTCGGCCAGCACACGGACGGCGGATCGATCGACTGACACTCTTTGCACTTTTTCACTACTGTCCTGACGGATGTCTTAGAAATCGTGGGGTTGCCCCTGCTAACAAAGTACCACGTCCTTTTCATGCCAGGGTGACCACTTTTGTGATGGATAGCCCTGATTTGGTCGGATTCTGGACTGGGTGTTGATACAGCCCACACCTGGCTCTGGGGTTCAGCTGCTTTTCTAATTAAGTTAAACCATCGTTGCGGTACGCGTGTCAGACTATCGGCTCGCTTATATTCTGACTTTACTTAGGTAATGTCCACTTACAACCTGTACTCTTCTATCAAGCTTAAGAGCGCACCTAGTCGTCGTCTTATTAACATTTCGCTTGCTGCTTTAGTTTGCACTCTAGACTATCCTGTAAGGGTATCCATTATCCATTTGTGCACACAGGCAGAGTCAGTAAAAAGATGCAATATGGATGCCTCCCACATCAACGCCATATTAATGCCTTTTAGTACAGCATCAAGTTCTGTCAAATTTATGTGCTGTGTATCCTTAGCTTTGCGTATCCAACTTGCATCCTCTATCACAGTTCCATCCTGCTCCAGCGAAACTCCGATCGCCAAAGAACTTGCATCAACCCAAACATCGACCTCATGACCGTCAACACACCACCTTCCTCGTACGGGGTCTCCTTCGTGCACTCTCGCAACAATTTCTGTCATCATCATGGTCAACGGAATATCATCCACCTCATCGTCCCAGCCCTTGGTAACTGCCACTGCTCTCCTTTTGATAAATGCGGCTGCCACTCTGATCCATCTGCCCATTGGGAAGTGCCCAACTAGTTTTCCACACAAAGAAAACACGGCACGTCTGGTGATGCTGCGTGGCATACTCGGGATCTCGTTGCCTCGTTCCCATTTTAGCATATTGCATTCCTGCCAAACTTTCAAGCCGAGTACCCGCGCACCGTCTTGCAGCCGTTCAGGTTCCTTACTCAACAATCAAAAGTCGGCCAGATGCTGCCTCACTTCAGCTGCGGACACTATGTTTTCATTTATGAAAACATCATAGATATATGCTGATGTTGCCCGTTGAATAGAGTCGTCTCTCGACAATGCCGCGTCCACAATAGCTCGCATAATGGCTGGTGCCACATTGAGCACAAAACCCATGCGTGTCAAGCAGTACCTCTTCCCCTCCAATATGACAGTCTGGTATGGCCACAAGGACTGATGCACATGCACCTGTAGGTAAGCCCTCCGCAGATCGAGCACTGATACATTAGGGCCTTTCGTTCGCCACTGTCTCAGCTTGTGTGCACATATGTCTGCATGTGCTGTGTAGGCATCGACGTGCTCATTCAGTTCGCGAAAATCCAGAACGGGCTGCACCTTAGATTTGTTCTGCTGGAAGATTGCCATTAGCGGAATTAGGCCCTTTGGGGGTCCTAGTTTCTCTTCAGGATAGGGAAGTAGCCATCCATTGTTCAGCCATGTTTGAAGCTCACATCTATAGTCCTAGCGGATTTGAGCGGGTACTGAGTATTCAGGCACCCTGTTTTTGAGTGTACCAGGTGGTTGATCACCTGATCACTTCCACGACACCGTCCACACTTTGGCCTGTTCGTCAAACGTGGCGCTAAGATCGGGTTCCTCTATTGTGATCGCAGCGCAAGCATGTGAACTCGTTTCAGAAAAGAGGGCTTCGCCAGACTGGTCAATGCTGACCACACCCAACATCTTAATAACATCCATCCCAAGTAACATGTCGAAACCTAACAGCCGACTGTGTACGACCAAGACATCGCCCTTTACAGGGCTCATATCGGTTATTGCCAACGAAATGGTTCCAACGCCATGATTATGGATAGTTGTACCGTCAGCGGTCATAATGTTCGATCTCCGACAATTCCGAGGACTACATATTGAACCAGTAACTATAGACCGGGAACATCCAGAGTCCACCAGTGCTCTGCCTTTCTTTCCATCGATCCACACTTCAACGGTAGGGAGCGCCTATCTTAAATTGACTGAGGAGAGACCGGCACTGCTATCTCGCCTCCTTTTTCCTTTCCCGGACACTCAGATGAAATGTGTCCTATCTTGTTACATCTATAACATTGTATCTTTCCTCGTGATTTATATTTGTGGCCAGTATGCCCTTCACTTTACTGATATTGGCAGTTCCTTGCGAAGTTGTTTGGTCCAGAGAATTTATAGCACATAATGAATCCACTAGCCGGCACAGTGCGTGATGTTTGATTAGCTTTAAACTGAACCGGTTGTATAGCTGCCGCAACTAATTCCTTGTCGTCCGCCATGATGGCCCGTGCTCTCGTTACAATCTGCCCTAGACTCAAGTTATCCATTCTCGACGACGCCCGGAGATGTTGCCTTACGTGGCTCGGCAGTCTTGCTACAAAGGCGCATACCATCCATTTTTCTGGAAGTGTCTCCCCAACAAGGAGGGCAAGTCTTCGAAGCTCAGCCAAAAACACATCTACAGTCTTTCCATGTAGTAGCCGTCGCGTCGTGAAGTCCTCATATGCCACAAATGAATCGGTGGCAAATGCGGTTATCAGCGCCTGCTTGACTTGATTTACATCTGCCCTCTGTTCCTTACCTAGCTGTTGATACACAGTTAGAGCGCCGCCTCTTAACCGCAAGGGAATAACTCGCGCTACTTCGTGAAACTCACATAATTCGCAAACAAGTTCTACCTGTTCGATCCATTCCACCATCGGTATGTCAGTAGTAGTTCCACAAAATTCTGGAATCAGACGAATGTCAAATTGCCTATTGGTCATGTTAAGGCCGAAATAGCTTGTAGTAAAAAAAAAGAATAACGAACTAATCTTTAAATAGAGATGTCGCCAAGATGAAGTCCAAATGGCAGGGAAAAAAACCGTCTCTCTCAACTGTATATAAAAAAAACGTCATTCAAATCAACATGAAAGAAAATCCAGCACTTTTTTCTTTTGCTCGCTTTCCAATACGCGTTCAGAACGATATCCACGAAAATACTGAATGACTCTTAACTTTTCGCTCTCTTATTATAACGAAAATCCCACGCATGCAAACAACCTAATTTGCATGAACAAATAAAATAATTAAAATCTTATTTCACTTTCTGACGCCTTTCTCCTCCCACTCCTCTTTCTTTTTATGTCGGCAACGAGGGTTTTCGGGTTCACCCCACACACACAGCAGGCAATTTTTAAATGGCCAGAGTGCTCACCTCTCGAGCGCTGGCTTTTCAAACCCCACTTTCTCGACCCGATCTTGGGTCACATCTTACTTGTGGGAGTAAGATAAAACTGGCCTTGTGCCTAACTCCTGGGGAGGAGTAAATAAAACCCCACACACACAGCATAGCAGACTCTGCCTCTTTGAACGGCGCCGACAAGTGTCTGCATCTACTTCAATCGGCCGCTCTCCGTTACAATTTTACTAATGAAAATTGTATCGACGGAGACAAAACTCAGCTGTTGACGAATCAAACTCAGATTTCTATCTGAAGAAAGACATTTCAGATGTCGTCTGCCAAAATCGTTACATTCTCAAACTATCACATTACTCCAATTAATCAATTAAATGATGGCCCGAAGGTCAACGATTTAAACTTGAATGAATATAATATCTGTTGAGAATATTTGAAGGCCATTTTGATAAAATAATTAATCAAAAGTTTGTTTTTATTTACTATAAATCGATTATTTCTTGAAATAAAATATGCAAGTGAAATTTAGTAAAGTTAAACATTTTCAAGGCGCATTAATATTAAATCGGAAGGTGACGGTGGTGAAGTGGATACCGGCGCGGATTTACGACCCAGGCGTGCCAAGTTCAAATACAGCTTTAACTTGTGTATGTTGTCAACCTTCACGTTATCCCTTCAAAAAAGTGCTTGATTCTAGAAGAAATTGAGGAAACAAATGCCAACAAAAGAATCGAACAGCTCACAAAATTCGTGCCATCCAGTTTCATATTAATTTACTTTACTTTAATGTACTTTCATTAATTTAAGATGGGAATTTTATTCAACAAAGAAGTTATTCTACATTTAACAAAATATAAAATAAATTTAAAAGTTCATGAAAATCTTTCAACCACCAAATATACAAAGCCTATATTCGGAACATTAGGAAGTTTTATCATGTGCCCTGCTGGCTTAGCATGCTGAGAGTAGGCTTAAGGAGTTTCTTTTCATAATGGCGATTGAAAGGCTCTCGTAACGCAAAGTCAATTTACGATGGTCTCGGTGTGGCGTGTCATTAATAAACCAAGGGTGTTCATGGAGTCCCGCGTGGCGGGGCTTATCGCTCCACTCGTCTCTACGGCGATCGATTGGAACACATATGCGGAAAAGACCAGCATATTATGATTGCTTTCAACCTCCAGCTCACGCTTCTACATGTCCAAGGTTTGTTGCAGATTCAATTACTGACGAGAGTGCAAAAGTGTCGACACAAGTCGCGTTCCATATTAACGACGTGCCGTTTGCAAAGATAAAACACCGTTAGACCATCGGGTTGTTTGACATCCCTTCTGCCGACACCATCGCGAAATCATAAGTTTGTCACCTGGTTTAGCGTAGAAAATCATCGCATTATTTAAGGGGTAAAAATACGTATATTCCGTGAGTATGTTTTTAAAATTTACCGATGTTTTACAGCTGCGCATGAACATGCATCACTTCCATCTGTTGTGATGAAATACAAAAAGAGGCAGTGTATTAGATTAGCCTTTGTGATAAGATTTTGTGTTCGAGCTTAAGTCAGAATCGAGTATGGTTCTAGGGTATCTTTTACTTTACTCAGCAGACTAAAAACGCTCAAAAAAACAAATATACAACAAATAAAAAGAACTGTAGGCGATAGAAGTTATTTTCAAACTTACCTGTGCCATTTGTTTGTATTTTAAACCCGTTCGAAGTCGTATTTATTAGAAATTAAATTATTCGTCACACCAACAGCGCAAGATACCAGATGGCGATCGTAGGGGGGTATGTAAGAGAATAAGCACCGTCCGCCATTTTTTTTTTTGTGCAAAAATAAACAAGATTTTTTATTTACATCTAATAAAAACCCATGTATACTGCGTACAAATACAAACAAATGTCATAGCTACGTAGGAAAATATCTGTTCTCGACGTAGGTCACCTTTACTTGTTGCATATTTATGTTTTTAAACACTTTCTCGTTCGTTTTTTTTACCCCGTTCACGACTCTGCGGCGTAAAGTAAAAGATACCCTGGTTCTACTCGATCTCAGGAGGCCGAATTACACAGGCATTTTTCTCTCAATCCGGAGCGGTATTGGTTTATTGCCAATCGCCCATACCAGGAAATGCGACGGCTCCGATTCTGGCGATTTTTATAACTATTCAGAGCCCCCTTGGGGGGAGGACTAAATTCCAGACATTACGAAATCGACCTCGTATTGCATCCAGTCTGTTGTAGGAAAATAGAGTAAAGATTCATAAGCAATACATAGAAAATACTTTTCACGTTTTCCAGTAGTTTTTTTTTACTTTCTCTATGTAAAGCCGTGGCTTTAATATATATAACTTGCTTTAATATATATACTAGCAGGTTAACCCATCATTGTCCGGCATTGAATATGGAATTCTATGTCTGTCTGCCCTACTGCTCATAGCTCTATATTACGTTTTTATTGCTATTTTTACATGATAATTTCTGTACATTTGTAGTCGTTATTCCCGTCGAGTTACATCCTGCTTTTACCCGGTAATTAACGGAATCAAAGTGTCAAATGGAGAAATAATTAATAGCTTAAATTCTTATTAGAATAAAGTGTGGTTTCTTATTAACACGTTTTTTATAATTAAAATGGTTACTTTTGATATGCTTACATTCATACATTTTTTTTGATTAATACGATTCAATTTTATCCAATTTTTATTTTGTATTTCGTTAAGATTTAACAATAGCGACGCGGCGTTAATCAAAGGTGAACAAACGACGTTAATCAAAGGTGAACAAACGAAGTTAAGCCTGACCTTGTACGACATTTTGTTCCGGTTACATGATGACGATACGTAACTAGTGGTTTGATTTAACCATTCGGTTTTTCTTTTATATTTTTAAAATTCTAAAAAAATATTCTATTATGTTATGCTTTTTAAATAATTATTCATTTTATCAATACACTGTTTTTGTAGGCTTCCTCAATTTTGGGAACGAGTCTTTATAATAATATATATAAATACCTGTTTTTAGTTAAAACAGACTATTTTTTAATCACTTGACGTAAAATTACTCTTGTCAGTCATACTATCATTACATCATAATCCGGTCACATTTGAAACTTTAACCATGCGGGTTAAGTTTACACATTTTTTGTGAAAACGAAGGAACCGATGGATGATCATAATAATGTGTAGTAGTAGCCTATTATATATATAAATATATATAAAATTATCTATCCCCTACCAACGCTATAGCTCAGCACCTTACCAATCAGCATTTCTGCCCCCCCCCTGCTTCAAATTTCGAAAACTCTTAATAGAAAACATCACAATATTAGAACATACCAATAATGAACAAAAACTCTATATATTAGAAGCCTTATACATGAGAACCAAAAAACAGCCATTAACAGAATTAACTTTAACACTAGTGATATCATTCTAAAATGTTTATATTTCTAAAGTTAGTTTCGTATTAATATTATAATTCCAGCCAAAACTACCTATTAATATTTGCACTAACACCATGGTCTTTACCTGATTGCACTGACGATGACCCGGATAGGCCTGAAACTACTTTTGACACATGCAGCTACGGCAGATTAATCGGCTAATTCCCCACCGAAATAAAGACCCTCATTTGGCAAATCGAAATGATCCAGACAAGGATATCTAGACATAAGTTGTCTGTCATATTCAACAACATTTGCATTATAAAAAAATGCTACCTATATATATATATATATATATATATATATATATATATATATATATATATATTTCTACAAATTATGACAAGATGTATAGGAAGCAAAAATGGAAAGAAATTTACTGTATAATTTGGTAATATTTATCTGTATATTTAGAAAAAAATTAAATTGCGTTATTACAACATCATGATAGATATGCATCTAATGAAAGCGAAAAATAGTAGCAGATTATTATTGCAAAGTCTATGGGAGAGATCCTTTATATATATATTCTAAGAATATTACCGGGGAGAACATTTTTGATTTTTTGGAGTAGTTACAATCGGAAAAAAATAATTTCGTTGTTTTATGAATTTATTAGCCCTATTTTTTCGATGAAATAATAAATGTTAAGTGTGCTAATGCATTATGCAACCCAAGAAAATAATCTTATACTATTTGTCCCTTTATTTGATTACGCTGTAATGGGTACCGGTAAGAGTATTGATTTAATCCTCTCCAGGAGTTAGGCACAAGGCCAGTTTTTATCTTACTCTTACAAGTAAGATGTGACCCAGGGTCTAATCGGGAAAGTGAGGTTTAAAAATTGCCTGGGCAGCCCCGTCGGCATTCACCGGTAGGGGCGCCTCAGGCAGTAATCAGTAAACTTACTCCTCCCCAAAGAGGGGAGGCGAAGCCTGGAACGGTGGACCTCCTAGAACTGCACAGGACAGACCCATAGACCGGCGTAAATCAAGCTCCAAAAGCCAAGACAATACCAGTCTATGGGGTGCAGTATCCATCGGAACAGATACTACACTTTGATTTTAGCCAAAAGGCCAAGAACGTGGGTACCGGTAAGAGTAGCAGAAACGGTTTAGGTGACTAAATATAAACATCGATAAAATCAAATGATAACGGAATTAATGGGTTTTTTTTGACAGTCTTCCGTAACTATCGTTCGTTTATGAAGCTATACTTCTTAATGAAATCGAAGAAATTCTAACTATACTTTATATATACACAAGATATAGGCAGCAATTTTTCATTGGTAACTCATTTGATTAAATAACACAATTCTGCCTTCAAGTCTTTATATTTACTTTTTTTTGATCCGACAATATTTTTTTTATTGTCAATCGCAACATTTGTTGAATTATTCAACAATGGCAATAAATATCTTTCAGAAATATCGACAAAATAAATAAAAGGATTATAACGCAGAACTAATATGTTTTATTCAATCAAATTTAATCAAATATCTTCATAGATATAAAACTAGAGATCAAACGAACATACGTTTATCGACCATACGTTTATGTTTGTGGACACTGAACCTAGTTGAATTTGGTTGTGTTTCCCTTGCGTTAGTACGGTCCAACGAAGAGCTAAAGATCAGATGAATGCAATGAAAGGCAGAGAATAATAAGATATGAAAAACAAGTTGAAAGGTCAAGGATGCTTTCTTCCCTTTTCGGAAAATAAATTATTAGACATAAAACCATAAGTATTAGCTTGAATGAATCTATGTGAATTAACGTGATTCACGTTTTAAAAATATTACTTTGATTCCTCACCCAACTAATAAATTGATTTTTTTAAATCCGGCCAACAATTTTTCCGCTACCATCAGTCCGATTGAATCAATAAAGGAATAAAACTTCTCGTCCGGCTTGCACAGCACAGCACAGCACAGCATGTACGTTTTAGACATTTTAATATTAAAGAAGCAGAACAAATCAACCGAATAAATGGAATATATTTATGTATGCTGGCACTAGATTTTATTAGAGGTTAATAAAATATCAAGGCCAAAAGCCACTTGAGGATGAAAGTTAATGATGTGGAATGATTGTTAGTTGATAGAGGAAGGACTTTTTATAAAGGAAATCACCCCGGACAAATTATAAAGCCACTTTATGTAAAGAGCTAAAAATAATTACACACTTCAAGGTCAACAACTAGATAACGATAAGTGTTAGACGGACAGATTCCGACCCAGAAAACAGCAATTCTTCCCCCATTTCAGAGGAATCGCTCTGGAAATGTGAGGACTAAACGACAAAATAAGGGTAGCGAGAGTTACGAGGCTGCCAAAAGTAAACACAATGTCCACTTTCTAATTGATGATAATTAATGGAATGGACCAAGTTCTGATACCGTTGGGGACGCATCATGACGACAGGAATATGGTGACATATAGACATCAATGTTGTAATCGGCATGGACGCGGCCTCGTGGTTATATGTTCCACAAACTAGAAATGCTTTCAAAGGACATTTTTCGTTGTGATAGAAGACGAGTTTTTGCGATGAATGCCTTACAAGATGAAATCGGGGATTGGAGCCCAGTCGACCACCTTCCATAGAAATAACGATCTACGAGAGAGAGAGAGAGAGAGAGAGAGGGAGAGAGAGAGAGGGAGAGAGGGAGAGAGAGAGAGGGAGGGGAGGAGAGGAGAGGGGGAAGAGAAACTAGCAACGTCTGTCATGTGATAAATAGTTTGTAAGGAACAGAAGAGAACATAACCACTAAAGTCGATTTTGAATTCTACCTAAACAACAAAGAGTACTCTGAGCATCTTCTCCCCAGATGTGGCGGCAGTACTACATTTTATCTCTTGGAGGAGGTTATGAGACTTATAACACACACATATGTATCAACAATATGTGTGTGTGTGTGTGTGTGTGTGCTTGTGCGTGTGTTTTTCTATTTTTATTTATACAAACATGTACAAAAGCGACACTGACAGAACGATGTTTTAGCTGCCAGTTGTTACAAACTATGATCTCTTCAGGCTTGGTCTTTTCTTTAGTCGTTCATTTTGAAGAAATAAGAAGAAAGAAGGAACAAAAAGGAGAAGACATTAGATTACAAAACTGAAAGGTCACATGATCAAATTAAAAATAACGTTTCAGATAACTTTGTATATCTTCATGAAATGGGTTAAGAAACTAACGTATTTTTAGTATTGAATACGGGTTGTCTAATTTGGAGTTTACCAGAACATTAGATTATATTTTTAAAAGGTGGAGAGGCTGGATGTAACAATTGATAGGAGGTGTAAAGAGGGGTAGTAGGGTAGCACATATTAATGAAAAAGGGGGGTCTAAGGAAGAGAGGTCAATCGTAACTGAATATCACACACCCACACACAAAACTAGACGTGGTTTAATATTTTATTTTTATTCCATGCGAGGTAATGCAATTCTTAAAGAACACACATACCAGGATTTAGTTTTTCTTAAATTTGTATCGGAATACAGTGAATTAAAATAAAATTTTGTAATAGATAAAGTAAATAATAATAATGATAAAAATAATGATAATAGTTATAATAATAATGATGGTAATTATAAGAATGATAATAATGAAAAAATAATTATAGTGATTTTAATAAAAATAATAATGGCAATAATAATGATATTAATTAGGGTAATGATAATAATAACTAATTATTTCATTAATAATTGAACTAACAGTAATACAAATGATCTCAGTTATACCAGTAATACTAATAATAATGATAACTAATAATGATAAAACCCAAGACAAATTAATATTACTACTCCTAATGATAATAATACAAATAATCGTAATCCTAACCGTAATAATAATAATGGTGATACTACCAATATTGATATTAATAATAATAGAACCAATTCTAATAACAATAGCGGTACTACCACAGCCGTTACCAATAATAATAATAAAAAAATAATAATAATAATAATAATAAAGAATAAAATAAAATAATAATAACAATAATAGTAATAATAATAAAGGACTAACATTAATAAATAATAAAAGTGGGAATAGACATTAGTGAGAATACTAATAATAACATTGATAATACTAGTTATGATAATAGTAGTGATGTTGATTGCGATGATAATGCTGTTGATAATGTAAATAGTTGTGATATCAATACTGATAATAATATTGTTAATAATAATAATGTCAGTAATAATAATAATTATGACGATGATGACAATGATCTAAAATAATGATAACACAATTAAATGCTGAGAATAATAATAGTAGTCATTAAATAAATACAAGAGAAACTATAACATTTTAATTGGTAAGTTATAAAGACCACTGTTTACTGGTAACGTGGCATAATAGAACACAATTATAAATAAATGAACAAGCGAATGAATGTTTATACGAAAGCCAATGATATATAATGAGGGGGAGGCCATATATGCTAGTACGTAAGATATATATATCATAGGTTAATGAATTAGATTAAGGTTTATAGTTATCATTTACTTAATTTTGTAGGGGTAATGTAACATAAACGTATTACATCAAAGAGGCAAATAAGTTGTGACTTACTATGCCTACAATTAATCGCAGTTAATTGTTTTGATTAAGAAGTTTACACTTATCACTCAATATGATTATCTCAAGCTTTTCGTTTAAACATAGGTAACAGTGTACGTTTAGAGATATACAGGTGCTCATTTTTCTAATCATATTCAATTTTACGATTTGTGTATTATTGTTTGTGGTATCGAGAAAGGGAAGATGTTTTAAAAATTGATAACATTAAGCAGCATTTAGTGTTGATTAATTTTTCTTTGAAAATATTTCCATAAAACTTTTGGGGGTTGGATTTTCTCTATTTATCATTTTAAACAATAGAAGTTGATAAACATTTCTGCTGTAGCAGTTGGTTTTATTTATTGATTCAGTTACACGTCTTTATCTTCTTCGCTTCATTGTTGGAGTTTGGGTTAGTTTATAAAAACATTAAAAGAACATAATACTAAAATATTAAGTGATAATACTATCAACATAACCGTAGATTTATTTAAAGGTATTTTATTACATTCTTTAGAGGACATTGTTAAGGGGAAATGAAAGTTGAGTACACTTAGGAATCCTTTACTTATATATATATATATATATATATATATATATTACTAGCAGGAACAGTCCCGGCGTTGTTCGGGATGACTGACGAACCGTCAAAATATGTAGAGAATTGTTATGTTATGTTGTTGACCTGAAGAATATAAAATAATGAAACATGAATAAAGAACGATTTTCATCCTGTAAAATAATCACAGTATTGTTATACCTTCTTAAAGCTTGCCAATCACGCTTATTCGCACTAATGTATAAGAGGCTAGTGTGATTGAGGCAGATTAAAAGAGAGCAATCTTGGTGAGAATTTGGGTTGCAATATGTTTGTTTAGATTGCATTTAAAGTTCTGCATATTGGTGCGAACAATGAAAACACTGAATAGGAAGGGAATTCCAAAACAGACGTTCCGCAGAAACAAGCTCTCACAGTAGAAACTCTTTTCCAATCGAGAGATTTCAGCAGTAATTTTGCTGCTAGTCGGTTAAGTTGGAGTGATTCTCGTTAAAAGCGTACGGCAAAATTCATCACAATCGAAAAATAGTAATTTGCCATGATTTTAGAAGGTACATCTAGTGTAAAACCGATTCTTGACTTTCAAATGAGTTCACATCTGTCTTTATATTAACATTCGTCTTTAGGAAACAGCATTATTGTGTTTAGAAAGTACAATAAATGTATCATTCCGAAAAGAGTATGATTTTTTTGTTGTTTATGTGTATGTTTAAAACATAGAATGAAAGAAGATCAATGTAGTGAACGTTCATTGAGTCATCATGTACTTCATGTTTTATATTGTAAAACTTTAAATATAGATTAAAAACGTTAAAACTGAAATACTTTTCACCAACACTTAATAAGTGTCTGCTATACCGTTAACATCAGTACATATTATCAATAAAAGACAATGTTTTCTTTGTATATATGTATGTGTAAGTAAGAATAATTGTCAAATTAAATCTGTTGAATACCGGGTGAGTACGTGCTAGTATAAATTTTAGAACGTTACCTTGCTGCGTGTTGAACAAAGATAGTTGATAGAGTGTATTGAGGATAACCTGTCACCGGTTCACAGATGGAATCAGAAGAGAGCGAAGCTTAGAAAAGCATGCCAGAAAGAGGACCACAGATGTGACGTCACGTTAGACGAAAGCGAGAACAAATAGAGACTTTGAATTATAGACCGGTTTGGGAGCTCTAAGCAAACTGTATTGACAAAAGGTAACGACGACAAATCTCTTGAGAATCTTACGCGGTGATAGATGAATAGAAATATTAACGCCTATCTAGCTAGCTTATAGTTACTTACATTAATATAACTGTCTCTCTCCTACATAAAGTGTGAATTTTACTTGCGATTACTTAATATTTTACTATCAATGAACCTTCATTTTTAGATTCTGTATTATCTAAATTATTCTTACTGTAAAGCAATGAAGAACTTATATGCATATCGACGAACAACGCAGGTCCTTGCCACAGACTCCCCGAAGGAGAAACTGACAATAACAAGGTAAGCTACAACGAAGAAATGGGCGATAGTAATTTGAGCTAACAAGCGACAACACGCCGGCGAAGAAGAAAATAGAGGCAACGCAATACATTTCGATTTCGCGAAAGAAAAAAACAAATGGAAACATAACTCAAGTGTTAGTCATTTGTTTTTAAATGCATAATACGTAAATAATGTAGCGATTTATTATTATTGTTTACGTAAACAAACTCCCGACAAAACCAATGTTTATTTTTTGTCTATGTCTTTTCCAGAACTACATGGCTTGTAGAACTCTCTTCCCGCGGACTGGTTTTCTCTTACCTATATCCTTGTTATTTTATCAAGACTAAGGCCACTAGGTATCTCTTATCTTTGCGATAATCATATTTCCTTCTTGTTAGCTCCTTATATCAAGTGGCTTCATGCATTGTCTGGAGCGATTTCCATAAAAGAGAAATAAATAATTAAATGATTAATATTTGTAAAAGTGTAAAATGCACGCTCATTACTGTTTTAGCATGAAGACTGGCGTCCAGAGTTAGCGTTTTATTCGTAGACCTGCGTACGTATTCTGAACAGAGTTTATTGTGTTATTTCATATATCTGTCTGAAAAAGTTTGATTTTCAAAATCACCGTCTACTATTTTCATTTAGCCAGGAGAGAGATATAGCTAAGTAAGCGTGTAATATTGTTAAAAGTGTATCAATATTTACAGGAATACACGTACGAATGATTACTAGTAAGTCTTGAAAGTAGTGATATATATTTCAGACACGTGTGTCCTATATATATACATGTTTTTTGTAATGTGTTTTTATACTTTGATTCACCCCAAACAAGGCAATTGCCACCGAGACGTAAGGGGCTACTTTTAATTAGGGATCATACCTACACGGACATTGTAACTGGCCAGTTGTGTAGCAGGCTGTTTGGTTACATTACATTTAAACTGCTGCATGTTGGTACAGTAAGGGGAATCAAAGAGCCGGCAGGGAATTACAAGAATAGAAGCTTTTACAGTAGAAACCCCTTACGTATCTGGATACTTCTACAGTGAAGAAGTAATGTTATGCTGACTGAGAGGTCAGTCGAAGGTATTTACGTCGATGGAGCACTAGTGCAGTAAGTTCTTTAGAGTATATTTTATTTAAGTACTTGTAAAACAAGCACAGGATGCAATATTACATGGATTGGCTCTTGTTAGATAGTGTAGGACCTATTAGATCAGATGCTCTATTGTAAACCCTACCCAAGATGGAGAAACGAGTGTTCGTTGCACCAGCACAGATGGGGCAACAATACCCCATGCATCGGCAATAATGAATTTTTACATATATAGAGTACTGCCATGTGTGAAGTCTTTTCTAGTTCGGTAGAGGGAGCCCACCATCCTTGCAGCAGTATTGGCAATATCTTCTTTGTATTTTTTCAAATTAATGTTTCCTATGAATGTTAGGAGTTTTAATGATGGACTCTCAAAGAGACTGCTATTAGACATGGAAATCGGTGGTTGAAAATGGTTCTGATAATAGTTAAAGAAAGGAGGGTTGTTTTAGTAGCATTACATGTTACCATCCATACATGTCCCGATTCAACTACAGACTGGCGGCCATTTTCTAAGTATTCAGCCAATGCCTTGGATATATGTGTGTTTGTTTCTCCCATATGTCGAGAATAGAGCTTGGTTTCGTCAGCAAATATACCTATCTCGGACACAATGCATCAGTGAGTTCGTTCATAAAAATCAGGAATAATATAGGTAAGGATCGACCTCTTTTAGAAGTATGACTATCGGGGACAACCTCGATCTTTCTTTTAGCTAAAACGTTTCTGATTATATTAAACATCTGTCTATTAATACCATACGAATTAATTCTAATGAGAAGACCTTCATGCCAAACTTTGTCAAAGGCTTCTGATATATCAAGCGCCACCGCCCTAGCTTCACCAGCTTTGTCCAGTGTACGATAAATGCGTTCCGAGATGACAGTCATGATGTCTACAGTAGAACAAGCTTGTTTATATTCATACTGTTTGTCAGAAAACAGTTTTACATACACGAGGTTATAGCGTATCGTGAGATTAATTAATGATTAAAGGATGTCAGCGATGTGCGGGAGGGGACTGCGTTTGTGGATCAGCCCTTTCACCAGGATTCGTCAACACTGGTACCGCAGAAGCAATTTTCTAGATATCAGACAACGCATTAGTTGTAGAGTCTCGAGATTGCAGGGACCAGATAAGCATCGCATTTCTTTCACTATAGCAGCGATACGATCAGGTCCTCATGCTTTTGAGGTGCCAAGTTTTTTTTATGACGCGTGAAGAGGTGATGATCCTATCATCTGGTGTGGCTTCAGGTCGCAGTGGAAACATCGGGAGAGAGCTGTTTGTTGAATCTAAAGTAGAGTTCCAGGCGAACTGCCGTGTAAGCAGTTAAGCTTTGCAATCGATATCATGGTAGTTGGGTAGCGAGGGAATTGTCGAATGCACATTATTACGTACCCTTGTTTTAATACAAGAAATTACAAATGACACGATGAAACAGCACGGAAACAATAATGTATACAAAATAAAAAAATTCTCGTAAAGTCGACACGGTCTGCTTTGAAATTGTGCCCATATATCTATTACATAGTTTTCAATGCGTACAATGAGGTTGGAAATTATAATTACGTTT
>OY744530.1:54823648-54866148 GCA_963556195.1 Sepiola atlantica
TGCGAATGTTGGACCTAGCGAAGACCCCATGGCGACGCCATCTTTTTTTATGTATATATGGCCTCGATGATCGTAAAAGGGTATATCAGACGTACAAGCCAATAGTTTAATAGTCCAAAAAAGTATTTTGCTATAACTACGTATTGAGTTTAAAATTAAATTTCTTTTTCTTTAACTACGTATTGGCGTTAAAATCAATTTTTTGTTTCTTGAATGTTTTTTTTTACCTTGTTTTAAAAAGCATGATTTCTTTTGCTTTAACAACGTATTAGTGTTTAAACAGTTTAATATTACTTCAACAGTGCTCACTACGTGTCTTTGTGGGTCGTTTTCTCGCTCTTTCTTCAATTATATCTTGATCTGATTTATTTACATAGCTGGAGTCCAGTAGCCGTTGATCCCTCGTTTAAAATAAAGTTATTGTCGGATTTGTTTATATTAAAACTCTTGGTCATATATGCATTTCTAACTCTATCTCGCAAAGTTATTCCAAGGATAATTTGTAAACATTTCATTTCAAAGTCATTGAGCTTCATCAGTGAGGTTGAGGAGGAAGAAGAACAATAGACAACTTGAGTACGCAATCCAACAAATTCCTTTTTTAAAAAAAAATCGTACAACTGGAGCGTGATTAATGGTTGGCAACAATGATGGCGTCGAGAATCTCAAAACTTACATACAAAGAACGGCTTCAAAGACTAAACTTCTCCCCACTTCAGCAGCAAAGGATGCGAGGAGATTTGATTCTGGCATACATCATCATATAAGGGAATGTAAATCTACCTTTCGAGAAGTTTTTCATCCTAACACATATTCGCGGTCTCTGCTACCCCCGCAGAAGATGTAATATCGTTTTCGTTTCGACAGTAGGGCAACATTGTCTGCCCGTTTTCCTGCTCCCTGGACCAGCCTGGCAGACGAGGATGTGATTATGCCTACTATATACAGGTTAAAGTCGCCTTAGACAAATATTCAAACGATATATAGATGCAATATCTTCTGTCTTTTTACATGGCTTGCTGCACTTAGCTATTTTCCGTTAATAAAATTGATGAATTAGTTGACTGACAAAAGCATGGGTACCTGAGCAAATGCGTTTGATTGTGTTTTATGTGTTAATGAATATTTACCGGTTAAGAGGGTCGTTGTTAAAATAATTTAGAAATTTGTGATTGTCTCTCGGTTTAGTGTAAATGGAGGCAGATTATGTGTTATTTTGGGATCGGGTTATTATATCTAAAAATAGAAAAATAATGCACAAATATTGAACGCATAATAGCAATTGTTATTGTGTAGTTAAAATTATTCGCATGTTAGCGCAGTTAATTAAGTAGTATAATCTATTGGTCGTCGACTATTTGTCTGCAGAGAACTAGGACATTATATTAACCTTTATTAAACTAAAGATTAGAACCTTGCGAGTAACCGAACGTATTGTTGGTGGTATATATCCAAGGCGTATGTATTCTCGAAGTAAAACAGCCGGGCGATCCTGATAATGCCGTCCATAGCCAGGTTTAACGTCGCCTTGGACAAACATTAAGACGGTAAATAGATGCAATATCTTCTGTCTTTTTACATGGCTTACTGCACTTTGCTATTTTGGGCCAATAAAATAGAATTATTGATTGCTTTATAGCCATTTTATTATGGTGATTATATTATAAGTGCATTTTTATGAAAAGCCTACATTTTGTACGATGATGAAACCCATAGCATGAATCACAGATTATTAGCACTTATTATAATCATCAAAATCCGATCCGTACGTTTTCTAACAGACACATAAAACGATATATTCGAATCAACGCTGGCTGAAAAAAAAACAGCAGAGAAAAGAACATAAAATTGAGAAATGGAAATGAATAAACAATATAGAAAATGGTCAACAATGAATAAACGGAAGAAGTAAAAATAAATGAAAATGTGTAAGTTTTTTATAAGAAACAAACAGAAACAGTAAATTATGGTACAAAAATAAACTAATAGGAAAGAAAGAAAGAAAAACAGAAAGCATAAAAGAAAGCTTGTGTACAAAGAGAAGAAACGCGACGAAGTGTCGAAGCAAAATTTATTTTTAGTTCTTTAACTGGATCCGAGTTAACGATAGCCTCGACCAGCGTTGAAACGCAAAGGAAATATTTTCTAGCCAATTACTTTTCACTTATTCTGAAATCCACTTTCCCGCTATAAAAATAATTGCGAACTAAAGTCATCGGACAATTCTGCGAACTAATTTCATCTCAGCCTCGTTCTCGGCAGACTCAAATACAAAAAAAAACGCTCGCTTCTCACTTTCACTCCTTTTCCAATTAGTTTTGTCGACGTACAACTTTGCGACGGAGAGGATGAAATTATGTTTCGGAAATTTTGAGATAAGGATTGAAAAACAATGGTTTCGGTCGATATAACCTCCAAGCTTCTTCAGTTGCGTATTGGCGAACTCGCGAATCTGCGCCGAATTTCGAACGCAACCCTTTATTTAATCCATCTGGACAGCTTGTTTCAGTTCGGTAAGCTATGAGCATGGAGAACTCTTCAGTAATTCACAGATGAAGGATACAACTGTTGAATTCCCACAGTTTACTCACTTATTTAGTATTCTTTTTCTATTAGGATAGCCAAGATATGGTAGGAGAATCCAACGAATCCTTGAAACAAGTCGATTCCGACATGTATTTTATAAATTACTTGGACACTATGAACGTCTCGCCTACTAAACACACTAAAGTAGGCTAATTAATAAAATATACATTGATCAGTTGGTCTAACAAACTATAACAAAACCTAAAGGAGACAGACAAGGTCGATTTTAAATATAATTAACTAGAATAATACCCGCCCCAGGATGTGTAAAAATTAATTTCCAAAACAGAACTGTTTTGCACGATACAAATCACTATATCATGATACTAAACCTTATATCTAGAATCCTTATTTAATTTCGATAAAAACATCCATTACATGATTTTGATTCTAGAAAATGTCTAAAATTTAAGGATTAAGGAAACTTCAGAAAATATTGAATTTCAAGGAATCTTGCTTAATTGGTGCCTAATTATTATGGGTTACGTTTAATAGAAATATGAATTTTTTAGCTATTCAAATGGGCTATTGTGCCCATATATTACCCTCTAGGAATATTTTAAAATACTGCAAACAGACTGAAATGTTGGAAATATTTATTAATTGATGTCTAATATCTGTTGTTACAAATTCTAAAAGAATCGGAGGCATCTGAATTTTAACGAAGAACTTCCATCTTGTAAACCCCCAGTTGCATGAAACTCTATTAAACTTGATATAGCGCACATTTCAACACCTTACATTTCGCACTTATGTACTTAAATTTATAATGATCGGTTAATTATTTTAAGAGTAAATCATATACATATAAACATGCATGACATCATACAGACAGATATACAAGTTTAAAATATCACTGCATGCACATAGTTGCAATAATATGAATGTCGGTCGAATAACACAAGCGAATCTTACAGTAGTCTTATGGAAGGTGTATCTTTAGAGATAGAGACACAACTCGACATTTAATCTATTTAGTCCAGCGATCAACGAGCAAATAGCTAAACAATATATTGGTGTCACTCTCGGCTCTAGTGATCTCATGAGCTCATGAGGGCAGTAACGTAGTATTGTATTCTTACGGGATTTGGGCACTCCTAGACTAATTTTTCATACAGCAAACTCTGGCTCTACCCTCTATTCTCCCAAAGAGAAGACAGTTTTAAGAGATATAACTTCATTGTTCTTATGATACTATTTCAAATTGAAGTGTTCTTGCGACTGAATGACCAATCCGCAAAGCCTTGCATGAATATCCGAGGGCATATAAAACAGATGATGGGTTTTAAAGTTAACCCCAGTGGTAGATTGTTTCGTTTTAAAAACAATATTTTGTGAAAGAAAGACGACATAGAATAAAGGGCAATTTCTCCAGATTTTTTTTTGTGCTACGTTGTGCAGGTGTTACACGTGTTTACTCCCAACAGGTGCATTAGATTCTGATTGAAAATTAAGCGTCAATGTGAAATATTACTAGTCATGATACTGTCGAGAGTAGAGTTCCCTCCCCTTTTGAGGAATTTATTTTCTGACCCGAGAGTTTCCAACCAAAATATTATGTTAACAAGATTTTGGGATATAAGCCCTTTTCTCAAATGGAATAACTGTAGACTTGACATCAATTTAACAACAAGAGTAATAACTCTGGTCCTGACGATATAGCATTTTTACCTTGTCCCATACATGCAGAAAAGCATGTTGTGGGCATCATCACAAACACATATGAACGTTCATAAATTGTATTCCTACCTTGGTAACAGCATCTTTTTCTTTGCACGTGCTTATCTGCGATTATTCCCGACCGGGAAAACGCCGCTTGCAAATAAGTTATTTCATACCTCGATAAAGGAACTAAGTCAATAAAAAAATGTTGTAAGACAGAGAAGATTATTTCGACTTGATCTTCGTTCCAAATCACTGACCAGTGTAGGAGAGACCTAGAGAGATCAATACTCACTGTTTAATCATATCTTATCAGCACATGTTAAATTAACATCTTCACACGTCTAGTACTTCCAAGGAACTGCATAATTTTCTCACCTATATTTCCTTTTGAACCATGCGACGTCACATCTGTTTCTATCAATTCCCGCAGTCTAGTAATTTAAGCTCGATTTCGACAAGCTAGGCGATTAAACTTCCATTTCCTGTTTTGTCTAACTAACCAATTAATATACAAGTGGTTATACTCGCTCAATATTTAACAACAGTACCAAAAAAAACTTTAGTGACAATGCATTTTATCAACGTATTATTAAAATAAAAAAAACATTTAATTAGATTTGACAACGCAGTAACGGACAACCCAATCTGTTACACATACGGATTTCAAAACATTCAAAGAAATAAACTCCCCTGTTGATGAGACTCAACTTTTACTTTTTTTTCCGATTAGTCAATACTGAAGCTGCTTTTTTTAGGACCCACAAAACAGGATCATGAATCAACTACTTTTTTATTCAATAGAAAATGTTACAGGACTCAGATATTTTAAACTTGTATTTCGAATATCATCTCAAAAAGAATTTAGCGTTCTACGTATTACTAATATTTCTTATGCTTATTTTGGTCAAATGTTCCCGTAACAATTGCTACAGAAATCGAGGGTATACACATACTCGAAGAATACCATTCACCGTACGGGTGACATTAATTTCTAAAACAGAACATTTTCTATCATATGTATGTAACTTTACGAAGATCGTTCTCTATGATAAAGTAAAGGGTTATAAGATATATATTATGTATATGTTTTTGTTTCATTATTTATCTGTAAAGTGCTAGATATATAAGTAAATCTTAGTAGTAGTATACACCTATACTTATGTCATGTAAGCTACAAAGAAACCTTTGTGTTTCATGCTGCTATATTTGTATAAGCCAATATCATTTTATATTCAGCTCCTATTAATTAAAGCTATTCGTTTTATTTCCCATACAAAGCAAATGCACGGTATTCATCCACTCTTTTTTGCCAACAAGAACATTCGTCAGTCGTGAAACTGCATACCTCCGCCAGACAACGTAAGTTTTGCCCATATCGTATGAAGTATTCTCGAAGTTATTCCATGGAAATATTAATAACTCGAAAACTATTTATCTGAGTAGGCTGGAATTTTGTATGGTGGTTACTGCGTTGAAAGGGCATCAGATCCATGCATCAAATGAGCAGAATCGACGTTATCGCCAACGGTGTGGCTTTCACCTTTTCCGTCAGCGTGACATTTGACTTTGATATCACGAAATTAAATCAGTTCTAAGTTCGGCCATGACCGATATTTTGACCGAGTTTGATGACTATTGGTCAAGCGATGAGGATTTTAGGTTGTACACAAACAATCGCACCTGAAAACAACTTCCGTTTTAGCGAAATTAATAAAATTTAACTGATTTCTGTCAATGCTTTAACATTCCATTATCAGGTTAAACAGGCACCGTTTAAATCAACTACGATATTTATTATTTAGGTTAATGTTTGCAAAAATAAAATAAACTATTTCTAGTGTGAATATGTTATTAGAAAGAGACACGTAACTCAAACAATCAAAGGAAAAAAATCACCACTCGTCAGAGATCGTAGCTTACTTATCTTACGAACCATGGGTAGTTATTACTTATCTTACTAACCATACGTAATTATTACTTATATTACTAATCATACGTAATTATTACTTATATTACTAACCATACGTAATTATTTAAGTGATTCTTAAATCCTGATTCACCAAAACATCATGCACTTCGCCCACTCTTTTAAAATAGAACAGTAAAGCTAAATCAATAAAAATAAAAAAAAGAATTATAGCTTCGAAAACTGTTTTCCCTCCTGAGAAATGTCGTAATAGTTCTATTTCCTGATTCTCGATAAGCTACCGCGTCTAAGATTGATAACCATTTATCTCTGCTTCACTTATCTCGCACTCGGCGAAACCTTTTTAACGGAGTTATCTCCCTTGCTTTCCTCGCCTTACTGTCTCATGTGGCAAGACGTTCCTTCAGGCAATGATTAAAAACAGAAAAAAAACAATAACGGAAACACACACAAAAAACAACGATCAATCAGATTTTCTATTGCTGGTTACGATATCCTGATGCCGTTGTCAAAATTCTTGTTCTCGGTTTTATTATTTCGTATGCACTCGAAATACCCGCACCAGATTTTACAAGCGATATTTTACTGTTAAAATTAACAGGTGCTATTTTCTAAAATCTGAGTGACAGTGCGTCTCCTGAAATCTCCAGTACTCGCTGCTTCTATATGTCGGCATTTCAAATCACTTGGTGTTCTCGCATAAAATCTTTTCGGAAATCCAGAAGAATCCCTGACTAAAAGTCCGAAGCAAACGGTGTCTGGTCATGTTGGGTTACTGATATAAAATTGTATTCGTAATATAACTTTCAACGAGAGTTTTAGATTCCTTGTGTTCGATAGTTTCATTTTCGCTATACTTAACTGCTAGCAATTGATAACACTATATATAACTGGTAGAAAGTGATAAAACTATACTTAACTGGTAGAAAGTGATGAAACTATTTATTACTGGTAGAAAGTGATAAAACTATATATAACTGGTAGAAAGTGATACAGCTATATATTACTGGTAGAAAGTGATAAAACTATATATTACTGGTAGAAAGTGATTAAACTATATTTAACTGGTAGAAAGTGATAACACTATATTTAACTAGTAGAAAGTCATAAAACAATATTTAACTGGAAGAAAGTGATAACTTATGTATAAAACAAGACGTACTAACCACAGATAGAGTTCGTTTCAAAAAAAAAAATTGTTATATTTACTCCAAAAAAATAAAGTCACATATTTTACTCTGTATTTTTCTAAAATAATTCATTCAAAATAGAAACAAAAGCATTTTATTATATTTTTCGAAAAAAAAATCAAACCACCTATTTAAATACTTACTTTTGTAAAAGAAATTATTTAAAATAAAAATTAGTACAACACTTTTCCAGATTTTTATTTACAACAAATCTGATTACTTATTTTTCTCTAAAACAGGAAGTATTTAATATCAGGAACCAAATCTGACCGGACACCGTTTGCTGCAAATTTGAGTCGAGTATTCTTCTGGTTTGTCGACGTTACAATTTTAGGTTTGCAAACCGGATATTTTGTTCGAGACTCCAGCTCTAGGAAGGTTGTTGATCAGGACTAGGGAGGCCCCCACCGGTTTATCCGCTAGTTCATTTAATGCATTCCTTCTCTCTTTATTACTAGACATTTTGATTCTTTCGTTTTTCCTGTCTTTATCTCTAGCAATTTCCCTTCTTTCTCTCGAATTCTTTTCTTTATTTATTTCTAGTTCGTTTCTCGTCCATTCATTATTACCTCCTAGCAATGTTTTTTCTCTCTGTTTTTCTTTCGTTCTTACTCTTTATTTCTTGTACCTTTCTTTCTTGCTCTTTCTTCATTTTTCGCTATTTTCGTTCTTTTGTTCTGCTTTTCGTTATTTATAGACATTTACTCGCCTGTCGATCGTATTTTCCGCCCGTTCATGCTTTCATTCTAATAATCTTTTCCCATTACTGTTTTTTGCTATGTATTTCTAGTACCTTTTATTCTTCCAGAGTAATTCATTCTTTCTTTTCCTTAATTTCTAGCAATGTTCCATGTTTCGATTTCTTTCAAATCATTTTTCATCTTTTGTAGTTATTTTCTCTTTTCTTTCTAGTTTTAAAAATTTATTTCCACCTATTTTCTCTTTCATTCATTCCTTCCTTCTAATTATCAACTTTCATTCCGTCTCTTTCGCTTGAAATTCTTTTCCCAATTATTATCTTTGACCGTTTCAAATATAAAAAAATGACCAAAATAGAAGAAAGAGGTGAACCGGCAGAGCTGCGTTCCATTTATATTTAAACTTGAAAAAAATATGCATCATCGAAATTCCAGACGCCTTTGCTCGATCCAATTATTTTTTTTCTTCAATCTGGACTTGTCCTTTAATCAATTTCTAATCTCCCAGTCAAAAATATTCGGACATGTCAGTTTGTTTATGGTCAGTCTATTCATAATGAAAGCGATGTCCATCTTTTAAAATGCCGGAGTTTTAATCGATTTCTGTTCAGAAAATAAAGAGCGAATATTTTAGCCTGACTATGAACGTGTGTGTATTTCTGACAACCAACATCCATACACGCATCTCTTAATGACGGCGTCACTCATGAAGACATATCTGCAAACATAGCATACAAAAATCTCCTGAATAATATTAAGATGTATACGGTCCTTGTGTGCTCTCATATATATATATATATATATATATATATATATATATATATATATATATATATAATTGTTTTGGTAATAAAGACAGTTGAACCTATTCGACTATATTACCGTGACGCATTGTACCGAAATGCTAGATAGAGGGTTGTTCCCCTTACACTGTGTGTTCATCTATATAAGGAGCGTATATATATATATATATATATATATATATATATATATATATATATATATATATTCTCATGTAATATAATTAGCTACATATAAATGTGTCGCCGTCATACGGCTCAGCAGCGTGGCTGACTTTAGCGAGATTTGAAACATCGACCACAGAGGCTGCAGTTGGGAACCTTACTGTTAGGCAACGGAGCCTCAACTGAAATACAAGGATGTTTACCGCACTTTATATATCTATCTATATAATACTAAAACTCTATTGGTCTTGTATGTTTGCAATCAGCTTTCAGCTTTCCGGTTTTCAACATCCGGTTGCGCATGCGTAAATAGCATCGTCTTCAATCTGTTATGCCAATTCCGTTAATCTCTTATGATTAACGAACGCATGAAATTTTTCATTCTGGAAATTTTTATATCGCTTTTAATATAAACAATTTCATTTAATTTCATCAAATAGTTTTTTTGTTTTCTTCACGGTAGGACTTCGTAAAGTCTGTCGCAGTTTCAAAAAAACTCCCTTTAAAAAAAAACAAAAAAAAACCAACACACTCATTATTAATATCAGCCATTCTAGCGGTCGGTCAACGAAACCACCTCCCACTTTCCCTCTCATAGATTTCACCACTCCTACTCCCTCTGTTTTCGTTACGTACGCGAGAAAGCCGGTTGTACTCCCTTCCTTTCTCAAATCGCCCTTTTATTATTCTGTACTTTCAACTAACAATTTCATTTAAAAGATGATATATCAAAATTTGAATTTAACTATAATAAGTATTATGGTACCTGTTCAGTGCATATTTAACTCCTCCCTTTTAAAAAACAAAAACAAACAAACAAAAAAACAACACTCATTATTAATATCAGCAATAGTAGCGTCCGTGAACGAAACCTCCTCCCACTTTCCCTCTCATACATTTCACCACTCCTACTTCCTCTGTTTTCGTTACGTACGCGAGAAAGCCTGCTGTTCCCCCTTCCTTCCTCAAATCGCCCTTTTATTATTCTGTACTTTCAACTAACAATTTCATTTAAAAGATGATATATCAAAATTTCAATTTAACTATAATAAGTATTATGGTACCTGTTCAGTGCATGTTTACCTATAAGTATGGCTAACCACTTATAATTCAGTAACTGTAATTTAAAAAAAAACAATTATAATAAACAGAACGACTCATAGAAATCTATCTATATTCTTTTTTCATTTTAATATACTTTCATAGAAATGCTTCTGTTATGTAAAAAAAACTATTTTCTTTATGCCACAAGTGTCACGCTCATACATGCATTCCATAGCTAATATAACAAACTGACCCAACGGGTCACGGGTGGTCTAGTATATATATATATATATATATATATATATATACAAAAAGCAGTAGTATCAAAATATATTCATGGCTAGTAACCTGCAAAGAAATAGTTATGTTATATTCTATGAATTAATCATCTGGCTAATTGCGTGATGTATGGTTTGCGATTGCTTTATATCTAAGTAATGCTTACTAACCTATCAGATAACTAACCTATAATGATAACTAACGTATCAGATCCGTTGATTTTATTACCTCTTGAAATGTATTCGTTCAGCCAATAAGTGTCAGACCTTTTGTCTCAAAGGAGTTGTGACTCTCCTGATTTTTAACGGGATGAGATTAACGAAGATTCACCCTAACCCTAACCATACTCTGACACGCGCGGACTAAAATAATTAAGCTATTCTATTTGTTGTTTGTGTTTCTTTGTTTTGTTACCTATCGTCATTATAGAGGCTTTTGTGTTGTTGTGTTAGTATTTAATTAGTTGTTTTTTTTTTAAAATTAGTTATACTGAAGCAAAGTTTATCCTGTGGTAACAGATAGTTGCTATTTCGCTTTTCCGATTTAGTAATTTTTTGGCGTCTTTAAAATGTTTAATTTCTAGTTTCTCTCAAAGCAAAATTTACATGGATCGTTTAAATATCTTCATGGCCCATCGTAATAGTAATGGTTCGATGATGATGTCTGAAATGCGCATTCTCTATGACTGAATGTGCTTTATATATACTATCAGTCAATAAATCAATTTTATTTGTAGAAATATATTGAAGTGCAGCTATCCATGTAAGAAGGCTGTTAGCAGATAGTCATATATGTGTACACATTTAGACTGTATATATATACCGTCTAAATGATTGTCCAATACACCTTAAAACGTGGATATTGTAGGCATTATCACGGCCTCATCTGATAGTGAGAAGAACCCCGGATAGATAATGCGGCCTTTCTTCTATTTATATAATGAAATTAATACTTACTAGCATAAATGGCTCAAATATTTTATATGTAAATATTTATTTAATGAAGCAATGGATTATACACTCATGGACTAGCAGCCAACTAAAACACAGATAATGGACTAGCTCATCTGAACATAATGAAACATTCCAGCTTGAATATAAATCGGCTTTTAGTGTTCATTTCAATTTTACTTATTCTGTTACTCAACTGATTATACAGTTGAGTACTAACTACCTAATTCTGTAGTATTGAGAGAAAAGCCACAGTGACTAGATTTTTCAGTGTTAAAAATACTCTAAAAATAGATTAGGTTCGTTCGCATCATTCGCTGCTCAAGTGAGGACATATTTAGTTGTTATTTGTAAGCGTTGCGAATCCCGTCACCATCCTGGTTGGTAACCGTTGAACACGCGCCAATTGTACGATATTTTTTTAATATAGGATTTGTTGCTTCGATGTCATACTAGTCGGAGTGCTCAGCGGAACCCGGGTCGAAAGTACGCTACTTAATAGGCTGTGATCACATAGATTTTAAGTAAACATACTCAATCAACAAATTATAACTTTCTCATACAGTGAATGTTGTCGTCTCTTTGTTTGAATTTGAGGGATATATTTAAAAATGGATTCAGACGTCGGTACTCACTTCCATCATAAACACAAAGCAGCTATGTAATGTCTGTGTATAAAAGTATTATCATTAGTGATATGCAACTTGCTTACGACGTGACGCTAACTTTTTAAATAATAATTATCCCTATTTCCTTCGTTGTGACAATGTTATGATAATGTTTCTAAGGTATAGAACTACACTATTCTGCACTGGTCAAATAATATTGAAATACATGTTATTAACTTTACCCTGTACGCAAAGTATAACATCTCTCTACATTTCTTTTAATTTGGCAATTCATATGATGAATGCACATTCGAAAGTGTCCCGAAATTTATTATCTATTTTCTGCGCAATATAAAGAAATTATGGAAATTTACGTGACAGCGACCCAGAATAATACCGATAACTTCAGAATTAATACTTTGTTACTCAGTCGCTAAATACTCCGCTATTTTAAAAAAAAATACTTCAGTGTAAAGTCTCGGAAATCAAGGGCCCCCTTTCCTGGGGCTAACACTTAATCTCTATATCAGATGCATAGATGTCTGAGTGTTCAACTAAAGTTTTCCTTAAACTCTCAAACCTTGGGTTAGTAACGAAGTGAAAGAACATTAATTTTCCCAGCCGAATTGATCAGAAAACTATGTTATAATATATCTTTCTTGTCGATTTTTTGGTCTTATAGGATTCCAGTACAAGAATCCATCTAGTCTGGTGGAGTATCCAACTAAGCGCTGTTACTTGAAATAAGATCACTAGAAGAGGGTGCATAATTCCTCATATACAGTACTAAATAATGCATGCCGTAAAATCACTTGGCCACTTAGACCTACCAAACTACCAGCGGTGCTCCAATTGCCTGGCATCGCACCTCCCCATATCCGAAGGGGTGCCGATGTGATAATTTAAAAATACAAACCGGAAACCGACAGAAGACCCCCAGTATCTGTCGATGGACAACCACGAAGCAGATTGAAATAAAGAAGCAGTTTCATGACCAAAGATAGCTTTGCATCTGCACGGTCAAAGAACTACCGCACTGACAGATGGAAAAATTAGAATGACTCCTTGAACGTCGATATCCAAGAACCGAGAGTACATCGCCTACATAGAATGGATCTCGCAAGGAAGGCCTGGTGATCCTTAACTAAGAAAGAGCGAAGGTTGGAAGGACAGCCTGCAACCTCCAGAGGTGGTGGCTAGAAACAACAAGCAACTGCCCTTGTGGGAATCTCAGACAGACAATTGCACACATCCTAAGTGACTAGTGATTAAACAACTTTTACTGACCAAGCTTTGATACCCAGTGATGGATCCAGTATTGGCATGATAAGATATGATGATGATGATGATGACCGATAACTAATTGCGTTTCATATTTTTTTATATTTTCTCTCTTTATCTTAGTTTAGTATTTTTTTATTTGAGGAGTCTCTAGTTATTTGCCCCCATACACTAAAAACGTTATACAAAAGCTCGTACTTGAATATAAAGAAAATCAATTTCCCCCCAAAAGATTCACCCTAATTTTGTTGTTCACTTTTGTTCAACGCAAACAAAGCATATTGGCACTAAAATGTAATATGCTACTGTGATGAGGACGCGATTTATGAAGAGAACCTGAGTGAGAAGTTATGGTTTTCGGCTGACATTTAAATTTCTGCATGGGTACGATCGGGGAAACAGAGAGCAGCGAGGGAATTCCAAAGGCAAGCAGTACAAGTAAAGACGATATTAGAGTAGAAAATATTCCAGTATATAGGGACCTATACAGTAAAAGGGCAGCATTTTTCTGATAGTCTGGCTGGTCGGGAAAACAAAAGGCTCTCAAAAGTTTAATTAATATTACATATATAATAAGACACCACACATAACACTCGGATCAGAACTGAATTAAAATAGCAGATCTTGGACACATAAAGGGCTAGATATACCGTCTGATAAAGCTATATCAATAGTAAAATGTACTTAGATTAACACTTCATTCAAGTTTCAATTCATTACCGATCATCAGAAGTGTGTCGCACTTGCATCAACCGATGCAACCGATCGATGTAAGACGGATGACTGGTGATGCCGTAAAGTGTTAAGTGACGTACATTTGATTTTACACACTCACAAACACATTTTGTAAACTGTTAAACATGACATAGTGATATGGGACAACAGGGGAGAATATTAACCCTTGTTGAAGTTAGTGTCCCTAATGATGTTGGCTTAAACAGAGTTGAAAGGGAAAAGTTAATTAAATATCAAGGTCTTATGTACGACATGAAAAGAAACTGGAATCTTAGAAAGATCTCCATCATTCCAGTAATTATAGGAGCTTCATGGGAAATGAAAAAAGCTTTGAAGAAACTATCTGGCGAATATACCCGGTGAACTAATTACAAGAGAAATCCACACAATATCGATTAAAATGGAATGTTGAAATCCTGAAAAGTTCTCTCGGTTGGAGTCTCTGAAATAGCAGGTGAATGTCTGACATCCGGTAGGATGCACTATCCGCAGCAAAAACCACAAACAAAAAGATAAGAAAACTGAAAAAAAGTCAACAGCAAATGTTCTGATACTACACTTCATCATTTCTGTCATCGGTCCGTGAAAAAGAATTCCTTCTAGACTGAGAAATCTTGTATTCTTTTTGCAATCCATGGTGCCTCTGTATGAGGATCTGGATTTTCCCACATTAAAAACCGACCGTGTGTCTGACTCTGCCCTCGTGGGGACGTAAGTAAATAGAAACAGTATAGTTTTGTAACTACACGATTACCTTGGCATTTCGCTTATGTGAAATCATCAGGCTGAGTCTGCTAATTATCAAGTACGAAACGCAGATTTTTCCTTTTTGTGTAGCCAGCTAAAAATATATTTTCTTTAATAACTATCACGTTCTATTTCAGTACCGGGCGCTATTTAAATAATACAAATCATACACACATTTTATATTATGTGATAATATAATTACAGTATACTTTCTATTAGATATTTCTTTTTCACCCTCTCGTTCAAATGTATACTACACTGTTTCGAATGTACAGAATATATATCATATAAAAAATACTAAAACAAAATGCTACTACGAATCCTTCCAAGAAAAAACCAGACATGATTACCAAGCAAAACGTTCAAAATGCAAAAGAGAGAGCCGAACCAAAAATAATCTTTAAAAATAGGTAATCAATACACGTAGAGTTGCTCGTTAGAAATACACGATTGTCAGACACGATGTGAGAGTGATTTGAACATCATGTTTTAATCCTAAGCTCGGTAGTTCGGTTTGAAGTGGTATATGTTGATTATATATATATATATATATATATATATATATATATATATATATATATATAAGTGGTGAACTCAAAAGCGAACTTTTAGGAAAGGTAAAACCTATTGTGAAGAGTATACAGCTCAATATCCAGGATAGAGCAGGTAGATATGAAGAAGAATGGAAAGGAATTAGAGAAGCAAAAGCCAAATCAAAATTCAATTCAATTGCTCAGAGCAAGGTATATTCCGCAAAAAGGCAATTTATTCAAGTTAAATTTTCCTTAAACCAGGCTTTTCAAAGATCAAAATCTTATCATCAGAGGAAGTCGCTGGGATAGATAAGTTGGCAAAGGCCAAGATTTAAAATTTTAAAAAATAAAATAAAAGTTGTAAGGAAGGAAACACAGGGCAAAACTCTGCCCGAATGCAAGCAAATGTCCGATTGCTAAAAAGTCCGGTGTCGAAAAGTCCAGCGGAGAGAGTAAGATGTAGATAGGTAGGTCGTTAAAGGCACGAGATGTAATGAGAGAGGATTCAAAGTTAAATTCCAAGAAACTACAACTTCAGGTGCGGCGAAAATAGAAAATCCAAAAGGGTAAAAAGTCCAATAAGAGGTACGCTCGTGGATGCAGGCAGGCTCAGAGAAGAGTGAGGTGGAAAATATCCGCCATTTCGATACTTGAAAATGTCTACAATTTAAGCCTTTCGGTGTTTAATAACTCCGGATCAAACTTAATGTTCATCTGATCAATTTTAATTTTCCAATGGAAGACGGTTCTTATTGGCGCCATAAAATACTCTAAAGAAACTAAACTTTGGGAATATTTATTAATTGGTGTCTGATACATATGGTTAAATGTCACTAAAATTGGAGCAATCTCAATTTTCACGAAGGGCTCCAACATCCTGTTTATCCCTTTGCATCAAACTTAATTAAACTAAATGTAGCTACTAATTATACAACTTATACCCGGTAGGCACGTTCGAAAATTTATAACTATCGATTAATTAGTTCAAGAGTCAATTCTGTACAAACAAATATATATATATATATAAACATACATAACTATTATATATCATAGAAAGGTACTATTAAAAATGTTCAAGCATATCGATTTAAATTTCAAATATTTAAATCAAGTTCTAAAATATGTACACACGTTTCAAAGATTGAGCTTTATACGTTGTAAAGTTTCGATTGTGGTAAAATTGTCTATAGATAAATAATATCCTTCAGCATATTCATTCTTTAAATTAAAATTCACGGTACATATTAATAAACATATAAATATTCAGAACATCATTATAAAACATTCTTTCAGTAAAGAGGCACAGCTGATGATGTTCTAATTAGTCTTTCGTAATAAAACAGATTATCATAATAGTAGATGGGTTAACAATAAGCATTGTATCTTCAAAATAATTAGGCGGGATTTATTTATCATTTAATTCAAACCTTTGAAAAGAAAACATCAGAAAAAGAAAGCCAATAGACACTGATTTTAAAAACAACTTTTTTTTTAAATGGGAAATCGTAAATATAAATATACCATTACGCTGGAAGAAGTTCAAATTAACAACACTCATTAGGAGGGAGACGTTACAGACCAAAATGTCGACAGTCAGTCGATGATAATAGCAGTTTTGCAGATTAATTGCGGACGTCCAGAGAATAGAAATACATCAGACACCTACAATGGTTTCGGGGACAGACCCCATAGCGACATATATTTAAAACTACATTAATGAGAGTTTTTAGATAAGTATATTTCAGTTGGAAAAAATGTTGAGAAATAGTATCGTGAGCCAGCCATCCATAAGGATAAGTCACAGAAAATAAAACTGACCGAAAAAAAAAACCCACAGAAAAACGTCACAGAAAAAATTATCAGCGCTAAAGCTACAAAAAAGTCTCAGAAAGAAAAGTTATAAAATAAATATTGTCACAGAATAAAAATGTCAGGATAAAAATGACACGGAAAAGTCACAGAAAAAAGAATCAGCTGCAGGAAAAGTATCAGAAAGAAAAGTAACAGAGTAAAAAGTCACAGAATGAAAATGTCACAGAAAAAGTGTCACAGAAAAATCTCAATTCATCGTGATCAGTAAATCTCTTATTGTAAGAATATTTGATCTTATCCAATAGTAGTTTTAAAAACATGAAACTTCGAAATTTAACGTATTCAAAGAAAGATACAGAAACATTGCTATATTGTTCTGTCACTTTTCTCCTGTGATATTATATCGTAACTTTATTTGCATTGAAAGTAGTTCATCTGCTCCCATCTCGAACTTTATAGTTACCGAAATTATGATCAATCTTAAAAATGTGACATTTCTTTAGTAGTGTGTGTGAGTAAATGAAAGAGAGTGAGAATGAGAAAGCCAGATAGACAGAGAGAAAAGTCCCCTTAGTTTTTTTCCTCATTTTAAAATCAATTGTCCGAAAATCTAAGTCTTTGCATTCACTTTATTTTAATGTAATTCTAACATATCGAATTGCTACAATTTTAAATAAATACATTTATAAAAGTGACGTTCGTTTTGTATATTGTAATACTATTTAGCTGAAATTATTTCACGGTAAGAAAGAAGAGAATTTATTTTGAAACGATTTAAATTATAATGAATAAATAAATAAAATAAAAAGATTGAAACGCTTGTTTTATTCATTTTAAAGAAAATATTTAGTCGACATTTATGTTTACGGGAAAGGAAATAAATATTTGTTTAAAAAAATATAAATTGTTAAATAGGAATAGTAAATTATACAGACGTTGAATTTCAACGGGGCCCCGCTAGTATATACGAAAACGATAAAACATTTCATCTTCGTACGTAGGATATCAACTGTCAGACACTTTTGAAAACATGAAATCGTCCGATCAGCAAAGATGTTGATTGCCGATTAATCGGATATTACTAATGACAAAGTTCCAACCTTACAATTTCAAAATACAATGATGTCGGCTCGTCGACTAAACCATGAACAGTTTAAATAAATACATTTCTAAAAGTGACATTCGTTTTATTGATTTGAAGAATATTTAGCTGACAATCATTTTTTAAGTTGATAACAGAGAATATTTATTGTTTTAAAAAATAATAAAATTGTTACACTTCTAAATACAAATTAAGACACATATTCGCTTATTTAAAGAATGACAATGACAATTATTTTTACGGAAGAAGAATAAATAATCTCCTTAATAGTATTATTTCTGACAGACATTTATTATTTCAAAAGGAATATTATTATGAACAGTAACTTATACAAATTGATGCAAAAAGCACTGTGGAATTTCCAGCTCGTCCATTATAACGGATATGAATTATTTTTCAACTTTTGTTTTCACCGCCAAATGCAAATAATAAAATGAAAAATAAGGAGGAATAATTACAATTTTGAATCACCTTAATTAGATAAAAGATAATCTTGTAACTTAACTTTGTTTATATAAGAAAAATCGTTACAATTCTATGAGATATAATCATCGGGTCGAATTTCAAATTAAGATTTTTTTATATAGATCGTTTTCGTTTTTACTTGAGTTAGATCTCAGTAGTGAATTGACTCCCTTCTGGGGATGAACCTGGATTTCCATATGAGATATATAGTGTGTTAAATAAGTTATCTTTTAGCTCTTAAACGTTGAATTAATACAGCAGTGATATGCATCATTAATTTTGTTCTCCTCAATTCACTACTTACCTGTTATAGTTTATCTTTATTGTGGAATGTCCTTTTTATTTTGCCAGATTCCGAGACCAAGATTAATCTGGTCTGGTGGAGTATCTAACTAAGTTCTGTTACTTGATGTAACGTCACGAGCAGAAGGCGCGCCATTCCTTGTATGAGCCAATGTGTAACCATGCAGAAAGTATATTATATAGGCTTCACATACTATGTTATCTAGAATATATAGTCATGGTTTACTTGTAACGTGAAATATTCGCATGTTAGGTTTCACTTACACACCCTGTACAGAGATACAGAATTCACTCGAGGATTAGGAATTAAAACACTATCATCGGGCCAATCACTGAGGATTTTGATCAACATTGTTTCCAAAAGATAAATATTTGCTGAAAATATAAAATCCGATGTAATGTTGTGATATGTAATTTTTTTTTAACTAAAGAGTCACCACTTATCAAAGCACGGATGCCACTCGAGGATAAGTGTTAAAGACATCGACGGTTATGCTCGCCTCTATAAAAATACCACAGACAATGAGTGGGATGGGCAAAACCTTCAGAGAAATTAGTTGACCATAGGAACGGCTCATTAAGTATTTGTTCACATTAGACTTGAACACGACCATACTGTAGTCTGTTTGGGAGCAGGCTCGTGGTATCTTGTTCCACAGGCGGGATTTTCTGGGAAATAAACTTTGTCTATGAGGTGAATTTTAACATATATATATATATATATATATATATATATATATATATATGTTATTTAAGATTACTGCATTGTTATTTTGAATAGGAACAGAATTCTTAAATGTTTATGGAACCTAATACTTTTCGTTTAGTAAAATAGAATTGGACATCTAACTATCGGAAAAAAGGTGAATGCATTTTAGATGGCTATTTTTGATTACGTTTCGTCAAATGAGTTGGTATCAGTTTTATCATATTTATCTTATTAATGACTAAACGTTACTTGCCTGTATGATATATCGCGTTATTTTAGTGGGAATAAGATACACGGGAAAGAGAAGTTAAGAAACATTGCTAAATTTGCTTATTTCTTTCTCTATTTCCTTTTAAAACCGAAAATAATATTTTGTCTTTTTCGTACATCATATTCGTTAATCTTTTAGTCTTTGCAATACAATTTAGCAACAATGACTTGTTCTCAAAATAACCTATATCATCGCCAAATAACATTCACGCCAGCAGCCATTGTAAAGAAAAGTTATCTTTATACAAAAAAAAAATAATAAAACAAGAATTAAGAGTAATAAAGCCTTCTAGAAACTGGCTTTTTTTCTTATGTATAGATTTATTCTATAAAAGATTCCTTTCCACTTTGTTATTTTTGGTTTTCGTTGTCGGTTTGCTGTCTCCGTTACTTATAATCCCCGCGTAGCCAACCACGCATTTATTTCGCTCATGAGTTTTGCTTATAATTCGGATAAATAGAAAAAAAACATAAGTAAACGGATAAGTCTTTTCCATCATCCTTTCTCGTTGTTATCCCTATTCTTCCTTTCGGCACTGTTATCGAAACTCTCAATACATTGGTTTCCAGATTGAACCGATCGCCATCAAAGCGACTTCGTCCCGTCGGGGAAAGTTATCAATGAAAGTACCGCAAAATCAGCGTCCATTTCCACCGCGTCTCATATTTGTTTCTCGCTCAATCGCAAGACACTGCGCTCCCCCTCTTCCAATCTACGCCCCCAATCGACATGTCCTTAAGGTCCAAAATAGAGCAGATGAGTCGAACCGACAGCAAAGAATTGCATACAATTACTAGTATCAAAGAAAAAAGAATTAACAGAAGGGTTAGTCATAAGATTCGCCCATCCAATTTGCACGTTTAGCGATGCACATTTTATTTTCAACTCCGGCTTGATTAACCTACCACCTGAACGTACCCTAAATGTATTGTTTAGATTATTCGGACTACTATCCTCATTCTGGTTGTTATTTTTACACGGACCATGGAAATGCTATTTCTTTATTAATAATGACCGACCAACAAATTGTACACGTCGTTAGACACCAGTCAGTTACAATTTTAATGATTAGTAATGTCACCATTTGTTATTGGGAACGCTCTATACAATAGGATATAGAGGCCGTTAATTCGTTTCTGTTCCGATTTTTTGAGACAGTGTTTTGCATATATATATATATAAATTATAAATGAAAAATTCCCCTATTTTATTGACCGAAATAGATCTGTAAACAAAAGATGCATGAAGGAATTTTTATGAACATATTGTTTCGTGTCATGATACAAAAATATATAACATGAAAAAAAGCCTCTAAATATAGAAATCGAGCTGATTCGAGACAGCAGACATTGCCCACACACAGTTCGATATTTAACATTTCGTATTGAAGTGTGTAAAGACGGTACTGATTTTATTAATACACTTTTGACGATTGGCTTACTTGTGAAACTACAGCAAAATGCAATGCCAAAATAACTAAACAATCTATTATCTAAATGTATATATCACTCATATGCAAAACGGATTACTGTTATTTAAATCAATATGATACACTATTTTGAAATACTGCATACATAGAACAGACGAAAGACACATGAACGCCCATTGAGATGCCTGATTTACATAACTACTGTTAAAAGGTCATAACAAATTAAAACTTGATGTTAATAATTTGTAAATTTATTGCCCTATTTTTCATGTATATATATATATACATATATATATATGAAATAGTTTTGTTGATATTAACAGTAATTAAAGTGATTTAATAAAAAAAGGATTGTGGTCCGGTTGCTTGACCGAAGGGGTATATCTTGGTCGCAGAACCAATGTGATCCAATCAATGTGATCTGACTGTTTATGACGACGGGACGATTTGTGACAATGTCTCGTCTTCTTATCGTCTTGTGATCAATTATCGTGCTGCAAAAGAACCTTATGTAAATAATGGAACAAACCATTTTACTTTTAAATATAAAAATATAATTTATTTTTTTCCGGAGAACATATTTTAAGCACGAGGATTCGGCTGAATTCAGCGATCGTGTCAAGCACGCATGTTCCTCATTCAGATTTCGAAAGCTGACTATTTTTCGCTTGTCGTTGAGAAGCGAAGGGGGGAAAGAAAGAGATAGAGATATGGGAGAGAAAGGGGAAGAGAAAGAAAAGCCGAACAGGAGGGAAACACAGACGCCGTCAGTGTTTCAACAAATCTCGTAAACAGGTTATCTGACATCATGAACCTGGCTGTTGTCTCTAACATTGTTGATATTTTAGATGACATCGGATTACACTGAATACCCCGATCAGTGAGCTGACATTTTTAGTGCAGCGAATTTATTTTATTTGCAACTCAAGTCTGGCTGAAGGGTTACGAATATAACGGGGAGGCACTTAGCTTTCAAAAGCTCACGTATTGTGCCACAGGATAAACCAAAAAATTCTGAATTTTTTTGTTGAATAATTTCTAATGGAGATGATTTAAATTAAGCTTACATTACTAGCTACATAAAATATACCATGCAAGGAAAGACTGATCAATTGCCTGTTTGCTCTCTCTCATTCCTTGCACCGCTTCAGTTAACCTTATTTTCGTTTTTCTTGTTTTTAAATTCAATAATTGTTTTTATCTCATGGACTAACGTTTGTCACTTATGCTTAAAAGTTCTTTTCTGCCATTTTCTTCAAGAGAACTTCCGTTTTTAAAATTTTAAGTTAAAAAAAGAGTCGCTCTACACACACTGTCTCAGAAGAATTAATTTCTTTTTTTATTTCATTCATTTATATATATATATATATATATATATATATATATATATAGCAGTTTCATGAGGGACCATTTTGTTTATATGTACACGCAGTATTGGGTTGTGTTGGGCTTCGCTCATGCCTTGACTTATAACTGCGTGTAAGTTAGGAATTGAAATCAATAAGCGCCAACTAAGCTTGGCACATGGAATACGATTCAAACTAGTACCAGAGTTGATCAGCTCTTGATTGAATATGTTATACCGGTCTCTTTGTTACGCCACCAGCGTCCTGCTAAGATCTAACTCCAGGATACAGCATTCGTTTATAGACAACACCTAGCCTACTAAATAATGCTCTTTATAGTCTAGTGATCCCTTGAATAAAAGTTAATGTATATTTAATCGTAAAGATGTTGGTGTTTTTATTGGAAGATTGTGACACATTTATTATTCAATACTAGCATGCTTACCTGGCGTCTTTATCTGTCTCTCTTTCCCTTTCTCACATTTTCCCGTCACTATCCCTATCTCACTCTTCTTCTCCGGCCAGCTCAATCTACTTTCCTGTTTTAATGTGTTGAAAAAATAATAATGTAATACATTAACCGAAACTACCCTTTTAAATGTAAGACTAATCTTATATTTATTGAACCTGGAGAACGCTGAGTAAAACAAAACAAAAGCATATTTTGATGCTGAGTAATTTCGTCCCCCACCCGCTTTCTACAATATCATGAAGAGAACTGATGTTAATAATGTAAATCGTCCAAAGAGATTTAAAGGTAATACTGTAATTTACATTTAATGCTCTTGGACAATTCTAAGTTGAGAAATATATTCTTTTAACCCATTCTTGTTATCAAATATGATGCAATAATGTTTATAATGACAATTTTATTGCTCCCTGAAAATATGAATAAAAAAGTTAATGGAAAAAAAACGAATAAAAAGTGAATGAAATGAATTTGATGAAAAAATGAATGAAAAAAATAAATGCAAAATCGGAATGAAAAAAATGAATGCACAATCGGAAGGAAAAACTGAATAAATAATAATGAAAGTTGAAAAATGAATTAAAATGAATGAAAAATGAATGAAAACCTAATAAAAGTAAGTTAATGAAAAAAAGGAAGGAGAAAAATAAGAGGAGAATGAAACAAAATGAAATAATGAAATGAATTAAATAAAATGAATGAAACTAATGAAATAAAATGAAAATCAGTGAATAAAAAGGGAATGAAAAATGAATGAAAACATCAAAACTAAAACAAACTTTAATCAGAAAATAATTCAAAAAATAAATTAAAAATGAATGAAAATAATGACTTTTTCCCAAACCTCCTACTCTGATTCCTTTACAACAGACATGTACAGAAAGGGTACGGCTGATATTGAGCAACCCTTGCTTCACTACACTCATTTTCAGAACAGGTGCGGCTGAAATCGAGCAACCATTGCTTCACTACAGCCTTATTGCCAACAGAGATGTGGCTGGAGATTGAACAACGCTTGCTTCACTACAGACCCATTTTCGATTAAGATTCGGTTGGACATTAAGCAACCCTTACTTCTCTACAGACTCGTGTTTAGAAAAAGTGTGGTTCAGGATTGAGCAACCCTTGCTTTACTATAGACTGGTGTTCAGAAGAGGTGCAGTTGGCGATTGAGATACCTGCTTTTTTCTAGGATATTGAGCATTTTAGATTGACTATCTCCGTTGAAGCACATACCGAATATTATAATGTATTATTACTTGTTCTTGTATATAACATAATAACAAAAAACAAGTTATTTCTCCAGGACACCGCTGCGTTTAAACACACCTGCTCTATCTAAGATACTGGAGGGTTTTTGAATACTATACGCCACTTCCCACATAAGCTACTTTTATGTTACTATAAAGACTCCCTGACAATGCTGAATAGGTTTTCTTGTATAAAAAGTGTTAACAAACAACAATGATGTTATTTTCCCCGGAAACGCGGCTTTTAAGCATACCTGCTCTATCCATGATATAAAGCACTTTGGATTGACTAACTAATACCACTTACGAGATAGTATAATGTATTATTACTTTTATGGCTCCTGGGCAACACAATTTACTTTGTCTAGTATACAACATAACAACAAAAGCCAAATAGGTTCTTTCTCCCTGGCAACGCTGCGTTTAAACACATCTGCTCTATCTAAGATATGGAGTACTTTGGATAATGGCAACCTTGAAACGACATTATAAAAAATGCAGATCAGGTCTTTATACTGGGCAACACTGCGTTTATACACCTGCTCTATCTAAAATATTGAGCACTGTAATGAGAATTTTGACTTACTACTGGCTTTATCCTGGATATTGAGAACTTTCAATTATGGCTCCAATGCTATACGAAAATACTGAAAAAAGAAAGAAAGACGTTTGTTATTACGGGGAACACTGCGTTTAAACACCCTTGCTCTCTCTGGGATATTAAGCACTTTTAAAATGAAGGATACATCGAGAGTACTGCCGAAAGAAAAGTTTCTTCCCAACCCCTATCTTTTAAGTGAACATTGAAAAAATAAAATGTAATAGGCCTTCAGAGATGTACTGAAGCAACCGAAGTAAAATCTAGGAGGTCTCCAGAGCACTACTGAACTTATATATTATAGATGAAAATATGTCCTCAAATAGCGTACGCATGTCGCATATATCGTTTTGAAAGTAAAGTAGATCTCCAGAGCACTACTAAAAACAACCTTTCCGAGGTTATGGCCACACTCATCAATTCTGAAAAGAACGTGAAAAAACGATGAATTAAATCTAGAATCAGCGTCTATCAATGTTTAAATAAAAACGCAGACGCATTTCCGGTGTAGTAATATGTTTGCATTTTATCAACCTCTAAAGAGAAATGATGTTATTTCTGTAAGATTTCGAGTAATTAATATAATGTTGGATTTATTTTCCGGATTAACATCAGTTTGAAATTTCCGATTTCAGCTAGCGGCCATAGGCGAATTGATATTTTCTATTTTAACCATTAACTAAATTATTGAAAACAAATTATTTGCGAATAAAAAAACGGCCTGAAATATAATGTAGGATTTTTTTTTTGTGATTAACATCGGTTAATAAAAGTGTAAAATTGTTTATGCCGGAAAACGCCGTATCTAAACACACCTGCTCTATCTATTGTATCAAGCACTTTTGCCATAAGATATGTATTATTGTATATTTATTATTAGTATTATTATTCCGGGAAACGCCGAATACCCTCGAATAAAAGTGTAAAGTTGTTCATCCCGGGCAACGCCGCGTCTAAACACACCTATTGTATCAATTGTAAGGAGCACTTTTGTCATAAGATATATATATTATTATTTACTCACTAGGAGTTATCACACTGGTCATCGTCAGTGATCGCCCACTGCCAACAACCTGTGGTATTCCCTGGAGTCTGAGTGACAACAAGTCTCCTCAGACTTCCAGTATGCTCCACCTATTTTCGTTCATCATCGCTGATGACCTTGCGGTATCGCAACAGCCACCTACCACCGATTTCCCGCTGATAAGGGCCATTGGTCCCTCTGGGGCCCGAGTGGCAACAAGCCTCCCCAAGGTCCCAGAGCTGTCCGCGCTCTTCCAGTGGAGGTCTGGTTTGCGCTTTCCCTCCTCGACCCTCTGTCCATAATTTTCGTGGTGTCAGCCTATTCTTGCGCCTCTATCGTGCGGTTGTATTTTCCCCAGTTTTGTTGTCTTATGCTTCCATGTGTTTGTTCTCCATTCGTTGCTTATGTGGGTTGGTTTCCGCATTCGAGGACATTTCTCAGGATTGTAGCTGTTTTGGTCATTACTGTCCTTTGTATGGTCTCAGTTATCCCTTTGATTCCTATTTCTCCTAGTCTTTTCTCCATGTTTTTGGGGACTGTTCCTAGTGCTCCTACGATTATTGGTGTTATACTGACTTTCTTCATGTTCCATATGCCTTTCAGTTCTCTGGCAAGTTCAGTATATTTGCTTCTCTTTTCCGTCTCTTTGATCTTCACTCTGTGGTCCGCTGGAACGGCAAAGTCTACGATTTTGCAGGATTTTTCTTTCTTGTTGATTATTATCATATCCGGTCTCCTTGCTGTTATGGGTTTGTCTTTTTGTACATTCATATCCCATATGATTTTTTGTTTTTCGTTTTCTAGTACAGTTTCTGGTTTGTGTTTGTACCGTTTTTTTTGCATATTCGAAATTCAGTTGTTTGCACATTTCCCGGTGAACTTCTTTCCCCACGCTGTCATGTCTGTTCTTGTATTCCTTTTAGGCTAGCTTGCTGCATTCACTTATTATATGATTTATCGTTTCGTCTCTTTGTCCACACAATCGGCATTTGCTGTTTTCCTGGGTGTTATCTATCTTTGCTTTAATAAAGTTTGTCCTAATCGCATTGTTCTGTGCGGCCGTCAGCAGAGATTCCGTTTCTCTGTTCAAGTGTCCTTTTCTTAGCCATGCCCAGCTGTTTTCATTGACTTCATCGCTTGTGAGTCTTATAAAGCGTCCATGTAGTTGTTTTTCTTCCCACTTTTCCTTTCTTGTCTTTTTGTTTCTGGGTTCAGTGCTTCCGGAGTTGTTTGTTGGGCTGGTGTCTCTTGCTGTGGTGATCAGTCTTTCTGTATTCTGGGTTACATATTTCTCCAGCTCTTTTTTTGGTGTCTTCCACACAATCTTCTATACTTACCAGTCCTCTACCTCCTTCATTTCTTTTCATGTAGAGTCTGCCAGTATCGTCTTTTGGGTGCAATGCATTGTGCATGGTCATTAGTTTTCTAGTCCTCTGGTCAAGGTGCCTGAGTTCTTCTTTAGTCCAGCCTATGAATGGTCCAGAGTATCTTATTAGTGATACAGCCCATGTGTTTATCCCTTTTACTAGGTTTCTGCTATATAGTTTAGTTTCTAAGAGTTTCCTTGTTCTTCGTAGTATTCTTTTCCAATCTTTAATTTCTGTATATTTGATTGTGTCTGCTTCCAGAACTCCCAGGTATTTATAACTACCTTGTTCTCCTAGCGCCCTCATCTCCTCTTGGTTGGGGAGTTCTATGCCTTCTGTCGTCTCCAGTTTTCCTCTTTTAATCTCTAGCAGTGCACATTTTTCTATTCCAAACTCCGTTTGGATATCCTGGCTGAATATCCTGGTTGTATTTATCAGCTTTTCCAGTTCTTTTTTGTATTTTGCAAACAGTTTAAGGTCATCCATGTACATCAGGTGGTTTATTCTTTGTTCTGTATCCGTAAACCTGTATCCGGCATCACACTTTCTGAGTATGTAGTTGAGTGGCATCATGGCTATTATAAACAATAGTGGTGATAGATAGTCTCCTTGAAAAATGCCTCTCTGTATTTTTATCTCAGACAGGTGTTGTCCTCCGGCTGTCAGTTTTAGTCTCCATGTTTCCATTGCTTTCTGGATGAGATTAATAATCCTGTCTGGTATCTTGTATATTTTTAAGCATTCACTTATCCATGTTTGGGGGATTCTGTCGTAAGCTTTCTTGTAGTCAATCAATGCCATTGTTATGTTCCTTTGTCTGCTCTTCACCTCCTTCAGGGTCTTTTGATCAATGTATAGTAGATCATGTGCCCCTCTTTGTCCTTTCCGGCATAATTTTTGCTCCTCGGGGAGCAGTCCACGTTTGTCCAGGGATTGGTAGATTTGTTCTCTCAGTTGTGCTTTGAGTATTTTCCACATTATTGGTAGACATGTTATCGGTCTGTAGTTGCTGGGGGTTGTTCCCTTTTTGGGGTCTTTTTGTATTAATGTTGTTATTATTATTATCATTATTATTATTATTATTATTATTATTATTATTTACGGACAACGCTGAATAACTCTTTTTGTAAACAATATTATAAAATAAGAGTGTACAGTTGTTTATCTCGGTAACACCGCATTTACACACGCACACTTTTGCCATAAGATATGTATGTATGTATGTATTATTATTATTATTATTATTGGAGAACACCGAACTAGTCAGGACATGCGTGGCTTAAATTCCCCATTTTATGCCTTAAGCGTTTCCTCGCGTTATTCATTTATTTAGTTTCCTCATGTTATACCTTAAGGTTCATTTTATTCCTTAAACGTATACATATTTGTATACGATTTGTTTGCCTTATATATATTGATATTAAATGTCAGTCAGATGCTGCCAGAGACAATTAACTCTACCAAGTCACGTCCTTAATTCTAACTTTCTTCCTAACTAATCATCTAACCAACCACACAAAACTCAATCTGTCGACTCTAGACGTGTAATACACACGCGGCTAAAAAAGAAAAATAATCAGAGAACCATGCTGTTTCATTCACGAACTCTTTTTCATCTGCTTACACAGTTTAAAGAGGCTCAAACTGATATTAAAAAGAAAACCATATAGATTTTTTTATGAACAATATCGTGGATTTATCAGGATATAATTTCGGATAACGTGGGTAGGTTCATTTTCTTATTAGTTTAACATTGGCTTACATGCTATTTGTTGCATAGTATTTCATTTTTGTCGGAGATCCTTGCTTATTGGATCTACAAAAAATGGGGAATCGAGACTAAATTGTAATCGATTCGTAATTAAATACAATCTACAATGCTATAAATTAAGGATTAAGTTCTAGATTATTTTTAATCGTAAAAATATTATACAAACGTATTGTACCTTCCCCCCCCCCCCCTTGTTAATATGGTTACCACGTGGTGTACGGTTTCGGGGGTACTTATACATTGCTGATTGGTATTTGCTGACACCTAAGTGCAGCGCCTTTAGAATAAATATTTTTCTACTTCCTTCTTTCTTGTGGATACCAATATTTTGAAGTATGAAAATAGCGCATAACGTTTTTTCCAATATTTCTTCTTGTATGTATTACGCCTTAGGACTGACTAGTGCAACAAAAAAAAAGTGATTATTTTAACTTTCCCGCGTAGTATGTTAAGCGCATGATTTTTCTTCGTCGCTTTCGTCATTGATCATTTCAATAGGTTAAAATACTGCTTCGGTCCATTCTAGCTATACGTCTCTTACCAAGCGATATTTGACATTAAGTGTGTCGCCTAAAGGAAGTCAGGGCACAACATTTCCCAAATATTTCCCAAATTTCTTTCTATAACTCTTTCCCCCGTAAAGAGAATTTGTTCTTTGTGAAATAAGTGTATTTCGTGCGCACTTCCAGTTTGTTAATTAGACATGCTCTTTTCCTGCTCCCAGCACTCTTTCATTTTGACGATTGTTTATTTGGGAATCATATATTTTTCTTTCTTTTCGACAATGGGTTAAAACTCGATATCAGCTTTTCCCGGTGACGTACGCGTGTGTTTTGCGCAAATAGAGACACATTTTTCTGCCCACGGTTTGCAGCGTTACCATATCAGGATAAACTGTTAAATTACTTTCGGTGCCGCAAGTTTAGTATGCTAGGTGATATCATAAGCGCGGAAATTATTTCACCCTTTCCTGAAAATTTAAAACCTGTGCTAGTTCTACGTCCACCAACTTTTCGTCTAAATATTACTACATTTTCTCAAACTATTAAACTACTACAGACGGTTCATCCCGCATTGTGCGCATATATTGACTCCTTTAATCGATATATTGAAAAATCGTCTCGCACTTCCCCAGCTAGAAGGTATACTCCCACAGTTCTATAAATAGCAATGACTATTCAACATAAGAACTTGATATCGGTTATTTATGTCTGTCTTTGAGCAGAATTAAAGATCAAACGCCAAGATACAACAAGACACCAAACGATAATATAAAGGGAACAATTATAAGATTACATAAGACATGTGCTCAGTAAGTAAAAGGAAAGTGGGCGACCAAAGTCTAAGGCGGTCCGGAAGCTTCCTTTTCATTATCTACTACACTGATGTGTAAGGGATGGATGCTAGTTCTCTCGCAGTTTTACTTCACTTACCCTTGATACTCACCTAATAATACTGAGTTTTTAGTCAGAAGGCATCAAGTACCATTTTAGGTCTTTGGTATAACTCAACCGAAAATGTAATCCTAGTCTTCCGGCCTATTAGAAAAAATGCTTCCTATTCTGCCAAATGGGCCGGTAGGATCACATATTCCTTCTTTTCTAGTATATTCTCTTTTGTATTGTGATATTGTTGAACTACCCTAGTAAATTAACATGCCGTGTTCTACATTTCTAACGTAAAATCCTTACTTTAATATAAAGAAAAAATACACAGAGTTTATTTTATTGCAAGCAATGATACTCATTATTACCTAGCGGAAGACATGACTTAACATTTGAAAGTTTGGAATAATGTGTTATCGTATATTTCGTACTTTCATTGTGTATGTCTATCGAATGCATCATGTGATAACACCCGACTATGTCAGTGTTGAGAGTGTGGAATGATCTTCAAGTTACTGCTACTCCTAGATGTACCAACACACTGAATGGGAGTACCTTTGAGGGTCATATATATGCGCAAGATATACTTGTTCATAAGCATGACAATAAACTACATCCGGTGGTATATTAAGAAAACATTAAGCAGATATATAGATACATACATACATATGACTGATGAATCTGCCACAACTGTAGGTGTCCCAAGTACTTTTAGGCCCATCTCTGGTCAATCTTCAATTCTCCACCGAAGCAAAGACCTTGATTCGGCAAACGGAAAGGGTCAATACAAAAATATCCAAACATAAGTTGTCCGTCATATTAAACAAATATATATATATATATTTTTGTATGGACCCTTTCGGTTTTTCGAATCAAGGTCTTTGTTTCGTTGGAGAATTGAAGATTGACCAGAGATGGGCCTAAAAGTACTTGGGACACCTACAGTTGTGGCAGAGCTATCAGTCATTTTTCCACCGAAACAAAATTGAAATAATTCACACAAAGATATCCAGATATAAGTTGTCTGTCATATTCAACTACATTTGTATCACAGCTCTCATATATATATATATATATATATATATATATATATATCCGCGCGGTGACACGAAGTTTAGTGAGCATAAAAGTGCCGAACCAATCCAATTCAAGTATTTAGATGAATTTAGACAACAAAGACAGACAACCACCCGCCTGAATTCTATTGCTATACGACGTTTTCGTATTTTTCTTGTTTTCTATACTGATGAATACAATTTGATTTTGTTTTTTTTATTTCATTACACATTCTTTGATGTTAATTTTCTTTTTTATTATTGATTTTTTAAATTTGACCGATTAAGACATTATTTTATATTTTTATTTTTAACGGAAGCTGTACACTCGTATATATATATATATACATATAATGTTATAACTCAACAGAATACAAAGTTTGACACAATCATTATAATGTCACATGTTCCAAAAATTGAACATCAGCAAATCTTTATGTACATATGTTTTAGAGATTAAGAAAAACTCTTATTTATCACTAGATAAAAAGAGAAATCTCCTTATCAATGGATTACAGGTCCAGGTAAACACTGCAGTAGTTAAATCATTATATATATATATAAATATTTGAACAGCTGATAAACTGTGATAGTTTAAACACATTTAAAGCGGCGATGACGACACAGACATTCTACTTATATTAAGGAATGATGCATTATAAAGCAAATGACGCCACGCTGTATTTGCACTACTACTAAAGTGCTCTACTAATTATTAAGGAGCGACAAATATGAAAAATATTTGTTGTTGTTTATTATCTACGGACGTATACGTTTCGTCTCTTTTCTATCGAGACTCTTCACATATATGACTTATATATATATATATATATATATATATATATATATATATATATATATATTATAAATCAGTAGAAAATAAAATTTACTGCATAACTAATATTTTGTAATTATACTCCAAAAATTCAACATAAACAAATATCATTGTGTACATATGTTTCAGAAATAATGTTTAATAATATATCTCCAGCACAAACTTATTTTTTATGAATTCGTTACAGGCAAAACTAAATGAATTTTTTAAATAATCAGAAACACATAAAAAAAAACCCAACATAGTCAAAATTTTAAGCTTCTAATTTTACACATTTTCTAGAATGAAAATCATGTAATGGATTTTAATGAAAATTAGAATAAGGATTCTCGACAAGGTTTTAGTATCATTATATCTTGATATTTATCTTTGTAAGGAGACATAAACTAGGTGTAAAACTTTTGTTCGGAGAATCAATTTTAACCGTCCAGGGACGAGTATTCTAATTTGAAAATAAAATAAGGCGCTTATACTATGGCGATGTGATTGCAAAGACACACTCTCAAATGTCCAGGAAATTAAAAAAAGAAAACACGCCCGATAAGAACCTGATGTGGATTTGGGCCGCGTATCATCAGAATATTTACTATTTCAGATTAATACCGAAAGTGATTCTGATAGAAACGTAACTGTTTTTTTTTCATAACCGAATTTATGAATACATGAACCTGTGCAGAATCACAGTCAGAAATATGTTATTTATAAACACGGTTATGCTGAGAAGGAATTTAATAAACAATATTTATCTCTTTATCAGAGAATTATCAAAAAAACATCTGCTATAAATGAAGATGACCATGCATATTTATATAAGGATAAATATGAAAATTCATTTTACTTGCAATGTAAGAGTTCACGCTATAAAAATGTAAGAGTAATATACATATAACACATATATAATATATATATATTATATATATATATATATTATATATATATATATATAATTATATATATATATATATATATATAATTATATAATATATATATATATATATTATATATATATATATTATATATATATATATAACCACATTAATCATCGGTATACGGCTCTATCGAAAATATATGTGTTTACGCGTAATGTCTGCTAACACATGACTCACTGAGACTCGAGTCTTACTAATTAAACAACAACTTCTTGGCAAAATTCGTGTTTATTCTTCACCATAGTATATCAACTTAACCCAGCATTTCTCTAACAATTCGGTGCCTATTTGTAGTTTCCGATATCACTTCTTCATTTCAGATTCATGGAAGTAGAATTTTTTTGTGTTCATTTATACATAAATAACACTAAACAATCAAACATTTTGGAAATTTTTCAAAATTCAGAAGGTGCAGGTCACAAATAGCCGTTAGGGCTCCACGGGACCCAAAATCCATCATTTTTCGGTGAAAAAGTGGTTTCAGTCGGCATTGCAGGTCCTAAAACATCCTCAAAAGCTATGAATGGATATAGATGGTTAAATCTGATATAGTACTTTAATTTAGGACCGTTTTTAGGCTGTTAAAGGTTTTTATGAATGTAAAATAGCAAAAAACTAGTGGCCTGCACCTTCTGAATTTTGCAAAATTTTCAAAATGTTTGATTGTTTAATGTGATTTATGTATAAATAAACACAAAAAACACTACTCGCATGAATCTGAAATTTCCACCCATTACGTCCCACCCCTATTGAAAGCAAATTTCTGTACGTGGACTATTCTCTTGAGGTCTGCAAACATCCAGTACTCACTAGAAACTAGCCACGGATCATAGGGTGGGTGCGGAAGCAGTTTGAGGTTGAATTCATATAGTTTCGCCATCGTTGTAATCAGCTTGTGACAGTGCATTTTTCTGATCAAAAAAGGTACTTTTTCTTCATTTGCGGCCGTTACTTAGACATTTCTTGCTCAATACACACCAATAATACTATATAATATTTGCTAATGATTGTTCTACCTTTTTATAGGTAGTCTATTAATAAAATACCTGGCGTATCTCAATATACGGTAGCCAACACCTTGCCTGCAGAGGTTTGTGTCTTGTGTCCCTTTTCACTGGCTACTGGCCACTCAGCTGACTGCCGATTGGTCTGCAGAGTAAAGTGGTGGATCCAGGTTTCATATATTGTCATATATTCACGACAATGTTTTTCTTGTTCCGTTGAAACAGTTGCAAAATACGCTCTGAATCGTCGACGTGTTGTTCTTTTTGATCGACTGTCAGCAAACGTGGCACCCCCTCTGAACACAATTCACTCCCTGACAAATATGTTTGCAAACTATTGAATATACTGCTTTCTGATATTTTAAACTCATCTGCTATTGTAGGTAACGTGATTGTATACTTTTTCATGTTTTCCGGGACAACTATCGAATTTAGACGACCTTAGCCTTCAGCATAATGTGTACTATTACGACCACGTTTAAAATCAGAATACTACCTCTTATCAAACTATTCCTTTCCTTAAACAGTATATTTTACACACGAAAGCAATGCTTTATCAACACAGAAAATTCAGATTTTTTTATTGTTTTTAAAACCTGCACAAGAATTTTCTCTTAAATAACTGTAGTTTGTAAAAAAATAGTCCGATAGAGATCAAATTTAACACGTATTATTTGAGAGTTAGTACTTTATAAAAATCATATAAATTATTTTATTAGTAGCACTATCTACAGGGTGGGCCAAAATAAGGGTCCTATCTTTAAATTTGAATAACTTGAATAACTTCCACAAAATAAAAGTTAAACTCACCAAACTTTATGTGTGTGTAGACTGACCCTTCCGAGATTTTTTGAAATAAACAAAACAAATTTTAGCCGAAAAACACTTCTTAAAACTTACAAAAACTAAAGTATTGTTTTTTACACTGTTTTGAGTTTTTTAAGCAAAAATAATGTTTTCTAAATGAGGGTACGTTCCTTAGGGCTAATACGGCTCATGCTTGCTTCGGAAGGGGTCCTTTACTTATTCTAAAAAAAAAATTTTAAAAAAATTAATAAATAAAAAAGTTATGAATTTTTAAAAATAGGACCCTTATTTTTGCCCACCCTGTATATGTCAGTCCTGGGAGTTATTGGGTGATATGTTATCTTATTTGGCTCAGTTCGAATTATGAGAAGTTGATTTTTATGTTAATCTATAGATATATATATATAAATATATATATAAGTATACATTTTTATTGATACAAACATTATTGGTTACATATGTGCATACATGTTTCGGTTGCACTTTTCCCTAAAATTCTTGGTCTGATGAGGTTGACCTTCTGGGAAAAGTGAAACCGAAACATGTATGCACATATGTAACCAATAATGTTTGTATAAATAAAAAAATATACTTATAAAGAGCTCTACTTGTTATTGAGCACTTTTTATAAACACTTGAGTTTCTACGGATTTACATTTACCAAAACTAATACGATACATGTACTATATATATATATATATATATATATATATATATATATACGTTGGGAAATACCTTATAAATCAATCGGGCCAGCAATCCAGAGTTCCCCTTATATGCTACGGAAGAAAATACAGGAAAATGCCCTCAAGATCCACCGACAGGAAAGGAGGATGATGGATCAAAACTAAACTATTAGAAAAACGACTCAGATAGACCAACGGATAACAAAGAACAATACACGGACTTCCCATGTGTCTGCGGACGCAAATCTAACTCCCAAAAAGGAATGACGATTCATCGAAGCAAGATGGGATGTGTTTCTCACCCAATGCCCCACAAGCAGCGCTCTGTTGTCACAGATAAGATGTCGGAAAACCAAGGCCAGGAAGCAATTCACAGTGCCGAGAATATCCATGCAGTTTCACCAGAGTGTGAGACGAAACTTCCCATAATAAAATTACCACCGGCCAGCAGTTCGGAAGAATGATGCATGCTTGACCATACAATAAACAATGCACTTCATAAAGAATTAGATAGAAAGAACTATGATCAACGGTTGGAAAAATGTGGTCATGTTATATATCGGATTTGTATTGCATTGTCTGCTTAAAATGTGAAATCTACTAAACCATAAGTCAAGAAAAACAGACGACAGAGGGAGATGGAAAATGTATGAAATAAGGTGGCTTTGGGCAAAAAGAATATCAAATGGTGATATAATAGAAAGTGTCCACTGTATAACTATCTCTGTGAGAAGAAAACATTTTATTTTATTAATTCAAAATTATTTATTAATTATCTCCCTTGAACCATTTGGATAATTTAGGAATGCTATTTATTTAAGTATATATTTATATTTATTTTATTTATTACTTAGCTATTTATTTTAATTTATTCATTCATAAAAACAAATTCTCTTCGATATATGAGAACGTTTTCACACAACAAAGACTTAAGACGTTCAGCCGTTAAAAACAAAAACAAAAACAAAATCAGGCAAGACGCTGAATGATCAAACGACACGTGAGACGCTAAGCCGTTGAAAAGTCAGTTGTTTTGATTTCATTGAACTGTTAGGTTTAAATGCGATTCAGATAATGGGGACTCACATCACTGATGGGGGCCGATACGCAATAAAGCCGTCGAAATAAAGGCCCTGAAACGGTGCGTATTCTCTCCTGATGCCCCGACATTGTCTGGAGGCTGAAATGAAGTATTCCCTCAGTAAAACAGCTGAGTATATATATATATATATATATATATATATATATATATATATATATATATATATATATACTAGCACACAAGTTAAGCTGTTTCTTCCAAACAACTATATCTTCTGTTATCAACTCGCTTAAGCGAGTTTCTGATACTGTTGCGGTAGCTCGTTTCATTCTATAACATAAAAATAAACTTTTCAAGATGGCGGACTTCCGAGTGTTTGCACGTGAGTTCAAAGTTTTCCTTTTGAACGTTTGTCTATCATGTCACACTGCGCTGTATAGTTTTTTCAAGTTAAGGACTTGTCATGTACTGTCTGACGAGATTGGGGTAGACAGATCTAATATTGACATAATGTTTGCCGGTTTATCTAAACGAAACAATTCGTAAAATAACTTTAACTAAAATGCATCTGCTTTGAAAATGTTTTAGAAGAAAAATGAAAGAATCTTGTCTTTTAGAATATAAATAAACTTTGCTTACTTATATATGCTCTGTTGTTACTGGTTGACAATCATCGAGCTTAAATTGGAAGAGGTTGGTAAATAAAGTATTGAAAGTATATGCAAAAAGAAATTTCAAAATCATATAGATATATAGGTTAATGTAGTTTGCTTGAAACATTGTTTGGTGTATATATAAAGGTAATTTATAGAAACCAATACAATGCAGATGTGTAACAAATAAACACAAAATGAAGTCAATTAAGATATATGATAGAAGAATGAGTTTGCAATAGCCACTTTTTATTGATACAATATATATATATATATATATATATAAATATTTCACTGCAAACAAGGCACGGCGCCACTGTAATCAGAAAGGGTTACCGAGAATTAGGATTTGGGTTTTAAGTGTCACCACAAGTTGGGAGCAGTGTAGCGAGATGTCTGTTTAAATTAGTTTTAAACCTCTGCATGTCGATACTGTCGGGGGAACAGGGAGCAGGGAGGGAGTTCCAGAGACCAGCGGCATGAGGATAGAAGCTATTGGAGTAGAAAGTTCTCCGGCATCTTGGGACCTCCACAGTGCATGGATGAGGTTTAGCTGAATGTCGAGTTGGTCTAGTGAATTTACGTCGAGGGGGCACAAGAGTAACGAGTTCATTGGAGCACAATCCTTTGAAGTATTTGTAAAACAAGCACAAGGATGCAACATTGCGGCGATTGGACAGGGGCTTGAACTTGGTGGATAGTGAGGTACCTACTAAGTTGGCGACTCGTTTTTGAACCTTTTCTAAGAGGGAGAGACTAGTGGATGATGCCCCAGCCCAGATCTGGCAACAATACTCCATGCATGGGCGGATGGTAGCTTTGTAAAGATACAGGATAATGTCAGGTGTGAGGAGTTTACTAGCACGGAAGAGGGAGCCCACCTTCTTTGCTGCAGACTTGGCAATGTCTTCAATGTATTTGTTCTAATTCATGTTACCTGTGAAGGTTAGGCCGAGGAGTTTGAACGTTTGACTCTCGGGTAGGGTGTTATTTGCCATGGCAATCGGTGGTTGGAGAGGTTTCTTGTCGTTATTGAAGGAAAGAAGCTTTGTCTTTGCGGCATTAAAAGTTACCAACTATTTATGACTTCAATCCACTACAGCCTGGATGTCATTTTCTAAGGATTAAGTCATTTCCTCAGATATGATCGCGTTCGTTTTGCCCACATGACGAGAGTAAAGCGTGTTGTCGTCAGCAAATATACCAATCTCAAACACAATGTCATCAAGGAGATCGTTTATGAAGATCAGGAACTATAAAGGTCCAAGGATAGAACCCTGGCGTACACCAGCATTTATCCTATGTTGCTTAGATGAACGGCCATCGAGGACAAACTGAATCTTTGTTTTGGTTAGGAAGGATAAAATTACATTAAATAATTGCCCAGTAATACCGTATGAGCGTATTTTCAGAAGCCCTTTATGCCATACCTTGTACAAAAGCCTTGGATATATAAAGCGCTACTGTCCTAGCTTTATATTGTTATAGTTTCCACCTCTAGGTTTTAAGATGAGATATAAACCAAATTGTATTAATAAAAACGTGGAAACTGCAAAACTCATTCCACGATTATATCTTAATTTGCTTAAGTTCGTGTTTACCCATTAAACCTGTACGTTGTGTTGCTTCTATAAATTACTCATATATATATAAAAATATGTTTTGAGGTACAAAATTTATAAATAGTTTTAACTATAAGCGGAATTTTGTTAATCTCCGTAACTTTGGGCTCGAGAGCTCTTTCGTCCAACATCTTATCAGGAGTAATCGTTGGAATAAAACAGGATAAAATAAATAAATAGTGAGAAAAATCGAAAAAAGGCAGGTATAGGGAATTTACTGCCAGTGAAAATACACGTTTAAAAGATTTAATTCAATTCAACGAATAAAAACGACTAAAAGGCAGATTTAGAGGCATAAAAAAAGCAAACCAACTTTCCCCAAATAATGTCAACGTCTTTACGAAATCCTTCTGCTTGCAAAGAGAAGGCTTCCGTAAAGCGATCGCGACGGATTCTAAAATTTTCAAATGAAAAGTAGAATCCGCCCGATGTAAGATAGTGAACCACTCTATTTTATACTTATTGGCGCAGCATGCATTGTCAGCTAAATGCTGGCCAATAGACGATTCCAAAGCCGAGGTAGAGGTATGGCAGAAGAAACCAGATCTTCCCTTTCTAATTTTGGATGGGATATGCTGGTTTATTCTTGTCTCTAAATGCAATTTCGTCCGCCCAATATACTCAGCATCACACTGGCATTTAAATTTATAAATAATATTACTATTTTTTAAATAAGCCAGACTATCTTTAGAAAAAGACAGAAAAGCAGATTTTGTGCCAAAAACCAAACGTGAATCAACAGAAAAAAACCAACCAGTTACACTTTTAGTGATTTTCATGCCTAACTCCTGACTAATGCCACTTATCCAAGGCAGTTTAAGATAAACTGGACATCTTGATGGGACTAAAGTTCTAAGAGATTTTAAAGCTGCAACTTTCTTCTGGATGCAATCCGAGATTAAATCTTCCGGATAACCGTTGCTGATTAGAATTTGCCTAATGTTATCTAATTCCGGCTGAAGTCTGTTGGGGGAACAAATCATGAGGGCTCGGTGCACTAAGGTGTACACCAATCCTAACTTCCTAGATTTTGGTGCAAAAGAGCACCAATTTAAGTAAAGACCCGTGAATGTGGGTTTGCGATAAACGCTAGTTAGGAACCCTACCCTTGATCTTTCAATAAATACATCCAAAAATGGGAGGGAATTGTCCTTCTCAACTTCCATAGTGAAACTTAAAGCGTTATGTAATAAATGTAGCTTTTTATAAAGAAATATGGCTTCACTGTAAGAGGAGAAAGTAACACAAGTGTCGTCAACGTATTTGACATAGACACTGGGCTAAGGGACCAAGTTAAACAATATGCCCTCATGATATCCAACGAAAATGTCTGCTAAAGCTGGAGCTAAAGTATCCCCATTGATATTCCATCAATCTGGCTATACATAATGTTGTTATAGCTGCATTGAACAAACTTCGTACATAACAACATTAACTCCACAAAGATTACCTTAGGGAAACAAGGAGGGGACATAGAGCCGCCATATAATGTGTTAGCACAAATACCAATAGTCTCCTCCAACGGAATATCTGTAAATAAATTGACAACGTCAAAGGAGCACATAAATCGATTATCTGTATTAGATTTTATTTCATTTATTACATAACGCTTTAAGTTTCACTATATTGGGCGGACGAAATTGAATTTAGAGACCAGAAATAACCAGCATATTCCATCCAAAATTAGACAGGGTAGATCTGGTTTCTTTTGCCATCTCTCTACCTCGGCTTTGGAATCGTCTATTGGCCAGCATTAAGCTGACAATGCATGCTGCGCCAATAAGTATAAAATAGAGTGGTTCACCATCTTACATCGGGCGGATTCTACTTTTCATTTGAAAATTTAAGAATCCGTCGCGATCGCTTTACGGACGCCTTCTCTTTGCAAGCAGAAGGATTTCGTAAAGACGTTGACATTATTTGGGGAAAGTTAGTTGGTGTTTTTCTTTTTTTTATGCCTCTAAATCTGCGTTTTTATTCGTTGAATTGAATTAAATCTTTTAAACGTGTATTTTCACTGGCAGTAAATTCCCCATACCTGACTTTCTTTTTTTCTCACTATTAATTTATTTCATCCTGTTTTATTCCAACGATTTCTCCTGATGAGATGTTGGGAAAAAGAGCTCTCGAGACCACACTTACGGAGATTAACAAAATTCCGCTTTTATTTAAAACCATTCATTATATATATATATATATATATATATATATATATATATATATATATAATATTAGAAATCAAGAAATAATACATAATTAACAACAAGTGGTGACTGTTAGTTTTGCTCGTTGTATTTACCATGAAAGCCATGACCAGGTAAAAGTTTTAATTTTTAAGCGCTGTGTCACGTGTTTATGATTTACACAACGAGATCAGTTTGAAATTGCTCGAGTTCGACAAAAGTTTTTTACCTCGAAAAAATGCATTTCAAGAAGGTCGTACGTTACATATACCGAACGTCGTGAAAATAACATACCAAATGAAAATAGTAGTCTGAATAATCCAAATAAATGTAAGTGATTAATAGTTACAACATAATACAGAATTAAAAAATAAAGTAGCTACTTTTGATACAACGTAATATTTCATTTTAAGTAGTTACTCGCCGGTGTATTTAAATGACATATGATAAGATACGGAGGCAGATATGGTCGCCTCTTCTTTAGTTCACCGGAAGGAAGGAAATGTGTTTATTATTGACGGAAATGAGCATAAGCATCATATATGATGATTTATGATGCTTTTAAAATGGCAGACATTTTCACTTTAGACAGAGAACGCTGTTGAAGCGTTTGCGCCAATGAATACCGCAAGCTATTCGTAGATCGATAAAAACAAGGAGAACACGAGAAAGGCAATGTGACGAATGGAGAAGCGTATGAACGGGAAATTATTCATATTATTTTCAGCATGCTTTGGAAAAAAGTTTGCGAGTGGCAGCGTTGAAATGGATACTGTTGCGGACTGACTACTAAGCGTTACGTGTTCGAACCATGCAAGTCCCATATCAGGATATAAGCAACTTTCACGTAGCCCCTCCTATGAGTACCCGATGTGAAAAAGAGAATTCGAGTAATATACATATATCTATATCTATATCTATATATCTATATATATATCTATATATATATATCTATATATATATATCTATATATATATATATATCTATCTATATATATATATCTATATATATATCTATATATATCTATATATATATATATATATATATATATAGTAAACTATGAAAATATATTTATGGCAATTAAGCTACACAGAGGCTCCCGCGTTTCATCCCCGGGGGGGAATTTTCAGGCTGAAATGCATTTTAGCCTGAAGATTCCCCCCGGGGATGAAACT
>OY744530.1:54871148-54886148 GCA_963556195.1 Sepiola atlantica
TCGAAGCGATAGCTAGCCGGCTAAGCAATCGTGCATTTATATGTGTTTGTGCGAGTGTGTAAAGCAGAGGCAGTTTTTTTGTTGTTTGACGACTCATCAGTGTAGCTAGATTAAGCGAACGCATCAATCTAGCGATGTGTAACCCGGACGCCAGGTCACTTCGAACAAGGACAAGCTTTGTCGAATGTTTGATCGTCTGGGCGTGAGAAATTCAACTTGGGGCTCCTTGCTCACAACATTTTTAATTTATTTAAAGCATCAAAAGGACAATAAAAGAAAGTTTTAGCTAAACTATTTTTTGTAACTATAGTAAATGTATATGAGAGAGAGAGAGATGGTGGGACGTTGGGTTACATATGCTAATTATGCAAAAAATCTGAAATGTTTGAACTTCTCAAATTTATACAAGCACGCATGACTTGGAACTTAGATGTTACATTTCTGAATTAACTATTGAGAGGCAGTCTGAGAAAGTCCCTTTAGTAGAAAGGTTTTGAAGACGTTGCGAAGTAATACCGAGCTAAAGTTTGTGTAAATAACCACCAATATGAGAATAGCAGTTCCAATAATCTAAATAATATAGTTTAAGTAGTTTATTAGGTTGGGAAATAGGGTAGGCAGACATTAAAAATAAAAATGGTAGAATGAGCTGAAGACAGATTTCGAAGTAGTGGGTTAAGATTAGCTTAATATCTTACACAAAAAGTGTCCGTGTTTGGGACTTAAAACCCCTACATGCATAGTGTGAACTATGCCATGATAACTCTTTATACTATATACACTTGAGATTATAGTGTAATATATATTGATTCCTAAACAAGGCTTGTACGATCATCAAAAAGCTAAAAGTTTAAACTAATTATATTTTATTCACTTGTGATCCTATGCATTGTATCCCACACGCAGCTGGGACTGTCTGGAAATGATTAGCATGTGAAATAAGTTAACGGCGATAGAGACGCCGACGAATCGATTGAAATACCCAGAGTGGATAACGCTCTGACATTTGGTTGTATGTTTCTGGGTGAACGGGTAGCGATAAGCTGAGAAATGTAGCTAGTTCCGGTGACAAGCTGAGAGTGACTGAGAGAAAGACCGGACATCTAGGGTTTCCGGTGGAAATTTATATATATTTAGGAGACGGAGCAGGCGAGGGGTTAGTCAGATTACGGTTCGAAGAGATCACCTAAAGAGTCCGAAGTCAACGACTCGACGTCAGAAAAAGAAGATTGTCTGGGGCCGACACAACCGGGCAACGATCAACAGACAGCGTCAGTTGATCGTTGACATGAGGAATCACACACATACGCCGATCACAACTGAGTAATACTTACAACTTGTCTTGTGTCGTTTTTATTGTAGCACAACTACTCTTATACTCATGGATATCATTTACTTTCTGGGCTATCTTAAAAGTAGGCACACGGATTCTATGAATACAACTTCAAATATTTAATGTATATAGTGATACAATTGTACATTTGTAGTGACGTACGTTATAACCATTTACATATATTTGAAACAATGTGGTCGTCCGATTGTCGAGGATGAAATGCAAAAAAAAAGGAGAAAACTATGTAAGTACCAACTTTGATGAACTCTATTAACCATGTTAGATAACTTATCTGGCGGATTATAGCAATAATTTGTTCACATTTGACTTAAAGACGACAAAGTTTTAATCAGCAAAGACGCAGTCTCTCTATTGTGAGTTTTACGGACGGGAAGCCCCTTCAAAGAATCTCTGTCCATGAAAGATCCGTCTAATGCTAGGCACATAGAGGGAGAATATGAATTTTCTCTGTGGTATTAAACGAGTCCTTGTAGTAAGTGTCTTGCAAGTAATGACTAAACATTGGAGCTCAGCCGAGCACCTTCTATAGTAACAACGATAAAGAGAGAGAGAAGGAAGGGGATATAGAGAGACCAACGTCTCTTTTGTAAGAAATAATTTTTAGAGATGTGAAGAGATGATTTTTTTCCTAAGGATATTAAACACCCAAGTATTTTAGGATTGAAATCCTTTGTATGGAATCGATGTAACTAGCGTTGATAGAAAGACGGGGAACGCTAGAAATAATTATTTTATCCTAGATCACACAATCAGTCCGGCCGTGACTGGAACTGATTTTCGGGAAATAAAAGACTGCATATGCATAACAGATTTTCCGTCGGGTTTCCCATAATAGTCTTCTTCCGTGTCGCGCCGAAAACTAATCTGTTAATAAGTTGCATCTGTTCAAACGTAGAAGACAACTCGACGGCTAGCGTAGGATGTGCCACCGACTGGTTAGCAATACTAATACGGTTACATTGTCTTATTTCATATTGGAATTTATCGCAGATAACAACGATAAACGCCAGTCTGCATCAGAAAGGCAGAGTAGAGGAAGAGATTATGGACAAAAAGATGTTCCGATTTACAGCGGAAAATCATGCATCATAAGATTTAATCATCGGACAGAATTCTACTTTTGGAAGGAATATAATCCGTACAATTGAGATGTGATACATTTGTACTAATATATATATATATATATATATATATATATATATATATATATATATATATATATATATATATATGCTTCGGGTATGTTAACAAATCAATAAAGTGGTCGATCGTAAGAATGCGAGAGATAAAATCCAAATTATTAATTTAAAAACTATAAATTACATATTCCAGAGACGTACAAATAGTATTATTAACACGGGTAGATCTTTATCATTTAGTAAAATCCCTTGAAACCCATATAGAATCCTCACCAACTCACAGAATGAAGACAGTTCGTCTGTGAGTAGCAGAGGATTTGATATGGCTTTTAAAATGCCCTTTTCCAGACAGTATAAGTCAAACCGTGTCAATGAAACCATGATACGTCATGGTATGTAATGTATAGTTTTTAAATAAATAGTTTGTATATATGTGTATATATATATATATATATATATATATATGTGTGAATATATATAGTTTTCTTTTCAACATACCCCGATGCACTAATATCGTAGCCCTCCTTTAACCCATTGAATTGCTGTATAACTGATAATTATCTGCACTCGAGTCTTGATGCAATTTTTTAACTTCGAACTTGGTGTCTATACTCTGTGCTGATGAAGACTCTTGATGTCAATACACATCCATACTGTTTCAGAAGCGATCGTACAAGAAACTGTTGTTTATGTTGTATTCTTCAAACGTATTGAAATGAATGTCAAATTTATTCACCTCGTACTTATAATATATATATATATATATATATATATATATATATATATATATATATATATATATACATATATTAATTCAAGTATTCTTAAAGACCACGGAATTTTATCTATTAATGATCATTTTTGTGAATATTTTCTTATTGTCTTACAAGATGTCGTATGTTTAGGTCTAGCTAATGAAGACAAGTTTTAAGCATTTTTCTGCCGAGCGCTTTGAATCTTCATTGATATTATTTATAGGAAACATTATATTCAAATATGTGGCTTCATGTAAGTGCAACTACTTTTCTTTTTTATGGCCTTTAATATTTATTTAATCTGGCACGTTTAGTTAGGAATAGTTCATAAGGGACTAGGAGGCAATAAACATATTTAATTCTATAACTGTCGATATTAAATCCTAATTTATTACTACTGGGTTCTCGCGCTTAAACTGTAATGCCTTTCAAGATTTGAAGCATCTTCTGTAATTGCTTTTGTGTTTTTAATTAGAGATTTTTATGTGGTACTGTATTACGTTACTATCTACCTCAACGTTAATGAACTATTGAAACTGGCACAGTAAGAATTGAATAAACAATAAAAATATCACCAAAACGTGACATTTTGCTCCTGCTTAATTACTTAATGCGGAAATATTATATATATATATATATATATATATATAACTATATATATACATATATATATATAACTATATATATATACATATATATATATATATAACTATATATATACATATATATATATATAACTATATATATACATATATATATATATATATAACTATATATATACATATATATATATATAACTATATATATATATACATATATATATATATATAACTATATATATACATATATATATATAACTATATATATACATACATATATATATATATATACACATATATATACATATAAATACATACATATACATACATATAATATATATATATACATATATATATATACATATATATATACATACATATATATAACCATACATATATATATATACATACATATATATATATACATACATATATATACATACATATAAATATAATATATATATACATACATATAATATATACATACATATAAATACCTATACATACATATAATATATACATACATATAAATATATATACATACATATAAATATATATACATATAATATATATACATACATATAAATATATATACATACATATAATATATATACATACATATAAATATATATATATATATATACACATATACATACATATAATATATATATACATATACATACATATAATATATATATACATATACATACATATAATATATATATACATATACATACATATAATATATATATACATATACATACATATAATATATATATACATATACATACATATAATATATATATACATATACATACATATAATATATATATATACATATACATACATATAATATATATATATATATACATATACATAAATATAATATATATATACATATACATAAATATAATATATATATATATATATACATACATATAATATATATATACATATAATATATATATACATATACATACATATAATATATATATACATATACATACATATAATATATATATACATATACATACATATAATATATATATACATATACATACATATAATATATATATACATATACATACATATAATATATATATATACATATACATACATATAATATATATATATACATATACATACATATAATATATATATACATATACATACATATAATATATATATACATATACATACATATAATATATATATACATATACATACATATAATATATATATACTAATACATATATATATATACATACACATACATATAATATATATATATATATACATATACATACATATATATATATACATACACATACATATAATATATATATATATATACATATACATACATATATATATATACATACACATACATATAATATATATACATACACATACCCATTATATATATATACATATATATATATACATATAAATACATATATATATACATATAAATACATATATATATACATATAAATACATATTATATATATACATACATATTATATATATACATATAAATACATATACATACATATAATATATATACATACATATAATATATATACATATACATACATATACATAGATATACTATATATACATATGATACATATATATACATATGATATATATATACATACATATATATACATACATATATATACATACATATACATACACATATATATACATACATATATATAGATACATATATATACATATACATATATATACATATACATATATACATACATATACATATATACATACATATATATACATATACCTATATACATATACATATATACATATACCTATATACATATACATACATATAATATATATATATATACATACACATATATATATACATACACATATATATATACATACATACATAAATATACATATATACATATACATACACACATATACATACACATATACACATATACAAATATACATACATACATATAGATATATATATATATACATACATACATACATATATACATATATATATATATATATATATATATATATATATATATACATTTAGGCAAACATTAAATAACACGGAGTGGTTTTGTTTGATGCGACTTTTTTTTTTTTTTTTCAATTTTCCGAATTGTCCATCTAATGTTTCGGTCTAATGGATATAAATATGATCCAAGGTATTTTTGTTCCATTCTTTTTTCTTTTTTGCAAGTACTTTCGATTTGAATCGTCAAATCATCTTCAGGCGGTATTAGTTTTAGTGTCTTTACTGTTGTGCTCATTTTTGAATTATAACGGCAAGTAGTTTATATTTTAAAACGCGTCTGTAAAGTTGAAATGTACATGAGAGCGTGATGGTGTTCTACACATACGACAGATTTAAAGTTTGACTGTTTAAACCGTTAAGAAATTGATATACATACATATATATACACATACATATACATACGCATACATATATATATATAAACATACATACACATATACATATACATATACATATACTATTTTAGCGAAGTGGGGCATAGCTAGAAATACTGACTAAAGATTCTACGAACGTAGTCGAATAATGCATTTTGGCTACGTGTTAGTCTATTTTTAATTTCTCCGAACAAGGCTCAACTTTAATCTTATCAAAGGGGTTCTTAACAATAATTGTTTTAAATAAATAACATTCGATTATTTTAACTAGACAGAGAGAGAGAGAGAGAGAGAGAGATTTGATTAATACTCCGGATTAAAAAAAAATTCAAACAAATGTTCTATCCCATCATCAACACACACAAGTTCACTTGATAATACATTTAATATGTTTTTAATAGGTTTCGTCAATGATTTTTCTAACATCAAATTTAAAAAAATGAAATCGCCAAAATTGTAATCGTTATTTTCATTAAACTTTAATTTTCATTAATAATAAAATTAGATTTTTCGGTATGACCTCTACGTGTTTAAAGAGAAGTAAATTGTAAGTGAACTAGTAAATTATGTTCGCCTCATCAGGATTTGTAATGAAATCAATAATTAATAATGTAGTTTGGATTTTATGTATTTCCTCCACTTATTTTATTGCGAGGACGAAGAAAAGTAGTTGATTTCAAGTAGTAAAACATTGTACACACCCTTATATTTATAAAAGTGTTTAGTTAAATTACCCCCCTCTGATTTTTACTGATGTGAATGAAACAGTTTTTATAATTCCGAAGTGCAATCTTTGAATATGAATATCAAGTCCACATTTAATATAGTTTAATATACTGATCCTTATTGTATAGAGATGACCTTTAAATTCTTTATATATATATATATATATTTCTATTCATGGTAAACAACTGATGATCCCTTAAATAATGTTAAGACTCGCGTAAATTCTTCGAAGCAAACTAATATAGTGACTTCAAAAAGTAAATTGACTAACAAAAAAGTGATTTTCCACCGAACGACTTTGGACTAAAATGTTTTGTTTTTTGTATAGTTTTAATGGTGTGGAAACTTCCTATATATATATATATATATATATATATATATATTCAGTTAAATTACTTATAAAGTTTAAATGTTACTCACTAATTAAGTTAGGTAAGTGGAAGGCCGGATGTATTCCAAGCTTATCAACTAACTATTTTTGCCACGTGCTCTATTAATTACTTTCCATACTTTTGACCTGTAATTTTCTGGGCGGATTTCAAAATCCAAATTCACTTTCCAACACAGTCTCGCAAAGACGCATATACGTTGAAACACGAATATTGCTGACTGTCCAACCAATTTCTGTCGGTAAATCTATTTTATTTTCTTGATAGAAGCAAAAATCAAGTGGTATAGTACAATGTGCTTCTATACATGTAAACCTTTCTATGCTTCTATAAGTGAATTACTACTAAAAGTCGTTGCATGTTAATATATTTCTAATCTACAGGGCACTTCTCTTTATCTAATCTATTAAAGTGGTGTATATTAGGCCTAAATAGATTTGTGTATGATACATCGCTATTTCATTCTTATTAGCCATACATCTATGTACAGTTACATGCTTTGGTATTCAGGTTATGTAAAATGTATTTAAATCATAAAATGTTATATAAGGTATTCAATTATATAAAAGAAATTCCAATCGACTTTCTCGATTACATATTTGTTACCGTCACTTGTTCCTTTATTAAGATACACTTTTCGATTTATCCTGCAAACACCGGTATGCTACAGATCGAGAATGTTGCATTTGACAGAGATGGACATTTTTTATAACTTTGTAACGCTGTTGCTTGAGTAAGGACACATTATGTTTACTTAAATTATGCAGATAAATTAAATAAAATTATGTTTTTAACTTTCTCTTCATCTTGTTCATACCATGATTGCGTGTGTTTTTTCGCACACAGACATTACAATTATACTGTTTTTTTTCGTAGATTCATTTTGCGAAAGCGTTTAGTTCATCTAATCTGCTTACATACTTCGATTTCTTTTCCCCAACTCACATCCTATGTTATTGAAGGGAGCATGTTATACGTTCTTACAAAATACTAAAGACTATAGGAAACCGTCCAACGTGTATTTTAACTTTCCTCATTTTTATTATTTTCTTAGAGAAAAGGGTAACTGTTGCTCCACAAAGAACTTTTGTTCATCCCAAACAAAGCATATTGCAACTGAGACGTAAGTGACTACTGTGATTAGGGGCCAAATTTACACAGAAACAAATTCCCAGCTATCAGGGAGTCAAAATTCGGCAATACATTTGTTATTGAGTTTTGAGAGGACAGGAGTCAGCTCAGCCGTGCATTTCTTTATCACTATAGCAGTGATTTACTAATTTTCCTTTATAAATGGATCATATATGTGTGTGTGCGTGTTTCTCACCTATACGTTACTTTGATGAATACACATTTATTTGTTTTGTTTTAAATCAAATGTTTCATTAAATCTTAAGTTTTAATAAAGCCCACTTAATAACACTTTGTATACAAGACCAAATTCTTATTTAGTGTTTGATCAGCCCGCTACCGTGGCAACGCCGAGACAATACGACTATCCGTACACAACATTAACATGCCTACACTTTTCTCTAATCGGACTACTACTAAAATGTCGGTAATGTTTATAAATTTGTAATCATTTTTAAACATTTTTAAGCATTTCTTTAGGATATTGAAACTAACTAGAAGTTTAGTTAGTTTCAATATCCAATAAAAATAATTAAAAAAAAAAGAAGAAAAACACAATATTAAAATCTAAAGACTCCTCGGAAACGGCTGGTCGAGAAAGCTTGTATATATATTACTAATACCCCGCTGAAAATTGATCACTCGTTAATCCAATCGCCTGCTACTATTTTGCGTAATCCAAAGCTCTTTGTAAATGAACACATGGATCACTGTCTAGTAGCGGTCAATATGTATATAAAACATTCATATATTATTTAACAATGGCGCCCGTCACGTGGTATAGTTGTTAGAACTTCGGAGTATGACTTAAATGGTTGTAGGTTCTGTCCCGACTTCGAATGGGTGATAGTCTAGCCCATCCGGAGATCTGTGATACAGCGAAACAGCCGGTGAATTACATATATATATATATATATATATATATATATATATATATATGTGTGTGTGTGTGTGTGTGTGTGTGTGTGTATATGTGTTAAAATATGTTTTAGCAATACTTTCGATACTTTCTATTTAGCAACCGTTTATGATTTAAGCTCGATGATTGACAATTAGTATACACAGAGCATATATAAGTAAGGAATGTTCATTTACATCGTAAAAGTTTATTTTTTTATTTACGAAAATATTTTCAAAATATACGATCTTAAGTGCAGTTATTTTACAAACTCGTTTCGTTCAAAGTAGACCAACCGACATTCGTATGTTAACATTGGATCTATCACTTTTGAGCTTTTCAGAAAGTACAAAAAGTTCTCAGTTCAATACACCGTAGCATGACATGAAATATGAACGTCTAAAAACAACTGTAAACTCAGATCCGCTCTTCGGCATTGCTCCACCATGTGCGGCAGTCCGCCATCATGAAACCTCAAATCTGAGTCAACACTAATTCGCATAACCTTCTCCAGCAATCATTATTCCCCCGTATTAGTTATGTGATAATTATAGTTTATCAATAAAATACTTAAAATTGAATCGGAGATAATTCTAATTACATAATTTACGTCATTAAAATTGTGGGTATCTATTATTTTTATTTAAAGTGCAGAGTTAATACAAATATGTATTCTATTTGACTGGGTATTTTATTGCCTTATATTTAAATTGATTAAACTACTATAATTGTTCCTATTTAAAATAAAAATACATTTTCTAATCTTTAGGCAAGAATCCTTATATAATTGACACTATCCACAAGGAGTATACATTTAAGATATCAGGATACTAAACTTACCAATGTCAAATGAAGTGTTTTTTAGAAGTAATAAGATAAATAATCTGTATTAATAAAATATTCAATTAACGTTTAAACGTAACCCATTAGTAATTAACGGCATCCGACAAGGAAAATACGAAAATAAATTTGGTTTTGAAAAATATCATAAATACTGAAACGACTTTAACTGACATTCGTTAGTTTAGTATCCTGATATTTCAAATTTATACCACGATTATAGCTAGCGCAAATTATATAAGGAATTTAATCTAAAGGTTAGAAAATTTATTTTTATATTAAATAGGATCTATTATGGTATTTTAACCAAATAAATATTAGGCAATGAGAAAAAAACCTAGTCAAATGGAATACATATTTGTATTAACTCCGCACTTAGTTTCATATTCAGATGAAATAAATATATTCCCACGATAGTAATGACGTAATGTATATTATGAGAATTATCTTTGAGTTAATTTAAGTATTTTATAGATAAACTATAATTATCACATAGCTAATACGAAGGGAATAAGACTAAACTATTTATTGCAGGATAAAGTAATGCGAATTAGTGCTGACTCTGAATTGAGGTTTGAAGATGGCGGACTGCCACACATAGTAGTGCAATACCGAAGGGCGGTTGTGAGTTGAGGGTTGTCTTTTTAACGTTCATCTGTAATGTCAAGCTACAATGTATATATTTTCAAACTGTCTGAAGAGCTCAGGGATGACAGACCCAATATTGACAGACTAATGTCGGTTGGTCTACTTGAAGCGAACTGGGTTCGTAAAATAATTGCACTATAGATCGTCTTTTTAAAAAATGTCTTCGTAAGATAACATTAAATCTTGTATTTTGATATGTAAATTTAAAAATGCAAGATTTTATTTCATCTCTCGAAACCATATATATATATATATATATATATATATTTATGTACGTATATATATATGAATGTATGTATATATATATGTATATATATATATGTATATATATATGTATATATATATGTATATATATATATATGAGAGAGAGAAAGAAAGAAAGATACACAAATAATCCAATAACAAAATTGTAAATTTACCTTTGATGTTTAACATATATATCCTTATTACCAACGCTTGTAAAGTATTATGATACTGGGGTCATTTTGTGGAGAGATGGAAAATACATATAGATTATTGAGCGATTTGGTAACAAGAAATGGCTGACTTTTATAATTAATGCTAGTACGTCAAATTAAAAAAATAAACTTATTTGCCAATTGAATTGTTTTTCGAATAGTGTAATATATTTTTTAAACAAACTTTCAGATCAGACTAAGATTAATAGTTTAGAATATTACAGGATGGACCGGGATGAATTTAGAAACAAATGTAAAACCAAGGAATGAAGTGAGCATTTTGGGAACTATCGGATGAAAGTACCTGGCTCCGGGTACAATCTTCTATTTATATCAGTGTTATGTACATTCTCAGAGAACAGCTGTCATTAATGGTAGGTGCTCGACTTAGTTTCGATCCCTGGTTTATCCGGGTAATATATTCACAGAAATAACTCATCTTACAACCACAGCTGCAAATAACGTTTATTCATCCCTCCGTTTGGCATAACTTCAAACGAAATTTCCATGAAAATGTTTTATTTAAAAAAAGTGCCAATATTTGGATCATATTACCACGAGACTGCTGCCTTGGAGACTTCAACATAGTCGTCTTCCAATTCCGAAATACTTGTTATAAAGCGTCTTCATAGGAAATCAAATATTGTTCAATCGATTCATCATTTTCAATCCTCTCATCATATTTTTCATTCAACTGATAATCCTTAGGTGAAGCTGTGACTCATTAGTAAAAATAAAACGAACACTTTTAAAAAAAAAAATATTAGAAACAAACAGGATCTGTAAAAATTCAACAGTTGTATCCTCACCTGTTTTATATTGCTGCTGTGCTTAAAAATGGCCTGTACATATTTTCAATATATGGACATCCAGTGCGAGCGGAGAGTCCACGATATTATCGTACAACGGATTTTCAAACTGAAACATACTTATCTAATTACACTAGTTAATGAAGATTCAGAATATATCCGGTTATGAATGTCTTTCTCCAAAACTATTGTAGGAGTTTGAAGCATATTTCTATTCGATTGGCGACCGGCGTAAAGAAAGCTCGCACGCTATAATTGGCTAGGACTGAAACATATTTTCTTAGTATTCTGGTTAATTTAGCCTAAGATATAAATAACCAGATCTATTTTATTTTCAAAAACCTTGTAATCGTTTGTGGCACATTTCTATTTTATGGCCGAAAGAAAACCCGAAGATATTATTGACACCATTTTTGGACAGAAAAAAATATGACATTTTGATCTTAGTCCGAAAGTGTATTTTAGTTCGATTTCTCCGTTGAACACAACAGCTACATCAGATGATATTTTAAAATCTTCTTTTTTTTACATTGCATTTTCGGCGATCTGACGAATAGATTAGCGGAGGGTGATAACGTACGTACCTACATACGTACGTACGAACACGAAATAACCATAGCCTGTTTTTATATAGATAAATGAGATCTGTGTACTGATACTGTAGTTTATACACGTTGGGTGTAAGATTTTAAGGGTAGAATTGAGAAAATATTTAAATAAGGAGATGCTCAAAGAGGCAAAACAAATAAATAATATAATGAAAACATGGCGTATAAATGCCGCCTTATGATTTAGGCCAGAGCCACTCCTGAATTCTGAGAAGAAATATGGAAAACTGGCGTAGACAAGAAAAGAGAAACAAATGAAATTTGAAAAGCATCCGGTAAAGGAAGCAGATAAGATCTTTCCCCTTTTGACGTAAGCAGAATATTTTTAAATTGGACGAAAAAAGAAAAAAAAAGGAAAAAAAAACATATTTTAAATATATGACCTTGCTTAACGGCAATAACGTTATGAAACCTTTCATTTTGTCCATTGTTGTGGAATTGCTGTCGAAATATGAGTTAATCGGGCTAGAACACCAAGTATCACAACGCTTATTTAACCGGGGGTTGTTCAGTGGCCGCATCCCCATTGAAGCTGAATGTGAAATCTGTAATCCTGGTTCACGCTCCGTTGGATCTATTACGTTTACTTAAGCACTGATATCGTCTAAGGCATAAATGCTGAACATTCTCTTTTAATGATGGAGAAAATAACAGCCGAAAAAGTCTACAATGAATCGTTGAATATATTCAACAACGATATTTTTAATTACTGCAAATATATGCTCTCTCCGATCGCATATTTTTTCTAGGCTGGGAAGATTATATAAGTTTAAAAGAACTACATACAAGACGTAGTTAAAGCAAAGTAAATTGTTTTGTACTATAAAAATAATTTACAACGCTATTGATAATGTTTACCTATTTTATCATCGCTTATGTCCGAATTCATGTTTTGAAACATAACGTAATCATAAATATGTTATGTCACGCAAAAGCTATAGTCATTTTGTAACGCTAATGTTTTACAATGTATTTATAAGAAAGTAAAAATAGGTTAGTTTGTAAAACGTCAGACTGGAGATCTCAAGGTTTTGGTTTCCGTTTCTGGTCATGGCATAATTTATTCTTTACAATTAACGCAATATTCTTCATTTCTAAAAGTAGTTAAGATCTCTGATATTTGAAATGACACACATTCAGTACTCTATTTATTACGTTTAAAAAATTGTGACTGGCGGACGGACAAAATCTCTATTTATATAAGATAGTTAATTATGTCAAATATTCGAATAGGAGAATTAGCAAGTACATATATTAGTATTTAGGATATTCGAAAGCACATTATATAGACAACAGACCGAAAGATAAACGTTGACTGGGAATAGAAATTCGTAAGAACGGAAGTAGAGATACAACATAGGGAAACTGACGTCATATATGGAGGAAAGATAATTATGTTTTAGAATATCTCCCAGTCTTGATATCCGATTGTAATATAAGCGAGGCTCATAGACGAGGCGCGACTAAATGAATCCATCGTTCATTCGACCTAATGTATATCGAATTATTAATTGGCCGCTTTTGAAAAAAAAAAGTGTGACGATATTGATTTTATGCGAACAGACAAAGCTTGCGCAACAGGATATACAGCAGCAGAACACACGCAGCAAAGTTTGTCCTTGCTCACTGGAGGAGCAGTTTAAACAAATATATTGTTTTATTTATTTCCCGGGCTTACACGCTCAGTTATTATAAGATTAGGATTAAATATTTATGTCACAATTATACTAATTACAGAAATTTCGATAACGCAATAACAATTCAGTATTTATATTCGTAAATATTTATTCCTGGTGTAAATTTCTGGAATTATTTTCAATGCAGACATTTTCAAATATGACATTGTATGTTAATCTTTATTTATACTAACGAGCCACTACTTGTCCACTCAAGGATAAGTGTTAATAAGTTCATCACGTGGTAGCTGAGACAACACCTTGTGGATTTGTAACGATGGTTGAAACTACAGAGATATTTTATTATTTAAGTGGACGGCTCAACAAGAACTTGTTTAAATTAAACTTGCAATCTTCCATGCTGTAGTCAGCTGAGAAGCAGCTCCGAGATATTGGGTTTCTATAGACGGGTAGTTCTTTGAATGAAACTTTGCTCATGGAAGCTAAGTTTAGTTTTAGGTACACACAGGAAGAAAGGATCATTATGTACAGTGTTCGTAGCGAGACGAGTTTTGGGTGAATGTTTTACAA
>OY744530.1:54898648-54911148 GCA_963556195.1 Sepiola atlantica
TATATATATAATACAAAAATCCGTTTGCAGCTTCTAATACTAAACATGCCATATTAAAAGAAAAACTACTTGCAGGTTCCTTCTTAGAGGAAAATAAATAGATGAGCATGTAAATAATTATTTTACATTACACGTATGTATATACATAGACACGTATGTATATTTATAGACACGTATATATATACATAAATAGACACGTATGCGTATATATATACATACATACACACGTATGCGTATATATATACATACATAGACACGTATGTATATATATATATATATACATACATAGACACGTATGTATATATATATACATACATAGACACGTATGTGTATATATATACACATACATAGACACGTAAGTGTATATATATATACACATACATAGACACGTATGTATATATATACACATACATAGACACGTATGTATATATATACACACACATAGACACGTATGTATATATATACACATACATAGACACGTATGTATATATATATATACATATATAGACACGTATGTATATATATATATATATATATAGACACGTATGTATATATATATATATATATAGACACGTATGTATATATATATATATATACATAGACACGTATGTATATATATACATAGACACGTATGTATATATATATACATATATAGACACGTATGTATATACATATACACATACATAGACACGTATGTATATACATATACACATACATAGACACGTATGTATATATATATATATATACATAGACACGTATGTATATATATATATATACACATAGACATGTGTGTATATATATATATACATAGACAAGTGTATATATATATATACAGACAGATAGACACGTATATATATATATATATACATAGACATGTGTGTATATATATATACAGACAGATATATATATATATATATATATATATATACATACATAGACATGTGTATATATATATACAGACAGATATATATATATATATATATATATATATATATATATACATACATAGACATGTGTATATATATATATACAGACAGACAGATAGACATATATATATATATATATATATACATAGACATGTGTGTATATATATATACAGACAGATAGACACACACATATATATATATATATATATATATATATATATATATACACACACACGTATATATATATATATACACATAGACACACATATATATACACACATAGACACATATATATACACACATAGACACGTATAAATATACACACATAGACACGTATATATATATATATTAGTTACACATGCGAGAAATGTCTATTTATGTTCACACATACATCCACATCCTATGAATATATGTGCTTAAATATATTATCACTGTTACATCCGGATACGTGAAGTGTGTCACAAATATGCGTATATATATGTGCAAATATTTGCTTATATGTGAGTGTAATTTTTTTTCTCAGAAAAACGGAAAATACTTTCTGTAAACTCCCTACCCAGATCCACCCATCCAATTAAAATAAGCCATTCTCGTATGACAGTCGTTTCGTCGCTAGCTGCATAAAAATGGCAATTCCAGGCCGAAAACGACCAGAACAGAAAACGGAACCGAACTGAATTGAAGAGAAACAGCAGAAAACTGACGCAATGCACCGCAATACAGACAAAGATTTTAAAGTGTCCGTTCTCTTCAGGTTGTTGATAGTAGTCCAGTTTCCTCAAGGACTCTTTGGTGCACACTGCCCTTCATCCTGTTGGTGTGATGAAAACAGCGTTAACTGCAACGACAATAAACTCACTGAAATGCCGAACGACTTACCCAAGGATACAGTTTTTCTTAACATAAACAACAATCAGCTCAGCGTTCTCGATCTCCAGCTCCTCAGTACGCTACCCAAACTACAGTTTCTTACGATACGCGATAACCAGATAACGAAAGTAAAGACTGCCAACTTTAAGCTCACCAATTTGAACACGCTTGATCTTCACGGCAATTGTCTAAGGATACTCGACGAATCGCCGTTCTCCATGATTCCAAATTTAATGAACCTTGACCTCTCAAAAAACTCTCTGAAAAGCGCCGAGAGACTTTTTAAAAATCTAAGCCATTTAAGCCATCTTACATTGTCTGATAATTCCTTAACCGACTTTTCTAATGATGCATTTCTAGACACCGTTCGTTTGGAGAAGCTTGATCTTAAAGACAACAAAATGAAGAGACTTGATTTCAATGTGTTTCGTCATCTAAAACGGCTATCACTCCTCGACCTTACGCGGAATCCTATCAGTGAAATCACGGGTTCATCGCAAAACAATACCAACCTTAATCTCTTAGATTTATCACAATGTCTGCTGGCTGAAATACCTTCAAATCTACCTACATCTTTATTGTATTTAAATGTCGGTAGTAACAGACTCACTTTCATCAGGAAGGCTTCCTTGGAAAATTACGGTCGATTGGAAAATCTTGTCCTTGATCACAATGAAATTTCCACGATCGAAAGTCGAAGTTTCCTTCATCTTAAAAGACTCACTGATCTTGATCTAAGCGATAATTCGCTTTTGGATTTCCCTGGATTCTTTCCAAAGTCATTGAGATATGTTTATTTGGATCGGAACAATATTTCTACCTTGCCATTTACTTCATTTTCTAGGATACCGTATTTGATTTCGTTGTCATTAAAAAAAAACAGACTCACAAAATTGAACCGGAAATCTTTCCGCATTTTAAGAAGTTTGAAATTCCTATACATGGATGGAAACCCGCTGAAAGCTTTAACGGAAAATGATTTGTCAGACCAACGGGAACTTGAAGTACTTTCTCTCAACTCCTGTCCACTAGAAAAGCTGGCATTTCGACCTTTTATCAAACTAAAAAAACTGAGAGAACTCAATCTTGCATTTATCAAAAACCGTGTGTATTTTAATGCTGCCGTATTTGAAAAACTGCCTCATTTGGAGAAACTAAATTTACAAGGGAGTCCAACCCTTATATACCATATGATAAACACACCAGAAAATATTGCACATTTACAAGAAAACTTAAAAGTCCTTAATATAATGAACGGTTATCTGACTTACTTACCGTCAAAAATGAGAGACTATCTTCGGAATGTTCTAAAACTAAAGTTGGCAGGTAACCCATTACATTGTGATGCTAATTTAAAATGGCTACACGACTGGATAAAGGAGGAACCTGATAAATTTCCACAGAAAGATCTACTCACTTGCAGGACGCCTAAAAATATTCAGGGAATATCTATCAATTCTTTGTCTGAATCTTATTTTCAATCACTACCTGCTTCTACTAATCAACCAGCTCCTCCTGCATTCACTCCTTATTTGAACGTAACAAACGCAATCTTTGTTTCACAAGAAACTATCCCGGATTTAGATTACGCGTACGACCTGACTGACTATCCTGTATCTGGTCCAGAGACAGACACAAACTGTCTCGGTGCGAACACCGAGGATGCTCAAATGGATACAGACATGAAGACTGAAATATTCAAGTACTCATCCACCGTCAACGCAATAGAGACTGACATCGCGTCATTTCCACCGCGGGAACAATCTACATCTGCGAGGTCATCTACACCGTGTGCTGACTGTGATGCCGATATAAATATGGAAAATAATCGACTGGCTGAATTACCACAAAAATTGTCGACCACACGAATTAACGATTTGAAACGCGAGGAAATTCAAGACGGTAATCACAGCAGCGATAGCGGCAAACCTATTGCTTCGGTTACCGTATATAACAATCGCCCGACTGAGCAACCGAATTGGAAAGACATTAGCGGTACGAAAGTCTGGCTAGACGAGAGCAATTTAGCGCGCTCTGATACCAGCAAAGAGATTATCACTAACATCGTTACAGCAACGCTGTTCAAACATGTCGGTCACAGCGACAACGTAAAACAGACGAGAACAAACCAAAAAGTGTACAGTTCTACAAGAACAGCTTTTCCGACTACCGTCGCGGAGAGTTCAACGTTTGCGAGAGGTAATATATTGAATGAGGTGGACATCGAAATCGTCAATAATAACTCGAATGATGACATTGACGAAACATCAGCATACAATCCAAATATAAAAGGGGACAAAGATGTGCCCTATTATTTAAAGGTTGCGGCCATCACTGCCTCATCCTGGGCTGGCCTTTTGACTGTTTTGACGGGATCCCTTCTCTTTCTTTTAAGAAGGTTCCGTCAGAAGGAAAAAAAAGAAAGGGAGACAATTCCAAATGATCCCACGGAGAATTGTTGATAACGGAAGTATACTTATTTTATTTGTTTTATTTTAATGTAGCTTTTTAAAATGTCGAAAAAATTGAACGAATGTTTCTGAAATGTCTCATGTTGTGATAACTTTTTACGCTTTTAAGAAAAATCGGGCAGAATTATATGACACTTCCACAGCTCCTAAATTGATATTACAGTTTTATTTTTAAAATAATCTTCATTCTTATCGATTACGGAACAAACTTTAAAATTATATAAAAAGAAAGCTATTTAAATAAATGATAATTCAATTTTTAACGGAAATTTACGTTTTAATGTCAGTTTAACATAAAATAATCCAGTTATCATATTGGGTTGGCAGTCATGCTCTTGCCGTTTAATTTATTTATTTAATAGGTTTAATAATAAGTAAAAACAACTAAGGCACTTCTGTAGTATATATGAAGCAGCAGATTTTCTGTCCTTCTACTGAAAATAAAGGGAGGTAATTCAACCAGAAGGGATTTTTTATACAACATAAAAAAATGCAAGACTGGTTTGTTTTGGGGTAACAATTAAGAATTTTTTTTTTTATTATATGAAGTAAAAAAAATTTAAATAAAAAACCATAACCCTAAACCCTAACCCTAAGAAATCAGGCGGTGTGCCTGTAAAAATTCTATTGTTTTTTGCGGCTGGTTCATTAAATTACCAATGTCTCGAAGATTAATCTCATTTAACTCCATTTTCTAAATACTAAATTAAACTTCCGGTGAATTCTGAATGAATCGTACTTGGAGAAAAAAAAACGGAACTCTTCAATTTCGATTTCTTAATCGGCAGCTGCTTCATATATACTACAGAAGTGCCAAAACGAATTAATCAATAATGCATTCTCCTTACTTGTTTAGAACTTCTTACTAACGTTCAACAAGATTTTGAATAATTCGTTGGTAGAAATCACAAAGCAAAAAAAAATGGCGGTTCGAAAAATACTAGACATTGTATTCGAATGATCTGAAAATAAACAGAAATTAGCTTTAATTAACTTGAAAAAAATATCATAATGTACTTCCGAAATAGAATTCTCGAAAAAAAAAAAAAAAAAAGAAAAAGATTTTCAAATTTGAAATCACGGTATCCCCCCCCCCCCCCACAAAAAAAACGGTGTGAACTTAGTTGCCAACCCAATATTTTCGACCATGTTTTTAGCAAATATAAAAAAAATAAGTTTAAAAACACATTTTCAGAATATCGAGCTGTGCGAATTATTTTATGATTAACATATGTAGAAACCTTAATGTCGCTCCGCTAAAACTTAAAAACGTAAGAGATTCAATATTTTTGTCTTATAATCTTACATTTTGGTGTTGAACCAATATAGAAATTAAAATTTTTTTAAAAATGTGAATAAGAAAAGTTTAGACTGGTGTGATACAAGGCCTGGAGAAATATCAACTCCAGGTCTATTATTTTATGTAAACCTTACACAGATAACTGAAACCGCGCTAAAAATTGAACTGTATTTTAAAGGAAGTAATTATAATATGTAAATTTGATACATAATCGTTAGTAATACGTGGGTTAAAAATAAATAAAACTATTAAAAATATGTGGGGGAGGGGACATAAAATGTAGTATTTTTGTATTATTTGGATTATTATTTTAGCATTTCTATACTGGATGTTATTCTCACAACGTTTCGTCCGATGTGACATCGGAAATCTATACGGAATTTCGAACAGAATCATTTTATTTAATCCACAGTGGTAGATTGTTCACGTACCGTAAGCCATGACCAGATAGAAGTCTTAAGTAATTATTAATTATATTCTTAGTATTGCCTGTACTGGGGATTGAACGATCAAACACCAGAAGTCTGTAACTTTGAACTGATTAGAACTATGCACTTTATCCGTTACGCCACGGATCCATGCTCTTACATGGCTGACGGAACGAGAGCCCCACCCCCGTGGATTAAATAAAGCGTTCCCTTCGAAATTCCGTACATATTCCCAAGTAAGACCATACGCACCTGAAGAAGGTCGGCGATTACATCGACCGAAATATGAGACTAACATCCAAGGTGAGAAGAGTAGTCCGAATAATCCAAATAATATAACCTTTTCTTGTATTGTAGTACGAGTGTGGTGGTGTAATATAATGATTTATTGATGTAGTGGTTAAATGGGAATGTATTATCCTTCTTACTGGGATTCCAACGTGTGATAAATCCTCTGTTATTTATGAACTTACTTTGACGTTCGTCATAGTCAATTTATTTACACAATTTTTTTTGTATAATTTTCTCAAAATTAAAGAGGATATTTAATAATAGCCTTGTTTTCTGTTTACAGTGTGATTAGTTTAAGAAAACAAATATTTTTTTACATCGTTCGCCCGAAAGAAACACCGTCAGCGTTGTACACTTAAAACAACAATTTAAAATAATAACTTTAATTTTGCCATTAAAAAAAAGTTATGTTTAATAAATAGGTATATAGAGGATTTTAAGAGTACTGACGGAGAATACCGAGTCAATCTCGAAAATGGCCGAATCGTTTACGATTTGAAAGCCACCTTCTCTTTTTTAGGAAGTTTTTTAAACTTTTATGTTTTACATTTTGCCGCGGCTTTCAATTCTTAAACTGCTTCGGTAATTTTTGGAACTGACTCCGTGATACTGAAATCCCTTGGATAGTCATTCCTTACAAGTATCGTTTTTATGGCAAAATTAATGTTGTTATGTCAGTCCCGGAAATGGCTTAAGCCTTTTACGTTTTAAAAGCTACATTTATTATTTTTAAGAACTTTTCAACTCTATTTGTTGAGGGGCTATAGTTATTTTGAACTATAGCGCATAGCCGAACCCTTCGCATGCTTATTGTCGTCTGCCTTTTTACATTTAATCCGGCTTTTAAATAATAAACTGCTTCGATCATTTCTGGGACTGCTTTGTGATTTTAGTCAATACTCAGGACTGACTCCGTGTGTACTGAAATTTTATGGATGCCCATTTATTTCAAGTACTCAAAAAAACTAATTTTGACATGCATTTTTTTTTAATTTCATGCGCATACATTTGAAATACACTTTAAAAAAAGGAGACACAAAAGTGAATCAAATAATAATTTCTAACTCACATTCAGACAACACATGAAAACGAAAAGAAAAAGATTATAAAACAAAGAAATAAAAAAGAAAGAAATCAAAGGCAACGATAAAAAAAACAAGCCAAAACATTTCAATCTCATGAACGTTTTAATTTCTGAAGTATGGCGAACAATTCAGCTAATTACGGGGTTTTAAAAGAATGACTTATTAACATCTTTTTTTTTAAAGCCTTTTTGTGTATTACTTCCCTTTTCTTTTAAATGTATTTATTTGGAATGAGAGTTTTGATCTAAATGTATTGTTTTTCAGTTTTTGATAGTCATGATTGAACGTGGTTTACGTTGTTGAATATGTAAATATTAGAGGTTCATTTGTATAAAATTATACCTTCAAGTTTATTTGTGTACTCGCTCACTATCGCTTCGCAATTTAAGACCGATTCATTAATTGAAATCATTGAAGCAACACTAATCGATAAGAAAAAGAAAACAAAAATGTTTTCTCTTTCCTTCTCTCGATAAAAAATCTCAGACAACGTTAATCGATAAGTAAAAAGAAGACAAAAACTATATCCTTCTCATTAAGTTTTAATAATAATAACAACGGAATATGTGTATATATTAAAAGAGAAATAAATTACTTATGCCCTTTTTATTTATATCAGATATTATCAAGACTAAACCTCTCTTTCTTTGCTCATAAAGATTACATTTGCAAACGTGATTATTCTTTACTTTTCTTTAGTAGTATTAGTTATAATTAAGATTAAGCCTTCATTCTTGGCTCATGAAAATTAAATCAGCATGCGTACTTACTTAAGGGAGCCGGACACACGTACACTAACTTTTATTATTTGTATATAATTCTACCGTTTAGAATATTTGTGTAACATTTAAATGTATGATCTCTTACTTCCTAAAATGAGATAAGTTTCTCGATGTTTCTATGTAAGTTCAGCTTTCCAATGTTGCTTGATTATATCGTTTGCATTATGTAACAAATAGGAACACAATTGATGTAAATTGGACGAAACTTGCACAAGTAATTTTGAGAAAATAGAGTTGAGAACATGTGATGTAGATATGTGATAGTACTACATGATATATTCCAGCTACTATATAGTCCTTAGTTGAAGTCACAACTAGTAAATGTGTTATAGAAGTTTGATCTTATTCGATTTCAAATTAGTTATGTGTATTTATACATGGAGCACTATTATAAGTATTATTGTTAAATTTATTTTGACACTCATCTTGACCTCTTATATTTATATACATTACTATATCTTTTTTATGCATTGTCTCTTCTTTCTTTAAAATGTGCCCAACAGTCACAATGTATTTATTTTAAACGAGAATTTATATCTAGATGTATCGTGTTCATTACTATCTAAATTCTTTGTTTATATATATATATATATATATATATATATATATATATATATATATATATATATTAACGGGTACATTTTATTAGACAGACGAACAGCACAGGTAAATACAAATTTTTTTTTTTTTTTTTGTCTTAAATAACTAATATAAGTTAGAAAAACATTTATATGGAACAAAACGTAGATTTAGTATAAGGAACGTTTATGTTTTTGTCTTTTAAGGGAAGTGGGGTCTGGACAACTCTGCTGGGAAGCCATGAAATTAAATACTGTCTTGTTTTTAAATTCCCGAAACAGTTTTCATGGTAATCAACTGATGATCCCTTAAAATTGTGTTAGAAATAAACTAATATAATAACTGTAAAAAATAAATTGACTTACATGAGTGATTTTCCACTGGAAGACTTGGAACTATAAGTTTTTTTTTTTTTTTTTTTTTAAATATAGTTTTAATAGTTGAGAAACTTCCGAGACTATAAATATATATATATATATATATATATATATATATATATATATATATATATATATATATATATATATATTTCAGATAGACTGCTTCGCTGTATCACAGCTCTTAATTGTTGCTGGACAGGCAAGTGCTTTTCACCCATGTGGAATTTCGATCGTGTAGTAGACAGTTGACACTCAATGTTTCTATAAACACTATCAATTGTTGAAGAGTGCTCAATTTGTTCAAACGAAGAGCTTTGAATACTCGCTAATGGCAGTTGTCGATTCCACTTTAAAATGCTCAATCTAAAAAGGGGACACGTGTAGTAATCCACATATATACTGTTTCGTTGTAGAACAGCTATTTAGTGTGGCTAAACAGACAAGTAAGGACAGTCGATATACACATACAATATGTAGTAGTGTTACATGGTCTATTTATACATGTTAGATAATTAAATGAAGAACAAAAACTTCACACACACACACACACACATATATATATATATATATATATATATATATGTATATATATATATATATATATATATGATTCTTATTAAATAAATAAATATTTTAATTTCACACACTTTTGAGAGATGAGAAAAACACTAGTTATTGTGTAGTACTCGCTCGTTAATTTTTTGGTTTTTGGTTGAACATTCATGTCTATGTATATGCCAATTACATGTATATATATATATATATATATATATATATATATATATTCTTTGTTTGCTTGGTAGAAAGACATCAACAGAGAGCTCGATTATTTAATAAGTGCATAATATTTATATATTTATTAAAGATCAGATCAAATCAACATGCTACAATAGGTTTCAAGCTGAGGGTGGATGAAGAAAAAAATCTATATTAATAAACAAATCGCTACCAGGCTATCTACAGCCATATTTGATCTCCGATCACATATACATATATCAATAATATAAAACAAATCACATTCTCAGAATTGGAACAAAGCTGATCCAAAACAGCAGATTTGACACACACACAGGGCTAGATATCCTTTCAGATAACACTTTCTATAACACTTTCTAACAATAATAATAATTAAAAAAATCTTTATCGTAACATTATATTGCAGTTTCACGGTACACCCGATCGCTATAAGTGTATTTCGGCTCTATATAACTGTATACATTTGAATGCAAGTCAAAACTCTATATATACAGAAGTATGTGTGACAAAACACTACTGACGATCGCATATACCGTGAAACTACAGTAAACTATTATGATAAACCTGTTGTCCATATTTATTTTGTCATATATTCTTTTCATAGCTATCTACCAGCGGAATAGAGACCGTCTTGTTATTTTTTAAAAATCCCTACAAAAGAATTGCAGATTATCGTGAATAGTCACATTTAAATGACGATTATAGAAATAATTTTTCAGAGATCTGATATATTGTATCCGACGGATGTAGGTTGGGAGTGAATTAGCTATAATACTTTCGTTGCAAAATAAATACTTATATTATAGCTGGTGTAGCTGAAATCTTTGCAGCATCTGTGATGAAGGTGCTCTATGAAATACACCCCACTTAGTTATATACATCTCTAGGAATAAAACTGGAAATAGACTATCATCCTGTAGCAGAATTGGTTAAGGACATCTGTTCCGCATAACGCTACACAGCCGAATATAAGCACCAAACGTATTCATAGGTGTTTCGACTAGCTCTTGCTCTCGGCGTTGCCCGGAGTTTTTTAACTTTCGTTAATATTCCCTTAATTCCCCCCTCCTCCGATCTGCCGTGTTCTGGTACTTTCTATTAATTAATTTCTTCTAAGAAAATATTTACCTTTTAGGAGAATCAATATGTTATTCATAATTATTATTTCAATAAAATATATCGGATAGCTTACGAAATGTTGACATTTAAATAAATATTATCAATTTTTAACTCTTAAATTAATAAATAATGTATAAAATTAAAATAAAATGCTTTGATTTTCCGTTTTGTATGTTTATCTTTATTTTACTATGAAATAACTGTTTGTCCTAAGTGCATCAATATAGTCTTTTGGAAATATTTTCTTCAATACTAGGTCTCTAAACTTGATAATCTATAAGAATCTGCAATCTTTTTTATACAGATTTTCAAATCGCGCAAAAAATGCTGCGACCTCTATTCGAAAACTCAACTGAAACACATTTAACAAAGTTGAAGTTTTTATTTTTCAAGTTATCTGATTTAATGCGTTTCTTGAAGCAGATCCCATAAGAACTAAATCCTTGAAAGGTCATTGGTTTTTACTATAATAAATCTAATTTTAATCTGATTTATCTATTAAACATCAAAACTTCACCCGAAGGTGTGAATTTTCTATTTAGGGTAAAATGTCGACGTCCGAAGAAAATATATAAATATCTTTCCAGATTTACTGAATGAAAATAAGTTTGATAAGCATATCAGCCGAAATGTCATCACAGCTTCCCAGTAAAATTTCATACACAGCCATAAAATAAACGAATCTTTAAAAATTTATAGCAGACACTTCTCGGTTTGTATAAGTATATACAAAGCCGGTTCTACCTACTCCAACCAGGGAGAGCGTAAAAACAGAAGCAGAATAGCGGAAATAATGGGGTTTACAGTGCTCTGTAGGCCTTCTTCATATTTTGACCAGTTTCTGTTTAAAGGGTCCCTATTTACTTGACTCACCACGAGAGCCTAGTTAGACACAAGGTCTCTTTTTAATGTTGGGAATATGCAGCTTTCTAAAAGTAGCCCCCTGGATTAGAACAAAAATAAAAATTGTCTCAGTGAAGGAGAGGTTCTTCTAGACTAAGTAAGGACAAAAAAGATGAAGTGCTGTATCAGAACAGATACTACACTCTGCTCCTATCCGAAATGCCAAAGAATAATTTTGGTACAAACTTGTCTGATAATATAAGTAACATCATCTTAAAAATCAAACAAATACAAAATTGGTTATCTGGAAGGTGAGTATATAGAATAGTTGATAAGCATGGCAACAGTCTAGTAGAAATAATTACACAGAGACCCATTATTAAAGCAGAACCAAGATGTTTCGGTCGATTAAAACGATCTTAATCATTAGGTGTACATTATATTTGTTAAAAAGAAAAAAGGAGCCTAATATACAGCGGGGCGTGGAGAGTAATCCAAAGAGGGAAGGAGATGTTAAGCGAAGAGAGTGGAGGGAATATAGGTTCGTGTAGTGTGAGTGTATGTGGAAGGGATGGTAGGTCGGGTATATGAGAATATGGGAAGGCAGAGAGAAGAAGTCAGGTAAAGAAAGCGTGGTATGCAGGTAAGTGAGTGTTGTGTGATTAAAGTG
>OY744530.1:54913648-54971148 GCA_963556195.1 Sepiola atlantica
ACCCTGTATCTCTTCAACTATTTGATGGATTCAGCTGGTTTTTGGCAGAGATAGATGTTATAGGGGCTAGTTGATTGCATTTTAATTTCAGTATAACATATACCTTAATTTCCATGAAAATCTTTTAAAAAAACTTAAAAATGACCATTGTATTGAGAAATAGCCTTTACAAAATTAGTGACATTCCATGAAAAATGCCAGTATAATGAAATCATATGCCCTTAATAGAGTTAAGATGAAAATCCATATACACTAAATGTACAACAGTAAGGAAATACCCAAACTTTTACACTTTTGGGGATTTCCTTGCTTTTGTACATTTAGTGTATATGAATTTTCATCTTAATCCTATTAAGGGCATATGATTTCAGTATACTGGCATTTTTCATGGAATTCTATAAGAGTTCATGTATCTAAACTTGAAATGTTTTCATTTGGCACACTTCGGTAGATGTAGTTTTGTTTCAAATGTTTCTCTACGTTGATGAAACAAAATATCGCGAAAACACACCTGCTCGGTTTTCCAGTTCGTTCTCTTCTCAAGAAAAACGTTTTATATTGTTTTAATCTTTATCCAATGGCATATGTAAAATTTTAACCAAAACAAAAATGTCGGTTAAAATCATCGTTTTATCTTTCATTGGCCAATATCGATTTTCATGCTTCGCTTGTTCTTTCTTCAAGTTAAATATTTATGATGTTAAATGATACTGATTTACTGTGTTATAATATTACTATCTTCGTAATAAACACCAGAGAACAGGCAAATGTATAGACGTTATTTTAAGTATTAAAACTACTACATTAATATTATTTATTTATATTTAGAATTTTAGAATAAAGTTTAAGTATAGCAAATTTTCTATAAAAAATAAGATGTGGCACAAGGCCGAAATTGGGTTTGTGGGATGTGGGGCGGCTGTAGTCCTCTTGGTCTGTTTTCTTTATTAGTTTTAGCCACCAAAATACCACATTAACTCTATGGGTGAAACCTACATAACATTATCCCCATTCCTTTGACGTTTTCTTTTTAGTTATTTACATACATATATGTACAAATTCATCGGTTAAGGGGTGGAGGTGCTAAATAATAAAAGAGATTGCTGAAAATAAAATGCTAAGAGTGGTTGTTTGTAATGGTAGGTATGATCTGTATACTGTTTTCCGTGTTGTTTCAAGAGCTGAAAAAAGCGAGAAGGTTTCTAAGTGGAATAAAGGGGGTTCAGACACAATTGTACCATTAGCTAAGAAACTTTGCTAGCTGGGATGAGGCACGTTAAGACCTCAAGTCGGCGTGCACCATGCATAAGCAAGGAACACGTACTCGAACTTTGTTCGTCCAAACACACATAAGATTGCGGCGTGTATCAACCTCCTCTTAAATAGTGCAGAGTGCAATATCCTCCCATCACATCTGATTTTGACTTTAAGCTGATGTTTGAAGTTCGAAATCAGATCGTAATCAGAAGGCCTCCTACTTCCTTTGTCTAGCTACTACTAGGATAGTGTAAAAAAAACAATCCGTTTCTCCCTGAGCCACTAAGGCATCACATTGTACACAACATATGTTACATTTACGTGGACCAATTGTTTGGGGATGATGTGAGTCTTCACCCCGTGGACATATTTCCGAAACTCATGAAGCTTGCTGCAATTGAAGAAGGCGTGCTCGGCCGTTTCTTCCTCAACATCTGTGCAGCGCAAGAAACAAAGGTTAAGGCTGGTTTTAACTTAGCGAAGCCTGGACCAATCGCTAGGTTAGAGGAAACTCAGTTATTCAGATGACTTCAGCATGGCGACCAACTCCTCCGACAGCAGATATCCTCTACCGACCCCAAGCTTCTCTCCAAGCGAATCTGAAGCTGCCCCCCGCCACGAGCTCCTGATATAGCGTCTTTCTAGACCGTGCAAGGTCACTTGACCCGTCAGTGATCTAATCTCATCTCGGCATTCGTTGAAGAACTGCGATGACCCTCTTGATCTACGTCGGCTTTTATCCAAGTCGTCGAGAATGAGGTTAGGAAGGCTTTCTAAACTCAGGGCCCCACGCGGACTTCTATATCGAGTTCGGCTCGGCTCGGCATCTTGATGTCTTACCAAGTCGGGCACCCCATTATTCTGACGTGGATTACATACCTGTCTACGGACAACCAGATCCTTGCCATGCCACAAAAGTGAAAAGAGCTGACGCGTAAGCGCCGCCAAGCGGTCCGCAGGCAGTAGTACGGTAAAAAGATGAGAGGAAATACTTAAGCGGTACACGCCATATCTCTATTTAATGGAGAGCACCCTTCGAATCCAAATCTTCACTAACGCTTCGATCTTCGACTGTACTTCAAACCAGTTGTTTTAAAGCTGCAGGCTTGCCCCATACCATACTCCAACACCAGTGGTTGACACATCCGTCAAAATATAGATGAATATCTGCGACAGCCCCCAAAACAATTCGTAGGGCAAATCATCGAGTCCAAGCGATTTGTCTGATTTGTCTAACTATAGTATCACAGTTCGGCGGAGCGAGTCGACCAAATAGCTGTTAAACTCCAGGACGCGGAGTCTGGGCAGATTTCCCGCGTCAATACGAAGGAATATTCTTCCATTTTTTTTTTACCGCTCGAATTTAATGATGCGATCTGCGACGGACCACAGCATTACGCTATTTAGAGTTAACATTCACGGCTTCGTTAGACACTCTTTTTAACCTAGCTCTAACAAACCGACACGCGTACTGCTCGTTAGCAGAACGTTTCAGCCCCCGCTTGACTTGTGCTATGGTTAGGGAGTCTCAGCCCCCCCCCCCAAGAAAAAAGCCGCCTGGGCCAACTTATCTTCAAATCGCTTTTCTGCTTTAGCCTTATTTAAAGCGAAGCTCCGACTATACTGAACACAAAAGCGTCTAATGTTAGTTTTGAAGTTAACCCACCATTAAGTCTTTGTAACCTTCTACACTAAATCCCGCTGTATATAAATAGTTAGCTTTTCCACAAGTCACGTAGATTAGAAAAAAGTATGGCTGCTAGGATAATGCTCGTATCATTCTACTGCTTTAGTAAGTATTTGACTCTTGATGCAGTCATCTACCTACATAAAGGGCAGATACATCCTAAGATGGAGTACAACTAATGCACCTTAGGAGGTCCTGCTCGGAGATTTTTTTTCTTAGCTTGAAAATCTAATGGACGATGATTTAATATGTACGTTACAGCCCCTTTTCTCAGTGAAAACACGTTGCAAGTCTCTTTCTACTTTATCGTTACTTTCATGAAAATAAGAATTCTAATTTCTGGTTCTTCCTTTGAAGAGATTCACTGCAAGGAAAAGGATTAACATTTACTACCTCCATTTTGCCGGGCACGATATAGAATTCTATTGAATTGAGTTTTTTCAACGAATTATCACGGGTCTGCTTTCCTGCAGATCATTCTATGCTCGTCTTCAAATCTTATGTCAACAAATACTTGTCATAAACCCCGTGCACATAAGCAATCACAGTACGTTCATTCCATTAATCGTTTTCGGTGTTTTCATAATTGTCCTCATTAAACTGACAAAAGTTGCTTATATTAAGTGCTCTTAAAAATAGTTTATTTTAAGGTCATAGATATTTATATTTCATATACTCGGCTGATTACTGCTTACTTAGTAAATGCAGGCAAAGAGTAGCAGTTACTTACCCCTACCACAGTAATAAGCCTTCTATACTTCGATCCAGAAAACCGTAAAAGAAATACCTGAAAATCTTATGGTCACTTGTTCGAATTAAATCGCCCGTCTGCTCACTTAATATTAATCACTACGCCTTTTAGTAATTACACAGCTATTACAGTAGATGTTTCAAATATTCGTCTTCAGATACAAATAATGCACAAATATCCACTATCGTTTTTTCTAATGGCGTTCTCCGAATATACATAACAACACGCCCTCTGCATTTCTTCCTTTGATACTCAAACTTAACACAAGCTTTTCTATACCATTATTTTTATTAATTGTACTATTGTACTAACTTTACATGCTCACTTCAGATTACTATTTCAACTAATGCACTATTTTCAATTCCTTATTCCAGGGAAAGATATATCTGTATGGTGTTAATTATACCATTCTCCCAGACAGTACCTTCTGTTTTTGGTGTAGATGGCGTACGTCAACAAACAATTATCTCAATTGCTTGCCTTAAGCAAACGCAACACTTACATTATATATACTGGCAAAATATGTGACCCGAGGGAGCATATAATGTCTAGTGTATTCATATTCCTTTTCGGCCTCATACAATTAATTGTTTTTAAGTGTCTCGTCCTTAAGACACTGTTCGCATTATCCAAAAGTGGGAACATAAACATATTTTCTCAACGTGTCGTGAGCTGATAGGCGCTAATTTAAAATTCACAAGAGTATCATTCAGATTCTAGTTTAAATATTAATACATCTACTTCTACTGTTAATATTGCAACAATAAACACTTATAGTCACGAAAATTACATACGCTTTAGAATAAACACACACTTAATATACAGGTTGACTTATATGAGGAAGACACACTTTTACTACCATGAATATTAATAAAAACTTTTGCATCAAAATATCACACAGAATTAAACAACACATGGCACATAGAATTCTTCGGATATCGGGCGTAAAACAATTTAAAATACTTATCTTGATACTTAAAGCCATGAAATTATTCGCATTATCTAAATTGAAATCAGTCAAACATAGCCATTAAACATAGTATATATACAACAAAAATCAACAAAATACATAGGAAACGCTAAAATAAAAAGAAAGCTATCTCTTAACACAATTGACAGCATATTGTCAACCTACACAATCGATTTCGAAATCTAGTGGGAGATGATCTGTACTATTCCCTACACCACCTTTACCACAGAAGAGACGGTGGTAGATTTTCTCAACTCTATCATTATGTTCATGGTAGGTGCTAGACTGAGCTTCAATCTCTGGTTACCCCATGTAAAATATTAACAGAAAAAAACACGTCAAGCTACACCCACTGTAAAATGTGCCTTTCTTTCTCTGGGTACCTAAAACTAAACAGAATTTCCATAGACAAAGTTACTTTCCAAGAACTTCTCATCTTTTGAACACAAGACATCGTGCTGCTATCCCAGCTGACTACAACGTGGCAATTTTCAAGCTTAATGTTTACAAATTCTTCGAACCGTCTACTTAAATACATTAAATCTTACCATCGTTTGTAATTCCCTCGAGGTGTTCTAGATCGCCAACTGACTATCCCATTAACCATTATCCTCGATTGGCATTTTGGCCTTGATAAGCGGTGACACATTAGTAAACAATACGCAGAAACTTATAAATATGCTATGTGAAACTGTAACTTAATAGATCGACGGAAAGGCTATTAGAAACTTAAGCGTGACAGAACGACGGATGGATGCTAATTTAAACTTGTTTCGAAGAACTGATGAAAGTGATTAAATTAAGGACAAACCGACAACGGACGACAAGAGCCTGCTGTACAGTTTCTTAAGCGCATCTAAAAGACATTGTAATACGTTCGCATGATTTTAAGTACATACGCATATACTCACACAACGGAGCTGTTAAGTCTGACATAGTGATATTGGACAAAAGTAGCAACTCTAATTGAAGCCAATATCCCTAATGATGCTGGATTAAACAGAGCTGAAGGATAAAGATAACTAGATTCCAAGTTCTTATCAATAACATAACAATAAACTGAAATATGGGTAATAATAGAAGCTGCCGGGCCCATGAAAAAGATTTTTAAAAACTACCTAGCGAATATACCCGATGAACCAAGTGCAAGAGTAATCCGAACAATTGTGCTTAAAGGGGCGGTTAGAATCGTAAAAAATATCTCTTAGTTGGAGTATGTGAAATCGCGTGTGAATGTCTAGCATCCATAAAGATTCCCATTACCAGCAAATTGAAAAAAGAGAAAAACATTATGACTATGTAATCATGAGAGAGAGAGAAAGAGAGAGAGATTGAGAGAGAGAGAGAGCGATTGAGAGAGAGAGAGAGAGAGATTGAGAGAGAGATTGAGAGAGATTGAGAGAGAGATTTAGATAGAGAGATTGAGAGAGAGAGATTGAGAGAAACCTATAGTTGGGGTAACAGTCTCTAATTATAGTCTCTTAAACCGAGTGAAACGAGAGAAAATAATAAATTATCACGGCTTCATGCATGATATGAAAATAAACTGGAACTGCAGAAAAATCACCATCATTCTTATTATAATAGGAGCCGAAGACCAAAAGAAGAAAAAAACAACAATATATTGGGATTTCTGATTCTTTAGGGATACTTTCTAAATAATTGTACTTAAAAGAACGACCAGAATCTTTCAAAGAACACTCGGTTGGCGCCTTTAAATAGAAGGCGATTGTCGTGCATTCAGAATTATGCCCCGTTGCAATGTAATGGAAGCAAAAAATGAGAAATAAAATTCCAGTTCTTTGATACTATTACAAAAAGGATCCCCTCCCAGATCACGTAAAAATGAATTCTCCAAACAGAACAGTTTTGCACTACTTTTATGCCCCTATACGAAGTTTAAATTTAATATATAATTATACTAAACTCTATGTCTAGCATCCTTATCATAATTTCGATCAAAATCCATTGCATGAATTTGATTCTATAAAATGTTTCAAATTTAAGGCTTTATTTAAGAAAGTCTTAAGAAAAAAATCAAAGAATCCGGTTTAATTGGCGTTTCATAACAGCAGACCAAATTTGATGCAAATCTGAAATATTTTACTTTTTTAATGGGAGATTGTGCCGATATAATGTCCCTTAAAAATCTTTTCTTCTTCTTCTTTCGTGTGAATCAGTGATTCTGGTGTTGGGATTAGTTTCCTCGATGTCTTTCTAGTTAGAAATATTTCTTGAAAGACATCGGGTACTCACGGGGAGACCAACGAGAAGGTAGCCAACATCCCTAAGTGAAAGTGGTACTGTGGAACCGACTGGATTCGAACTTGGAACACCCAGGTCTTCAGTCCGTGTCGCTATCGACTAAACAACCGTTACCTCCCAACAATCCTTTAAAATACTCGAAAGAAACTTAAAATAAAGGAATGTGTATTAATTGATGTCTAATACCTACTGTTAACATTGTTTACAAATCTGAACAATCAGACTTTTCACGCAGCCTCTTTTTACCCCTTTAGCTTGAATGTAAATTAAACTAAATATAACCTACATTACTCCAATTTACGTCGAGAAGCTGTGTTCTAAATTTTCGATGATAGGTTTATAAGCTTACCAGTGCATCCTGTATATCTGAATGAACACATGTGAAAGAGATTTTCACCTATCCTAACTATTATAACTCAAAACCAGTTGTGTTTATTTAATTCTATGATACAACATAACATTTTGTAACACGATACATAGAGGAATCTGAAAACACCCCCTAACGCTTTTAGGTATTCCTAATTTTATATTTCTAATATCGTTCTCCTTCGACCCAGGACTGTTCACTACTTGACTCTGCCAAAATACATGTATTTGGAGATTTTAATGCGCACCACCGTGACTGGCTGGGATTCTCCAGCGTTACCGATGCAGCTGGAAACTCTACCTTTAATTTCTCCTCAGCTCACGACCTCTCACAGGATGTCACTTTTCCGACTCGCCTTCCGGATCGCGCGGACCAGCAAGCCTAACTTCTCGACCTGTTTTTGACCTCGCTACCTGAGGCTTGTGTGGCGAATGCCCATAGCCCGCTCGGAAACTCTGATCACGTTGTTGCAATGATACTTATCACCTTAAAAACTCGTCTAAAAGCTGAAGAACCGTTGCTTAAAACGACGAGAAACTATGTACAGGCTGATTTTGAATCCCTCCGGGATCACATCAGTGACGCTCCATGGGGTGTAACCCTCTCACTCCCTGCTTATCAATGCGCAAATGAGCTAACAGAATGGGTCAAAGCAGTCATTGATGCTTATTTCTCCACGAGAAAATTCTCCTGCAAACCCCACTCTCCTCAATGGTTCACCTCAGAATGTGCAGCTGCTATTGCTGAGAGGCAGAAGGCATTCCGAAAATTCGGCCATCATAAATCAACTGCGAACACACAAACATTTGTAGAGGCAAGAAATGATTGCAAAGTAGTGATAGATGAAGCAAAGAGGAGGTATACAGAGATAAACAAAACACGCATTCAGTCACAGAAACTAGGTACTCGTGATTTCTGGAAAATTTATAATAGTGTGATCCACAATGGACAATCAACAATTCCCCCGCCATCTGAGCACAATGATGTTGTATGCACAGCAACTGATAAGGCTGAACTGCTTGCTCAGCGTTTCGCATCAAACTCCACTCTTGACTCGGCAAACCACCCCCTCCCTAAATTCCCATTGCGGACTGAAGCCACACTTGAGAACCTGGTCATCACCCCGTCTCAAGTGAGAGACATAATAAAAAACCTTGACACCTCCAAATCCTGTGGGCCTGATCTTATACTAACTTTGCTGAGATGTCCTTGTCCTCTCCAAACTATACAACAAATGCCTTACCAAATCTTGTTTTCCTGATAGTTGGAAAATTGCCTCTGTGGTACCAGTCTTCAATAATTCTGGAGATAGAACTGATCCTCTAAAGCGATAGTTTAGAGTCTAAACTATCGCTCAATCAGTCTACTCCCGATCTTTGCTAACATTTTTGAATCATTAATCAATCTAGCGATAGTCAGGCATCTAGTTAATGCTGAAATTCTATCTGATCATCAATACGGATTCAGACAAGCACGATCTACTGCAGATATCCTAACGGTTATCTCTGAACGCATATACCATACGCTGGACAAGGCAGGTGATGCTAGGGTGGTAGCGCTTGATATATCCAAGGCCTTTGACAAGGTCTGGCATGAAGGGCTTCTCATAAAACTACACTCATATGGTATTACTGGACACATATTTAACATAATTAGATCCTTCCTAACAAAACAAAAGATCAAGGTTGTACTCGGTGGCCGTTCTTCTAAGCACTATGGCATAAATGCTGGTGTACCCAAGGGATCTATTCTTGGACCTCTAGTGTTCCTCATTTTCATAAATGACCTCCCTGATGCCATTGCGACTAGGATAGAAATAGTTGCTGACGACACCACTCTCTAATCTCGTTATGTGGGCAAAACCGACATGCACATATCTGAAGCAATGGCTAAATCCTTGGAAAATGACCTCCAGTCTGTAGTGGAATGGGGTAAAAAATGGATAGTAACTTTTAATGCCGCAAAGACAAAGCTATTTTCCTTCAATAACTACAAGAAACCTCTTCAACCATTGATTGTCATGGCCAATAACACCCTTTCATGAGAGTTCATCATTCAAACTCCTCGGCCTAACTTTCACAGATAGCATGAATTGAAATAAATACATCGAAAACATTGGCAGGGCTGTTGCAAAGAAGGTGACCTTTCTATACCGTGCCAGTAAACTTCACACACCTGACATTATTCTATATCTCTACAAAGCAACCATCCGCCCGTGCATGGAGTATTGTTGCCACATCTGGGCTGGTGCATCATCCGCTAGTCTCTCACTCCTTGACAAGGTCCAAAAAAGAGTTGCTAACTTGATAGGTCCTACACTATCCACAGCTATAGCCTCTGTCCCATTGCCGCAATGTTGTTTCCTTGTGCCTGTTTTACAAGTACTTCAATGGATTGTGCTCTGATGAGGTTGCTGCTCTGGTGGCCCCACGACGTAAATTCTCTAGACCAACCCGACAATCTGCCAAATCCCATCAATACACTGTGGATGCCCCCAGATGCCGTAGTGCTTTCTACTCCAAAAGCTTCTTTCCACGTGCTGCAGGACTTTGGAACTCCCTCTCTGCTTCCTGCTTTCCTGACGCTACTGACATACAGAAATTTAAAATTAACGTAAACAGACATCTCGCTGCGCAGCTCCTAATTTAGATTGAATCCCCCCCCCTTTTTTTCTCAGTAGCCCCTTACACCTACAGTGGCGACCTGCCTTGTTTGGGGTGAACTATGATAAAAACAAATTCACATATTAATTTTTAAACATTTATCAATAAATTTATATTCTATAATATACATTTTTATTTGCATTGCCATATCTTCTTACATATACGCAATAGTTTCCTCGATACAAAAACGTTTGATTTGGCTGGGATGCGATACTAGACTTTGATCTTAGACAAAATTTACAAGAAATATAAAAATATTTTTTGGATGACTAAGCATTTTTAAATAACTGACAAGAAAACCTGATCTAATCTATTATTGTATTATATTATAATGGAGGTGGGTAGTGTGGTATCGATTTTGTTGGCATAAGACTATCTTCTGAATACGTACATCCTTTTTTAAGGGGTTGCAGGTAATTTTCCCATGTATAACATCCTCCCTCGTGAGAGGGGGTAATGACGTATATGTTCTATTGTCATGAAACCATCTTCGCATGAACTACTTTCTCCTTTTTTTGGGGTGGGGGGAGTGGGCTTGTAGTACATTTTCTGTTTCCATGATACTATAATCGCAGACAAAACCATCTCATGTTACGAGTGGGATCTTCCCATATCGATTTTGGAGGGAGTATTGTAGAATCTATTCTGTTGTCATGATATCATCCTACCAGCTATTACCTCCTTCTTAGGGTAGCGTAGTATATTTTCGTTTATCATGATACCATCCTCCCAAGTATTATCTCTTCCTTGAGAGAGCAGTATAGTACATGTTCCTTCCCGACGATACAATTCTCGCAGGATAAACTTCATTTTTTAGGGGGGTGGGTGATAGTGTATTATCTGTTGTGTTGTCATAATATCTTCATCCCAGGTATTAACTCTTCTTTTTGAAGAGAGGGATAGTGTTCGTTCGTTATGATATTATCCTCTCATTAATTACCTCCTCCTTTTTTGAGTCAGTGTATATAATTCTTTCACTATTATATCATCCCTCCATTATAAATATAATACAAATACTTATAATATTTAGTATAAGCATATAACTTTATATAAATAGCGATAACGAAATCGGTAAATATTATTTCAAACACTATTTGCATGAGTTACAACTCGTTCAAGTAATTAATTATTCTCGTGGTAGAGAAATACCGATATTTATTGGACTTGACGCTTAAGTGAATTTTTTTAAGTATAAAATAACCCGAATACTTAAATAGAAAATAAGTTTACTTTAGTTAGAGCTTTGTAAAGCATAATCTTCTAAAACTAGTTAATCGGCGATGTCACTTATGTCAGTATTTTCCATGTCCTCTTTTGATGTAGTAGAGCAGAAGTCACCGCAGATTTCTTGTATCCGTTATATTTTAATGGATTTTCTGAACGCTTTAAAATAACAGTAATAAAAGACAGGAAATCTGACGTGAGTGCACTTGCCTGTACTTAGACACACATTTGACAGGTAAAATTAAATCGGCAAATTTTGTTTGAGGTTAAAAAGCAATTAATCGAAGTGCAATCAGTATGATGAATTAATTGAAGAGCAGATATCTGTACAAAAGCAATTTCTCGTCAGGCACACAAATCTATATAAGTAAAAGCGAATGTGCATTATTTTGACTACAGGTATAATCCTGGGTGTAATTCTCACAACATTTCGGCAGATGCAACCTCCGACCTTCTACAGGCGCATCATAGAACTAAGGAACGGTGTCGGACGCGGGAACCTGTACAGCATTTCGAACTGAATCCTTTATTTAATTCACAGAGTGTGGAATTGATTGTAATAAAGCCAGAGATCAGCGTTTCAATTTAAAATAAACGATTACTCCTTTACCGGTTGTATAAAAATGCTCACTCTACGAGGATTTATAATCAGTATGAGTTTGAAGTCTTTATATATGAAAAGCGGAGAAAGCAGACAGGTAAATGTTTTCAATACATCTATATATATATATATTATATATACATACAAATATACATATACATATATATATGTGTGTGTTTATATATATATATATATATATATATAAATATACATATATATGTGTGTTTATATATATATATATATACAAATATACATATATGTGTGTTTATATATATATATATATACAAATATACATATATGTGTGTTTATATATATATATATATACATACATACAAATATACATCTAAATATATATATATATGTGTTTATATGTATATACACATACAAATATGGTTAAACAAGATAGAGACCCTTGGGCTTAGGGATAGTGGAGATGGGTGACAAAAATTCTTCATTTAACTCCATATTGAGTGAGTTTATCTGTTTGTTGATGGAAGTTTATTTGCCCAAATCACATTGGGCTCATGCTTTCAAAGGAAATGCAGTACGTAGCTTATTCGAATTTTACATTCACTGTCACACTGGTGGTGATGTCCATTCGTTTATCTATGAGCTAGTGTGGTTTTTCCCTTTGCCATATGCAATAGTTAAACAAAGCGGACCCCCCTGGGGTCATAAATGGGCAGGATTAGTGACATGCCTACGTTATTTGGCTATATAAATATATTAGATTCCAGTGGTTAGTGTCCCGTCTTCTTCCGACTCAGCTAATATTTAAGAAAATAACTGAACATTTTTCCTAACGCACTACAGGATGCCCCCACAAATGCCACCCATGTAATTAGTAATAGAATTTACAATCCTATTTTACAATACAACGGCATTTAGTACAAATGAAATTCAGCCTATGCCAGACTTGTCCACCAAGAATGAATGTACTCTGGTCTTTGCTTTCTCATTATTTAATAATATGGAACAGTTGATAATCTTATTAATTGAAGGTGTGATCCTGAATGGGCTTTACACTCACCAGGCAGGCGTTAATTCCACAGCTTTCTATCTGTGTGGTTATATTAAAATCAAGAGAGTGCTAAGTGACAGTTGTGCTAAAATTATTGATAATTTTACACGTTGTAATCAGATGTGTTTATAATTAAACACTGATAAAGTAAAGACTGTTGTACATTCATGACTGAAATAGGTGGACAAGTTAGTCATAGACTGGCGTTTATTCGTACCAAATATTTTTGGATTCCAGAAAGGGTTGTACATTTTTATAATTTATTTTGGTTATTCTGTATCTCAACATTGTAATCATAGGACGTAGTAACGTAACCTATTTTAAAATAATTCAAGATAAAATAATTTATTCTGATTATGACGTTATTTCCTTGAGAAATCTGACGTACTTCCGGTTAAATACAAATAATTGATCGCCATTATAATAACACATAGACGCTTTGAATTGTTGAGTATGAATTATTGTAAAGTATCAATAATCACTTCATAAGTTAAACTGTACAATTTTGTCACTGACATGTTTCGTTAGAATATTATAAATTGAATAGATTATTCACATATTTAAACGAAAAAAAAAGAAGACTTTTTACTTAAATTGGAAAGTAAAGCGAGTTAACTCAAAAGTTGGCTTCAAATCTGTATTTTTATTCTTTCGAATTTTTCGTTCGTATCTGCCCACCCCGCTTACCATGCACGGATAGCAAGAAAGATTTATGGGATTTTATTAACACTGGGAAAAGTGGGTTATGTTTATCGGTGTCTCAATTATTTTCGCGGGATCTTATCCGCAGAATTTATATGTAAACATTGTGCACCGACATTTATCTAAATTACGAAAAGAAAACAAACAGCGTACACATTATATATCACAGAAACAAGTATACGTAGAAGTAAGAATAAACAAAGTTATGCGCATATATACCTCCGCCATGCACACTCGTATTCCAGAATAACTTACGGATACGTGTATTATATATATATATATATATATATATATATATATATATATAGTTATTTTGTTACTGAAAAATTAGTACAATATTCGTACCGTCGGTTTCAAGCACAGAAGGACTTAGCAATCCAACTCTCTTCAGCTTCTGTTGATATCAACACAAGCTGAAGAGAGCCGGATAGCTAAGTCCTTCCGTGCTTGAAACCGACGGTACGACTATTGTACTAATTTTTCTGTACCAAAATAAATAAATATTACGCTTTTAATTTTTAACTTTAATTCTTAATTAATCGAGCACTCTGCTGGGATTTTCATGCTGTATTACAAAGAAGTATATATATATATATATATAGGTGTATTAATTACAGAAAAAAGCGTGTACATATATACACATTAAACACTAATATCTAATTATTTATGGCTAGAATAAAAATATTCAGACTTTAATTTACCTCAGTGTCAAATAATGAGCCATACATGTAAATATATACAATATATTGATAAATATTAAAAATTCTTATTTGCATACATATGTTTCATCTTTTCCGGGAATCATCAATGTGGAGGATAACTGTTCTGTTAGTCGCACGATTCGAACCCAGAATCAAGTCACCTTACAACCTTCCAGTCTGAATTCCGCACTCGATGCGGCCAACCTAACAGGCATGTGGAACGAATAGAATAAAAGTATGTGTATGTTTCTACAAGCGGACATATCTTGCTGGCTGTGAAAGCAGTCTCAAACATTCCAAATAAAGGGAACCTCACATTTACGCATTCATTTTGAAGTCTATTTTCCCTTTATCTTAAAGGGCCCAGTCTGCATTAACAAACCTATAAACAATATTATGATAAATGTTTTTACATACATATATGTTTCATTTTTTTTCTGGGAATTATAAGTTTTTAGAATAACTACTGTGGCGGGCGCACGATTCGAACCCCTTACTTAAGTCACCTTTTAACTTTCAAGTATTATACATATATATATATATATGTATATTTATTGAAGAGCTGTTATACAGCAAAACAGATGTCTCTCGATTACATGTATATATTTTGAAGTATGCATAGACAAATATACATTATCTCACAACCGTTCTACATATCTCGTATTATATAGATACTCATACATATATATATATATATATTATATATATATATATGTGTGTGTATGCATACATTTTCTAACATTGTCTCACTCAATTATGTATAAATAAGTAAATAAATATATATATATATATATAAATATATAAATTGTCTTTAATTCAGTGTAGATCGTTTCGACATGATATTAATTACGCACATTTATTTTAAAGATATTTTCTGACAACTCAATTAAATTATGAAAATATGACAGGCAATTATAGCAAAATTGAAATACGAAGCCCCGGTTGATGGAGCCACGGAGATTGGAAAACAAAATATTTTCTTTACACTGGATTAAGCAACACGATTATTAGCTTAATATAAGACCTGTCTTGAAAGTCATGAAAAGTATTTTCATTGAAATAAAAATGTTCAGGCTGGCGTCCCTGATACCAGATTCAGTAATCAATATTCAACTTGAATACCTTTTAAAACATTCAGTTAACTTTTCCGCAACAGACTACTACTGTTTGTGAGAATAGACATGTATGGCGAGATGACCATACATTTTCACGCTCAAAGAAAGTGTTTTGAGCCTGTCGCTGTGTTATTTGAAGGGGACGGCAAAAACATCAAGAGGGCAGATATTTTTCATCTGGCATTAACACATTTTCTACTAAATGGCATAAAGAAATGAAACGTCGTCTGATATATCCCAACACAACTACTGAGTAAAAACAAAAATGTTGGCAAAAGCTTCAGACATCGTCTATTAGCAATAAACATTACTACAACCCAGTTCTAAATGCAAGCTTCATTTTTCGCAAACTCACTTGCAAATATTGTTTTTAGTACATACCATTGAACGTATACAAACCGAATTCATTCAGAAATACAACTGTTACACACTATTAACTTACAAGTCAGATTTATGAATGAAAATTAATATTGTATCTTTCGCCCGCCTAACTTTGCTGCAAAAATATTAAACAACAATTGATTTTTTTCCAACAAGCATGTCACTTACAAATACACGAACTTAAAAGATATTCTAACACCCGTCAGTAGCATATGTCACTATAACGCCACTATTCGTATGTGAATGGAGTATCGTTGCTACATCTGGGCTGGTGTATCAACCACTAACCTATCCCGTTTTGGCAAGTTGCATAACAATGTCTAACCAAATACGTCTCGCTCTGTCTTCCACGCTCCAACCCCCGTCGCATCAATGTGATTGTTTTACAAGCACAACAACGGAATGTACTGCGATGAACTTCATTTGTCCCTCCTCAACGTAAATATCCACGACCCACCAAACTGACAGATAAACCCTACCCCTTTATTCTAAAGATCTCTAGATGCGGTGAGATTTTCGACTCAAAAAGCTCCTTTTATCAGATCGCTTATAGATTTTCAAGTTCGACAAATGCATCTGAAAACAGAAGATTACATCGGCCGATATATTGTGAGAATATTATCAAAGATAAGAACAGTAGTTCAAATAGTACAAAATATCAATCCTCGTCTAAAAATTCTGAAACATAATTTAAACATAACTATCTGAAAAGTCGGAAAGAAGGTAGACTCTTTCTACCGCGCAAGCAAACTTCTTCCACCTGCCAATATCCTATATCTCGATAAGACCACCGTGTATAGAGTAGTGTTTCCACATCTTAGTTGTTCCACCAACCTCTCCTTTAGAGTGCAACAAATAATTTCTCACCTAATATATCCCGTACTGTTTGTCAAGTTCTAGCCCCTGTCGATTTGCGACAGAATTAAAATTATTAGGATTGCAAAAAAAATGATTAGGGTGAAAAAAACCTATTAGGATGTAAACAAGAATTTCTCACCTAATACATCGCGTACTGTTCGTCAATCTCTAGACCATATGGATTTGCGGCAGTATTAAATCCCTGTGATTGTTTTACAAGTACTCTCACGGAATATGTTCCAAAAGTTCCTGAACTTGTATCCTATAACGTAAGTAGTATCGATCTATTTAACTAGCAACAAAATCCCACCCATTTATTGTAGAGGTCCCTAATCGTGTCTTTCCTCGTGCTGCTTGCTTTAGAAATCCCCTCACTACGCCCTGTTTCCCGACTGTATCATGCTGTCATTTTAATGAACGGTACTTTTGCAGTTTACGGACCGTGCTGAAATAAACGGTATTATTTAGAAACTGATTCTTAACATGGGGAGACGGGCTTTGTTAACTATTCTGTACTTTCACCTTACACTTTAATAATAAAAAAGATACAGTAAAAATTGAATTTAACTTGAAAATCCTATCTAAAAATATCACGATCCGTAAACTGCAGAAGTACCAAATTAAATTTAAACATACATCTCGCTGCCAAACTTCCCACTCAGGTTGACCCCCCCCCTCATTGGACTTCAGTGGCAATATTCCTTCTTCGAGACAAACAAAAGACAAAAAAGTGAAAGACAAATAGAGACACTGGTGATCAGAATATCTCTGACCCATCCATACGAGGTGCAGTTTAAGACTTCACATTCATGGCCGTTATCCATTTGAGCCATCATGCACTCCCGGATTACAGTTATAATCTTTCAATACAGTTAAATCCGACGGATTAGATAGTCTGAAAAAATATGAATCAGCATGGGTTATATTCCGTTAATTAAAAATCAACTACCGAAAAGAAACACCAATAGAAGAAATATCACTAAAGCACGGCTTCATAAAATATCACACTGATCATGGCGACTAACAACAACATCCACTCCTTCACTGTAAAAGTCCCTAGATCATACCAACATGTAATTTAAAGTATTGTGAACAGACATATTGCTTCCTAACTTCCACCCAGTTTATATCTATAAATTCGGCCTTTGTCACAGTAGTTCTTTACACTTAAGTGGCAATATACTTTGTTTAAGTCGAACAAACGTTTAAAAAAACATATGACCTCGATGTGTTACGGTATCAATGAAAGCGAATAAACTGAACACATTATATGATTTTACTTCTAATACTGGATTTTGTTTATAGGTTTTATAGCTGTTTCCGTTTTTCCAGCAAGTAAATTGAATCAAGAACACGTGGCCCGTATTTCTGTCTTGTTCTTATACTTTTGCCTAAGAGCAAAATGTGCTATATATTCCTGGTCATTGAAGGAGATATGTTGTAGACTGAAGTAATTAAAATTTTTGTTTCAATCCGGAATGCTCCTTTGAGTGATAACTGTATTTTGCCCTACATTAAAAACCGACCTTGTAACAAGACTATCGAACCAACCTGTAGTTCTAATTAAATAAATAAACAATATTACATGCTTAAAATGCAGTTTCTGTAAGAACAGACAAAGTTGTTGAGTCAGCCGCTAAGGTTACTGAGTCAACCACGAGGAAGTTTTGGGTTTCTATTTAATAGATCAAATTATGTCTTGAGAAAAAAACAACCTAATGTCTTAATGTATCATTGTTTGCGCGTGTAATAAGCACATGTTTGTCGGTAACAAGACTCGTGGGTTTTGCAATATTATTTCTCGACTATGACCTTTGACGAAAAAGAGTAGACTATGTTTGTCTACAGTGCCGGAAATTTTGTCAGGCAGAGCAGACACTTCCATAGGCCGAAAGGGTTTAGTACCCGGATCTGGGTTGGCTTCTGACATCCGATGTTCTCTTATATTTGTTAATCAGAGATCTTAGGGGTCAGGAAACCTTATAGCCAGTCTTGGTTATGTATTTTTTACTTTTAATTGGTTCATCATATATATATATATATATATATATATATATATATATATATATATATATACTATAAGAATACCCGTCGCAAGACAGATAAAATTAGTTTCTCGAACAGAACAGCTTTGCATATTACGGTATGTGCCCTTACGAAGATTAAAATAAAGATCTAATTATACTAAACCTTATGTCGATAATCCTTATTCTAATTTTTATCAAAATTGATTACACTACCCAATGTTATTGTAGATAGATATGAGGCGTTAATACGACCTTATATAGAGTATATAATTACAAAATACACGCCCACCCACCGCAAAATTAATCTTTAAACTATTCCCATACAAAAGATACCTGTGGCTTTCTTACTGATGGGTGTCTATCCTTTATCAATGCGAAAGGTCAGTCGAGGATAAGAGTTAGTGATATATATATATATATATATATATATATATATTTATAGTGGAATGATGATTAATATGAAAAAAATGAAAATAAATTAATACAATTTCATGGCTTAAGTGGACGGTATATGACAATTGTTTACTGCCATACGATTTAAAGAGGACAATGTTGCAGCATTAAGGGAACTAATCTTTAGATGTGTGGATAAAATGTTCTAAGAATTATTGATATGATGCAAAACCTAACTATGAAACTGAATTTTGCAAAAAAAGATATATATATATATATATATATATAATTTTTAATCTTTACAATATATTAGTATTCAAATTCTAAACAAGATTATTAGTTAAAATAAAATACATGGAAAGAGGAATAATAAATAAATTTAAACATGTTCATTAATCGTTATTTGATGAATTGTTATTTAACAAGTCCGACATCGTCTAACATGAAATTCGATTAGTCTGGCGCCGATAAGAACCAAGTTAATAACACAAGAGATTGTTGCTGTCAAACACATTGCGAGCAAATTAATATGATTAGATGTTCAATATTTCTGTGAATGTTTTCAATAGTTATAGTCAGACTTTGAGGAAGAATCCTATTTACACTATGCTATTAGTAATATATTTCAAACTGGCTGACCCGTGTTCCGGCGTTGCCCGGTAAAGTAGATTAACTGAAGAAATTCCATACTCCACATTGAACGATTCAGCGCGAACACAGACCCCTTATATTAAAAGGAGATTCTCAGTAATGTTCTACTATTTTAAGTCAATGTTACCTACTATTATTAGTAATAGTAATTTCAAATATACACTGTCTGCTAAACAGCTGAAACCAGTATAACTGTAGATACTTATATCGTTCATGTGACTTGCATGTACTGATCTAAGGTGGTAACATGAGAAAATCGACAGGCTTAATCAGGTCTACCTACAGTACATCTATGACCCCCTCCCCCAATTTTAAAATTCTAAGTTTTTTAACTGAATGAGGAAAGAAAGTTGCTCCTCCATTTGTAGAATGGGATAGGACATAATGGGTAAGTGTGGTATAATGGGCCCACTCACCGATTTCTTTTATATTCTCCGAACTCAAAGTTATTCCTATGCTCTCATTTATAAAGTTACCTGCTTCGGAAAGTGATACTGGTTGACTTCTAGAATTTTGTTTATAAAGTTGTCTCATCTCCTACTTGTGAAGAAAAGAACTTCGCTTGGAAAAATCAATAAACATTGAGATTGAGACATTATTGACAGAGTTACCAAAAATCAATGACTTTCGAAAGTGGGGCCTAATGGGTCATCTCAAACTTTTATTGATGGAGGAACTCATTAGGATCCGTGTTGACAATAATGGTCAGTTTTTATGATAGATGGGATTGTCTATGTGAAAGTACATGTTGCTTGGGCGAGCTTGTGTTCCTGACATATATTCAGTATTTTGCCTAGTGATTTATATAGTTGAGCTATTGTGTATTTTTCAAGGATTTTCTTTTTATCTTAGAAAAAAAGAAACAGTCCTAAAAGTTATTGCTACTACTGCAATTTACAGACCGTGTTGAAATAATAATGTTATTAAGAAACCCATTCTTTTGCTAACTATTTTCTACTTGTACCCAATAATTTAATAAACTTAAGATAGGGTAAAAATAGAATTTAACAAGAAACTCCTATATAAAAAATAGCACGGTTCGTAAACTGCAGAAGTACTCAGTTATTAATCGATTTTGTGTTAGTAATCAGATTTGTCTTGCTTTAATAATAAAAAAGAAACATTCGTAAAAAGATAGTAAACGTTTTTCTGTTTACTAAAAAGTGATTACAAGTTAGTAATACATTTTGTTACCTATTCTGTACTTCTACTTAACGATTTACTATAAAAGAAATACCGTAAAAATTGAATTTAACTTAAAAATATTATCTAAAAAAAGGAGAATTAATTTTCTATTTTGTGTTAGTAAAATGAAAAAAACAATAACGTCATTATTTAGAAACCCATTTTTGACATGGAGTGTGGAGGCTTTGTTACCTATTCTGTACTTGCACCTAACGATTTAATAAAGAAAAATTTCCGTAAGAATTAAATTCAACTAACAAATAGAACGGTTCTTAAAAAACTGCAGCAGTACGAATATATTAATGGATTTTGTTATAGTAATCGTTTTTTTTTGTATTAGTAAAAAACATCGACTATCGTAAAACGGAATTACACGTATTCCTGTTTGTTTTTAGTTTAATAAGTCTTTAAAAGTTGCTCAAAGTTATTTTCCATTTGTTTTTAGTTAAATAATCAAGTAGATTGTTTTCTTTTGTTTTAGTTATTGTAAAAAGTAGTAATTAAAAGATAATAGACTTTTTAGTTTTAACGAAGCCAGTATTTTCAATTTCGTAAGCGTTTTACAAGTTTGTTTTTTGCAAAATCTTAACAAAATAAACTAAGTTCTCTTTTATTTTATATGTAAAAACAATCATAATAGCTAACTTTAAAAATAGTTATTACGATGAAACAAAGACAGCAAATCAGTTGTGTTTTTTGTACTAATAAAAAAAGAAATCGACTTTCGTATGACGGTATTAAACGTCTGTTTGTTTTTTGTTTAAATAGAAGTCTTTAAAGGTTACTAAAAGTCATTTTCTATTTTATGTTTGTAAAATAATGAACGTAAACTGATTTGATTTAGTTGGAGAAAGAAGAAGCAGATAATAGATACTAATTGATTTTTTTCAATAACACTGTGAACGTGAGTGGAATGGGGGGGGACTTAATTGTAGGAGAGTGAAACAATGTTCTACTTTTTTGTATGATTAGGTATTTGACAGAAGCAGTTTGTTCGGATTTAATGTAATAACTTTTAAACGGGAATGTAATGTACGCATAGTTCTGTTAAACACACTTTAGGATGTGCTGTAAGTGATGCATGTAAAATATCAGTTTTGGGATTGTTCTTATATTTTCCTATAATGGCTGAATTTACAAGGGGGAAAAAATCAACATTTTTTTATTATATAGGGGATATGCAATTAAAACATGAACGGATTATCTTAGAATTTAGATATTTTATTTATCCATATCAGAAAGGTTATGAGTCAGACAGCAAACACCCTTTGAGAAATATTTTTATACTAATGGTCTTCACTTACCAAAGCCAAAAGCAACTCAAGTATAAGAGTTAATGAGATTGTTAGCTGGGTGACGAACAATACTATGAAAGGATTCAGAACGAGAAACGATTTGGTTACTGAAGAGGACGTCTCGACAGGTATTTGATTACATTGGACTTGAATGTGACTACTTTGTAGTTGGTAGGTAACCAGTCCCGTGGTAACGTTTTTCACAGGTGGGAAGCTAAAAAAAAAACACACTATTTAGGACCGTTCTGTTTGATTTTCAGTACACAGATGACGATAGAAAAGTGTTTTATCACTGTTGGTAGCAAGACGTGTTTTTCTGTGAATGCTAAATATAATAATCATGATAACCGATTCGTGAAGAATAACGGAGAGATTTGAGGTTTTTATCAAGCATTCAGAAAAAGCAACATTAGATATTCCTCTCTTCATGGAGTGGCTTTCAACCGAGCCAAAGATGCAATCAAGCATCTATAATTTACCTATGTTTTATTTTTTATGTTTACAATAACATTTATGTTTATTAAAACAATTTTACTATTTATACCACACGTCTATTCAAGGATTTGTTTTGTAAAATTCATTTTTTACATCATTGACGAAATAATAAAAATAGACGGGTCTTTACTTTGATTATTGGTAATCAATTTTTATTGATACTTACATTTTATGCACCTTTTCTCCATGTTCCTATCCCCCCCATCACTTCGCACTCCTTTCATTATGAGCTGCTAAATGAGATCCGATAATGGTTAAATATACACATATCTCATGACCGGTATTAAAATGTCGATCCTTCGGGCTAGGATTAAAGTGTAATATGTATTATTGATTAGAGATAAAAGACATCATTCTAGACTAGGGCATTGTAAAAAAACAATTTTGTCCCATCTAGGGTTCCGTTTTGGAGATAAGCTCAATGTTTCTCCACGTGAAGAACTGATTTAGTCTCTTATTTAATCTTCGTGGGAGAGCAAGCAAATAGAAACAAGTATGAAGATCATGATTTAACCGGCAAAACGTGCAAATATAGTCATCGCTGTTGTGTTAAAGTTAGACGTGCCTGATGTGTTAAACACGTTATTTTTCTATCTCATAATTTACCGTAGCTGAAATACGCATATGATAACGGATTCATAATACTAACACTGATTGCACGCTTCCATATATGCAAAACTACGCCATGGTAACTAAATATGTACTGCTTAGAGATGAAACAATAAGTCCCAGGCCTGACTAATAAAACACGAGTTCATGTAAAAAAAATTTGACTTCCTTTATCAACATATTGTATCAACCTAGAAGGAGACTGATACCAACTATTCTCTAATAATTTGATGTCTTTTTTGTAAAATGAATTATTTTTAGCTTCAAGTTTTGGATATGGCTCTTTCACTGGAAGAACATCTCTTTCTCTGGGACATTCTCTTGAGATCAGAAAACAGTCAGTAGTCGCTGGGAGCCAGTTTAAAGTGCAATTCATCTAGTTTTGCTATCATTGCGATCGATTTATTTGTGAGTGCTGTTTGCGATTTCTTCCTTAACACGCAGTAATAATACTATATAATATTCGCTATTGATGGTTCTTCATTTCTCAAAGTAATCGATCAACTTTCACATTTTAAAATACGGACACTCAAAACGTGCCTGCTTATGTTTGCGTCTTTGCTCGCTTTGGATAGTGCTACCTGCTGCTGTCAATACAGCGTACTGCCGAATAGACACCAAAATGAAGTGGTGGATTCATCTCACATCCATTGTTCCATATAAATGCATATACTTATTTTTGTTCCGTTGAACCAGTTGCAAACAACGCTCCCACTCGTCGACTGCGAGCAAAAGCGACACCCGTTTTGAACACAGCTTTCTTATTGACAAATGTTCATCAAAATGGTGAATACCCTGCATTCTGAAATCATCAACTTTTCTGCTATCTCACGCAACTAAAATTTACGATCAGTTAAAACGAGTTACTTAACTTTTTTTACGTTTTCCGCGACAACTGCCGAATTTGGGCTACATAAGAGTTTAACATTATTTGTGCTTGTACGACCCACTTTAAAAATCAGCATATAACCTCTTAACCATTGTTTCCGACGGAACAGAGTCCGAATAACGCTTATCCCAAGCCATTGATTTGCTTGAACAGTATTTTTCCCATCAGAAAGCAATGCTTTATCAACACACGAAATTCAGAATTTTTCCATAGTTTTTTAAAATTTGAAGAAAAACGGTAATAGTTTGACCCCCTTCCCCAAAAAGGAGATAATACTTGATAGGTAGCCTCTTTTGACCGAACCGAACAATATCTTGTTCCAAGAGAGCCATCCCCTAGATTGCCATAATGTGACCCAGCCGAACTGTAACTAGTATGAAACAAAGGGTCGGCGCAAAGGTGATGGTGTCGTTACATTTAACTAGAGATGAAATATTTCCTATCTCAGAATAATAATTATCATGGCATGGTCGTATTTTATTATTCATGCTCACACGTCAAAATGGCATTTCTAAATATATAATTGCGTGCGTTCTTGCGAATTGTCCGATCTATTCTGTGCCTCCTTTGTTCCAGCTAGTTTGACTCGTAGGTTTAGTAGTCTTTGTTTTGATACCTCGTTATTCCAATAGCTTCTTTCCAAGAACTGCAGACTGATGACTGTTTTACTCAAACCTGTACTCTTGTTTTTTTTTACAAGACTAAAGTTAATAGGTATTTACTGTCTTTGTGATAATTGTCTTTCGTTCTTTTTAGCTCCCTATATCAAGTGGCATCATACAATACCTGTAGCGACTTCCATAAAAAATATCAGCGGCACAATTTTCGTCGTACATGTATTTTGAATTATCTAATAATTTTAGTGATAAACAGGGATATCTCGTTCTTCTTACCGTAAACAAATATTTGTCAGCTAAATACTCTTTAAATACAACATTCAAATGTCACTTTTGTAAATGCATGTATTTTAAAATGTAACAATTCAATGTGTATAAACATTGCATTTAAATAAATCAAGGCAAAGAGTAGGTTTATAAAACGTGACAACATTTATTTTCGAAATTTTTTTTTTTACTAAAGAGTCATCGTTTATGAAGGCCTAAAGGCTACTTGAGAATAAAGGGTTGATGCGTATCATGTGGACAGTGAGATAACACCGTGAATATTAGTAATGATGGTCGAAATTGGGCAGAATTTGATCATCCAAGACAGCTGTTCAACAAGGATTGTTTACCTTGGACATGAAAAAACGACCATGTTGTAGTTAGCTGGAAAGCAGTCCTGCAATGTTATGTTCCACAAACGGGTAGTTTCAGGAAAGAAACTTTAATCATGGATATTTTGTTTAGTTTTCGGTACAGAGAGATAGACACGGAACTTATTTACAGTGGTTTTAGCTAGACAGGTTTTGGATTTTAATGTTTTACAGAAAAATAACTTATTTACAGTGGTTGTAGTCAGACGAGTTTTTGTTTTTAATGTTTTACAGAGAGAGAGATCATAGATTGAAGCTCAGTCGAGCATCTGCAATAAAAATAACGGTAATAAAAAGAAAGACTAGCTACGTCATTTCGGGGAGAAACGGGTATCAGGGAGAAGTTAAGAGATCATCCCCCACTTGATTGCGAAGTCGCTTTTGTTCTCTGTCAAGGCAGGAAAAGTACTCTGAGCGGCACCTCTCCAGATGTGGCAACAGTACTCCGTCTTCGGACGTTTTTCAAATGAGTTAAGTCAAAAAGTAAGTAAAACCTTAGCGACATCAGTTAAAACTCATTCTTGAAGATCAGACGATCTTATTTTTGAAAATGGATACGCAAGTTATAATGATGTTAAAAAAGAAACTACGTGTGACTTCTGTCTGACTCATTCACTCACGCTCTGACACACACCCACACACTATTATATAAATGTTATATTTTTCGAGCACTGAACCCAATAACGGTAACTAAAATAATTCGAGGTGGGATGGCGTAATTAATATGTAATTGTAAACTCGTAAAATACCCGTGACAAGACGGGTATAACCAATACATATAGGATTAATTTCAAATTTTAATGCTTGTTACTCAAATTTCAGGTAGGTGGCTGGTGCGGGAATAGCAACTGAGTTCATACAGATATATAGGCACACGAAGGCTGGAATGACTATCATCGTAAAACTGAGCACTGTTTTGATAGTGGCCTTTTAGTCAGACTTGTTTGTTTGAATCACTTTATTAATTTTGATCAGTTTATCAATAATTAACAATGGTCATTTTTTGTAATAACGCCGACACTCATAACTGGACCAGTGCTGTTTGAAATTGCCGCTTCAAATCCCAGCTTATAAATAACTTGCGCTTACCAGGAAACTGGATTTTTTGTTGATTCCATTGGTACCGTTATCTTTAAAGGTAGTTTTGCACTTTTAAAAGTGGATAATATGAACGATATTAATTTTGATTTAAAAGAAGTCATGTTCCAAATTCATAGTAATCGATCAATTAGTTTCGGAGGTTACACATACAAACATTAGTTACACTTACAAATACCTTACTTTATATTTCTATATCAAGTAAGGTATGATCCTTAAACTTTAGAAATTATCTAAAATTAAAATCATGTAATGGATTTTAATCGAACATTGCATAAGCATTCTATACATAAGGCTTAGTTGCATTATATCTTGATTTAATCTTCGTAAAACTGGTGAAAGACTGTTCCATTCAGGAAATTCATTTAACACGCCGTACGACGGGTATTTTTCTCGGATATATATTTAATGATCTATGTAGGCCAGAAAATATACGCTTAACAAAGTGAGTGATGTAAAGGAAAGAAATGAATAGTTAGATCAAAGTAAAACATGATGGAGGAATGAAACTATGGAATATGAAAGGAAAATATGGATGGAATAGTAAGGAAACGAGAGCATGGAATATGAAAGGTACGAGAGCATGGAATACGAAAGGTACGAGAGCATGGAATACGAAAGGTACGAGAGCATGGAATACGAAAGGTACGAGAGCATGGAATACGAAAGGTACGAGAGCATGGAATATGAAAAGTTACGAGAGCATGGAATATGAAAGGAACGAGATTATGGCATATGAAAGGTACGAGAGCATGGCATATAAAAGGTGCAAGAGCATGGAATATGAAAAGTACGAGAGCATGGAATATGACAAGTACGAGAGCATGGAATATGAAAAGTACGAGAGCATAGAATATGAAAAGTAGGATAGGATGGAATATGAAAAGTACGAGAGCATGGAATATGAATGGTACGAGAGCATGGAATATGAATGGCACGAGAGCAAGGAATATGAAAGCTACGAGACCATGAAATATGAAAGCTACGGGAGCATGGAATATGAAAGCTACGGGAGCATGGGATATGAAAGGTACGTGAGCATGGAATATGAAATGTATGAGAGCATGTAATATGAAAGGTACGAGAGCATGGAATATGAAAGGTACGAGAGCATGGAATATGAAAGGTACGAAAGCATGGAATATGAAAGATACGAAAGCATGGAGTATGAAAGGTACGAAAGCATGGAATATGAAAGATACGAGAGCTTGGAATATGAAAGATACGAGAGCATGGAATATGAAATATACGAGAGCATAGAATATGAAAGGAACCGGATCATGAAATATGAAATGAACAGGATAATGGACTATGCAAAGAACAAGATCATAAAATATGAAAGGAACGAGATAATGGAATATGAAAGAAAATAGAGCATGGAATATAACATGAACGTATGCATACAATATGAAAGGAACGAGGGTATGGGATATAACAGGAACGAGGGAATGGGGTTTAAAAGGAACGAGGGAATGGGATATAAAAGGAACGAGGGAATAGGATATGAAAGGAACGAGAGAATGGGATATAAAAGGAACAAGGGTATGGGATATGAAAGGAACGAGGGAATGGGATATAAAAGGAACAAGGGTATGGGATATGAAAGGAACGAGGGAATGGGATATAAAAGGAACGAGAGCATGGTATATGAAAGGAACGAGGGCATGGGATATGAAAAGAACGAAATCATGCCATATGAAAGAAACGAGAGCATGGAATATAAAAGAAACGATATCATGGAATATAAAAGAAACGGTAACATAGAATATAAAAGGAACGAGCTAATGGAATATAAAAGGAACGAGAGCATAGAATATTAAAGAAATGTGATAATGGAATATGAAAGGAACAAGAGAAAGAATTATATATTGAATGAACAAAAGTATCGAATATGTAAAGAAAATGTGTGTATATAATAAAGTATAGTCTCTTATTTACGTTTTGATTTCAGTCGACGTGAGTAGTAATAGGTCATCATTCAATCAGATGAAATCCTTAATGAACAAAACCTAAGCACATTAAAACGAAACGAGAAAATAAAAAAGAGGAAACTCATGAAAAAATAGTCATTTATTGGTTATAATATTATTCAGTCTGATTCTCAAGTAATCAAGTGTGCAGAATTAAGATAAAGCAATGGTTGATCTCTACTAGACCTATCTGGTGAGAACCACCGTATCCATGTTTATGACATCTAATTGTATCCACTATATTTATTTGTTAACGAACTTATACTTTCTGCTTTTGTTTTAACTCACTGAATTGTATCATTCTTCAGCTATTCCAAGGTATTTCACAACAACTTTGACTAGTGTGATAGATGGAACCCCGGGAAATGATGAAATACCCCGGATCAATTTGGCTGTATTTATGAATTTTAAAACCCTGGAAATATAAAGGAACCACAAAAGCAATTCAAGTAAACTACTGTGACGTAATCTCAAAGTTAGATTTTTAATCTAAATATGTAGCATTAGACTATATAAGATATTATCGATCGAATATTTGTTTTTCTTTCAAAAATATTATTTTGTTTGCCAGCTTGAGAGATAGTAGAAAAAAGAGATCGTCGAGCGAGTATATGTATATCTATTTTTTTTCTTTTTAAATCATGTATATATAATTTTTTCCTTTTAAATCATGTATATATTTTTTTCCTTTTAAATCATGTATATATATATTTTCCTTATAAATTATGTATATATTTTTTCCTTTTAAATCATGTATATATATTTTTCCTTATAAATAATGTATATATATATTTCTTCCTTTTAAATGATGTATATATATTTTTTTTCCTTTTAAATAATGTATATATTTTTTTCCTTTTAAATAATGTATATATATTTTTTCCTTTTAAATCATGTATATATTTTTTTCCTTTTAAATCATGTATATATATTTTTTCCTTTTAAATCATGCATATATATGTTTTCCTTTTAAATCATGTATATAAATTTTTTCCTTTTAAATCATGTATATATTTTTTTCTTTTAAATCATGCATATATATTTTTTCCTTTTAAATCATGTATATATTTTTTTTCCTTTTAAATCATGTATATATATTTTTCTTTTAAATCATGTATATATATTTTATTCCATTTTAAATCATGTATATATATATTTTTTTAAATCATGTATATATTTTTTCCTTTTAAATCATGTATATATATATTCCCTTTTAAATCATGTATATATATTTCCTTTTAAATCATGTATATATATATATATTTTCTTTTTAAATCATGTATATATATTTTTCTTTTTACATCATGTATATATTTTTTTCCTATTAAAACATGTATATATATATATATATATATATATATATATATATATTTCCTGTTAAATCATGTATATATATATATATAGTTTTTTTTTCTTTTAAATCATGTATATATTTTTTTCTTTTAAATCATGTATATATATTTTTTTTCATTTTAAATCATGTAAATATTTTCTTTTTTCTTTTTAAATTATGTATATATATTTTTCATTTTAAATCATGTATATATATTTTTTTCTTTTTAAATCAGGTAAATATGATATTTTTCCTTTTAAATCATGTATAGATGTTTTTCTTTTAAATCATGTATATATTTTTTCCTTTTAAATCATACTTTTTTGCTGGGTTGAGAGACGAAAATACAAATATAGAATAGGGTTGAGCGAAAGTTTATTTTTCCGTCAGCCTGACTTTCCCTTTTCCACTTTGTTGTCTTAATAATGTGACCATTCAGAAAAAAGACATTAGTAATCTCGCTATCTCATTGGAGGTCCCGCATACTCCGCGACCTGTTCTTCCACGTAACCTGACATCTCCTTCTGTGTGAACCCTTTTGCCGCTAAAGCAAGAAGGAGGAAGAGAAATTAAAGCTGCTAGACACACTCTACCCGAAGTGTTGGGGAGTGAAACGAAGCGAAATTCGTCGCTCCAAACCACGACAGGAATACGCGACAACTGATAAAACTTCGGAGAAGCATTTGTGTAAACCACTTCATATTGGAAACTGCAACAACTGTCTGGATGCCGACGCAAATAGAATGTCCAGGACGTATATTGTTAAATGCCAAAGGCATACCGAATAATAGTCAGCTAACATGATAGCCGAAGCGTGCTAAGTCGATTAACACTTTTCTTGACTTTTCAACCCCACAACCAATAACGACACATCAACTACAACTGCCTACACCTGATCGAGGATCTTAGCATGTATTACGAAATTTAATACTGTGAGTCAAAACCCCTCTTTCTCTCAAGCGGAGTTTTTTTGTGCATGTCTTTTCGCTCGGTCTAGTTATATATCCGTTAAGACCCTACCCCGTATTATTTTGTTTTGTTTTATCTCTCATCCCTTATATCCTTTTATAAATAAACATTGTCATTGTAATTTATTTACTGGTGTTGATCTTCCGAAGTGTTTGTTGTCTGTCTTCATTTTTACAGGTGTCTTGATAAAGACTCTCCCATCTTCCTCTTGTTCGATGTGTATGCATGTTTGAACATGAGGACCTGTATTTCTTCTTGTGTCTTGTCGTTTCCAACGAGACGCGAACGTAACACTAAAAATGGTACTGCAAATGTCTATTACGAAGCATGATAAAAAAATAGGCGCCTTATCTAAAAATGTAGGTCATTTGTTAATCACAGACGTGAATGGAAACATGAGAAACAAAGCTCTGGTTTTGCATTCGTCGTACCGAAGATGTGACCAGAACCCAAATACCACAATAACGAACGCTAATTCTGCCATATAAACATTCAAATGATAATTGTGAAGAAACTAACTACATTTCAACATTCCGATATATCATCAGCAATCCGACTAGTGACCAATTACCTGTTCAAATTCCCTCGACTGAACACTAGCTAATCTCTGATTTTGATTCCGTTAGCACGCTTATTGATTATGTCGATCAAAATAACCACGAGACAATTGAACTCATACCATTAAATCGGGAAGAAGGGCTTCACGGTCTCATTTGAGAACTAGAATCGTCTAAAGAAAAGGTGGCGTTTCTAGGATAAAGACTGAACCAAGGAACCTGACATCCGCATTACAACTGCTTATCATCATCATCATCATAATAATCATAATCAACAACTTTCAACATTGCTAAAATGGGAAATAACATTTGCTATTGTCATGATGCAGATCCACTTATGCAACGACTACTTAATTCTGATTCACACAAACATGATGATTGAAGGTTGTTTTATACAGGAAATTAACTTTTAAAGCAGTCCTTTTCTACAGCAGAAATAGCCTTCCGTTTGTAGCAATTTCACACCACACAAAAAATGTATAACACCTGCACGTATCCTATATTTCTACAAAACACTAATTGCCCATGCATGGAGAATTGCTGCCACATCTGGGCTTATGCAACAACCACGATATTTCCATCTTGGGCAGATTTAAAGAAACAGTATCTAACCTAATAGGTCCCACACTGTATACTAAGCTCCAGCCACTGTCTCATTGCGGCAAGATTGCATTCCTGTGTTTGTTTTGCAAGTACTTCAACAGAAAGCGCTTAATGAACTTACTGGACGTGTCCCCTAACGTTAAAAAATTCCCTAAAAAACGACAAGTAGCAAAATCACACCATTTCACAGTAGAGGTTCCAAGATCCCGCTTGCTTTTAGAATTCGTTTCCCGACTGTACCAACATGCAGAAATTTAAATGTAATGTCAACAAGTAAATTATAAAACTATGACGATTTTTAATTCCTTAGTTTATTACTGAAAAGTAGGAGTTGAAATTTTGTGAAGCTCTCAAAGAAATTAATGAAGTTCTTGGTCTTCATACTGGCTACACAATGTATGTGTTTTCTATATTTGTGGAATAGTACAGTAGATGTGGAATACTACATAAAGTATTGGACAACAAAACAACTGGATGAACCCATTAATTCAACTGTCTGTACAGACCCCTTGTGTATCTCCCCGAAATAGTATTCGCTCCACCATTACATCACAAATTAAATATAGTCAGCAACTTAATTAAACACATGGACGATATAGGGTAATTGGTTCCAGTACCTGTGTAAAAAGAATTGGAGACCAATGAATGGAAATCATTCGTAGATGTCTCCAATTCAATATAAACCCTTTCTAGGCAGTTCTATAGTCTGCGACAGTATTGATTAACAGAAAGGTAACCGTTAAAGAGTAGTAATCAATACAGTCGTGAACTAGGAATCGGGTAAAACGTGTTTTACTTCAATAAGATGCATCGTATTTATTTACGATGTAACATAACTGTAAAGGATAGGAACACACCAGACAGGTAATATGTTGTAAACACCGACACACCAAATGGGTTTTTTACACTCAAACCGTTTAGGCCGCTTTAAAATCAGTTTAATATGAGACTACTTGAAGGAAGAGGGCATTGTCATTTCTTGCATATAGTTTTGATTGCTACATCAAAAGTTTAGATTGTTTTTTTAACCGCGCCAAATCTTAAGAATCCAATATACAAAGCTGGAAAAATAGGAAAAAAGTGTGGGTAAAATTTTACATTTTGCCGCCACGCAAAAAGAAGATTCTATTTTTAACCGTATGATTACACGTCAACACTCGTAAATAGCTGGTAAAATGTAAACATATTTTAGACTTTAGCATGGTGGTTAGTTTACTATAGAAATATAACATAATATTGATCACTCACTTTCTTATTCAGTTCCGTAGCCCATTGCATTTCTAAAATAGTCGCCAGTTTAGAAATACTACTATATTTCAGGTTTTGTTTTCTCCTATTATCACATCATTCTTTTTGTATTGTCATCGTTGACTTTGTTTATAAGGGTGTCATCATCAAGGCTAGAATTAAATATTTAACTATTTTGTAAATTTCTTGTTTTATTTTCTGACTTTTCAAATCGACGACTGAGTTCAAATGATATAGAATTGCTCTTATTTTTTGTCACATTGGCAGTCGTTTAAAAAATGTGATGGGTTAGGTTCAAAGCTTTTCCTCACTTAAAAATCTTCAATGCACACGCATTGCTTGAAAAATCAATTAAGCAATGGCTAGCTCGAATATAAGTTTGCAGCCAACACACACACAAACACGCATATATATATATATATAATTTGTTTAAAGATTTCAAGCAAGGCAAGTTTCCACCGTAGACGAATGGGGCTACTAGGAATTAGGATGAAGCTTCTGAGAGAGGGGTAATCCTGAATTGGGATTATGCAGCGAGATGCTTGTTCACATTAGTTTACATTTCTGCATATCGATAAGGTCGGGAAAACAGGGATCATATAGGGAGTTTCAAAGGCCGGCAGCACGAGGAAATAAGGTATTGGTGTAAAAGACTCTCGGCATCTAGGTACCTCCACAGTGAATTGATGGGATTTAGCTTATTGTCGGGTTAGTCGAGTTTATTTACGTCAAAGTGGCAGCAGAGCAGCAAGTTCATCGGAGCACATTCCATTGAAGCACTTATAAAACAAGTACAAGGTGCAACATTGCGGCGATGAGACAGGTGCTGGGGCTTGATCGATAGTGAGGGACCTATTAGATGAGAGACTTTTTTACCTTGTCTAAGGGAGGGAGACTGGTGGATGGTGCACCAGCCCATATGTGACAATAATACTCCATGCATGGGCGGATAATGTCTTTCTAGAGATATAGCCTACTGTCAGATGTCAGAAGTTTTCTAGCACGATAGAGAGAGCCCACTTTCTTTGCAGCAGGCTTAGCAATGTCTTATATGTATTTGTTTCCTGTGAATGTTAGGCCGAGGAGTTTTAACGTTTGGGCTCTCAGGTAGGCTGTTATTTGCAATTACAATCGGTGGTTTAAGAGGTTTCTTGTAGTTGTTGAAGGAAAGGAGCTTTGTCTTAGCAGCATTAAATGATGCCATCCATTTATGACCCCATTCCACTACAGACTGGAAGTCATTTTCTAAATAATTCAGCCATTTATACGGATATGTGCGCATCTGTTTTACTCACATGACGTGGGTAAAGCGTTGCGTCGTTAACAAATATACCCATTTGAGCACAATGTCATCAGGAAGGTCGTTTATGAAGATCAGTAACAATAAAAGTCCAAAGATCGATACCTAGGGTACACATTAATTTATGTCATGTTGTTTTGATAAACGGCCATCGAGAACAATATAATAACCATTCCAGGACTAGTAAAAATAATTCCTTGAACAAAATACAGGATAAACATAGTTTGGATCTTTACTGTGTTTATGTAAAAGCGTTCAATAATAGAGGTTTTATTAGGTATAAATTATTTTATTCATAAAAAACATTTGGCAACACATTTAGAGACATGTTTCGTTCAAAGCTATGAAATAGCGCGACCTCACTGGGCCGAACCTTTCCCGGCGACTATAGATTGTAAAAAGAAACAATAATTATAGAGGACTGAACACGCGATCAATAATAAAAAGTACACAGACTCAATATCTTCTAGATAACGGCATAGTTCTGAAAAGTTCACATTTCATCAAGTCAAAGTAATAATCTTTTGTATTATAGTTGATATGTGAATGATGTCCACATGTATTCAGATGTCGGTCTGTATGTGTACGCACTTTTTTCTTTTTCTGTCATTTTACTTCAATGGAAGTTCTCAGAAATCAAGAGGCCCCTTCCTGGGGCTAACACTCGATCTCTATATGATACATATTGATATTAGAATATCCCATTAAAGTTCTTCTTTAGAAAAAGAATTAAGTACATCCATTTTCCTCTCCCAAATAAACCAGTTAACTATATTATAGTATATTATTATTGTAGTCACTTGATCTTACCGGATTCCAGGAGAAGTATTCAACTAGAAGATCTTATTTGGGCTTCGAATATTATGTTATTTTCCATATTTGGTCAGGGTTTACTTGTAGAGGGAGGTATCCACATATTAGGTTGTCCTTGAAAAGAGAGACTAACGTATGTATCAATGTGAGAAGGTAAGGATTTATTTGTAATGTGTATATATTGATGTATATGTATGGCTGTAAATCTTTAGGGGCATGCGTGTGATTGTACATATATTTTTTTTCACATATAAATGGTTACATGTACAGGATTAGATTGTGTTGGTTTGTATTTAAGCCCCCGCTCAAAGATGTTTCATATACAAGCGTGTATATATTTGTATGTACTCGGTTTCATATGTATATGCTTATATTTTTATATATATATCTGTATATGCATATATATATATATGTATGCATATGAATGTGTGGACCTGCGTGGTTATGTATTAGTATATTTTTGTCCACGTGCAAATATGTAAACGCAGGCATATTGTTTTTTTGTCTATATGTATAACGTTTTACGTTTGCAAATGTATGCACGTTTCAACATTTGTGTGGGACCATGTTTATATATACGTCTTTATTAAAGGGTACGTACGTATATATGTGTACGCGTCTAGACGCATGTGTGTGTTAGTATGTACATATTTATATTTGTCAGCTTGCATATTTTATGTATGTACATATATGTATTTACGTATACGTTTACGTCTGCATGTATGTGTGTGTATGGATGTCTTTATATTTATCCGGTTTTAAATCTGTGCAATATATTTTCAAATGTCAAATTCCATTTTCATTTTTAGCTTTCTTTTAGTGGTAAAATATATGTGTTCATTTGTGAAGCCCAAAAGTTTTATTGGGATATGTGCTTTACTAGTTTTTTCTTTATATATTATATTTACCTCACTGTCAAAGCTATCAGTGGCTTTGTTTGCTCGTTTGTGCGTGTGTGCGTGTGTTTGTAAGAGCAGATGGTCTGTGTGTATAATTGCAACCATTTTCCTGTTTTGCGTTTGTGTGCGTGTGCTTTACATGGAGGCTCACTGGTGTGTGTGTGTGTGTTTAACTTCGTATTTCTGTGTGTGCATTTGAACATTGTGTAGTATGCCCCAATTAATTGGTTCAGCCTCCCCGATCGAATTTTTCTCAGAACTTGAAAATATATTAATATATATATTTTTTAATTATTTATTTAACTTTATATCTATGAACACAAAATGAGAAGATAACGGATTTTATGCAGTTTAAATTTTTATTCATCAGTTTATTGCGTAGAAATATTGCTCATTATACGTTCCATAGTCGTTGAGAAAAGTTCGGCTCGAAGTGATCAAATTATTTCATAACTTTGACCGAAACATGTTAGCAAATGTGTAGCCTAATAAAGTGTGTATAAATAAAACATGTATAACATATATTTATGTATGTTGATAATAAATAATAATATATTATACTAAATTATATATATATATATATATATATATATATATATATATATATATATATATATATAATTTTCACTTAGTATTATTTGTATTATTCGGACTACTCTTCTCATATTGAATGTTATTCTCACAATGTTTCGGCTGATATAACCCACGACCTACCTTTACCATGCGGGTATTGTCGAACTCGAAATCTGTACGAAATTTCGAACGGACCCCATTATTTAATCCATGGGAATAGACTGCTCACATTCCGTCAGCCATGACTGGATAAAAGTATTAAGTAATTCTTTATTATATTTTTGCTATCACATCTACTGAGGATTGAATCTGAAGAAGGTCGGAGGTTACATCGACCGAAACGTTGCTGTAACAACATTTTAGATTAGAACAGTAGTCGGAATAATCCCTAAAATACAAATTATCTATCATCAACATAATAATTCCAAAACATAAAATGTTCACGTTCATTTAAAAATAAAAAGGATGCTTAATTCTAAAAAAAAATCAGCCACCACGGATTATCGTAAACACGCTGTAATAATTTTGAATGCGTTCACAAGTTGCGCATCGTTCTCGCAGCACATTGGTACGTTTGCTAGTGTTGAGGTTTTACATATTAACACTTTTATTTATATGATTGCTATTGTATTGATATTTTGTTTTTCGTTTACGAGAAATACACGGGTGACCCATGACCAATCAGATGGCACCATATCATTAGACATCTAAATCAGATTAACTTAAAACCAAAACGAACAACTAACAAACAAAAAGGAAGACAAACAATACCAATTAAGACAACAACCAATTTATCGTCTCGTGATTTTGTCTTGGAACATTCAATACTGTTACGTTATCCGGTGAATCTTAGGATCCGATATGTTCGTCTTTCCAGTTGAGTCTATCGGTAATTATGCTATAACACAGAAGCATGTATGACTGGTCGGCTTTAATTAACTTGACTGCTTAATAATACACCATGGGAAATAGACGACACGTATAAAAAGAATCAGTGTTATATTGTTAATTATAGTTTTGTTACACCAATGTTGTGCGCACAATATTAATGGCAAACAACAACTGGTAATTGTGGAAGATATCAAATATGATGAAATGCGGACTGATGATTTGGACTATTCAGACATCTGTTCTGATCTAGGATGTTATCGTACAACGTTTCGGCTGATGTTACCTCCTACCTTTTTCAGATGCATATCGTCGAACTTAGGATCCTATACGGAATTCCGAACGAGACCATTCATTTAATCATCGGGAGTAGCTTGCTTTTATTTCGTCACACATGACCGGGTAGAAGTCTTTAGTAATTCGTAATTGTATTTTAAGTATCGCCTGCGCTGAGGATCGAACCTTAAACCTTTAGAAGACTGTCACTTAGAACTGATTATTACTTAGGACTTATATTTGTTACGACACAGGTCGTTGCGGAGTTTGACAGAAAGATTCTCGAGTTCGACACCAGTGTTCAGGAGACTCTCCGATCTCCATGTTTCAACTTACATATACTAAAGCAATTAACAGTTTAATAATTTTAATTGAACATCATATTCTGTCTTTTTTTAGCCGTCGCAATGCAAGTGTTTGGCTCACCATCCGGCGGGACTGATAACAAGCTGGCTGCTGGAATCAAAACCATGCCATACAAATGACATAAATTACATTAATAAACCACAATATATTTTTTACTAGCAGGACCCGTGCCCCGGCGTTGCCAGGGGAAATATAACAGCCTGATTTTAATTTTTAAGTTAAAGAAATAGATTCAGAAAATAAATCATTTCACTGGAAGTAATTTAAGTAATTAAAATAGGATTGATGTTTTACCTTCTGGTGCCAATATGTATAGACATTGTGGAGAGCCTACCCCTGAACATCCTACATAAAACTGCCCATGGCTAAAGCAAGGTGAAGTCAAGTTTAGACCAACCACTGCCAATGATTGTCCTTGGGACTTGTTAATTGTCATGGCAAAACACAATTTAACTGGGAACTGAAGCCTTTTAAATTCTATTGCAGAATCCGACGGAATAATGGGTATTCTGGGAAGGAATGTCAGTTTGCTCCTTGCCACACCAGTTAGTATTACAGCTTCTATCACACGAGGTTTCATGCGTTTAACACACAGTCTCGTTCCATTACATAGCCTTGGAACATCAAGATTCCGGAGTAACATAATTGGGCATCCAGCTTTCAGCTTTAATTTGTGTGTTGGCATACCAAGCAATTCTAATGAATTTAAAAATTCTGTAGGGTATTGTACAGCCTGGTCGTCATCGAGAGTAGAATCCACAGAAGTGAAAGTTTGTTTATCACCTGGAATTTCATCAAGCAGTTGTTGATTGATGACATGTACCATGTCATTTTCAGTAGCTAGAATTGCTCTCTCCGTTAGCCATTCAGGATGCACATAGTTTTCGGCTATATTTGGATAAACTTTGCTACTAAGTTCTTTGAGTGATGAAACAATTGAGCCAATACCTGGGGTAATAACAATCGTGCCATTGTTGGTTGTTGCAAGCTTGCCATCACCTATTTTTAGGAGTAGGGAGGCAAACACACCAGCGATTGGGTCACTATTGAGATGTACACGCATGTTTGTAAATAACGTTATAGTCTTAATGTACTTCCACAAATATGACAATTTAATGCAAGCATTAAGCTCGTCAGCGGGACTTCCACGTGGAACAATAGGAAGCGTTTGTCGGAAGTCACCTGATAATAAAAGTGTTATGCCACCCATAGCAACATCACGTTGCTTGAGATCACGCAATGTTTTATCTAGAGCATCGAACGCTTGTTTATGTGCCTATGTACATTCATCCCATACGATCAAGGAACAATGCTGTAAAACTTTAGCTGGATCTGATCCTCTTTCTATTTGACAAATTGGATCAGCATCTTTTGTTAAGGATAATGGCAACTTAAATGTGGAGTGAGCTGTTATACCACCAGGAAGAAGAGTGGTTGCAATGCCCAATGATGCCACTGCCACAGCTATTTTTCCTTCTGACCTAACTTTAGCAAGAATTAACTTGGTAACAAATGTCTTTCCTGTACCTCTGGGTGCATCAAGGAATATCAGGCCACCTTGCTGATCTTCTACAGTATTAACTATAGTACGAAAAATATGAATTTGCTCATTATTTAGTTCGATTTAGATCGATTAGGTGAGGTAAGACCCAATTTAGTCAGTGTTTTACCATTCATCCTATAAGTCATAGCTTCTATATGTACTAAAGCCATATTGAAGATGTCGTCTGAAAGTGTTATATCAACTTCAGGCTGTTGATTGCATTTCCTAAGAAGGAAATCTTCAGTAAAAGCTTCTTCAAGTAGTCCATGTGCACTACATGCATGCCTGAATGTAGTCATAACTTGACCATTGATCGTTTGTAGGTCATTAAAGCTCTGTGTACCTCTAACATTGTGTAGAAGCAGTCTCAAACAGAAGCAGTGAAATTGATTTGGATGCACGGTGCATACCCTGCCCAAAACTTCTGTTTTGTTAACGCACGGATAGCCTGAAACTGGCTTACCCTGTAATCGTTGCTTGAAGACCTTAGTTTTTTTGTCCCAGGTATAATAAAGTGGAACTTCTGAGTACAAAAGTGTACATGCAAAAAAATCTGTTTGACACAATTTGAAGAAAGCTGTTAGAGTGGTTGAAGTTGGATTTGCAACTCTATCTGCCGCAGTACTTTCAGTAAAGTATATCCGCTGTCCATTTTCTAGATGAACTGATAGGTGAATAACTGGGGGATGATATACATGTATGTGAAAGTTAAGTATTCTCCAAATGGTTTCATTGGTTGATACGTAACGTTCCGTTTCGTACTCTTAACTTCATCATGAGCATTACTTTCAATTGATCACTACCTTTATTTACATATTTACACATGTATTTTATTGATTTCACGCTGTTGCAATATTCAACATTTATATGTGCATCAAAAATCTTACAAAGCAGTTTATTATGTGGTTCAACGCATCGGTTGTCTACAGGAACTGTTATGTTGCCAGGTAGTGTCTGGGATATCTCTTACTGCAGTGCTTATCTTTGAGACAGAGTGAACATCTGTTTATGTTTCCACATGGTCCATGAATCATATGGTGCCTAATGATATCATGTAAAAGATGCCACTGGATCCGGAATTTCCACACTGATAACTGAATCTATGTCAGAGGATCTCAATTTTTGTTGCACCTCCGTTATGCTCCATCGCCATCTGAAATTGTTGGATATAAAACGGGCAGCACTTTTCACGGCCACCATCGTCCGCCACCAGGCATTTGGCTCATGTGACTAAATCGCAGTCATTTAAAAATAGAGAATAGTCTTTATTATTATAAATAATCATATAATAGGCAATTCCCCCCCCCTCCCAATACATGTTTTTTTTTTATTTCGGTATAGTTTTATTTGTTTTACTTTTCGAAATAGTATAATTAACGTTGATGGATTTTCCGCACATTCCTGAGTCTTCCTTCGATTTAAATATATTGTACAATTCGGTGCTTTATGCCCCCCCCCCATCTCGGATACAATATTTTTCTTTTCGGTTTATTTATATTTTGTTACTTTTCAAAACAGATCCACCACATCAACCTATCAATCCCGCCACACCCCACTGCTAGGCATTTGACTCATGTCACTCAATCGCAGTCAATTAAAAAAATAGCGAATAGTCTTCCTTATTGAAAATAATCATATAATCGTCATTTTATTTCTCCTCAACCATCCGAATACAATTTGTAATGCTCTGCAGGTTACATTAATTATGTGTGTGTTTCAGTGGTGCTCATTTTCCATTTGTCTTTTCAGCCAAAGAAAATGGAATTTCTATACAATGATAATGTGGGGTGGGGTGATTTTAATGGGGCTCTGTAGGCCTCTTTAATTAATCGCTGAGATTTCAATTTCCACCCCCTAACATTGGATTAAAAAAAAATGTAACTATTCTGTTTGTGTATGTTTTGGTAACTTTCTCAAAGTATTTAACGTTGAGGGAACTTTTCACAAGGAAGCAATTGTTATTGTAATTTATTTATTAATAATTTATAAAAATAATACTTTTTATTGTTATTATATGAAATAAACTGTATCAAAGTAGTGAACAGTTATTTTGAAAATAAAAAGTTATTTAAATGAATAGCCATTAAAAGAATGGGAAAAATACGTGCGAAGGGAAAAGTAGGTAATGTCATTTGACTAATCTATAACCTTTTTTTTCCGAACGTATTACGTTGGGTCAAATTTTGTAGAAGTAAAGTTTTTTGTTTTTTATTTTAGTAAGTAAAAACGTAATTGTTTTATCTTATGTTTTATAGTTGAAATTTTTCATGTTTGTTATTATGTAATCGCTGTCCTTTAAGTGTAATAATGAGAAAAACGTAAAGGAAAAATGTATCTTTTCGGTTTGTTTATATTTTGTTTATTTTATCAAAGTATTTAACGGTTAGGGAAGTTTTCCCAAAGAAGCAATTGTTATTGTATTTTAGTTAGTAATAATTTATAAAAAATAATATTTGTTTTTTTTTTATTGTACGAATTAAAAGTTTCTCAAAATAGTCAACAGTTATTTTTGGAAATGAACAGTTATCATTTAAGTGAATAGACATTAAAAGAATGGGAAGAATCCGTGCGAAGCAAGAATTAGGGAATGTAATTCGGTTATTCTATAACCGTGTTTTTTTTCTTAACGTAATCCGTTTTTTTTTTGTTTTTCGTAAAGTATTGTGGTGGGTCAAAATATGTAGAAGTAAATTTATTTGTTTTGTTTTAGTAAGAAAAACGTAATTTTTTTATATTATTTTTTAGAGATGTAATGTAATATATTTGTTATTATGTAATCGGTGTCGTTTATGTAAAACAATGTTAAAAACGTAAAGAATAAATGTATGTAATCGGTTTGTTTATGTTTTGTTTATTTTCTCTAAGTATTTAACGGTGAGGGAAGTTATCCCAAAAAAGCAATTGTTATTGTATTTTATTTAATAATAATTTATAAAAGTAATAATTGTTTATTTATTGTAGGAATTACAAATTTCTCAGAATAGTGAACAGTTATTTTTTAAATGTTAAGGTATAATTTAAATGAATAGCCATTAATAGAATGGGGAAAATCCGTGTGAAGGTAGAATTAACGGAATGTTAATCGGTTAATCTGTAACCGTTTTTTTTTCTTAACGTATTCCGTTGGTTCAAATTCTGTAGAAGTTTTTATTTTTAAAGTAAGTAAAACGTAATGTTGTTTATGGTAGATGTATAATGTAAATAGCAGAACAGGAACGGCGTATTACCTGAAGTAGTCGTAGGTCGGTAAGGGAAATCGGCATAACTGTTTAAGCGTAGTGAATGTGGCAGGCGTTTCGTGAACTGTATACGCTGTTCGAGGCTGAGAGTATGAGATTGTGTAGTCGTATTTAACGGAAGTGACGTAGGCACATGTATTGAAGGGAGCGTCTGTTATATTTTATGTGCAACGTATGCTACTGTGTTGTAATGTGAAGGCGGACCTAACATAAATAATAAGTGTAAAATGTGTAAAGTATCCGTTGTGTAGTTGTACCCGGTGTAGACTGGTAGCGTGGGAGGAGTAAAATGTTAGAGAGAAATGTTCTTGCTACTACCTTATGGTGTCTGTTTTGGGGAGAGTGACTGATGGAGGAACGAAAGTAACAATTCGCCCGTGGTGGATGTAAGACTCTAGAGTTTGCTAAGAACACGCTCGAGCGAATAAGCTGGATGTTGTAGCGCTTGTAGTAACGTATTGAGTTCGAGTTTATTTTCCTATTCGACGCGAAGGTACAGGGGAAAAACGTCTTTACTTTATATATAAGATAAAGAATTCATTATATCAGTTGGACGAAACTTTGTTTATGAGTGCTGCAACATTTACTGTGAGAGACTTGTTTTATATAAAAATTAGCACATGAGACATGTTCTATTTTAATCCACTGCTTAAGTGTGTCTGAATCTAATTAGCACATTTAATAACCCGTTTTGTCGGTCCACAGCTTCCATGTCGACTTCCAGAAGTTTACGTTCTTAACTCAATGATCTGACTTCACTTCCGCTTACTTATTCTTCCGACGCAAGGCCGATTTGCTCTAAATGTTAACCGACAGAACCCTGTTGGTTCCTTATTTATAATATCTACTTTTTATGACTGATGTAAATTCATCTCAGTGGACAATTTTTCAATCGAATGCCCCAACACACTCAATAGCAGTGCACCCTGGATTATGCTACACTTAATATAGTCTAAAGTGGATAGATGAAATGTAGTTACCTTTTGAGCCGACTGATTATGTGGCTCCAGTTACTTGGATGAAACACAGACTGAAAGGTTTTCACAGAACAGGTGGGACTGACTATTTAATAAAAAATACCTTCAGGGCCCAGAGTTGCAAACGGATTATATATATATATATATATATATATATATATATATATATATATATTTGAATGTGAGATGATATATATAATTATTTCCACCATCAGACTACGCCGTAGCCCAGAACCCATGACAGAAACAAACCGGAAGTCCTAGACTCGAACTGGGAAGGAAATTAACATCTAAATAGCAAATACGGCGGCTATCCAGCAAGCAGTCGAGACCAGTCGGGCCTAACAGTTATGCATTACGTTAAATGACGGCTTGTCAACTTTACTTAAAGTGATCTATCTTGCGAGAGCTTTAGATAACATATTATAAATATTATTTTAAAAATAAACCCATATACACATGTGTTTTATGCAAAACCTGCAATTATTAGTATGACAGTTTTACCAAGTAGCGGGGCGCGTATCATAAATCTACCACACATATATATATATATATATATATATATATATATATATATATTATTTCCAAGATGAGACAACCCGCAGCCCACAACCCATGAAATAAACAAACATGAAGTCCTAGACTTGAGTTGCTCTCCTTTGGGCTCACCAGTAGAACATATCCGAACTCAGGATTCGAAACCCGAGTCACTTGCATGCGAAGAAAGTACCCTGCAACTAGGCTACTTCGCCACATACAAGAAAGTCTATTAATTTACACAGATTAAGCAAACCGCGGGGAAAGAAAACATGCTAAAGGACCAAATAGAGATATGATAAAATAAGCAAATAGAGAAATGAGAAAGGGTCTAAGAAGGAGAAAAGGAAATAAGGTGAGAGAGGGAGAGAGAAGAAGAATTCAGAAGGGGAGATATAGAAAAGGGTCGGAGTAAGAGAGATAGGAAAGGGTCGGAGTAGGAGAGATAGGAAAGGGTCGGAGTAGGAGAGATAGGAAAGGGTCGGAGTAGGAGAGATAGAAAAAGGTCGGAGTAGGAGAGATAGAAAAGGGTCGGAGTAGGAGAGATAGAAAATGGTCGGAGTAGGAGAGATAGAAAAGGGTCGGAGTAGGAGAGATAGGAAAGGGTCGGAGTAGGAGAGATAGGAAAGGGTCGGAGTAGGAGAGATAGAAAAGGGTCGGAGTAGGAGAGATAGAAAAGGGTCGGAGTAGGAGAGAGGGTTAACGAGACAGAGATGAGAAATGAGAACAAGAAAGAGTTGATAAAGGGTACAAGAGAAATAGTAAAAGAAAGAGACGAGAAAGGGTCAAAGAAAAAGATGATAAACAGTAAAGAAATGAGGGAGAACAAGATAAATAGAAAGACAGAGAAAGGGAGGATAAGAGAGAGAGATATAAAGAGCCAAGGAGAGAAAATAAAAATAAACAAAAAGAAAGAGAAAGGGTTAACAGAAGAGAGAAAGGGAGAAGGTAAGAAAAGAGTACAAGAGAGAGAGAGAGAGAGAGAGAGAGAGAGGCAGGGATGTAAATTAGAAATGATGAAAGAGTGAAAGGTATTAGAAATAGCCAAAGAGAGAGATTAGAACCCACCAAGGAGAGAGAGAGAGAGAGAGAGGGAGGGAGAGAGAGAGAGAAGAACGGGCCAGAGAAAGTGATAGAGGTGAAAAAGGGCTAGAGAGAAAGAAAGAGATCGGAAAGAGTAAATGAGAAAGAGAGAGACGAGAAAAAAACAAAGTGAAAAATGAGAAAGATTCAAAGAGTGAGAGAGAGGAGAGTAAGTTAGATAAGGAGTGAGATAGCAGAAAGGAGAGATGGATAAGAAAAGAGAGCGATAGCGAGAGAGACCTATGACAATAGCTCTAATGCCCAAGGCTTAGATGTGTGTGGTTAACAAAGTATGACTTACCTCAGCCTAGAATGGATTCATAAAGAAACAGAACCTAAGTGAAATGGCTAGTATAGCAAAGACCTCCCATTACTTCCTGATCTATCTGCCAGAAGAGCTCACTGCTCATTTGCATGCTCATTTGCATGAGTGCAATGTCACTGGCAATAAAAGGGGAATGTTTTGAAGGAAGTGGTGACTATGAGTTGTGATTTGAGTTGGTGACTACGTTGGTGCGTGCACTGGATGAAAGACTGTTCGGAGAGATATCATTTGACAGAGCAAGACCGTGGTAACATTTTGTTGCGATAAGGAGTACGGACACGAGGAAATCAGGAGAAAGAAAAATATACTCACAATTTGTAAGCACTGCATACTAATATCGTTCAAGTACTGACTTCCGTTGACTATCTAATTGAAACTAACACCTAATTATAGACAATAACAACCGTCGCACATTTTTTATTAATGAAAACCCGTTATTATCTAACTTTCTATACGTTTAACTTTTGAAATTTCACTGTTGGTTTTTAGGCACTCCAAAGATCTGTTAATATAGAACCACTATTTCCCCCATAAAACTACTCTCCGTACAAAGACTCAATTTTACCTATAAATAAAACAAAACTACATTAACGTATCCGACCAAGAACTCGCTGAACGTCAAAAGGAATTTCTTAACCTTGGACCCAATTGCCAGGTATTTGGTTGATAAAACGACTAAAATAAAAAAGCCGAAGTCGAACTATTATTTAAAAGCATTGTCAAATTAGAAAATGAACAAAATATTACAACACATACCGGATTTAAAATCTACTTGAAGCTGAAACCATAATAACAGTCTTTGTCCCATCGCCGCAATGTAGCATCCTTGTGCTTGTTTTACAAATACTTCAATGGATTATGCTCCGATGAACTGACTACTCTGGTGCCCCCTCGACGTAAATTCACTAGACAAACTCGACAATCAGCTAAATCCTATCCTTTCACTGTGGAGGTCCCCAGATGCCGGAGAGCTTTCTACTCCAATAGCTTTTTTCCTTGTGCTCTTTGCCTCTGGAACTCCCTCTCTGCCCCCCGTTTCCCCGACGATACTGACATGAAGAAATTTAACACTAATGTAAACAGACATCTCGCTGTGCAGCTCCCAATTTAGGTAGACCCCCTAAATCTTCTCCCTTTTTTCTCAGTGGCCCCTTAAGTCTACAGTGGCGGCCTGACTTGTTTGGGGTGAACTATGTTTTTAAAAAAAGCAAAAAAAAACAGGTGTGATAAAAAGCTAATATCCATTACCATGTTACGTCATGATAAAAAAAGCCGGAAATGAACACCCAACTCACCTACATATATATTATTATTAAAATGCTAGTAAAAGAAAAGTATATGTAGTACTTTTCAAATCCGACTATTTAACAAAATTAAAAACAATTTAAACGAAATTTTAAAAAGGTAACACAATAAAACACTAATCAACTAAAGACACAAGTAAACAAGTTATTAGAGCCAATAATGCCGTATCTAATAACCACACACTCGCGAGAATAATTGGGTAGACACGTTCTGCAACTAAGTCCAGCTCCTAGGCTGCTAGCGTGGTTTAGATATGATCCCAGTTGACCTGCTTCTACTGAAAGAAGGATTGAAGGCGGGTCATTAACGTCATAATCGGTAGCTTCAAATAAGTAAAGCTCGTAAGTCTGTGAAGACAGTCATTCTAGGGGAAGGAACACCTTGATTTAAAACTTCCGCTGCCATGAGAAAGGCTTCAAGATTAAATCTTGAGAAAAAATTTGAAGTGAAGCCTTTAAGGCAGTTCGCCCTTTCGATAAACTTCGTTTTGGCAACTCCTGTGAAGGTGTCAAACAAACGGTAACAACGTTGCTGTCTCTTTGGATCAATCAGCAACGTAGGGAAATGTGGCGTGGTACATGGGCAATAGCCTGTCCCCCTATATAATACCGCCCAGACTAGCATCCAACAAAACTCAACTAACAAACCTACAGCCTACAACTAGAAAGGACACTCCGACTTCGCCAATGGCACTGATGCAACACGAAGAACTACAGTTAACGCTTATAAGCAATCGCTCGATTGGAGTAAAGCGCGACGTCAGGGATTGTTCCCGACAGTGGGAGGGAAACACTTGAAAAATACTTAGCAGAGGGTTAAGATGACCCTACTAACCAACATTTTGTCTTTTTTTGAATATTTGTAAATTATATTTCACTCCCCACGATGATTTTTTTGTAAATAAAATCTTTTAAAAACAAATTGGGAATCACTTAAGTGAGATCAAGCCACAGAGTGAATGAAGTATTTCGGTGTGAGTGTCTCGTGTAGGGTAAGCCCAATATTTTTTGACAAAACTTGATGATCATCGACCTCTCCCCCTCTTCCCTTAAACGATTCGGACTTCATTCCAAAGGTAAATATGAATTTTATGTTTGTTTTTTTGTTTTTTAAAACTTGTTATCAATGTATATAGAGAGTTAAATAAAATAAAAGGCTTATTCTAAAGAGCAGAACATAAACTTGCATGCCCGTAAAATTGAGATGACATTAAATAAATAGATTTCAATTCATTCGATTGGGGCAGCACGCCATAAACACCTTTTTTTCTTGTTCGAGTTTTTCTGGCTAAGGAAGAGGTCACCGCCCGTAATTTCTGTTTGGTGCCCTCACCTCCGAACCCTAATTTTCCATTAACACGATTGCTACTATCTAACATGTATTATTGAGAAAATGCATAAACTACGTTACATTTTTAGTAATCTGTATATTTATAAAGTCGCACTGACACTGAGATAAAAAAAATGAATTATTATTCACGATATTTATTTACTCCTTCGCTAGGAGTTAGGCACAAGGCCAGTTTTATCTTACTCCCACAAGTAAGATGTGACCACAGCTTGGGTCGAGTAAGTGGGGTTAAAAGCCAGCGCTCGAGAGGTGAGCACTCTGGCCATTTAAAAATTGCCTGGGCAGCCCCGTCGGCATTCCCCGGTAGGGGCGCCTCAAGCAGTAAGCAATAAACTTACTCCTCCCCAAAGAGGGGAGGCGAAGCCTGGGAGGGTGGACCTCCTAGAACTGCACAGGACAGGCGTGCAGTATCCATCGGAACAGATACTACACTTTATTATTCACGATATAAGAAGAACGGCTTTCTTATATACTTAGTCATGTCCCTGCGACCGACATCCGTATATTAACTAATTTGCATAATGCTTTGCGAAACAAACTTTTAGTGATCTTCTGTTTTCTTATACGATGGTTGTTTTTTTTTTTCATATTACTTTCAGTTCTATTTACGAATACTGTGTATATATGCATAGCATTTTGGTTAGAAAAGTCTTTCCGATCAATTTTGCAATTCTTGGTTGTTTCAATTGACACGGATCCCGATTGTAATATTTTTGTCTATTTTTGTCGTTAAACATGTTTTCCGTCTACAACAAAATACGTGTTATCTTTTTTTGGATAGTGATAATTTAACAAACTGTACATTATCTATTAAACATAAAATGTGTATTCATGTTTTAGATATTTTAATGCTGCATTAGTAAGGACTGCTGGTTATATGATATACTCCAATTATAATGCAATGTATAATACATCAAGATTCCAACTCTCTAATTCACTATACAATATAAGATAACTTCCAATTTATAATACACCTTATAACATAACAGTTATTATGATGGAATTAACAATGAATCCTTATTACAAACTTATAATACACCCTACGATATAAGGATACCAACATAGTATGCAATTCCTACAATATAATATCTATTTTAATACACTGGGGTTCTCATATTATATTATGCGTCCCGACTTATAATCTATATAATGATACGCTAAGGCTTTTCAAGTTCGTACGTACGTTATCATCTTTCACGTAAATTAAACAAAAGATATGGTCCAATCAGCAACGGTAGTGATTGGTAATTAATCCTATGTCGCAAAGGTAAACATTTCGACTTTCCAAATTTAAAAATGAATTGTTCCAAAATTAGTCACCTTGACTAAAATAATTTCATTGTACATAAATCCTTTTATTGATTTGACAATTATTTACGGTAAAAAGACAACACATTTATTGTTTCAAAAGCAATTTCACAATGTTAAATGGATAAATAAAGGAAAGAGTCTTTTTTTATATATTTAAAAGGATATTATACTAAAAATAAACAAGTTTTCTTTACGAAAGTAGAAATAGAAATTTGTTTTTAAATAGTATTGATCCTGACACTTATTATTTTAAAAGGACTGCCATTATTGACAGTGAATTTACCTGACACAGGTTGAGTAGATGCGTTAATACGAGTCGGGAATACGTCCTCGACATCAGTCCGACAGTGACTTTGTATATGTCAGGCTGAGGTATGGTTCTATTCAATCTCTTGAGGTCAACCCTCCCAGGCTTTACCTTATCCTTGAGAAGGCATAGTTTATTACTAATCGCCTGAGGTGCTCCAACCAGGGAATGCCGAAGGCTGCTGCTTAAGCATTTATGTAGACCAGATCGCGTTATTCCTAGTGTGCTGGCTTTCCACACCTGAGCTTGTGTCTAGCTTCCTGCAGAGAAGGTAAATAAATATACTTTGACCTTGTGTCAAACCTCCTGCAGAGAAGGTACATAAAATACAGATTGATAAAGAAACTATTGTGGAATTTTTATGTGGTCTCGCTAGTTAGACTTGTAATATATCAGGGACCTTTACCCTATGCTATCATATGATTTACTGTAAGGCTATACTACAAACTAAATGATTTAAAAAATGACAACATGGTCAACGTTTCTCAATGATTGATCTACTATTAGATTTAGTCTGGCGATATTGGACAAACATAAGAGTAGAGCCATTTTATAAATTTCTGATACATTAAGAGAGAAAGGAGACATTATGAAATGCGTATTCGGCAATATAAGCTGATATAATAAAAATCCTGCAGGTACAGGCAGACATAACGAGACCACCGTTGAGGCCCACAGAGAGACATATATAAACCGGACGCAGACATAGGGAATCACTTAGCCCCAGCAAGGAAAAGTGAGTGAGCGACATTAAACATGGTAACATAGTCAGACAAACGAAAGTTCCGCGAGAGTTGGCCAAACGGTTTATGACACAACAGATGTATAAATTATCTCTCTAGATAGATTGATGTATAAAAATGGCGTATTAGGATATGGAGTTTGATAACTGCAAGAAGAGACTAGAAAATCTGAGATGTGAAAATAATGACATTTATCGACAAGCAATCGAGGCATGATCCCGCATGTCGAGCAAAGGATGAAGACGACCTCTGCTAAAATAAGAACACATTTGTCCGATATTTGTGTCATAAAGCAACAGAAAATGTATTGATTTTCCTATGAAGAACAGCAGAGATCAATTCATGAACTGCGAGGTATAGGCTATGCTTTCGAAATAGTTACATATTTGCATCCAAAATCGCACATATAAATGTCTTTATTTATATATATATATATATATATATATAGGAAGTTATGAGAATATATTTATGGCAATTAAGCTACACAGAGGCTCCCGCATTTCATCCCCTATGAGACTCTTCAGGCTAAAATGCATGGAGTTAGTTTTACCGGGTGTTTTTATATACACGACTAGCTAGTTAACCAATGAGATTCCTTGTTGTTCTTTGGTAATCGTTGGGCTTCTCACGAACAAAGGTCCGGTTAGTTTTACTTCTTATTTCCTATTCTATTATTCTGTTTTCTATAGAGTGGTCTATCCCTGTTTCTTTGTTGTGTCAATATAATGGGTGACCTTATTTTTACACGTGGTTCCTTATATTTCTATTTTAGGTTTTAGTTTTTAAGTTTTTAAGTTTTAGTTAAGTTTAAAAAGAAAACTTCAAGAGGTTTTTTCGGCAGTGGACGGATCGGTAGGCTAAATGTGTGCACACATACGAGGCCTACTTTGAGATGGGACTAAGGTCTCAACCCCGTCATGTATTTAAAATATACGATAAAAGTATTTGGACGCTAGCAAAATTATCATTTAATGTAATCTCAGTTTTGATGCTAACATTTGTTACAATGTTGATGTATTTTACCTAAATATCTGTTTATCCAAGGCTTTTCGAATACACTTTAATCGTTATAAAGTATTACCCAGTTCGGGTATTGAGTTATTTTTAGAAAACGTATTTCACTTTTAATTAGCTGTATATTATAATTAACTGTACAAATCACACATTTCTCAGTTATATATTTCCCTCGCTATCTCTCACTTTATGTTGATTGTACAACTCTTTTATAGTGTTTAATCCTTCTATGAAAATTTAGAAAAAAAGTTACTTTTTCGGTTTAAGTAATTTATATGGTGCGTTCGTTCTCACTGAAATAACGTATGTAAATTAGGTAGACACATAATAACTCTCTTTCCTTCTATATGAATTTTACGGATAATATAAAAGTAGAGACAAGTATTATTATAGTTTTGTAAGAGGAATGTCTTTACACATATCACAGCTTGTGAATTTTAGAATTAAATTAAATTTGAACAAATAGTTCTAGTTCTAGTGCCCCAACAGCTCACGGGTTGTGTATTATTAAATATACACTGCCTTAAAACAGCTACAAACAACTAAAATACATTTATGTATACTCTTTATTTAGAACATGATTAGAAAAGGATTTAAATCGTAAAAAAATACCACTTTTCTAACCTTCTTGGTATACACATACAGAGAGAAAGAGTCAAAGAGATAGACATATATACATGCACAAATATATAACCATACTATACCGACCTACGTATTCACACACACACTTGCACACTCACAGGACACGGAAGCTATAATATAAAGACATTTTAAAGAGATTGACCTTGGTATGTAACGCCTTGTAAGATTAGTTCCTGTACAAAATGCCCCATTGCAACGAATATATTTGGAAACCCCATAGGGTTCTTCACAATAATTCTAGGTGCGTTCAATATTTTGCATTTATTCATCCTTTCTCGGCAACTTTATTCTGCCAACATATGGGAAATATCTTAAAATGGCCTGCGTCCAGTGGTTTCATTGCAGTTGTCACCATATGACAGTTTCCTTCGCCGTTGGTGTTTTCAAATCAACACTTTGGCCCTGGATGATATAAAGTGTACAAGATAATATATTTGCCAATGCACAACTATAATTCCCAGTGTTGCGTAAAGGACATAACATAAACTCTATTACACATACTAATCACTCATAAATACATTTAGAACTGTTCGCTTTTTCTGTTTTATGGCAAGTTAGTATTACATTTTTTAACACCTACATGCAATACTTATTATAAACGATTCACTATCTACGACTAGTTTAATACTGAGTTAATATTCTACTTATAGTGTAGTATGATTGCAGGTAAATGAGTTAAGAATCGAAATAATATTTGTACTATAACAGATCAAACAACATGCAGAATTTATTGTAGAATTAAAAATATACTTTTGCTATTTATATTATGTATCATTGCTAAGTAATATAATTTTAAAAATATCACTTTAAGTAGAATTTTTTTTCGTAAATAAAACAAAACACTATTTATCATAGATCAATTAAATACGTTGTAAGTAACTTACGTCTACGTGGTAATGTTATTCACGACATAGATCTATTACTCTGAAATAAAGGAAAAACAAGCAGGAGATCAACTTACAAGGAAAAACAAGCAGCAGATCAACTTGCAAGGAAAAACAAGCGGGAGCTCAACTTGCAAGGAAAAACAAGCGGGAGCTCAACTTGCAAGGAAAAACAAGCGGGAGCTCAACTTGCAAGGACAAAAACAAGCAGGAGATCAACTTGCAAGAAAAAACAAGCAGGAGATCAACTTGAAAGGAAACACAAGCAGGAGATCAACTTGAAAGAAAACACAAGCAGGAGATCAACTTGCAAGAAAAAACAAGCAGGAGATCAACTTGAAAGAAAACACAAGCAGGAGATCAACTTGCAAGAAAAAACAAGCAGGAGATCAACTTGATAGGAAAAACAAGCAGGAGATCAACTTGCAAGGAAAAACAAGCAGGAGATCAACTTGCAAGGAAAAACAAGCAGGAGATAAACTTGCCAGGAAAAACAAGCAGGAGATCAACTTGCAAAGGAAAAACAAGCAGGAGATCAACTTGCAAAGGAAAAACAAGCAGGAGATCAACTTGCAAAGGAAAAAACAAGCAGGAGATCAACTTGCAAGGAAAACCAAGCAGGAGATCAACTTGCAAGGAAAACAAGAAGAATAAATAATGGTTGTGCCCCTATAGATCAAGGGTAGTCTAGATGATATATTAATTTCGGTATGTGAATATGTTTATATGTTTGTATGTACAATATTAACTCCTAAACTTATAAACTGACTATCATGAATTTTGTAAAACAATTGCTTTGCCTAAGGGGTCGTAATGTTAGTTTTATTTAGTTTAGGGTACCTAGGGAGTTGGAGGCTTTCGTTAAAATCAGATACCTTCGATTTTGTGTGGAGTTTTTTCTAATAGGCATTCTACACTAATTAAGTAATATTCCCCTAATTTAAGTTTTTTAATGAGTATTTTAAAGCGGTTATCGCAGCCATAATATGGATGCAACGTCCTATTTAAATATTCAAATATATCATATCTACATTAATGTTGTCTATAGTAATAAGTCACCTAACGATATCTTGGATTCAATTTATTCTTAAGGCTTCTTAAGCATAAGGCTAAAATTTAAAACATTTTCTAGATTCAAAATAATGTAATGAAGTTTGAACAAAACTGGAATAAGGATCCTATACATAAGGTTATGTATCATTACACATTTTATATTCATAGGGTACATAAAAGTGGGCAAAACTGTTCTGTTCGGGGAACACATTGTACCGGTTCTGGTACGGGTATACTTTTAGTGCATTATATAAACATGTATAACAACTCCTTATTGCAAATCTATAAAAATATGTTCATTGTGTCTGTATTTATTATTCTAGAACAGATTGGAATATATATAATTTATTTATTGCATAACTATGCCGCGATGACTCTTTTTGTAAGTTTCCTGTATTAAACAGTATAAGTGGTCTATATTTATGTTATAACTACGTTTTAGCCATCGGCCAATACTATTGATGTATTCAAATAGTTATTATTGATGCGTATATCATTAATCATACTTTGTCTTTTCGGTCTAATATTTTATAAAGCAATAATTCTCTTTTTTCCGAAGAAAACAAAAATAAAAGCAATGTGCACGACTAGCCTTAATGTTATTCGCCTGATAAATCTTGTTATTTCTAAAAGTCACGTTCTGCAATGTTCTGCGACTAATGAGCAAGGGGGATAATTTCAGCACATTTTGCAATTACTTAGCTATAAAACATTTCTCAAAGTTTTAATCTAATAAATATTTGTACTATTTTAATTAGCCACCATAACTCCTGCAGTACTGTCTAAGATATGGCACGAAACTGCATCCGGTAGTATGTGTCTGGTTTGTACACTTTGTGGCGTGTAGTAGCCTTTAGTTGATATTGCTCTCAGGTTAGAACGGACATGAAGTGATTGTATTCTGGAAGCAGCAGCGGCAAGACAGAACACGTTGTCTCCAATTGTCCTCTGATCCATCGACCGCCGCAAAAAAACACACCAGACGCTCTGACTAACGACCCACTCCTCGTTCTTTGGATATGGGAGAAGTATACTACTGTCTAACTTGCAGACGTCTTTCAACTAGCAGCAACGACAGACAGAACACCCCCTACTCTTCTGGTCTCTTAAGGACAACACCACCAGCAGTAGAGAATGTGGTTATTACGTATCGACTCTCGATTAGACAAACACTCACATCAGCTGTTTCTTTTGACCAATAACAGCGCAAGAAATATTCAATGCGAAAAAAATGCACGTAGTACAAATTACCACAAACATCACATTTCTTATCTTTTTTTCTGTTATCTTTCAGAAACAACAAGTGCATCAGCTACAATCAAGCCTAGCATCTTTATAGTCGAACGGTACATCAGCATACAGTACACACATAACGAGAGACTTTTACGGACTTCTAAACATAACGCCCGGCTAAGCATCCACACATACGCCGCTTACTGAACACTTCACAAAATTTAGTACATACACTTTCTCACTAACAAAAAAAGCACGCTAATCTATACACACACATCCTTATATGCATATCCTACTTACGCACGCGTAAACGCACAAAGCGCCATCCGAAACAATCATGCATTCTCAATTTGTCCTTAATAATAAAACCTTTCTGTCACCAGAACATTCTTAGGACTCTCTGAACTTTCGTATTATACGAACCCTTAAACTTAAATCATTATTTTGTATGGATAATCTTTGTAATTCTTTCATTTGATGCTCTATCCGGAACACGTATCGATTGATGCTTCAAGTTCTTAAAATCTTCAAATATTTTTTCAAGATGTAAATATGTATTTGCTTTGTTGGATTTTGCAGGTTATCAATACTTGTTATGTTATGCCTAAACTGGCCGTATGTATTTTATACAGATTCTTTGTACATAACTTTGTTTCGTAGATATTCATTTTTGAAATAAGTCTGCAAACGATAGGTTATATTCAACTTATATTTATTGTTTATAGAATATTTTTAAAAATGAACGTTTTCGAAAAACAAACTCTACAAAACATTCGTCTGAAAAAACATACTTCGGAATTTGGGTTTCGAAATGACGTAACAAATGTCAGTATGCAATAAACCCAAACAATCAATTACATATCTGGAGATCCGCTGTGTAGATCGGCTTTATTTTGCCTTTAAAGAGTACAACATCGACGTTGCAATTGATCTCTTCTCTTCCCTGCAGACCCTTTTCTCAGCGAAGAGACGTTGCTAGTCTCTCTACTCGGTCGTTATTTCCATGCGAAGTCCTTGGTACTCTTATAGCTGACGCGCCAGATTTCCGTGACATCCTGTCACCAATAAGGTTGCAGCATTCATTTGCCAAGCAGGCTATAGCAAGCAGCCGACAATATTTGGAAGAAAACAATAATCGCGTTCAATTGCAACAACAATTATTAGCAACTGTGTCAGGTCGTCGCATCTCCGGAAATTCTAATTCAAAAGCATACCCTTTTCATTTCTTTCTTTGTTTGTTTCATGTTAAAAAACATTTACAAAATGTTAACCCCCTACTCCCTAAAGTAAAAAAATTATTCCCACAAACAAATCAAAACATTTACATATACATATTTGATTGAAAATGGTGCATTTGGCCCACCAATAAATAAAAATACATTTATTTTCAGTTCTTCAGCCACGGTTTGTTTGCTTTTTCTTCTTCTTTTTATCTATGTATATGTTAGGATAACTAAAGAAAAACGGAATTATGTCCCTTGGACCAGTTAAGAGTTATCGCCCCCTTGTCGAGTGGCTTGCGGAGTGAAAAGTAAACATTGACACGGAGCAGACTGGCTCATATTACATCTCGCGTTACAGCGGCTAAATAACTCATTTCATTCTAATTACACTTTTAATAAATCTGTTAAAACTTTCTGTTGAAAAGTCATCCATTTTGTTTCACGAGTTATTAATTATTATAACCTAAATTACATGG